>OX401923.1:5177500-6377500 GCA_947859195.1 Drymonia ruficornis
GAAAATAGTTTTTATATAAATCCACACCCAATAATATTTGGTCAGTAACAACCAATCCGTGTGTATGTCAGGATGTAGTGACCGTGCCTGGACCAATCAGCATTTAGTACTGTGCTCCCGCCCACTTTAGTTGACAAAATTAAAATTATTTAAAAAAAAAATTATTTTAATAAAATATTTATAATAGAAATTGAACTTTTTTGTTTCAGCATTTGATAGAGAGATCTTGGTATGCCATAACGGAGACATGTTTGGCATTCACAGTATTCAGAGATGATTTCAATCCAAAGTTTATAGCACTCTTTACTCTTCTACTGTTTCTCAAAGCATTCCATTGGCTGGCCGAAGATAGAGTGGACTATGTAAGTGCGTTACGGAATAATCAGAACTAGATTTGTATGAAACTTTGGTTTAATGATATTAGATAATAGATAATTAGATAAATAATCCACAATTTGCACTATGAAGTTATAGGTATAGTCAGATGACTAAGTAAGTGTCTGACTAACTGACTAAGTGGTGACTGAGTAAGTAAGTAGTAGTATCTAGATTCTATAATTATGAAGTATGGTACATAAAAAAAAAGGGAAAGGTACCTATGAAGGTACTTTCCCATTTTATTTTTATGTCTACGTTTTGATATGCTTAAACCTTATCTACCATACTTCATAATTATAGAATCTAGATACTTCATGAAGCAAGTATATTCAAGCAGTATTTATGTAGCAAGGAACCAGCTAAATATTTAGTGTTTATCTATATGTGAAGTTTAGTGTGAACCTTGCAATTTGCATATAAACATGTTTTACTAAGTACATTTTCTTTCGTCCAGATGGAGAGAAGTCCAGTGATAGGATGGCTGTTCCACGTGAGGATCCTGACTCTACTTATGGTGCTCGCCCAAGCTGATTTCTACTTCATTCACCACGCGTACCAGTTCACGGTGTCCAAGGGACCCTCTGTGCAGCTGGTATTTGGCTTCGAATACAGCATATTGATAATTATGATTGTCAATATTTTAATCAAGGTTTGTTGTTTTGGATTTTTATGTATCACAGTTTGTCGTTAGCAAACATCAGTCCTTGGGGTTGCCATACCAGTTTTTCGCCTAAGGGATATCAGGACTTCAGTATGAGTTGTAATGTAAAATATTCAAATAATAGTGAAGTGGAGGGGGGGGGGGACGCCCAAGTCCCTATGCACCTACATATACTCTTGTGGATCTGTGCCTACCTCTTCGGAATACAGACGTGTTGGGTTTTCTGTTAATGGTGTGTTTTTATTGTAGTATGTCCTCCACGCCATCGACTCTCGCTGGGAGGCGCCGTGGGAGAGCAAGGCGGCAGTGCTCCTGTACACCGAGCTGGCCATCAACTTCCTCAAAGTGCTACTGTACATTGGGTTCGTGGCAGTCATGGTTCGGATCTACACCCTGCCCCTGTTCGCATTCCGACCCATGTATGAGACGATGAGGTGAGAATAACGATGTGATCTAGACTATAAGCCTTATGGGTCATATAAAACACAATTATTTTTTGTCCCTCTCCAAGGCAAGTCTCCCTTTAACTTCTCCATCAACCAAAAATCATTACGAAAATAATAAGGGCCATATGCACAAACATTACTATGAGGTCTTACAACACAATACAGTTGGATGCACAGATCCATTGAGAAATGTCATTCTTTAACCCCCAGAGGGGTGTTATAAGTGTATTTATAGCTTTGGTTACCCTTAGACAAGTATTGGTTGGGTATAAGACCGGGCCATAAGTAACTTCGGCTTGACACTCTAGGTAACCTATCATTATGTGGTTCACAATGGTTGTGTTGTATGTATGTACATAATATGTCGTCATATACAGGAGTTTCAAGAAGGCGTACAATGACGTGGTCCTGTCCCGGCGCGCGATCCGCAACATGAACACGCTGTACCCGGACGCGACGCCCGCGGAACTCGCCGCAGCGGACAACGAGTGCATCATCTGCCGCGAGGAGATGCATACAGGTCAGTATACCACATACTACACCACCAAGCCAACTAGGCACTCGGGTATAAATATCAAATGATAATGAGTCAATGATTCCGCGGTCCATCCACAACGTAGTGAGCCTGGACCAATGCCTGGGCACTCCTGTGGCAGTAGCTCCAACTACGTGATGGAAGGACTGCGGAATCATTGACTTATTATCATTTGATATTTGTCCCCCGAGTGTCTAGTTGGCTTGGATGTGTAGTACTGGAGAAATGCTCTCTCTAATGCTCCCTTCCCATGGCCACCGTCTCCGCGGACAACCGACGACTCCAGACGAGCACGGGCCGACCGTGCGTATACAAATTGAGTTGCGGAGGAACGAGTGCACGATCACGGGCGCCCGCGCGCCGATCCGAACTATTCCCATGGTCCGTTGGTGCGGTCCGGTCCTCAAAACCAGACTGTGGCAGGCGCCTTAATACCTTACCTTTTTCAAGATGGTAGAGCCAAGCTGTAGCCAATTGACTGCAGCTCATAAACCGGCTGGCTCGACCGGGGTAGTACCACCCTCTCACAGAAGATCGGCGTAAAGCAGCTATTACAGCTGCGTTTCGTAAGATGAGTGAGAGAGCCGAAAGCCCATTAATGTCTTGAATTGTCTTTTATAAAGGGCATGACCCTGTTAAGTTACCTACTTTAATAAAGCAGCTATTAACAATCGTCAAGGTTCACAAGTTTCCAGGCCCTGTGTTCTGGTTATATTATTTTAAAAATAAGTTGTTTGTGCAACACTTAATGGTGAAGCAAAGGTCACTTGCGATGTCTTTATTTGTATGTATTTAGTTACAGACTGCACATACCGTATGTTGTTATTACTTATTATCATTATAATAATGACAGGTTGAAATATAAATACATTAACGCTCATAATTATTAGCGACACGTATTGTTCGTAATTAGACAATTAATTAGTGGTGTTGCTTAATGTTTTATAATAATTACGGTAACATCGACAATGGATACACGTTTATTTTGCTAGTGACTGTTAATTGTGTGGTGTAAACAGTGAATATTAATTGAATTCGACCGGTAACGTGTGGAATCTTGACGATAACATACAAGGTCAGTGAAACTCGCTAAGTTGTGCGCTAGCCAGGTGTTATTAAATTGAATCTTTCACGATTTAATGAAAGTGATATCGAGGTCAGTTGTGTTTGCAATAGGTGATATTAATAATTTTATTATAGCGACTCGACGCTAATTAAAAACAATTGGATGATTCATCATAATAATTTACAACGTTTGGTAATACGTGTGCATAAATGTATCTGTGTTATAGGTTTGTAGGTTTTGGGAACAATGGCCGTGTAGTAAATGATGATGTTAATACATATACAAGGGAATTTAAATATCGATATCTATACCACTGTTAACGAGAATATGAAATGGAAATGGTAATAATGGTCGAGTTCTAGTCGATGATCGCCCGGCTTGCCAACATTCGGGCGGCCATTTTATTAATTCGTGGCTCATTCTGTATCGGAAAGCGTAAATAAATAAATGACTACAAAAAGCTAAGAAAAAAATATTATATTTTATAAATAATCGATTCCTTTGCGTATCGCGTCTCGTTGGCCGCATAGAAATAAGGAATGTTTATCCACATATGCAGGTGCCAAGAAGTTGCCGTGCAACCACATATTCCACGCGGCGTGCCTGCGGCTGTGGTTCCAGCGTCAGCAGACGTGCCCCACGTGCCGCCTCAACGTGCTGCGCGCGCCCGCCGCCGAACCCGGCGCGCCGCCCCCCGCCGCGCCGCACGCCCCGCACGCGCCGCACGCCCCACACGTGCCGCACGCGCCGCCCGCAGGCGCTACCGTGCCGCCGCCCTTCCCCAACATGCCACCCCCGCCACGTCAGTACCTAACATGTTAAATTGGTCCGTCCATAAATACTAAGTAATAAAAATGTATGTGTTAAGTGGACCGAAATAGGTATTTCAGAATAAAAAAAAATATCTTATACGAATCAAATTAGTAGTTCAGACCTCATTAGTATAGAAATCCGTTTGTTTTTATTCCTGTACGTTTCAGGGAGGAAAACTTATATTATTTTTCCTGTAAGTTCAATATTTATCCTTAGCTAAATAACGCAATGATAATTTGGTGGTACAGCGATGATGGCGTGGGGCGTGCCGCCGCCGCCGCCGCCGCGGCCCGCGTCGCTCGCCAACCTGACCACCACTGAACTGCAGCGCATGGAGGGCAACGAACGCAGGAACATTGAGGCACGACTTCAGGTACATACACCACTATTATCAATGTTTATCAATATTGTTATTAGCAAAGGTCACACTTAAACTAATTATTGCTGGACTATGTATTTATTGTCCATATATCGGCGATAAGTATTATGAATGATTGCCTGACTGCAATAATTATATTTTGTCATTGAACCACAGGAAAATGACACTTAAGGCTATGAAAATAATATATGAGTTGCATATTTTAAAAAAAACTAGTTGATCACTGCAAGATCTCAAGATCTGTCTGCAAATATAGGTAGTTTGGATGGAGGTACATCATAAAGTTCAGTCTTGATTAAATAAATTGTAATTTCCAGCTGTTACGTGAAATCCAAACGATGTTGGACGCGTCTGTGCTTCTGATGCAGCAGTACTCGACAGTCGTTGCCAATCTGCCACAGAACAACACTACCGTTGCAACTCAAACTGAAACGTAAGTACATTTTGTTGACCATCGTAAGCGTGGTCCTCCCAATGCAATGTCTCTCCCGCGGGTGGGGAACCAATCGGGAAACCCGCAGCTCGCCGTCAACGGTCATCGAATAAGCTGATTGGTGGACGTCTTCTTCACCGAAAGGCGCTCACGGCGGTGAAATAGCCCCAAGATTCAAATTGTCATTTATAAATTGTTATGAAATGTGGGCCAAAAAAGAATCTGCTCACCAGATAGGCTTAAAAAGCTTTCCATCCTAGCTAGCATGGGATAGAAATAAGATCAAATAATTAATTTTGTTTGTACTATATTTTCTTATAGTCTCCCAGAAGCGGGTCCCGAGGCGTCTCCCAGTCCGGTGAAGAGCGAGCCCGACGTGGTGCCCAGCACGTCCAGCCACAAGCCGCCGCCGCCGGGCGCCGCGGCCGCGCACGACGCCAGCCGCGCCGCCCGGGACGCCAGCCCGCCACTACACCCCGAAAACGCCACTGCCCTAGATACTAACACGTAAATACTTGCATTAGGAAGTTTTTTGCTCGATCATCTATCGCTCAGTACAAGTGATTTATATACGACTAACAGAATTGCATACTGTTGCACAAAAAAATTGCCAAGTGAGAGACTCCTGATGGGACTATATCTCTTTTTACCCGACTGCCCCGGAAAGAGGGTTATGTGTTTACTATGGTGTCCATGGTGGACGGTAGGGGTATTTAAAATGGCACCTAGGAGTGAGATGGACACAGTTCCAGAATGCTCATTTTAGAAGTGTTAAAGTAAAATAGACCTTAAAATAGTAGGTCAATAAAGTACAATGTCATACTAACCAAAACAAATCTAGTGCGCGATCTTGTCATGTAAGATTTCCATGGTTTTTCCCTACCTAAAGTAAATGAAAATCGATGTCTTATGTAACAAAATACAATATCCAAAATGGTTCCAATGTTTTTGTTCCAGACAAAAGACTGACGCCGACGCGGACGAGCTGAGGAGGCGTCGACTGCAAAAATTCGCTAATGATAAATGAGCTTGATGATAAACTTTTGTTCCACTCTCCTAACGTACTATTGTGTACACGTATACAATGTACAAAGGTTTCGGTATGTGTAAGCAGTGTCTATTTTAATCTGAATAAATGTATTTATGTTCTTGTAAATATAATGGGATATATACGTGAATACATTACATTATACTTTACTTTCTTACACACCATATTGTCACAACACTACTTCAGTTTTTTGTAGGGTTGTTTATAACACGACTACATAGTAGCGTCGGTAGGTGGGTACTAACTGCTAAGTACTTCTTTTAAAGTGAACTTTGTTGTTCTTCCCTTATAATCTATCCCACAAAATCGGAATCAATTCACTAATACTAGGAGCTCATATCTTACGAAGAGGGTAGTCACACAAGTAGTAGATTTATTAAACGCCATCTACCGAGTAATAGCTGAAAGAACCTGTCGAGAAGCGCAATCTATCGTAATATTTGGCAGTCCCGCCCGCTTCGTAAAATATTGTTTAGTTTTAATTATGTGCGTGGAAGATGCAATTTAGTTTATAGGAATACTTACCAGTCATATAAAAAAATAAACCATCTATTTAAACTTACATCAATGTTATATTTTTTACATTTACACTACTCACTAGTTTTGCTGTTTCAACAGTTATACATAGCATTTATGTATCCATACACTTTATTATTATACTTTTCAAGAACAGGTATGCCGCTCAAATATCTACTTGATTCGTATAGGTTGATGTTGTTCTTGCAGTACCACACATTCTTGGTGCCTTCTGTTCCATCCACATTTAATGTATTGAGTTCTAACACTCCAAAGTGATATTTCTGCCCATCTGTCTGTATGCAGTTGAGGTATATGGGCTCTGGTAGATCTTGTACATCTTCCTGCAAGAAAAAAAAATCCAGCTATTAAACAAAAAATATCAATTGGTCCATCCATTCAGGAGCTATGATGCCATAGAGTCTATGGCATAGGACTATAGTCCGACCGCAAGAGCTGTGCCGCGCTTTCGGTATGCGCGGTGAGGTGGGGGAGAGGGAAGGCGAGAGCGATGACGGGTGGGGGCGTGGGACGTCGAGAGCGATGAGCCCCCCCGTCTCGCCGCTCGCGCACCTAAGGCGCGGCACAGCGGTTGCGGTCGGACTTTAGAATATTTATTTTTTATGCAGAACTACTCTTCTCATATGAAATAATCAACATACCCCATGTAGTTGTTTGGCATATGAGCTGGCCACAGTAAATGCGTGCGTCAGTGACCTGCCCAGTATTTGGTTGGGTGTGACCGATGTCTCGTAGATGTTGCTCACTTCCGTGCTGTTGAAGTGCAGCCAAGTGGTGTGAGGGTGCCTCATGGAGACAGTTGGACGAAATGCTGGAAATATAAGGTTAATGATTATACAGATGTTTTTTGTAAGATAAAGTCAGGCTACATTGTTTATGGAGTCGTAGTTGGCATAAAAACATGGAGCTTACCAATTCTTTTATGGTAAAGCTGCCTTTCCACCGCGGCGCATGCTACGCACGAAATGACATAATTGTCAAACAAATGAACCCACGCAGCTAGTGGAAACTTTGTCATTTCGTGCGTAGCGTGCGTCGCGGTGGAAAGGCAGCTTAACTTGTGAATAATAATATTGAGAAAAATGAATTGGTTGGTCATAAATTTTATATTATGACTTTTAACATAGAAGTACTTACGATATTTGCTAGCTTCACTATAGAAATGATCTTCAGGCATTGTGATGGTGTGTTTAACAGGATATAAATCTGGGATCTCAACAAACGGTATGTCCCTCTCCGTGTCATGCTGCATTGGCTTGTTGCTTGTCACAAGGATGTTGGAGATGTCTTTGAACTGCAGCAGGTCATCCTCTTTATTGAATATTGTTTGGTATTCAACATCATTCACAATGTATTTGGATTGTGTAACTTCAGAGTCACTGCTTTTCTCAATCAGTTGGATCAGTTTGTTTGTTAGTATTTCGCTGCAAAAATTAGTTGAGGTGTTATTAGTTTTAGCACCAATAAGAACACTAATAATCAGAGGGCCTACTCTTTTACAAAAACGAAATTTCGCATATTTCCTACTACATTGCGGTGCTGGTCTGGTGCCAAGTTGATAGTTGAGTGCTAACCTTAAGAGGGGATTTTAAGGGGTCAACTGCTTAAAAATCCCCTCAATGTTTACTGGTTTCAAGTCCTGCAATAACAGACATTATGTTACACACTTACTTTCGTCTTCTATCAGTAATTCCTAAAATTCTGGTAAAATTGTAGGCTGGTCTCTTCTGGTCTTTAATTTTTGGCAACTTCTCCTGCTCACAGTCAAATACATTGGCTGAAAGGATAGCCTTCTTAATGTTTTCGTGGACAGCAGCAGGCGCTGAAAGTTCAGCCAGTTCCTCAATCTTTGGTGGCAGTTTATCCTCAGCGATAATAGTTTTGGTCAGTACTTGAGCTTGGGCGACGCCCTCTAGAAGTACATTAGTACTTTTCAAAGTAAAGCATGGCTTTTGCTTGTAATCTGGGTGATTTTCGTCTAAAGGAATAGCTTGTTCATATGGTCCTACGATATTGAGCCTGTAAAAAGTTTTTGTAAGAATATAGCCCTAAACCTCCATAGTATTGAAATTTTGTTCATCCTTATAGCAACTTCAGTTACGTACCTTTCCCTTTCTGGTTTCTCTTTAACAAATTCGAGGGCATCTTCGACTTTGACGCCGCTAGCCCTTAGTTTTTCTTCAACACCAGTGTCGATTGGTACTCGTTTTCCTTGGATCATCCAGTGCTTTTTAAACATAAAACCAATATGTTGCCTATTTAATACTTGCGTTAATTTCATCTTTGTACGAGTTTTCAATATTTAGAATGGAAAATAAATAATAACTGCTTATCCTAACCTAACTTTTGCTCTTTTGCCTTTTTAATTTTTGACAGTTCTAGTGATGCCAGTTTTAGTGACATAGACAAATTATTTATTCGATTCTTTTTGTTGTATTGGCAACGTCGGCGTATCGATATTCAGTTTTTTTTGTATAGTACAGTTGGCAAATAAGCGTACGGCCCGCCTGATGTTAAGCAGTTACCGTAGCCTATGCGTGCAATAGCAATAAATAAAAAAAAAACAAAGAATTACTGACTGTACATATGACACACAGTTATAAAATAATAATAATTATAAATCAGTGAATTTTCTGTGTACCGTTTTACTTTTCAATGCCACAGCGTGAGTCACAACATTCTTGTGTTGTGACTATTTTTCTGCCAGAAGGTGCGAATAATTGGGGGTTTTATCCTATCTACTACTAATTTTATTTATCGGGGTGTGTGACCGTTCAATCCGCTCATTCCATCCATCTTTCGTCATAGGTTCATGCACAGATTAGATAGTTATATGTTTGATTCATGCGTGTTCCCAGAGGCACCGCGCCGTTGGCGGCTCGTGTTCGATTCCAGATAGGGCAGATTTCAAAAAGGATTTCTTTATCATTATTATGCCGAGTGTCCACTGGCAAGAAAGCTTGCACAAGTTTACTTGCGCAAATGACTTCCAATGTGTAAACACTCACGCAAGTGGACTTCTGCGACTTGCGGCAAGTCGCAGAAGTCCACTTGCAAGTCACTTGCCGAACTTGCTGCAAGTCCCATATGTAGGTACCTACACGGTTGTGTAAAATTGCAGTCAGTGGAAACACGTCGGCAAGTGACTTCTGCAAGAAATTGCGGAAGTTACTTGCCAGTTGACACTCGGCAATATATCGGTGTTAATCCCAGTCCTCCCAGTCCAGGATTGCTCCCTGTCTTTAGTAGCAAGGAACATAGCATACTGGTTTGGGGCGGTGCTCTACTAGTGGTAGGTTAGGTTACCTACTGTACCTACCGTTGTTTCGGCTAACGCAATAAAGGAAAAACAATTAATAATTTCGTAAATATATATATTTAAATTTATATCTTCCATCAATACATACAACGACACTTATACATTCAAAAATTTGGCCGTAACTACAAATAGGTCTCACTTCATGATGGCGTCGCTTATTTTATAAGTCTGCTGGTATAATCTACTAGATATATCCTCGTGACAAAGTTTGATATCATAACATTTATTCGACTGTAAAATTTGTATAGAAATCAGGTAAGGTAAGGAGTGCCTACTTAATCGGAGTCAGACCTATTAAACTTGACACACGGGGAAGACATCATTATACATTTATGTTTTTTTAAAGTCAAGACAAAGCACCGTCTATAAAGTACCAAGATTTTCAAAAGATTCAAAAAATCCTAAGGGCCTTATCACACTGTCGGTTTGCAAGTGGGGCGGTGTACGTGCGAGTGAGACGAGACGATCCGCTCTCTCGCAGTCGCAGTCTCGCACCCAGCGCGTTGATCAAGAAACCGCTCGCGAACCGCTAGTGTGATTAAACCCTAACTATCAAGCTCATTGCACAGTATCATATTGATGGAGGAGAGATATTTTACAAAATAAACCTTATCGAAATATCTTCGGTGTACGCTAGGAGCTATAAAAATTGAAAATAATACAACTAATTTAATTTCATAACTAGTAAGACATACAAATCCCTTACCACGAGATCAGCGACAGTTGACGTCACCCGGCGTTGTTTCGCTTTTACAATAGAGAAGTTAGCCTTTACGTATGAGAGGTTCCGTTATGCCTAGCTTGATGAATTATTAAAAGATCTCAATTTTGTAGAACACTGGTCAACGACAAACATTACGAAACACTAGACACTGAGAAGTCCCTTTGGTAATTTTGCAGTATCCTTACCAATTGGTGGGCATTTAGATTTAATAATCTTTGGACTAAAATTTCTGAATAAACAAACCATTTTATGTCCGTCCTCATTCTGACTACTCATTTGATTTAACCGCATATTGCTACAATTTGCGAATTAAACATACAACACTTAACAACTACTATAATATAATACCTAATTATTTTTATAAAGTAACAAAATTAACTTATATTTACAGTTATCATTAAAATTATAGTAAAATTTTACTATATTAGCACTAAGTTTTCATTTCCATCCTGGATCCTATTGATTTGTGTTAGATTTCATTAACGATAAAATTGACTTTTCAATATCCATGTACAAAACTTATTTCTTTAATCTGAGTACAAAACTATCACATTGACTTGATTCCGTTTGAATGACAATGCGTCGCTCCATTAGGTATACTGACGCTCAGGGGTTCAGACAAGATCGCTAGTCATTCCAAGGTGGACTTAGACCAAAGAGCAACCATTTCCTCTCTTTTTTTATATCCGAGAATAAAAATAGAACGACGAAATAATGCTCTATCTGTTTAAATAGAGAGAATTAGATCAGAGTGGGGTTGAACATTCGCTCGTATGGTCTGCACCCACCTTGATACAAGTCATGTACCTAGACGTAACAGTCCTTTAACATTCAGGTCTATCGTCTTGCAGCTGTGACTCGTAGTAACGTCTCTAGCCAGTTATTCTGAGTACCTAGCATAGGTACAGAGTATAAGAAACGAATCCGAATGAGCGTTATGCAAACCCAAAATGAATAATACGTTTATCGATAAGGCACCGTTGGTTTCATGGATACATAACGCGTCAAATATAATGTGAATAACAATAGAACCTTTACAGTTAGCCGTGATTAGTCGGTAAGTAATATTATATCCACTGGTGGCTGCGTATGAGATCAAATCCATTTTAATATTATGAATTCTAAACATGAATTACAAAATCATAGGGAGTGTTATGCGGGCGCCGTCGGGCTTCGCGATGTTAATAATTATTTCTTTAAAACACACTTAATATTTATCGATAGAAAGATACCCGATCTTTCTCGAAGATCATAATGTACAAAGATTGAGTCGTTCTTAAAATGAGATGTGTATTTGGGGTATTGTGTGGGATGGCGGGCGATGCGTGCGGGATGAGCGGGGAGCGCGGGGCGCGGGGAGCGGGCGGTCGGCGCGTGCGCAGCCTGCGCTCAGTCATCGTCCTTCTTCTCCATTTTGGGTTCATACATTGCGTGCAGTTGTTCTGGCGATATTCTGAAATAAAAAAAACGATTTAATATTTTTAAGGACAAAAACCTAGTGCGCTGCAATGGAGTAAAAGGGAGAACAGGGACGTATAAATGAGTAAAGCAAGGGTAAGTAAAATAAATACCCCTCACCAATAAACGTTCTTGGAAATTATATTGATCTAATCGAGCCCCGAATGGACGATAAACAGACGATTTGTGTCTGTATCTGTGTAAGGTAGACTCACCCGAGCAAGCTCTGCAGATCGCACACGAAGCGGTAAACGTAGCGCTTGCCGGCGGTCTTGTGGATAATGTTCTTGTCATAGTAATAGCGCAGGCCGCGGGACAGCTTCTCGTAGTTCATCTTGGGTTTGTTCTTGCGGATGCCCCAGCGCCTCGCCACCTGCCACACACAGTTATGTTTTACAGGATGTACATATTGTAAGTTACATGAGTCAGTCACCAAAACATGGAGATGGCTTCGTATTTTATGAATTTAGCCAGTGCCAAGTGTGTTATTTTATTATACAAACACATCAAGGCTTTTCATCAGTAGCGTAGCTTGCCTTAGACGGGCCCTGTATTAAAATTTGTTGGGGGGGCCCAAATGAAGGTTAAAGAATTTTCACAAATGAAGGGTAAATAATTTTCACAAACGTCCAGGGCCCCTGTAGCCTGGGGCCCCATATCATTGATACGGCTGATACGGCGGTAGTTACGCCCCTGCTTTTCATGGCCATTTTTTTAAAGTAATAAATAAACAGTAAACGCAAATATAATTTCTGTAATTTGTTCGGACGAGAACAGTGTATAAGCGCGTAATCTGGAGCAGAAACTTATAGACTAGGCGGACGTTATATTAACCGATTGAATGCCATAATGTAGATCCACGCGAGAAAAAAATCGACTGTGTCTATCATTGGCATTCCATCGGTTAAGTGGTAAGTTATGAATAGGGTGGTCACCTCATCAGGGTCGGTCAGCTTGAACTCCCAGCCGTCACCGGTCCACGAGATGAAGCCCTGGCAGGTCTTGTCGGTGAGCAGCTCGAGTAGGAACTGCCACAGTTGGATCGGGCCTGAACCTGCGCAATGGCACACAGTTGCTTTACGATATACAATACATATGCTACATTAATCGGGGCACCTACTCCGAATTAGGTACGAAATTGTCTTTAAAAATCTCAAAAAACGTATGCAAGTAACAACTTATCTATAAAAGCAAGTAACTGATGACTGGAGAACTTATATCGAATCCCATATCAATCGATCTCATTCATCTAAAACCAGTTTTAGTTGTGAAATAGGTATGCATGCTTGAATCTAATGACTTGTACCTATATAAATAAACTACCAATTTATAAACTGCCACCCTTTCTTTTTTTATAAACAAACAGTGGCATGGGCGTTCAAAGGGGCACGGGGGGGAGTCACGGGGGGGGGGAACCTGACTGGCTGAACTGGACTGCCACCCTTTTTTCATCCAGAAATCATATTTCAGTCTAACTTATCGTGTCCTTTACCCACAGGAAATTCCTAAATTGACCCCCGTCCTCCTCCGACTGCCTCCTATAAATAGTAGTATATATCAACGTACCAGTGAAGCAGGGCCCGGAGGCGGGGTACGCGAGCTTGTCCTGCGGCAGCAGCGCGTGCTGCTCGCCGGGCCACTCGTTCCACTCGGCGCAAGCGCCGCCGTACTCCTGCACGTAGCCCTCACTGTAACCCTCGCCACCGTACCTGCCTCCACCGCCTGCGCAAAACAAAGCTCTATTAGAACATACATAATAATAATGAATATCCAGGGACATTATTTTTATACACCGCTATCTGATCCCAAACTAAGCAGAGCTTGTACTATGGAAACCAGATAACTGAAATTACTACATACTTCTTGTTTGTAAATACACACTTAATATACTTTATTACACCCACACTCGGGACATGCACACAAATGCATGTCCCGGTTAGGAGTCGAACCTACGACCTGCAGCGTCTACTACAGCGACAATCTAAACTAACCACGCCAAGGGGCCCGTCGTAAGACCTTGCCGTTGTAAGTAGTAGACTATCCCTATTAATTAATACCTAAAGAAGAGATGCGCATAGTCAGCTACAATCAAGACGGCAAAATTATTTTATCTGGATTTCGTAATAATTCGACGCTAATTAATAATTCTGTCATATGATTTACACAACGCCATAAACTGACACCAATTAGTGCTGGCTTGTAGACGATGACACGTGAAAATCTACAGAAACATGATCCGATGTGAATAATAACCAGATGAAAGAGGCAATATGGCTAGGGTTGCGAACCGTCTCCTTTAATAGGACGTGTCCTATTTTAAATGGATTTATTTAGCTTTATCAATTTTAAATTTGGATTGTACTGTAAGTATCGTTTAAAATTATATGTAGGCAAAGCAACGGAATTGTATGCTCTACCAAAATTCACTCGGCGACAAGGTTCACCACCTGTCACGTTGGGTCCTGACTATCTGGTGAGACGTGGGCTTTGAGTTGGTTAAAACCTCCACAATGTGGTGGTGTATGGCCACTCAAGCCTCTGACTACCCCCGAATGGGGATAAAAGTCGTGACGTTACACACCAAAATTGAAAAGAAAGCCCAATTGAAAGTACAATTTGCAATTATTGCTCTACTGCAATCTGCAGCTACAGATTATAGCAAAGGGGTGCAATGTCGTAAGCTGTCTAGCTTTTATGGCGAGGTTTTTTGGGATAAGTAATTTTTTTTTTAGATTTGTATTTCGTAATTTGCATGTTTCCTTATACAACTATTGGACAGGGCAGCCCTATGCGTTAACGAGTCTTGAAACTGAATACCGTTAATAATTAAACAGTGGCCAAACCTTTTGCTGTTATCTTGTGATCTTTAACGAGAAATATTGTTGTGTTGCTTCTTTTAAAAGAACATCACGATGGAAACTCCGTGATAATATAGTGGCAATCTTCCTTTAGATACTGCAGTATTATTGCATGATGTAAGGGGTCATAAATAGCGGTCAATTCCAAGGGTTGTCTTATGTGTACTCTGCTCTCAAGTACTCTCAACTTCAATAGACTCTGGAAATTTTCAGCAATGTAATGGAATACATGACTTACCTCTTGGATACGGCTTGGTGTACGCGTGTGGCTGGTATTTCTGTTCGTGCGTGAGCAGGGGTTGTGCGTGAGGGTGTGGGTGGTGGTAGTACTCGTCGAGGTAGGGCTGCGCGGGCGGCGCGGGCGGCGCCGGCGGGTACTCGGGCGCGTAGTACTCGTCGAGCGGGGACGCGGCCGTCGGCGCGGGCGCGCCGCCGCCTGCCTCGCTGTACCCGTACGCGTTCGTCTCGCGAGGGCCACCTGTCGTGTAGCCGCCTGGAAACAAGGACATATTGCTTCATTAGAAAACTGTTTGTAAGCGTAAGGTAAGGTATTAAGGGATTATATATACTTCGTCATCTTTGGCAATTTCATGAAAGGATTGCAGTCCACCGGCTCATGACAAAGAACTTATAAACAGACTGGGACATGCCTGCCTGCAAGAGAAAGTTACCTATTCTTTTACGTTGATGTAGGTATAAAACAATGCAGTAGGTACCAAGCTACTGTCTCATTTTAAGGTCATTGTGATCATTCGTAATGTCTGCAAAGCAGAAAATATGGACTCTGCATTCAACTCGATTTACAATTATAACTAAAAAGTAAATAATGTATTAATGCTTGGATAGAAAGAGGCCCTAGAACTAGAATAAACTATTCTGGGTAGTTAAGAAACTAAGAAATGAATGAAATCTAAACTTAAAAGGCGAAGATATTGTACGTAAAAATGTGTAGAGTAGGTAGAGTCGCTAATCGTCGTACATCATGTCACTGTTGAACAGATTTTTATATAAAAAAAGAAGTCCACGTCGTGGTGTTGTCGGCGTGTGTGTGCGGGGCGCGGGGTACCGATGCGCGACGGTCGCGGTTCACGGCGCGCCCTTTGTTCTGCGCGCGCGCCGGACCCACCGCCCGCGCTCCGCACCCCGCGCCTCTCCACTCACACCCGCACCACGAAGCCACAAATATAGGGGATTGAACCACGAATTCAGGTTTGGTTTGATTCGCAAATGGGTAACCACTGAATGCTGACAAAACCAAAGGAAACGTTAAAAAGGGTGAGATAGCTAAATTTTTCAATAAATCCAGACCTTTTCAATCTAATTGTAAGATCCTGACAATTCTGAAGACTGATTCTCCGCTAAAATGTCTATCGAGTCCCTAAGTTTGACCCCTGAATAAATTATGAATTCATGACTTCTCAAGAGATAGGTATTCACATCTTCACTTAGTAACTCTATGCGAGAGCTTGCCTAAAGTGACAACTCTAAGATAATCATAAGTGGTAAGTAGGATAGCGTCTGAAGGTGGCGCCAAGATGATGAGGAAATAAACGCCGATGTTTAGCGATGAGAAACTTAAAGTGACATATAATTGAAAGAATTCGCAACTCACTAATATAATAATGTACGCTGGTTGCGTATTTACATTCGTGTTTCCATCTAGTCCGTGTGTTGTAAGTGATAAACGGGAATCATGTTAAATATTTGTCTGCTGCGTAACAAATGCGTTGCGAAATAAATATTTATGTCTGCGTACCTACCCAAGTGGGTACAATTCTAATTTTGCAATAAAATCTTTCATAATAACGCATTTTCCTGTAGCCTCCCAAGTCGAAATCTACAAGTAAACTTAGTTAACTTAACAACTATTTAGTTTAATTAGAACTCTATATTTAACTTGATTTTTTCGAGGTTTCAAGTTTATGACTCAATTAATAAAACGAATCTTGAATTTTCTATTTCTGCCTAAATAATGAAAATGGTCTAGTAACAAACATCATTTGTTTTAAACGACTCTACACTAGAGTCAGTCATTTTTTTAAATTAACTATCACTCATCTGCCGGCGTGACTGAATTCAACAATAGAGTAGGTATCATAAAGTGTTCGTATATGGTTGGTAGCGCTATAGTAGCGCGGGGTCACTAGTCTCATATTGTGTGGCGACTGACGTTTGACGGATCGCTGCGATCTGCTCATGCACATCTCTCGTAGGTGATTATTTTTAGAGAAACCAACAGTTAAAATGAAATAATCAGAAAGACAATATTACAGGTTTTCAGGTAGGTATTACGTACATAGGTAGTGTTTGTATTATGTAGCGATAGAGACGCATTTTGGAAACTGATAAAATCAAAGGTACCTAACGAAATAAGTTGGAAAATTTGCAACAAAAAATATTCGTGTTAATGGTAAGCAAGAGAAGAATACTATGTAGGTACCTATAGCTCCAGGTAATATTCTTTACATGACCAATTACTCAGATGCATGAAGACCGGTAGATCCATTCATATGTAACAAGAAAAACAGCCAACCATAACGTCAATGGAAATCAGTGGCAAATACCTAGTGAACACCGCCTTTGTCCTGCGCCCGCGCCGATAAACGGCCTGCTCGCGCCGATACGCTGTCCTATTCAATAACGAACACAGGGACAGTAGTACTGAGGTTCTTTACCGTGGTACAGACACAGTAATTAAAAATAACATTTTACTTCATTAATTAGGTAAAGGATAATTGTTAGGGAAATAAGTCGCATTGCAATTGATGCAGCTGCGAACCTCAGGCCTATCTTGTATGAACTATGGACGTAGGCATTCGCAAGTGTTTATTGACTACCTATTGACATAGTATAACGAATCTTGTCTCAACATAGTTATGGTTGGTATTTCGATTTAAGGATACCTACACCTACGTAATATGTTTTATCGGTTTCTGGTTACGAGGCTTTGATTGAACCTCGATTAAAACTTTGCTCTTGGTGCTTTCTATTACTATCCGAATCAGAATATCGTATTTGTTTGCTTTGGATAATTTTAATTTCGATATTCGAAAGTTTCGGTTAAAGTTACGAAACTCTACAAAGCTGGTCGACAACCATACCTAATCAATCATGGGCTTATTTAGTCTGGAGGGGCGAACCCTATTCCTCAATAGGTACCTACCAGATTTATTTTATCATGATGTCATTTGCTTTACGATTCCTGACTCATGAATGCTGGGAGAATTTGAGGATGATGATAGAGCACCATTTTTTATAATAAATATACCACGCTTTAAATTTGTTATAAATTGGTGCCTCCAATAGAAAGTTGGGATGGACTTACACTGGCACTACAAATCACTTTTGTTCCTAGAAATGCTTTGTAAGATTATTGTAAATTGGCTAAAAATCTCTATAAATTTGGGGGATAGAATCTATCAGAATTAATTTAGAGCAGGTAAATAAATAATGTTCATTCTCACCAATAATTGATGGGAGAAGAGTAAAGAATTTGTAAACAAGAGTTGAGTAAAGGCAATGGTAAAAAAATATGATATTATACAAAGTATATAATTTTAAATTCATACCTAAGTAAGTATTTGGTATTATACCTACTATAGTTACTTACTAATGGTCATCTAGGTGTTACTATCGAATTCTAATTTTAATGATCTACCCTCACTATTTTACACAAATCTAAATAGCTTTTTAAAGTAACAAATGGACCGTCAGCAAAACAAAAGTGCGTAAACAAATCACCATTCCGTCGTCGCGACAAATGAAAGTATTTTAATGAAGCAATAGCCCGCTCATTACAATCCCCTTATGGGTACGACAGGATAATAAATTCTGGAGAATACTATGGAATCACGTAAAAAGCTCCCGGGAATGAACCCGCGACCCCGGTAACTCAGTGCGAGGAATCTTTATTGCTTTATTTGTAGATTTTTTGTGCGTAGCCTATAAATAAAGAAGTGTTGGTAAAACAATGTCATGACTTCTTCTCGTCTTAAATAGAGCTAGGTAAAGTTATGTTACCCATAAACAGAGAGGGGACAAAGGTCCATAGAGATGTCTACTATTGCTGATAGAGTATGCATTTTATACTACAAGTACCTACCTATTAGAAAGTTTCAGACACTTAAAAAGTGACTCATTCCCAATAAAAAAAATATGAAGCCTGTCACAATCTCGAATAACGTGTCTGCTATCGTTCACTCGATATGATTCTCATAATGTAATGTCACAAGCGATTGGAACAAAGCGCGCGACAGCACCACAGAATCACGGCTTCAGCGAGAGAACGTCTGCGAGGGGCGTGGGGCGTGAGGTGGGGAGGGCGGGGCGGCCAATCGGGCGCGGCCACGCCCCGCGCGCCGCCGCCGCCAGGTCGAAAGGTCGCCATTCGCCTCCGCCATTGGCGCAGAACAAGCACGCACCGAGATTTATTCCCACTAGAGACATCGATATCGACAAACTACGCATATCGCCATCACACGCCAATTGGACGGTAAACACGCTAACTCGAGTGTATTGATCTCAACTGTGTCTAGTCTAGTTATTGTGTTAGACCTTTTAAAGTGGTCTAATCAATATCAAAGACTAGGCAATGATGTCTTAAAAGGTTTCAATTTTTTTTAGTGACTGAGTAACGGAATTTGTCATTTAGGTTACATTAAAAGTGTTACTTTCGTAAATATATCAATTTTACATATATTGAAGTGGATTTTATTTGTTTTATTTCTAGGCACGTTCCATTATAACTACGGGAAATGTATATCTAGTTTCGGTTACTGGTACACTTGTTCTTCTTATCATATGGTCAGTGGCCAACCTGATGTCAGAGTTGTTCAAGCCCCCCGAAGGCCTCTGACGTGGCTTAGACTTGTACTGATCGCCACATTATAGTAATAAACCTATATAAACTTACATGGCGATTTTTAAAGTTGAAATATAACCTATCTTGAAAACGTAGAAACGTAGAAACGTAGAAAACGAAAACATAGCGTTACTGTTTGAAAATGTATACAATTATTCTTTTGAAAAGAGTAACCATTGAGTTTCTTGCCGGCTCTTCTCAATGGAAGCAACATTTCGAACCGGTGGTAACGCTAAAATATTGTTTATATTGACTATTTATAAATGCTCTAATGAGCTTACATGAATAAAAACCTTTTGACTTTGACTTTGACTTTGAAAAACGACGTAATTCAATGTCTATTGCGATCAAACATGGTATCAAACAAAATACGCGTTGAAATCGTTTGTACTATTGTAGGAGTATGATACTTCGTACAAGACAAACATGTGAAACACCCTCCTTGCATTCCATCGGGGGTTAAAAAGGCGTTTAGGTACAGATTGAGTTTTCAACACTCATACATACCTAAGCATAATAATAAGTACTAAATATTTTTTTCAAGCGATTAGGGCATAATGTTACCTACTACACCACTTACATCTATGTTAGTACCTATCAAAACAACAATAATGTATGTATTATAAATAAATATGCAATTCACTCCTGCGTCATCCCATTAGAGATGGCGTCGCAGCGATTCACATACACCATCCAATCTACTGGCGATCATGTTTAATAACGTGTTTGAGCTCTTCCTACGTTCCTACCAACTTGAGTATATGCTGAAAATATTCCCAAAATTGATCTAAAACACCATGAATTTTGTGGATACACTAAAACTGGATAAAACAATTATTTATTATTGTCACAATCTGCCATTAGTCACGTACCTACTCGTAAAAATAACGATATCAACCAACGGATATCCTTTTATTTATACCTAGTTTTATTACCAAAAAACGTCCACACGATATACTGGTAGGTATTTCTAATTGGCATTATATTAGTCGTTAGCAAGATAACTTATAGGTAGTATGCCTTGCTATTGGGCACAAGATATTAAATCAATTACCTATCAAAGATAACGATAAATTAAAAAATAAAGATATAATAATAATAAAGAGCTTGTGGAACTATAATGACTGACTCTTTGCTTTAGAGATACTACGGAAGCCTATTCGTATACCACGGAATGAAGAAGAGTTGGAAGGAAAATTAGTAGGCTACGCAAGATGCGTAGGGTGAATAAATTTACGGCAAGTATCAACCAAAAAGCACTAAATCGCTAACACAAAAAGTGTTTCCAGTAGGAAACGGAGAGAAAAGTCAATAGCTTATTTAGATTAGTATGAAATCTCTCTCTCTATATGACTAGTTTTGGAACAAATTGTGGATGAAGGTCATTCTATTTATTCTGCTTTCTATGGGATGAATTATGTTTGAACACACGTAGCAAGGATGTCACATCTCTCGGCCACACATCTCACCTCCTCCTAATGATTGAGGTTTTTTCTTAGTTGGTAGGCAATAAGTAGAGGAAAACCAATCCTATTAAGTAAGATGAGTCGCTACCCCTATTTATTCCAAATTCTTTGGTCTACCCACTATGGGGGGGTAGAGCAAGCTGACTCTATGTTTTACTACCCAGCGGAAAACCTTTCATTTCTCGGGACAAGAGTCAGTAAACGTCTAGATCTTAATACCAACACCTTAAACCGATGAAGCTCTCTACGGTAGAGGCTCTACCTAAGCTGGGAGAGCTTTCGCTGGTGCACATGCGCAGTAACCCTACCCCCCGCGGCAGCTGCGACACGACTTGCCGCACTTTTTTATTTGCTATCTGCGTCTGCGCCGAAACCCGAACCCCGCGAAATTGTACTTTGTAACTTTTTTTAGTCCGCCGAGCACGCGCTAAGCTCGCCATATGGTGTCTCAACAACAGCCGACAGCATATTTTTTGTTATCATTTTTCATTATATGTATCTATATAGGTACCTACATGTCAAAAAATTGAGATTATTAAATACTAGCCTACCCGAGTCTTGTCCGCGTTGACTTTAGAACTTAGAACGTCCTATAGTTCGTTTTAGCTGCTCTAGTCAATTGACTGCAGCTCATACGAGCTGGCTAGACCGGGGTAGTACCACCCTCTCACAGAAGATCGGCGTAAAGTAGCCATTACAGCTGCGTTTCGTACGATGAGTGAGAGAGCCGGAAGCCCAAACCCCCATCCCCCTTCCTCTGTCCCACTCCCCTTCAGGTCGGCAACGTGCGAGTAGTACCTTTAGTATTGCAAGCATCTATAGGCTACGGAAACTGCTTAACATCAAGCAGGTCGTAGTACGCTTGTTTGTACAATAACGTTTGTAGACGTTAATGTAGGTAGGTACGAGTACGTACTGCAGTTCGCAATGCAAGCCATACCTATTGCAAAGTACAACGTCGGGGATGTCCCGAATAATATACCTTATTTCTTACCTACCTATACGCTACCTAATTATAATTTTTGAAATAATGACCATGAAATTAATTTACATCAAGTGGTACATACTCCAATTAAGACATTTAGGTAGGTACCTACTATAATCACTAGGATCCTCCAAATTTTTAAAACCAATCTGCTAAGGAAAATTTATACCTACTTAACTCTACCGAGTCTGAGGTACAGTAAAATGAAATATCTGGTCCATAGTGCGGGGCGTTCTCCAATTAGTCGATTAATTATGTGTAAAAATAATATTTGAATGTAGAATAATGTATAATCACTAGAAGTCGTCGCATATCGCGCCAATTCCCATTTGGGAACGGAAGTCGAAATATGAATTTTTAAAATTAGAAGCAATGCGCGCGCAGGTGAGCGCTCGCTGCTACAGTCGACGACATATCGCGCCTCGCACCACGCTCGCTGTATTTCAACATTAATTATTTTGACCTCATTAATTTAAAATATAACGATTTAATTATCAAATATATATTATCCTTGTTATGAAATATCATAAATACGTCATTGCAAATCAACTAATTAGGGACAATTTATTTTAAGATGTCAGTAAGTATCCGTATTTTTTTTTTCTATGGAATATAACATTCCCAAAACTATATGATTGGTTGTGTACACAGAGAGTTTTGTGAAACAGTTAAAACAGGTGTATATTTAAAGTTACAATAATTTGTCAAATTGTGGACAGTCAAGAAAAATTGTGAATGCAAAAAATAATAGTAGGAAAATCTTCATTATTCGTAGATAAGAGGAAATGGCTGTCAACGAGTGGTGTTAAATCAAATTCAAAATTGGAACATCTTTCGGCAGGAAGCGTTAAATATATTTAAGTCTCGGCGCCTGAGCAATGGCTTGTCGCGTACAAGATGCCTATTGTATTTAATACTTAATCACATGGGAGAAATATATTTCACTGGGGAACGAGGCTACATTTAATTTCATAATGTTGAAATACCTTTATTACTAACCAAGTTTACTTTATCTTTTCCGATGTTTTCTTTAGCGTACCGCTAATCAATAGGTATGTGGATGAATTTTCGCAAATTGTGAAAGTTATAACTGCATATGACCTCAACTTGCGTTTATAAATAAAGAGTCGCAATCGGTTTTCTAGCGAGCGACCGACGAGATATCGACTAAACACCAGATCCACCGATATTTATTACCAATAAAATGGCGCGTAGCGCGCTCGATAATAATTACACACACTTTTTACACCACTATTTATACATCGATTCATCGATTTTAAACAAAAAATATCGGAGCTGGATTTTTAGTAACAAAAATAATTCGAGCTAGGAATAATATCCGGTGGAATATTATGTTAGTATTAATTTATAAATCTGTCGCGGCAGATGGAAGCATGGATTTAAACATAATAATAGTAGCGGTGGTGCGCATCGTTAAATTACTCCTGTCGTAGTTTATAATTCAGAGCTCATAGATAAAAAAAAATGTATCTAACCACTTGATATAAATTGATTGGGTACACATGCCGATTGCGTTTAAAGAGTCGTAAACGATTCCTGTGAATCCGATAGCGGTTCAATAAAACGTTCGCAGCGCACGGCAAATCGTTCGGCTATTACATTGTCTAGACTTAATAAAACGCAGAGCCGTGAAGCGACGGACAGGGCTCGCTTTGGAAATTACCAAGCCCAATGATATACTATTTTAAGACGAATATTACTTAAATATTGCCTAAGGTAGGGTTTGATAGTTTTTGTGATATTCCACATTATTGTGGCAGTTATTATAATCTTTTTTTAGATATCATACACTCTACATGCAAGTGTCAAATACTGCTTGTTAGAGAAAGGCCGCAAGGATGGTTATCATTCCCTCCACTCTTGCCAACTTTATTCAGGATATGTGCAACAACATTGCGCCATCCAACATGTAAAGTGCATATTATAATGGAAAATCGCGTGCACTATGCCACGTCTACGGCGTTAGTTGTCGGTATGCGCGGCAGGTGCGCCGCCACCTGCGCACGCGCCGGCAGTCGTTACAAAAACCGTGCGCGAGCACCACGCGGGAGGAACACGCCACGAACAGGGGCGAGGGGAGTGCTCCACCACACTGACCGTCATACTTAGAACATAGCTTACATAAGGGAAGCCATTAAACCTGCCTTGGAGTTCATAATTAGTTTAAAAGCCGATTAAGCTAAGCTATTCGGCGGAAATAAATATCAAATGACTCGATTATTCAAAAATTACGGATTATATTATATTCGCAAATGTACCTGCACGAGATTATATTGGGTAGCGGTAGGACCAGGGACTGGCTAAACAGCTGTTAAGAGTAAACATCAAATTCATGGAGTTGAATTTAAAAAAATAAGGAAAAGTTAAACTTCTGACGTGCGAGCTACTTCAGCTGTGAAGTATAAGAAAGACGCAACAAGATTTCTAACGTGGATAGTATGATGATTATAGTGTTGTTCATAAACTGCAGGCAGGATGTAGCGGCGCTACAGACGACGGAAGTGGCGGCGCGGGCGCATCAATGGCGGCTACGTGACCTGCTGCTCGTGACGTCACGCCCATTCAGCTCTATCAAATATACATGATGACAACTATCTCTTAAATTGACATTAGCAAGATTTAAATTTAGAATTCGAGATTTCTTCAGTTACAGTGACGTCATTCGAAACAAACAGCTGTTTCCGATGTTTAAAATATATCAGTTCTCTCTTAACTCCATGAACCGTAATTTCTCTGTGCTTAACTCTATTAAAATAGAGTTAATATATCACTACATAAAGCAGTACGAATAATAAGATCAGCACATTTGTTGTCCTATTCGGCTCTATATAATTTGAGACCCTATAGGAAAGATTCCTTTGTTATGATATATTTGTGCGAAGTCCTGCGTGGTCAGTAGACCTATGCTCTATCTAAAAGAGAGCTGCAGCCAGTACGAGATATAGAGAGAGTATAGAGAGTTTATTTGAAGAGTAAGCTTATCGTAATACTTTTTCAATAAGAAACAGGTTGGTGTCAAAAGCTCAAAAGTATATTGAATCTGCAGATTCGGTTCGTAAGGAAACGGAAATCCAGATGACGTCACTCTCGGATATCTTTTGTTTTTAATGTTCCTAGATAGAGCGTTACCTTCGCATATAGATTCTACAATAGTGTATCCTTATAATATTCTGTAAAGCAAAATTCAACATATTATTTGATAGGCATTGGAGTTTTATACAAGACTGTGAAAAAGAATTTCAATTTATTAAAAGCACCGATTAGAAAGAAAGCGATTAATAAAATTTGGTGTGGATTACGGCGGGCGGGCGCGGCGACGGCGGCGGCCGGAAGTGGCCATATTCATTTATGAATGAACTGCGCTACGTGACGTTGACTTGGCACCATGCTCGTGACGTCACACACCATAGATATGAGTCCTATAATCGCATGCTTCGCAAAATTGCGGATTACGTGAAACGCTTACTGAATGTAAATTTTTTTTTGAACAGAAGATTTCAACGGATTATGATAGATAGATAGATAGACTATTATAAATATAGTATAACGTCCTTTAAATGAACCAAATATTCAATATGAAAATTAAAACAAGTCTTAAGCACCCCATTGTGTTTAATTAGGTACTAATATTTCATGATTTGTTGCCCAAAATTCGATATAAATGGGTATTTGAACGGTTAACGAAGTGGATGGACTGGGTGTTTTTTTATCGATATCAACTAATGAATATAAAATGTTGTGTGCCTAGCACGAGTTTTGTCGCACATGCCTCGCAGGTCATCTGCTGAACAGCTGCGGGCGTTAGACAGGTGCTTCTAACGCGACAACTTGTCGCGTACCGTTCATGAGACATACCGAATACTTCTCATGTTGTTCACGCTTGGGTAAATGGTCATACGCCAGGTCATAGACCTATAATTTATCGATTGCCCTTTAACTGAGTCCGAGTAAAGTGCGAAATTATTCGCTGATTGCGTTAAATTTACGTTTAAGGAACGGCCAATTCTGTAAGGAGAGGCTGATAGTTTGATGGTGACTGTACATCATAAACACGTCTTGATATCCTGTCATGGTTACGACTTTTAAAGGTCATTTTAATAAAAAAATACATTTATCAACGATTGTCAAGTAAAATAAAGTCAAATTCTAATTCTAAATACTCTTAAATCTATACAGTTAAGTGTATAACTTTAAAAATATAATTTATACAGATTTTACATTAAAACAAATTTACGATGCCATCGACCTCAAACGTTTTTATTTCCACAGAGCCTAACATCATAACATCGTAGAAACAGACTAGCGTTTTACAAGCTGTTGCGATTGCAATCACGCAAACAATATTGACAATACTTTAAAGCTGGGTACAGACCGGTCAACTAAGAATTAGAAAGGCGTTTATTGGCGCTTTGTTGATTCGCCAACGGCGACGTATTACCGACGGCCAACAATCGTGCGATATAAAGCTATGATTACCATTAATATTTTAGTTAATTGTTTAAAATCAAGACAGGCCAGGATCAAATTACCTTTCAGAGTTGTATATCATGAACTATGCAGTTTTGGCTTCACTCTAGTTTTAAAAACAAGGTATATACTATGAAATAAAAGATTTTTGCAAGCCAAAAGTCTTCGAGGAGGACGTTCGTGTCCATGCTAATAGCGAATTTCTAGTATTGGCCGTCTGGCCGTCGGCTGGCTGTGTCTGTACCCAGCATTAGCGGAAGGAAGCGATTACTGGGAGGTGATCGACCGTGCACCGTTACCCTTAGCCCCCGAATGGTGTCGTTTATGGCCACTACCTTTTGTTCTGTCGTTCATAGACACGACATCGATTACATCTGAAGCTATTGTATGAATATTCATGATCGCGGCGCGTGTTGTGGTTTGGAAAATAATCGCCGTGTTAATGATCTGAGCTGGATGGTGAATTTCGGTAATTTTGAATGGAAGAGGAAGAGTTTGGTTCTCAAGACGAGTTATGTTAGGTAAAAAATAGTTGGGTGAAGCGAAGTATCGTCCGATACAACGCTCCTTGAGCTAAATATAGAAAACATTATAGTAGGTACAAACATTAAAATAATTTATATTTTCAAGCTTGGTCTGGTTCAATCCTTGCTGATTGCTGCTTCATAAATATTATGTCATTGTCTATGTTTAATAAAATGTATCGAAAATATAAACGCATAAATTGATACACATATTTTATATTGTAATAAATATTTTTATATTATAATAATATCATAAGAGTCAATTATATGGTACCTAGTTATGTATGGTATAGGCTTATATTGCCACGAGCGCTTGATAGGCCCGTTGACAGTGCTTTCACGTAATCTATGTATGCAAATGTAAGCTATGTGACAATACTGCAAAGCTTTTTATGCGCGTCACGCGGCGGAAGCTCGGCGGGTGCGCGGGCGCACCCCGCGCCGCCGGATCCAACATGGCGGCGGCGAAAGTGCTTCCGCTCCGAGCTTGAGAGTTCTCAATGAAACGATGCTTATTTTTAACGTAAATGTGTTTATGATTTAAATAAATCTTACGCTTTTATAAAGGTGCGATTTGTAATTATTTATTTATGCTTTTATCCGTATTCCGTCGTTAACTATATCTTCCTTAGTAAATAAATACCGTAGTTAGTACAGACATAACAAAAAGTAATAGGTGTATTATTTTGTGTTTATTCTGCATAAGCCGAGGATATACATAATATAATGTGTAATCATCATTATATTGGTAGGAAGAATTATTGAGTATAATAATATTATTTAAACTGAAATAATTATTGTTATATGTACTCAATTCATTTATTAAACTAAGAATGAATAATTGATTCAACATTATTTATTATGCACGAGCAAACTGCTATCGGTTATTTAAATTATTTTGATTAGAAGATTAAGAGATTAGCAATATGGGTTAAATCGCGACTAATAAATAAATCTCGTTAAATAAATAAAAATAGGTGTATATTTTAATAATATTACATGCGTGAGTAAGTTAATAAATAATCTGAGGATTATTTCCATGTTTATTAATACATACGCATGTAGGCATGTTTTTGCCTATTACCATTATTTGGCCGCAACCACAAGAATAATGACCGTCTAGGTATAGTTATGTTTGTTATGTGTAAGTAACTTAACGCGGAATGTATCCTTTTCGATAAGGATTTACGTATATAACCTGTCTACTTCATTAACAATTGTAAATATCGTAGTTACATGTTCTATTCGAGGGTAAAATATTAATTAAGAAAACTTTACCCCGTACCCATTTCTTGCCCTTAGGTTGCCGATAGTCCCACTAGTTGGGGCTGGGAAGGCAGATGGCAATCGCTCCGTGTAAATATCGGTGATCAGCCAAATCAGGCTAGACTGAAAGCCGATCCCTCATAATGGGATAAGGCTAGGAAGAAGAGACCCCGTACCCATTATAATTGTCATAATACCATACTGCTTTCAACAGGCTTGGTTTCACGTTGAAAAATATTAAAGTTTTGAAGCAGTATACAATTAATTAATATATTAAAGTTTTGGAAGCAGTATACTACTACAATTAATTAAAAAAATACACACCTGTAGGTAATATAAAGGATGGATCACACAGCGCGTCCACGGCTGGATCGTATGCGAGCCTGTTTTGCTCGCCATAATGCAGCTTATTAGTGTTCGGCACTGATTGTTCATAGTTCAGCCTAGCCACGTTAGCTAAAGCCTGCTCATAATTTAACCTACTATTGTCCCTCTGTTCCGCAGTTTCCGTGTAAGGTTTGTTCACTTTAGAGCTATAGTCTGTGAAATTGAGTTTGGTGAGCGTGGACATGGGGATGTGAAGGGGCGCCGCGCACGGGGGCTCGGCGGCTTCGCGCGGCGCCTCCACCAGCAGCATGGCGGACCGAGCACCGGCCCCCGCGCACACCGGCGGCGATCAACACAACATCACACAAACCAACTTGGACCAAAATATTTACTGATTTAATTTTAATTTTAAACAAAAAAATATTTTAAGTTAATTAATTAATTCAACTCAATCGCGAATATTTGTAGAGCTGGTTCCAATTATTAAAGACACTTGAAAAATATTTCCACTTCAATTGCAAGTAAGAAAGAAAATAATGTTCGCGTTAATGATGACGATTTCGAAATCCGAGCTTTCGTACAGTTAACGTTCGTAGCACCGTGCCGCGTCGCGCCACTTCTTCGACTGAGCTTTCGGGCGGATCGAGAGGGCGGCCGTGGAAAACGCGGGCCGAGTGTGCCCGAGAATAGCCGAGTGCGCCCGAACCGCTACGGAGGCTCACGAGGCGCGACCTGTCGCGTCACCTGCTACACGACCAACTGTTGCGCGACCGTTGATTTTTTGCTAACTCCTGGTTAGTATCACGAAAATTAGCACAGCCTTCTATGGGACCCGTACACTCGGCGATCTGAACCCACGTCGTTATAGGGTTAGCCAGAATATACATAGTAGTTAGAATATAATGTAGGGCAAACGTACGTTACACAATAACGTGGGCATGGTTACTAATTGCAATAACAATGTAATATAAATAAGGATTTAATAATAAAATATGTTATTCTTATTATGTAGCCGATATATTTTTCCTGTTGTTTATCATCTAAGGAAAACGTAATCAAGTGCTGGTTGATACGCTGAATAACCCTACGTTCCTTAGAATTTTTCGTATATCCGACTTTTATAATATGAACTGTGGTTAGTACCTACCTACGTGGTTTTTATTTCAGTGCGAACTATGTACCTATCGCAATTTAGACGGCTTGACTACTTGGCAAGTTTTAAGTGTTGGAGCGAGGCATTGTTTGAAGAGGCAATAAAATAAAACTATTAAATAATTAGGAGTTATACACTAGACAGATAAAGAAGTAGCATAATGGATGTAGTGACGCACGTTATTGTGCCTAATGTTTTCAGTTGCATCGCGGCGGCCATATTACATGTTGCATCGCCATAGGAACACAAATGCTCGTGAATATTACTGTTGCACCTATATTGCAAACGATTTTTATATGAATAAATAAATAGTAACGATTATATATTAATACATGATTAAGAAATCAGTTGATGGAATTTAGGAATAGGTATTACATTTTATATATTAGGTATATTACCACTTTATAAGGTGACTCTACCAAAATCGTGAAAACAATTTCATCCAAACCTAAAATATGTAGGAAAACCACACCAGTAAAACTTGACCTTTCCTCTTACAATGTAGAGTGTATTGAGTTTATTTATAACTCCACAACATCGATAAATAAACTTAGAATACAGAAGCCGTCATGCAAGCTAGTAAATACATATTACGTTTTGCGGTTCACACAAATAAAAATACCCAATTTAGAGTTTCCTAATCCACGTGTTGAACATCACAGATCATAATTACGTTATAATTTAACTGCGATGACGCATGCGCGACCTTGACGTTGATTCCCATTGTTTGATAGTGCGCACAAGACGTGGAACACACTTGAATTTCAAATTTAGAATAGTTTCATTCGTGTCGGTGTAACAATAGCGTTTACCGGTAGATTAAGTACGATGACATTAAATCTTATGTAATAATTCAATTATATTTTAAGAATCGTAAATGAGCATTTTATATACTAAGTAATAATTTAACACGAGCCCTTTTATTTCCTGTATACTATTAGTTTTCTTTCGCCATGTAAAACCTTTGATTAGTGACATAAATTAATATACCTATAGGCGCTGATTGGGTGTTTGGTTAAATTTGGTCCAAAGCGGTTATCGCTTTGTTAAAGTAGGTCCACTTTACAATAATTAAGGATAACCGCAGAACTGCGCTTAACGTTACTAAATTTGACAGCTGCTGCATTATGACACGCCATACATAACGACGTTTCAGTGAGATTTAAATAGTGTAGTTATAAATACTAAAGCCGTAACTAATAATATTCAAATATAAGTCGGACGAGCCTGTTGCTACTGCCTGTTAGGTACTCAGTTTATTTTCTATTATAAAAGGCAGAGATATTGCATCAAAATCTTGAGTCTCCAGGATGTTGACACAAGTTTCACTTTACATAATCTCAGAGACAGATGTTATAAAATATCAATTTCCTATTGCGACAATTCGGTGGGAGGGCACGAGCTAGTGGGCTGCGCCAAAACCGGGTCAAGTTTCAAGGGGGTGGGCACCGAGTTGGGCACAAAGGGCCAGGAGTGAATGCGTCGGGGCATAATAGGCACCTGAGCACGTGTGCTACCGGATACCGCGCCTATTGTCTCCGGAGGAAGCGATTTCGACGCGTCGGAAGATCCGACGCCGATTTTTTATATCTCAGGCACAAATGTTATGGGCCGCGCGTGATAAGCGAGAGAAGTACAGTATAAACGCTGTCTCATTCCCCATATGTTGGACCACACAGTGATGTTCCATATTTATTAATAACTACCAATGGAAGCGTATTAATTATGTCTGCATAGTAATTAAGATGTAAGTGCAAAACATTTAATAGCTATTGCAAATGTGCATTCTCAGCTTGGCCTTAAAATGGCACCTTTTAAAGATGTAGACTCGACTCTACATGAAGTGTCTTTTCATCAATAATATCTCAAAGGCCCGAAAGCTGGCTCTAGTGTTTTTCAATCAATGATGTACAGAAGCGTAGTACTGACTCCACCATCATGGTTAGAAAAGCCTAGGAACCAAATTTTGAACATTATTAACTTAATTGAAAGCTCGAAGCGGTCGATCAATCTATAACTTTGTAGGTTACGCTCAGAACTAGGAGAATGAGTCTGTGGAGCACGCGAAATGTAATTATCGATACAAGAGCATCACATCCCCGCCTCCCCAGGCTCCGCCGCACTCCTCCCAAGCGGGAAATGACGCGGGAAATGAGTTTTCGATATTTGAATAAATGCGAAGAGGAAATAAACATGCGGTGGATATTGTCTCTGGTGGTTCATAAGCAATCTCCCATCATGTAGCAGCGATTTGTTCAGGAAATAGAAACGCAGTCGCTGAACGATCTGTGTGTTCAGATATTTGTGAATTTTACATAACTTTAGATTACATTTACGTCACTTATATATTTTCCTGTTATAATAATACTTTTTGTTACTGCTAAAATAAATACGACCATGTACCTATATGTATATAGATAGTGACTTTAATTATCGAAACAAAAATCATGATTTTATTATTTTATTTTCGCTTACGACATATTCTTGAAAACGTATCTAAGTTAGAACTATGTTAATGGTCGGTGAGAACAAGGCGAACATTACGTATGGCATGCGCGTAATATCGCTCGCAAAGCGAACCGATATCGAACGAGTCGTCGGCGGTGATCGATATTCACAAAGTAAACACCAGTTTCCCAGCCGCGTTTAAATTTAAAAATACAATTTACCGAAGAATTCCCTGCTTTGAATTATATTAAGTGTAAACAATAAAGCGCTAGCGGGCGTATCGACCGCGGCAGGCGACGGAAGTGCCAGATAAACAATCTTTTTTAGATAAAAACACTGAAAACAGTCCATAAATCTGTACAACGGCTCGGGAGCACTTCATCCAGAACTGTCAAATCGGGGATTCGGCTTCCACGGCTCCCGGTTGCATATAATTACAGTGTTCGAGCATTGACAACCTAAAAGGCGTTTTTTTTTCAGTGACATTTCTAACCTTCGCTAATTAAAAAGCGCAGCGCATCCGGCCCTGCCGATTATACCGGCTGATTGAATTCTAATTTGAAATTCAATTTGTGTTCTCTATTAGTCCGAGTCTAAGGTTTAAATTTTTTATTTCCGGCGAATTAAGGATACGATATATTATTTCGTGACACTCATTAAATGTAATTTATTTTTTGTCTGTGACATACCTGCTATGATATTTAAAAGCTAATTTTATGGGATTTGTTTGACGGCTATTATTTTTTTAAGTGTCGCGTCGCACGGTAGTTTTTCGATAGGAACGATAGTTTCGTCGAGCGCTACTGTGGGCCGTGTTTTAAATTGGAGCGTGGCCGGCACGTCACTTCCGGTACCAATAATTTATTTCTCTCGGCCTCCGTCATGTGTCGCGATGGCGCGAGATACGACATTTATCCACGTTTATATTTGGAACGATTTCTGAGAACATTATGATTGTGACATATTATTCTTGTTTCATAGCCGACCTCGGGCTTTACAATATGAATCCCGGTTTACTGGTGGGTATTACATCAATAAACCCCCGAAGTTCGGTTAGTTCTACAAATTATTTAAGCGATTATCATTTGTTATTGTTTGTTTATCATGAAGTACACATAACAAGCTATCAAGATACGCGACGGGCGTCCGACGAAACTGGCTAAATATTTTGAAGGCAAAACATTGTGTTATCTAAGTTTTTTTTTTGCGCGTTTGCGTTATCTAAGTTCTAAAAGTCGTATAAAAAGCTGAATGAGCCGGGCACGGGATTGTGTTGTGACAAGCGATACGGGTGTATCAGGGGCAGTGTTGCGAAGGGCAGCGGCGCCCACGCCGTCCGGCCGCCCCCGCCCCCGCGCCCGCGCCCTACACCCCGCGCCCCGCGATACACCCTGCCGCTCTTGATAACATTATCGAGGATACCTAACATTTTGTATTATCGTACCATGCGGTCCCGAGATGATTTTTTGCGTGTTTTAATTCCATATTTTTTTGACAGAGCCATATCAGTGAAATATATTTTTTTCATTACGTATCCTCTTATTTATATTTAATATTGTATTATGTGAATGAAAATATGGGTTACCTCGGTATTTCGTTATGAGGAATGTAGGAGTCAGGTAAGTTGCCTAGATTCCAAGTATTTTATCGAAAAAGGCATAGATATAGATCTACACGATTGAAAAATAACTCATTAAACTATGATCCGAGAAGGGGGCATCGCGGAGAGCACCGGCCGCCGCCCGCCATTCTACAATTAAACCGCAGCTCAGCACCTACCTAATAACGGATAATGAAGAGTCTGCAAATATTTGTTTTTGCCGAGATTCCTACGATGAGCGTGGAGAGCGCCGCAAATAACGCAATTAATTGAATTCGGCACATCAAAGCTGCCGCCGGCGGGCTTTGTCGGCGCCTCGAGACGATGCAACCCGACACTTGTATTGAAATCTCACTGCTGAAGGAATCGCAAAACTCTTCTTCTACTAGATTCCCACACTTTAGATAGAACTACAAAGGAATAGACACCTGCGAAATTTATAAAGTCGTAAAAGTGTCAAATTACGAAAAAAATGTTAGTTACCTACTTATTTAGCGTAGGTAAGTAACTTGTTACTTCACACGGCACATCAATTGTTACGGACATCCATTTATTTTTTGTGTGATTAAGTTATCAATGTCATAATAATAAAATAAATAAATGTGTATCATAAAAAACATACTGAAATAATACGTAGGCGTTGCAAACTGTAAATTACATACTTATGTGATAAATTCTTATCACAATGCGACTGTTCGCGAAATTCCATGAATTGTAAGTTAACATTATTATATGAATAATTGAATATACAAATTATAAACAAGGCATGTAAGTCTAGAATAGTTTAAAATCATTCCAGATGTAAGTATATTAATCGTTACACATGCTAGATAGTCTCTACCCTAAAATACTGAACAATTAATAGGTATCGTATACTAAAGGATTTATCAACTAATAAATCCTTTTTTTCATTTCTATAATAAGAAAAGGGGCGAGATAAAGATTTATACATATAAGATGAACAAGTCTTATTAAATCCCAAAACTTTTAAATGTCGTGAATTTTTATCGATTGGTTTTGAGCGACGAAATTAAAATAGCTGTAAAACCGACGCGATAAGCTTTTGAATATTAAATCCCTTTGTATCGTCGACTGACCCTTGTGCCCTGCCAGTACAATAACATTGACAAGTAAATCAGATTTAGAATACGAATCAAGGACACGTGGAACGGCGCAAGAAAGGGCTGATTGAATGGGCACTTTGTAAGAGCCCTTATTAAGGGCTTATTGGAGGACAAGGGCCCCTCAGGGCCGGCGAACAAGTTTGCAAGCACCCTATATCAAAGCACCCCTTGCTCTTTTCGTATGCCAACCCTTGGGGTTGATTTTTTTATTAAGTTCTTACCTGTCTTACATGAAAGAGTACTGAGGCGGGATTATGTGATTTTTTTGTTGATTTACTACGTTGAATATGTTCTTCACGGTCTATTAGCGATGGTAATGATTATGAATAAATATTAACTATTCTGTACCTACTTTGAGTGCATTGATTACATGGAATGGCATATTATAAAATGCAAACAAAAGACGTAGTAGATATTACGCATAATTAAAATCAGTATTTTCCTAAAGTTGAATATTAAATTATGAAAAAAGGACAATACTAACATGAAAAATGTTCATGACGTTGGTTCATTAACGTTCATTTTCAATTATTTTGAATGACTGATGTGAATGTGATTGATGTCTCATTGTTTTTAGATTGTTCGTTTCCCTACCCCCTAACATCCTCAATACTAATTTTCGTAGGACGAAATTTGAAAAGGTTGCGCACGTGCGCAGGAGTGTGTATCGGGTTGCACCGGAAGCACGCCGTTCGGAGCACAATGGCCGCCGGATGTGGCCGCTCGAAACGACACCTATCTCTTTATTGATATCTTAGAAAGCTCAATATTTTTCTTGTCAACACTTCAACTATATTGACAGTTATGAAGTATAATGTAAATTATATTGATTTTATTGAAGCGGGATCCCTGAACGTATTTTTCTTTAAGACGATACAAGAAAAAAATGAATTTTAGTTTCGGGGTGTGGCTAGCGTCGCGTGAGCTGCCGAAGGATATATCCCTCTCGCTTAGCTAGGACAGAACAGCTATGGAGTAGACTATAGTATAGTTATTTTTTGAAGGAACAATATTGTTTAATTCGTACAATTAAAATAATATGTCCCAGTGCACCTTTTAAAATAGATGAAATGGATGAAAATATTCAAATATATTTTTTTCGTTTTATATGGGATTTTTATGTCGAGTGTATTTGAAAAAAATAATTTAATTTCTATGTTGTTTTTATTGCTGAAGACAAAGTAAGTCAAAAGAAGACAAACGATGCCTACAATATGCTGATAGATACGTATAACAATATTTCGATCGTATAATAGCCTATAACCAGCGGACGATCCAGACGCGTCCAACGATATCTCATTAGTCAAATTATTATGATATAAAAATAGTTTGGACGTTATACGGGAGCAGATGAACATACATACATATCGGTCAAAATCATAACCCTCCGCCCACCGTAGTCGGGTAAAAATGTACATACTCTGTGTCAGTGACTGACTGCCGGATATGAGTATCTTTTTCATGTTTCGTAGGCAAAGGAATACTTTGGTACTTAACTTCGATGCCGATCATGAAGTCATCAGCGGTGTCATAATATTTTTTTTTACCATATTTAATTTATTTTTTAATTTAATTTTCAGTTTTTATTAATTTTATTGGTTTAACCATGCATTTATTTTTTGTTTATCTTTTTATCTTTATTTTTTTATCTATCAAAATCACCCTTAGACTGGTTACCGCCACAGGTGACAAGAGGGCTGGCTCTTTCCTTGCTCAAAAAATTCGCTTGACAACAGGAACAGCTTGAATACAGGGAGGACATGCAGCCAGTATCCCACGCGGACGGTATTTGTTTAATTAGGGGTAGGTTTTTATTTTATTGTATTTTATTTTAATTTATGTTATATTGTATTGTATTTTAATGATAAAACATGAAAAATAAAAATATTTTTTTTTTTTTTTAAATTTAATATTACTTTTATTTATTGTTTTATATTTATTGTGAAATTATAATAATTTTAATAATCAATATTGGACTATGTCTGAAACAAATACATTGAATTGAATAATTTAAATACAAAAATTATCACATTAACTCGTTAAATCACGGTTTACACCCGCTAGAACGAAAAAGATCCTAACATGGTAGGTAGGACCTGAGGGTTGGCCAGTTAATTACTTAAAATACACTATATTTATTTCAAGAAAACATTCATAAGATCTGAAGGCGTCGGACTCGCACATAAAGGGTTCCGTACCACCGTAGAATAAACACATCAAAAATATCAAGTTTGAGACTTGATATTTATTTTTAAATGTTATTATATTTTTAGTATTTGTTCTGCACCGGCAACAGAAATACACATTCAGTGAAAATTTCAACTCTCTACCTGTTACGGTTCGTGAGATACAGCCCGCGCTGACAGACGGACAGACAGACAGACGGACAGCGTAGGCCTAGTAATAGGGTCCCGTTAGCACCCTTTGGAACCCTAAAAAGTAGCCTATGTTCTCCGCCAAGACCCAGTCTATCTCCATACCAAAATTCATCAACATTGGTTCAGCGGTTTAGCCGTGAAAAGGTAACAGACAGAGTTACTTTCGTTTATAATATAATAGATTGAATAGGACGGACAAACATTTTCCCATCCATATCTGTAATGTTATTTTTTACGATAATTTATTGATGTATGATATATTTATTACTTGCCCATCCATACCTACAACAAACGCAATAAAGCGACTCCATTGTTTTGACAAGCAATGTATTCCCACTGTCGGCCCAAGACCATGCTGCAAGTATATAACAGTAAGCGAAATAGGGAGTTTTTACAGAAATGACACGAATAACTATGAAATGACAAGAGATGACACAAAATGACAAGAGATGACACAAAATGACAAGAGATGAAAAGAAATTACACAAGACAAGGAAAAGCAAACGAAAATCACGCTGCAGTGCAGGTCGTAGGTTCGATTCCTGCCCAGGACATGCATTTGTGTGCATGAACATGTCCGCATGTCCCGAGTCTAGGTGTAATTAAGTGTATATTTAGTTTGTATTTACAAACAAAAAGTAGTATATGTAGTAATATCAGTTATCTGGTTTCCATAGTTCCAAGCTCTGCTTAGTTTGGGATCAGGTAGTCATGTGTAAAAGAATTTCCAAGGATATTAATTTATTTATCATAGGCGTCGGCGGACTGTAAATACTGTACTGTACCTGTAATGTGGCACGACCGTAATATTTTTTCGTAATATTTTTTAAAAAATCCTTCACACGTCCGACGTCGAACAAGTCCGAGTGGACACTGACAATACAAAGTTAGAGAGAGACATGGTTAGTTCAAGTACTTAAAATGTGAGATGGCGATATTGTGCGCGCGCTCGGAAATAAACAACGTAAGCGCCAAACCACATTTTCTTGAATTAAAAAAAAACTACTTCATGAATTAAAATATGGTTGAAGGGTCGTTTAGATATCATTATTTGCTATGTTTTAGAAATAATTTCGTAATCTAAATCGTAAAAACATCGTGGTAGCAAGGAAAATTGTAAATAATTAGAGCTCATTTCATAATTTTTTTTTATCGAGAAAATTTCATCAGATCGTGATTTGGATTTAAAGATACTCAAGATAATATAGTCAAAAATCATACATCTAAATATAAGATTCCTAGTCCACATACTTACTTAAAGAAAAAGTAGAATAGAAAATCAACCAAATTTCGAACCCTCGTCTTAATGGACCAGTCTAGCTACCTCTTACAATATGGAAGTCTATGAACGATTACGGGATATGAGAAATTCATTTGAGTTTTGAACGTCGAGTCGAACAACATACAAAAGTAGCTCTACGCATCGTCATAGTGGACGGCAGAACGAGAATTAATATAGTATTCAGATATTATCTTAACTTGGTTCATAATTACGCTATACACCGTTAACAAGACATGCTATTATATTTTACATCAATTAATAAAATTATTCAGTACGGTGCAATAAAGGCCATCGGGTTCGCTTGGCGGGGCCTCGGTCTATGAATCAGTGCTTGTCGCAGGACTCGCAGGCCACCGGCACGTTAACAGCCCATATCGCTTTATAGAAATAAATTATGATGATTGGTAGCAGCGTAATACGACCGATATATTGCGCTCGAGTTTCGCAAGCGCTAATAAGGATGACTGCCCGTTGCCGTTTATTGCCGATCCGAGCTAAACGATGCCTGTTAACTGTTCCTGCATCTTTGGCATTAAACGTTTATGAAGATATTTAATTAACTTGGACAGGTTGATGGTTAAGGCTGGGAAAAGGGAAAAAGATGCCAATGGTAATAATTATTATTAGGTAGATTTTAAGTTTTAGATAGTCAGGCTAGAGAAAAGGTGTATGAGTAGGAAAGTACACTTTCTTGATTAAAGGCTTCGGTGAACAAAGTATCGGCTCAGGTGGTTTCTTATGGTGGCCATGAAATTTTCAGAACATTAGACATATTGTTTAGAGGCGGTGTTGCAACGTTGTTCCGCGGCGCACGTCCGGCGATTAGCGGAGTGCGCAACGCGAGGATGTGCGGCGGGCAGCGCTGCGCTGGCGCTTGCGACAGCGCGGATGCCGCGAAATTGCAAAAACATTAACCATATACCCGCACGCTTTATTAATACGAGTGCAGTTGCAAAATATTGAATATATACGATGTTTTTGTGCGTTAACCTTCAGCGTCGTCGGCCCACTTGCATTAGTTCGCCACGCTCGAGTTGCCGCGAGGACGCGAGAAATTCACCCGCTGACGTGCACGCACCGCGCTGCCTGCCTCCGAGACGCCCGCGCCGCTGCGTCCGAGGAACCCTAAACCCTTACGATTTATTTGCCATAGGTACTATTTTGATAGACTAGATATAGCGATAAGATTTTATGATCTAATTATGATTGCTGGTAAAACGGATGGTTCTCCATGTAGTGGATAAATGAGTGATATTTAAAACCAAACAACAGGAGCTGCTATTATTACATTTACATAATTACGAAAATTAGACCGTAAACTTAGTCTAGGCAAACAAACATGAATTACTTTTATATTGGTTGTAATTCATGCTTTCCGGCAGAATTATCAGCGGCGGTGTACCGTATACTTTATATCTTGGAAAATAGCAACATCGAGCGGGTGATGTTTATATGGAACTCACCGCGCCACACCATCCCTGGGTCCAACTCGGCGGAGTCCTTGGACCGGGAGCTCGGGTGTAAGAACATATCTTATCCAGAATCCAGATCCGCCATATTTAGTCACACACACTCGGTACACTTCTCACTGATCTAACTCCCGATGAATGCTCTCATTTGTCGCAGTATTGCGACTATCCCAAACCAAAATTAGAAATTTTATGTTAAAAGAAAATTTCGTAATAACAGCAAAATATGTGCAAATGATAAGCGGTTGATTCACTAAAATTTGTGGCAAGGTGAATTCACGACGCTGAACTTTGAGGCTGGTGCCAGCTTCTGGACGAAGACCGGGCGAGTGTGGAGCAAGTGCGGCGAGCGCTGGCAGTGGGGTCGCCGCACACCGCGCCGCAACCGATGTGTGGAAGGGGCGCGGATTGATCAATCGACTCTTAAAGTGTAATTTACTTACAAAAACTACATGTTCTACAATCTGGCATTAAAAATGATTCGGATTTTGAAGCGATGAAGAAATCTCATAGTAGGAATTTTCAAATTTATGGTGAGTGGATTTGATAGACTAGATATTTCTGATTTTTATGAGAACAAATCATGAAAATATAACAACCGACAGACAGACAGTATCAAACCGAGGAGATCGGTTAAAATAACAGGAATACGAATAAGTAAGTCAGTCCCTTAATAGGTCTTCAATCTGCCGCCGAAGTCAAGTAAAATGGCCCTTTCTCGAATAACAGCATTCTGTTTTAAAAACAACTTCAAATTTCCTACTTATTCATAGACCGTAAAAAATTATGTATAAAAATGTCGCGATTCAAATAATGGAACAAGGTACAAGACGTTCAGGAGACCTCGACGGGTCTGAAAGAGAGCGGAAAAACTGCGCCAAGGTCGGCCGAGGTTGCGCCACACACGTGCAGCCGAGTGGAAAGCCACCGCGCTAGTGTGAGTGCGTTTAGCACGTGTGTGCGTACTGAAACTACTAGGTATCAAATATAATTGCTTCAGTCTGTGTGATTAATAGGTGCTATCGTTTTTATCTAGTTTTGTAATGGATATCAATTATAAAGTTTATATTTATCATTTTTTTTAAGGAATTTGCATATTTCCCAAACCGTTAATTACAAAAAATTTGCTACAGTCTCGTTGATTTGTGTATTAATTTTAATAATTTAAAGGAAATAACTTTAGTCATGTGAAAGAAAATTCGACTTATAAGGCTGCGCGTTTCGGCGGTACATTGAGCAATGTAAATCGCATCTAATCAAGCCGAACAGACAGTAAACCAAGACAACACCAAACTATTCACTTGGACAAAGCAAACAGGAAAACTATAAGACTCAAATTAGTTAAAATTAATCAAATCCTGTTAAATATGTACCAGTGTATGTTCGTATATAGGCATGTATTTACCCATCATCGGGTAGTTCAGGAAGTGATACACACCGAACATCAATTGGACTTGTAAATTGGTTGTATAAATGTTTGAGGCCACGGCTGGGACCACCCGTGGTAACGGCGCTCGAGAGGACATCTTGTCTCCTTAGTTAATTTATTATTTCAGCAGTGAGCGCGGCCGCCGCTCGCAGTCAAAACATCCCGCGGTGATGATTTACAACCCAATAAACACGTTTTATATCTAATGGAAATGAGCTTTTATCCATGAGATTACACAGCTACCCTCGATTGTAAAATTTGATTAACTATCAGCCGATGTGTGACTGCTGCTGCGTTCGCGAGTTACATAATTCAGAGTTAAATATGCGCTGCGATCCGATTTATGTTTTGATTAACAAGTCGATGCGAAACGAGCCACAACACTACACTATTATTTAGTTGTTTTGTTCCACTGATACAAATTATGTGATAGTTGCGTAGGATACTGTGTTTTATTGTCAGCTTGTATTTAATCCAACTAATTTTACGATTTATAGGAATTTCGGTCATGGCTGCTACAAGGAGAGTGGACTATTTTAAAAGATGGAGGCAGATTATATAGATCAACTTGTTGTAGTACCTCATGCATAATCCTATGTTACTCAGATACAAAAAATAAAATTTTAATTTATTAAGCGTCGATAAGGATTTAGTAACAACATTTAATTATTTCAGTGTCAAAGGCGGTTTATGATATGCTGGCACTTAACTATGTGTTAGGACTGGGGGCTCATAATTGCCGGGTTATCGTTAGTGGTAGATTCCTTATCTTTACAGCTTGATAGCAATATACCAGTAAAAAAGTAATGTTTTGAAAGTTGACATGAACTACGCAAAATAAACAAACGATGTAAATGCGTTGCAATAGTATAAATTTTATTAATATAGGAGTTTACTGGTCTTAAAAAATATCAATTAAATCTCCATAATTTCTCAAAAAGGTTACTTAGTTATAATTTAAAACAAAACAGAAGATCTTAATTAAAAATTAAGAGAGTAATATGAAATAAAAATAAAAAAGCAATACTTTGTCTCGTAGCCGCTACGACAGCGTCGTAGCCGGTATCGTAGACCTCTCGTAGTGAGTTGCCCTAAAGACGTAACGCTAGTCCTCAATCCATAGAGTGAAAGTTGTTTGGGAAAGCCAAGTCAGTTCCTACTTTGGATAACCTTATTCAATAGATACAATTTATGTGATTAATTGTTTGGAATTCCCGTAGCTCTTGCAAAGTTGCAATTGCTGGAACTATCATGTCGCATAAAACATTGTCATTCTACGTACATATCTAATCTGTGGTTTAAACTATTAATAATTATAATCCAATGTAGCTTTCATAATAAAATGTATAATCCAGCCTACCGAATTTCTCGCTACACAATTCTTAGCTCCGTAGATTCCTCGTAAACCTGATACAAAATCTCAAGTGGTTGGTTAAATTTATAATATAAACTTTGCAGCTGCCTTATCAAAGTTTTTTTGAGCTAGGCTTACCATACACACCAACCTTACTTCTGTAAGCCAGGATCGACAGTAATTACCAACGATGACGCCGAGGTGTCTCGACAAGTCCCGGGGAAAAGCTAAATTGTCGAACCTGTACGACTTTAATCAAAAGACAGAATGGAATTGGAAGATAATTATCCTCCCTTCTCCGTAGCAAAGTGGGAGACAAAAAGGACTCGATGGCATAACGGAGAACCTTATCCAATTGAGTACGGACGGATTATTCATAGAGGCAATGCACTGGCCGGCACCGTCCGTGAAAAATCAATCAAAATTGGTTTTATTTCTATCTAACTAAGAGGAGACGGGTCCCGAGACATGCATTGCCTAGATTGTCTAAATCGCCTGTGCAATGGAGTGGATAGTGTAAGTACTCACCAGTGTTGTTGTTGTTGTTGTAGTGGTGCGCCGGCGGGGGCAGGTAGTCGGGCAGCTCGGGCAGGCACACGTTGCTCTCGTACATGTTCGGCGGCACGTTGGCCAGCAGTGAGCGCTCCTTCTCCACGTCTGGACAAAGGTATTTACTAATTAGGTTCAGCTGTGTTAAGTGTGATTATGTGTCTGTGTGGGTGGAGATAAATTTGTAGGGTGTTGATAGTGCGTTAGATAATTTGTATACGAAAAAAAAAACCTAACAAGGGATGTCTAAATGCTTTGTTGTTCGTTGTTAAGTATATGAATTAGTACAGAAGCATGTAATGAGAAAATAAATGTGTTTGTTTTACTAACGTATCACAATAGATCGCAACTGTTATTAGGTCCATTTATGTACATTGCGGAATGAGTGACCCAGAGCATGACTTATGTCGCTATGTGTAATACAGACAGCAAAACAATGTTTTTGTCTAATTTAACATTTTCTCTTTTACATGGATTAATCAGAGAGTCCATAATAATAATAGTTTTATTTTTATTTAGAACTTATTTAGAATTATATTTTTTTATGTAGAACTAAATCTACTAGATATAAATCTAGGGTCCTGTGACCCGTATAAAAGCATCAAGAATAATTATAAGGGTGTCACAACCGATCTGTCGATTGACATCGACTCATCCCATTCTACCATCGATCGATTGGTGTTGTAAGATGCCATAGAATAACTGCTACACAATACTGCCTCCACTTACCCTTCTGTAATATCTCCAGGTGTTCCCATAGTATGTCGCCCATGAACGCGGGTGCGCGCGCCACGAACTCGTCGCGGCCCATCGCGCAGATGTCCTTGCCTTGCGTGCGCGCAAACTGCTGGAGCGCCACCCCCTCCAGGGAGAACTCGCGGGCGGCCCAGCGCAGCCACGCCGCCACCGCTGCCTCGTTCCATTGCCGAGGGTCTGCGAAACATTGCTACTATGAATACAGAACAAATAATACTATGTCAGATAGTATAATTCTGAAACCCGTATCGTCTATACACGTAGTTTATTTCTAAAATGACATTTGATTGTATCGTAGTTTTTTAATTGTCCTTCAACAATATCGCTAGTTTCTTGAGCATACGATTTCTTTAGTTTTGCTATAAGAGTTCGGTGACATAATTTTTGCTCTACTGGTAATATTTGTGGTAAGTCCTATCATGGATGATAAAATAGTGCACGCACATGATTCCATTTAGAATCCTATTGCACATCCTATGATTATAAATGAAATCATGCGCGTGCGACGGCCATGGCTCGAGCTCCCTATCAAACAGTTGTAAAACGCGCTATTGTATCCGGAGGAGCGCAGGGCTGCAACATCGTCGATTAGCGGGCCAGCGAACCGCGAGCGTTGCCCAACAGCGGAACTTGCGCAGGCGCCGGAAGCCGTGCGACCTTGACGCCCCGATGTGCGGCTCAAGTCTGAATTAATAGTTTGTCTATTCTACGAATAACAAAAGGGTTTCTAATGGACATTACTATACTAATTACTGATTGTGAAGTGTTGTTAAAAGAAATAAAACGTATATACTATACTATGCTGATTTACTTTCAAGAGAGATTGAATTGTAATCAAGCGACTTAATAACAACATAGTGGTCACATTTTAAACATTTTCTAACCACAACTAGTCAGGTTAAGCCCGAGAAAAAGCAAATCGATACAAATGTAGTTAAGTGTCACGATGCTGTTAGACTTTTTCCCGAGGCGGCACGGGGCGAAAGCTGGCTAATAATAAATAATTAGCTTAATTAGAGCTTTTAGTCGTTGGCCAGCATCAAGGCACCGCGTTCATGTTTATGTTGCGGTGTTACAAGCCTCCGTCACTCGGGAGCTCGTTCACAACTTTGTACGGGACGGAGATCAAAGGGAAGTGACAGCGGTTCATTCATGCGACACTAAAAATATGATTTAATATCGATGTCGGCCATATTGTGATGGCTACATAAAACGACTCGGATACACGGTTCGTGCGTTTGTGATAATTTTTATAGCGAGTTTTTCTTTTCGTATGATATCGACGTCATTATTTTCATGTTGTAAATTTTAATTGTGTGATATATGGACCGGCGAAAACACGCCATTTCCCCGGTTCTTATTTTCACTTTGTCTCTAGACATTTCAAAGAGAATATCACACTAACTCATCGATTTCACGGTAGTAACTTGCATCGCTTCAACACGTAATAAATTATACAGTAAAATGAAACCAAGATTGCGACAGGAGGACAAGATTCAATTGTCGCAATTATATTTTAAATTTACAGCACAATACTTATATAAAAAAAAAACACTTGCGGGAATAATATTTTTAGAAGCCTCATAATCCAGAATGTTCAGTAGCTCAAGAGTCGAGATCTACAAGGGACCATAAAAATTGCCGTATCATAGTAAGTTAAAAGCTAGTTCGTGTGGCACTGGAAAAATTTCCCCATTCATTCCGCTATGACGGTAGCAAGTACTGGGTAATTGAAGGTTCCGCGGCGCTCATTGCCGGCTCGTTTCCTTGGCTTATATTTTAGCAACTCATATTCATTACACGCGTGGCAATTTTCACACTACAACGCACACGCTCGGATGGTTTAGCAATTGAAGTATTTACCGCAGCTATGCCTGTAATTGAGTATAGCTTATCGCAGTGTCTAAAACGCTATAATACACCAACAAAGTACTAATAAATCCACTAACAAGTATAGTCCTATAGAGTCGCGTAGAGTTGACTGGAAGAAAACAGAACGTTTAGAAATACGTGGAAGTGAGACATTTTAATGTTACTGGACTCTACATCAATAATTATGATTCTGTAACTAAACTATAAATATTTTAATAGTCATTGGTTAGTCCTTCAGGCATCCGATAAAGGACGCTCTACAATTTCCCATACAAACTTTTTACGAAAATAGACGCTAGCAACAAGCGAGCGTAAAACACGTTAAACTCATGGTACAACTACTATAAAACTGATATTATAGAGTCATATTAAACCCGACTAACTATCTTTATAAAAATATTTTGTGTATTCAAAATACAAATAATAAAACATACTATTGTACGTCGTATACATTAATTGAATGGCCGTACACAGGTAAAACAAGTGTCTGTTCGTATGGTAATGTAGCAATTTCATTAACAACCGATGGTGAGATACGCTGCCTGTCGCCGGTGCTCGGGACATCGTTATGAACATCCAGACTCATCACCCATTGATATCTAGATACAGAGAGTAGATAAAGGGGACTACGGCCATAATACAAACATCATGAAGATTTCGCTGATTTGAGTTTTCTTGTCGTATTTTTTTTGTTCAATTAATGCTGCGATGGTTTGTAAATTTTTATTAGGATTATTAACTTATATTTCAGTTTACTTATGTAAATGATAAGTCAATGTTAACTGTGTTATGTTTCTGTGTATTGTCTAGGAAATGTAAATTTCAACTGTCGACAAGTCTGGGGCTGATTTCATGGGAGGTTTAACATTAGAACGAGTTCTGATTATCATTAGAAGAATGAGTTTTTGATGCAGATGACGATGACTCTACATGATATTATGGTCGAGTGTTTGGTGTATTTAAGATGTAGAGAATCTTAAACAAACTTTCGTTAGTATATTGCGTTTACCGATGGTACAGTCGCCTGCTCGTCCATGGTAATTCTTCTAAAATAAGCTGAGCTCTCTTAATTACGAGTGTCAATAATAGGTACAGTTCAACTTATGTTGGAAATGTTACCATGAATGTGCAGGCGATCGTACCACGTGATCGATTGCGTATTGTACGTTATCATTGGTTGGTGTAGGCGCGCATTATCGATGCACCCTCGTTTTTCCAAGGTGTTTAATTAGATACGAGGAAAGTTGTTTCATTTTATTTTTATTAATGAAACCAGTTACACTTAAAATTCAAAGATAGTTAGGTACTGACTTTATTGTAAATTGTGAGATATAAAAATATATATTTGGAAACATCAATATAGAAGTATATTTTCCTTACTAAACATGAGATGCAATCAATAGAAATAAGCAGAATATTCTTTACATAATATTTTTTATAGAACTTATTTAAAAGGGGTGATATTCGATACAAGAATGCCTGCTTTGAATATTATAATTGCTTTTTAAGCAGTGCATAGGTACTTAAACATGTACATGAGTAGGTAGGTTCTGTTTAAAGTAAGTCATTATCAAATTGGGTTTTATTACTTCTTTTATAAGGTTGAACAATTAAACGACTCCAGTCGGCAACAAGTGGAGGACTTATTACGGCTAAAACGTTATGTTCAACCATTTCAAAGAGTTATATCCATCATTCGCTCATAATCTCGAATCAAAAGACTTAAGAATGGAAAGGGTACTCTTTCAATACATAAAAGATTTGAAACATGGCCCATAAAACGATAATTAGAAATAAGACATTGTACCGATATAAAAAGGTTATTTTATGTTATTTTGAGGTCGTTGTTTAGCAAGCGAAATAAAGTGTTTCAATAAATATCTACTTCAACGCTGCAGGGCCAAAAAAAGATGGTGGGATGAGCTGGACTCCTACTTGACGGATTGGTCCCGGGCACAGAGTAAAGACTAAAGAAAGAGGTGCCCTTATTAGATATTTATATGAAACAAAACGTGGTCATTGTTTTTTCATTTTCATTTTACTATTTACCGGTAAATAGTTGAACTACTCGCTTCGTTTTATGTCGATGTTAGTACTAGGCCGACCACTCGGCCGACTTGCTTAGGGCCAGTCCCCTTAGTAACTGGTCCATGGTCCCGGGTAGCCATAGACTGGAGCAAGGGGAAAAGAGAGGGGAGGCCTTTTCCCTGCAGTGGGACAGTACAGGCTAGAAATGAAATATCTACCTATATTATTTTTTATCTCAAACTATGATTATGCAATGCCCAAATTTCATTGACACAAGCAATAATCATGAAATATTTAGCGAACGTTATTCATATCCTGCGCGTGATTTCGTGTTAGATGCGCGCGGGCGCACCGGAAGCGCGAATAGACGCGGCGCAGACGCACGCACTTCCGGTGCGAGGGGGCGTCGACCCCAGCACCTGTCTACCTCCAACCTAGCGCAATTATCACTGCGCAATTATATGCAATCCAGTAATTAGCTAAATAACATACTGTATTTTTTATTGTTATTGTTTTGTAATTAGAGACAGTAAAAGAATGCAATGGTCGAGGATTGCACTCGGATATACTCGTAGCATGCAGCTAAAAATATAATTCCAATATTGTAAAATAATAAATAGTAACAAACGTTTCATAATTCAAGACCATGCAAAGTGGATAGATAAGACGTAGGTATAAAAACAAACAATTAACGTTTTATACTAGGGAAATGTGACTAGACATACATTAAAAACGATTGAACTGTTTGTAATAACACCATTTTAGTTCAATCCTGTTGTAGCATAATAGAAGACTACGAAGTATAAGCAGGTAGTTCAACCTAATGTAGCTCAGGAAAAGTGTAGTTGCGACCAACAAAGCGAGTGTGTGGCGCTTGCAGGCGCCCGAGTCGCAGCGTCCACCGCATTACCATATGTAAATGATGCAGTATTATACGCCTTGTGCGCCGTACACTAACAGTTTTTGCATGTAACCAGTATCGCTTGACTGGGGGAAAAACAACGCAGCTATCGCGATGTCCTTAACGACTGCACTCAACAAAACACCCATTATAATACGAAGGTGACGTAGGACCACATGAGACGTTTCACGGTTACATAGATTAGTTCGCTAATAAGGTGGTTTTCACTGATACGATATAGTAAACCTGTATACAGGGGTACTTCGAAAACGCTGGCAATATTTTAAACTGTGACTCTACATATGATTCGGATTACTTTTGAATCATTAAGCGACTCTATAAAAAACCTGAAAATAATACAGAGTTAACAGATTGCTAAGGTAAGCAAATAAGTACGTAATACGTAAGTTTATTGTTTTAAATGTATTTCTGATTATTCCGATTCGTTGATTAATGTTCCTTAAAAATCTGAATGTAGGGTCATATTTTAGTATTGATAGTATTTTCAAAGTCATTCCGTACCATCTGACGTCTTTTCAAAGTAAGAAGGATAGAGCTATGCGACACATTGTAGGCTAACTGTATTTTAACCTATATAAGTAGAGACTCAGACTGGAAGCTACAAAACATCTACGAACGTGGGTACATCTAGAGAGTATTTTCAATGTTTGATGTTATTGTGTTACGAGCTATGTTTAAGTAAAATTATATCTCTGCCGTTTTTAGCATACTCCATTAAGAAAATGACTACAATTATCTTCACTGAGTTCCGGAATGCAGAGGTCGCAATATAGCTCTCCCTTTACCGCTAAAATTTGTTCTCTTGCAACCAATCCATTGGTTTTCTTACACACTAAAGTGAAACTTTATTAGCTTACCCAAACGCAGGTGCAGTCGATATTAAAATTGACTGATTGTGTTAAGAATAACATACGATGAAATTTTTCCTGCGGCTCTCTCAGATCTCGCGACTGAAGTCTAAAATTAATATTTATGCGGTTTTATTGCCTTTTCTTCCTGACCATAAAGTGCTATTGCTGAACGATCCGAAATGAACCGGCAGTGTTTACATCACTGTGTAGTAAACCATCGCCCGAATGATATTATTCAGCACTTGAGACTAGGCATGTCAAGAGAAAATGATTAAAGTTAAATGTAAAATGGTAGTAAAGCATTTTATAGTTGAGTTTCCATTTAATTTCTAGTTTAATTGTCTATAAATTAACTTATACATTAGTAGATAGGTTGTCTGCAGATATAGAATTTTTGAAATAACTCATTTTTATGATCTTTAATTTACTAGAGTGTGCTGGTTTAAGTTAAGGTATTTTCTGCTCTCAGCAGATTATGAAAAACTGATCGTCATATGAAAAGCAATAGGATGGGACTCACCCTTGGGTACGCCGAGGCGCAGTTGCTCCTTCTCCCAGGAGGCGAAGGTAGCCTTCAGCGCCTCGGCCATCTTCTTGTTGGTGCCGGGCGTCAATGGCGGCACCTGCGATGGGATGTCTGCAACAAACAATTACAAAAGTTAAAAATAAATTTAGCTACTTCTAGTATATCACATTCTACTCTTTCTTTTATTCTTATTCAAATAAACACTTGCTCGGGCGATTTTAGCTTATGATAATTTTTCAAACTTAATCTTTTATTTTAGAAGTAAATGCTTAGTCGTCGCCGGCCGTTATCAGTCGTATTAATTACTTTATCTACTGCATTTACGCCGAGCGCCGAAGAACAAATTAATAGCCGACTTTTTGAGCCTTGATGGCTTCGAATAAAATAAATCAGAGATAAACAAGCAAGATTGAATCTCGAACGGCTGCGTGTGTATGTATTGGTTCGTGTATGTGAAGGCTTCATTCATAAGTGCGCCTGGTTTGCGGTGCATGTGTGAGTGCGCGGGTGTGTGCGTGTGCGCTGCGCTCGCGCACCTGCCAACCAGTTCTGAGATGCGGAGATTTGTGCACCTCTCCCACGGTCGCTGCCCGCTCGCCGGCTGATCAGTTCTAGCTGAACCGAGTTCTGATATAATTTAAATTTTTCTCTCTGTTTTAGTTTAAATTATAGTAAACAAGTTTGTAATCCAACCTTAAATGTCAAGAAACTTTCTGAGGCAGTTTCTGCACTTAAATGCTTGTAGAAGCTTGAATTAACTAATCTTCTCTGCGAAAAGATATCGACTAAGTTTTATATTTTAATGTATTTTAATCATATAGTAGGTATGTAATTACGCTGATCGTAGTGATGGTATTTAAGTAATCAGGTTTTAGTATTTATGTTTGAATCCAATAATATATCATCTTCCTAATATAATAGAGATCTCACAATTTGGGATTGGATGTAAAGCGACACACTCACTTCAAATTAGATAGCTCTACACTATGCTATCATTAATTCTGCTAGTAAAGGATCTTCGCATCAGACTATTATCTGGAGCGTCTGCTATCGTTTATGTTATGCTGAGCGCCTGTTTCAGAATCGTCAGGTAACTTTTATCCACCAAATAGATATGGCGTTTTGACAGTTTTTTTATTAGGCCCTTAATATCATCAAAAGCTATTTTATCGGTCATAAATAAAGGAATCGTCGATCCATTGGGCGCAAGGTGGGCAAAGTCCCGCGCGGCGACTCGCGCCCTCTTTAATTGCACGCAACTCCGGCGCATCGTGATTTACTCCAACTATATATCGCGAGCAGCTGCACCTGACCATACCTGACTCATGATTATTGCGTATAGAGCCTTTTATTCGACCAACAATGGAATATTGTCCAGGAATAAGATATTTAGTTGAAGATAAGCGTATAATACATTGGCTACGAGTAACGATGACACAGAAGATTTCGTATTGGCTTAGTTAAGCTGTAAGATAACGCATAGTGGTCGCCCAATTAATGAGCCATAGTTAGTTCATAATGCTATCCGTGCTCCTCATCTTGGCACCATGGTAATTGCCGTACCCATAACTAATTGTGTACAATATCGGATATAAAATTAACTGTTGATACTTAATCAAGTGTGTTGTTTATTTGGATTTATTAATAAAAATAATTTATTAAATACAAACGAAATTCACAGTACGCAGTGTTCTTTTAAAATATACATTTTGTAATGGCTATCATTTCAGTCGATAATATTATGAAGGTGAATAAAATGAGGCGAATATATCGTTATACCCGCGGGCACGACACAGCGCAGGTACGAGAGATGAGCACTGTATCGGATTATAAGGGAAGAGAAACATGGGCTCCATTGAATGTACGAATATGTTTTTGGAAATACTGCAAAATATTTACTCAGCCATATAGTTAAGTTATTTATAAGTTAAACGTAGACGAATTCAAGTTAAGTATTAAAAACTTATATGTATATTTTTTTGGAAATCTTGTGACACAACTTATTAAGACTATTGTTAAGTGAAATATGTCGTGTAGTAAAATTGGTTCAAGATTCGTTTGTAGTTCATATTTATCTATAAAATATGCACTACCTACATCTGAAGAGCACAGAAAAATGTATATATCAAACCTAACTAATTAACGATGTTACGAATTTACATCAAACAACTTGATGAATAAAATGTACACGATATTAAAACTTATGTTCTTGAGGAATATTTTCGTAAGTAATAGACAATTCGTGTCATCAAAAAGTTTTTAACATTTAGAATGCGCCCGCGCCGCCCCCGTGGTCGTTAACGCGCGAGTGTTGGTACCAAGGTTGTTATTTTATTTGAGATGAAACGAACATTAAATCTATTTGTCTGATATAAAATGCGAGTAGCAATATATTGCAGAGATTCGAAAGAAATAACTTTAAATGTAAATTCGTTTTCAATTTAGAAATTTAAATAATTGTGAAAGTGATTTATATGTAAATAAATATATTTTGAGATTATCTGTTTAAATTATGTCTGATGTGTTTTTTTAAAGTTGTTATTTGGATCTACTCTATGTACCTAATTATTATTATTTATGTGCTCTACTTATATTACAAGTAACTGTCAAATTCTGTTGATGGCTCCTGAAAGCGCATATGAGTTTTGTTTTTAAAAACTCTCATTGCTGTAGGTTTACGAAGCAATTAGGTATAACGACATATACCAAACATATTAAATTATACCCATTTTCTTTGTTCTCTGAACCAACGTTTTTTAAGCATTTGAACAACCGTTTCATGGAATTTTATTAGCAAAAGAAACCAGATAAGTACTTGGCAATTATCCGAGAAGTATATTCAAGGGAGGTGGCATAAATAACAGGAGCGCTTGACATTAAACACTGGAATGGTATTCCTCGACCAACAAAAAACTACGATCGCAAGACTTCCGTTTCCGTAATTAAAACAATTAATCCGGAGTGATTTCGTTTAAATTCGCCTCATAAAACTTCCGATGAGTCCCATCCGGCACATCTCATTAACTACAATAACAGTTCAGCTGATCATAGCACTCGTTTTAAACTACGTTTAATTTAACGCACTGTGCGACTAGAAACCTTACGTTAATTAGTTAAAAGTACGACAAAAATACTGAACATATATGATTTTTTTAAGTACTTTTAAACTTGACAGATTATTTAGATATTTCATGATGTAGCTAGTATCAATCGACGTATAGGGCAACCCCCAAAATATAAAGTTATGATGGACTTACCAATCACTTTTGTTCATAAAAATTCTTTGTAAAACCATTGCAAACTGGCTAAAAATGTCTATAAACTTTGCAGCAAGTGTTTCATTAGGTACTATAGGTACCTACCTAATTAAACATTTGTATTACTGCGTCATTTTTAAAATTTCCTGTTACACATGGAATTGCAACTTAGGTTGAATATTTATGTAGGTAAATAAGATTCTAAACAGGATTTTAGAACGGACGTTTGTGTCACATTGGTGCTTACAGGTGTTTCTTAACACCTACCTACTTAAGTTCGTATTTAAGTATTAGTATAAAGCGTGAGTCACTACTGATAATTGTTCAAAATAATTATTCTGACTTGATAAACATTAGAATTGTTGAGTGGTTAGCAGAAGAAGGGTTTACTTTTTGTTACTTCAATATTAGAATTAGAATAATATCAGGGCTGACGGGAATTCATGGAATACATGATCCCCCTCCAGCTGTCTATTCTTAACATGTTGTTATTAACAAAATTCAGACTTGGATCAATAAAGACTTCGGGGCTTAAAACAACGGGTCTCTAATATTATCTATGTGAACTCCTTATTGTCAATCATAAATTCTTGGCGGTTGGCAATTCTTGGTCAAGAATTTACGACTTATAATTTCCTTCCTAATCTGTGTTATAATGAAGAATCGCAGATTATATTAGGGGCCAGTTTTCCAATGCTAAAAAGCTACCATACTTGAGGTCCAGTAAGTCATCGAGGTGATATCTCCGGTACTAAACGCGAACACCAAATGTTGGTGTTCGAGTGGACCGAATCGTGAATAGCGTTGCTAAGTGGTCACACCGGAGATGCGCCGCGCTCTCTCAGCCGTGGCCAACCACGAGGACGGCGCAACCTTCGCTCATTGGAGACTAATTAACTTGATGAATCAATGCTGGCCAATGAAAGGGATTTTAATTCCAATAAATCAACGGATAGGTATTATTCAAAAAGTGCTTGTCAAAATCAGACATGAGCATTGAGCTAATAATGTACTAAGTACTAGACGTGCCACGTCAAACAAACGTCATGTGCCACACGCAGGTAGGAAGAGCATGGCTGGGTGAGAGAGAATAAGTAGAATGAGTGAATTAGGGTTATACGGCCACAACTAAATGGTGCATCGTAGTGATGTGTGGTGTCCGCTTCAGTACGTAGTACCTACGTATTTGTTCTAGTAAGTCAATGCCTATGAGTTGTGTGGTCAAATCTGGTGTCAGAGCACCAAACGCCGTCTGACATGGCATGTTGTAAGAACACTCAACGGCCATTTTCATGATCTGACATGACTGTGATTAAACTTAATTTATTATTTCAGTACCTACACTATATTTATAGTGTACGTACTGAAATAATAAATTAAGTGAATATTTATGCAGCAATTTCCCTATCCGAACTAGCAACTGCTGTTAAAAATATGTACTTCCAGTTTAAGCACTACAGGCCAAGAACAATGCTCGCAATAGCACCACATTTGTATAGAATTCCAAGGCACATTATGTTAATGTTCGGCTCGACGGTTTCGCGGCAACAGGTGTTGCACAGGGGTTGCTCCGAGGGGAACCGACGCCACTTGTTGCGTTCACAATTTAGTGCGACGTGATCGCGATAAACAAATGTAATAGCTTCATTATGTAGTCGTAGATTATCTAGGCATTATAGTGAGAATTATTTAGAGGACATGAACATTTTAGTCGAAGCCCACAATCTATGGGGAGTTAATATTTTGCTTCATCCCACATGTAGTAATATATGACTGGAATTCGTTTATAATACCTGAAGTGCTTGAATTTTTGTCTTCATATCAGACCTCTTCTTCATAGCCCCAATTAATGCTCTGTGCAGTCGTGTTCATGTGGAATCTTGATTGATAGAGTCTTCACGAGATATGTATTGAGAAGTGGTCTGGGGACCTGATGTGGCTCCAGCGCATGGTGACTGACTACGTCTTTTAGTTTCATGAATGCTGACTTTGCCCTGGACAACGAGTCTTGTAAACAGTATTAAGGTGGTCTCCATTTTTATTGCTTTAATTTCTTATCTCTGGGTTTTTTATGGCTCTACGATAGGCAGCCAAGTCCTATGACATGGCGGCTGGCTACAATAGCGACCCAGAACAAAAGCTCACGCCATTTTTACCGAACCCATTGTTCGCAGTTTGAACTTGGAACGTCGAGTGACGTAAGCGGCGCGTGCGCTGTTTCGCATTCAAATAGTATTTTTTATTGCTTTTAGTTACTCTAAATTATATTGTTAATATTTGATTTTATTCAATATACCAGAGAAATGCATTTGTACCTACGTCATCTGTTTAGACACCTGTTTTTCTAAAAAACAAGCAGTAAATATAAATATTTGTATTACGGTGGTCTTACGTCCAAATATTTTGACAATTCATTTTTGTTTCAAAGTGGTAATGGTTCTTCTTTGCAAAATATCTTTCGAGAACCCGCTAAACAGTAAACAAATTGCATGGGAATGTAGTCTCGTTAACCGCAGTCATTTGAACGTAACGACCATCATGTAACCCTTACGATTTATGGTTACCGTGTGAAGCCGATTATTATACATGCGTTTTGGAAAACTGTCCATTTGCCTACCGCTCTGTCACCCTTCGAGTTGTTGAACCGTGGAGGAGGGTTATGCCATAATGCGGTAAAATGTTATTGTTCAAACGGTTCCTTGCTCGCTGACGCGGAAAATGAACGTTTTGCATATGTTTTCTTCTATTCTTGATAAATTAAAATTTGTTATCCGTTCCGTTTCTCGCATTGGGCATGGCTTGTTTCACGTAGAATTACATAGTTCGATTAACCCGAGCTAAGAGGTGAAGCGGGGAAATATAATGGACCAGCCTTTCCCTGAAGATGTGCAAGTACATCAGAACAAGTGGCAAGCCTTAGTCAATTGTAAAGCGATAGAGTACGAACCAGATATTACATTTTCCTTCCTTTTCAATTGCGTTTAACAACACGTCGAGCAACATATCACAATCGTCATCGTTTTTGCCTTCAGAGGTGGAGAATCTAACAATGCTCGCTTATCTTTTTCGGTAATCTGCCGCGTTGATCACGAACGTAGGCGATGGACCTTTGCTCAATGACAGAGGCGGCGCGGTGGTGCGGCGGCGGCGCGGGCGCATCATCTCATTGAGCGCGCACCGGATGGGCCAATCAGCGGCGTGAATGGACGCCCCGCGCATGCGCCGCGCTGCTGCTCCCTGCGTTATTAGCTCCCGTACTAGATGCCACTGTTTCTTTGTTGTGCCCGTAAATTGTTATTACTTTTTATGGCATAGAGAATGTGTGTAGTCATAAATCCGTTGTTTGCCTCATTGATAGCGCCATTGTTCGCCGCCTGAGAAAGCGCTGAGCCTGAGTCCTAAGCTGGTGCGGTCGACCGGTTACATAGTTTAGCTCGTTAGCTCCGAGGTGACATGTCCGGCGCTCGGGCACACAACGATACGAGATGCTCACTTTTACGTAATGTTTGAACGGAAGTGTGGTAGTATTATTTCAGTTTATGGCGTTCAATTAAATAAATGTATTTTTGGATTCAATTAGCGGTTTGATTTGAGGTTTCAGGTTTTGATACACGAACGAAGGAAGTAGGAAGCCGTTGATTGAGTTGTTTAAGAGTCTGGTTTAGAAGTTAAACATAACACTTTTCCGCGACAAGTGAGCGAGTTATGAAGTGAATTACAACATATGCGGTGAGACTTGTCATGAAACGCGCTGCATTTTTATATCAAAGTTCCGATCTGCCACTTGCGTGTTTAACAATGCTCAGCCGTCCGGGTGTCGGGGTCGGTCTACGAATAGCCAGTTTGTATACAAACATTGTTTTCCAGTTCTCAGGTTATGAGCACGCACAAGGTCTTTACTTTCAAGATCAGCAGAGCATACGCGAGGAGTCGTAATTACGGTAATGTTGCACAAGCATCGCCTTGCCGCCGCTGCCGCCGCCCGCGCCGCCCCGCGCGGGCACGCGATGTTGCTAAACGTTGATGATAAACCACTGAAGGAAATTGTCGTTGTTGCGATATTCACGTACATCGATACCGTATTGAAATCGACTGTTATCATCGCTGTAATAATTTATACCTACACGTAGAACTGAAATCTGTGTAAGCAGCAGAAAAAACATAATGATTTCTTCGGTGTTGTTATGCGCTGCTATATTTTCAATAGATCTAATTACATTCTCATGAAGAAATATCGTAGGTTTAAGTTATTTATGTTTCAGAATAAGTTTTTTTTATTCATTACATTCGCTGCTCATGAATAAAGTCACGCTCGAAAGGTAACAATAATTCGGTGCACGTACCTGCTGTAAGCCTGCGATACCTAATAATTTAGAAAATGAACGTTTTAGTATTTTTCTTTTGGTCACGGCGTGTTCACATTCGGGACAAGTGCACGTGAAACCGAGAGCTGCGCGCGGTTGCGTCACACACATCGCAAGGATACACCGTCATTTTTTTCACAATCATTACCTTAGTAGGTAGGTTTTCATGACTTTGTTCGTTCATTTGTTTAAAGATCGATATTTAAAATTTGAACAGTTTTTTTGTAGTTTGTAGACTGCCAGTAGGTAGGTACATATTCTTTATGTCTAATTTTGTCACTGGCATGTTGTGTATGTTGCTATAAATTTGTGTGCATTAATTTTATTCTGCTTGCAGAACTTACCTTTTGGCTTATTGAAAGCTTTCATCATGACTTTGATTCCCATGCCTGCGATGGCCGCCGTTCGCCTTGATGCGTGTTTGCTGCGGGCTCTTGAAGTCCGAATCACTACCCGATATTAGGCCGTTATTTGATACAATGTTCTATTCAAACACTTAGAAATTATATTTACAATGTCATAGAGTTCTCTTTAAGCACTATCGTTTACTACACTTTAAATAAGATCAATAAATATCACACTGTTTCTTTATTTAATTCGATAGTCTGTGGTCAGTCTAAACACTCCTCGCTGTTTTTCATTTTGCCGATGATGTATTGGTCACGTGACGGTGAAAAAGTTCATTTTATTTATACCAGTGTTCATTGTTTTATGATCTCGTAACAGCACCTGTTAGGGAATACACAATTATGGACTTTGGATTCGACTTCTAACTCTGTCCCATGAGATGAATACTTGAATTTATATAAAAAAATACCTACGGCGATTATTTTATACTAACACCAAATAACGCGTAATAATTAGGCCAGTAATATAAATTAAAAGATTAAACTTAATTTTTGCGTGGTGGTTGCGTCATGTAGGTACCAGGCTTTCATAACGTACTGGAGTCACTAATGAAATGTGGCAAACATTCCCACAGGTGCGCGGAACGATCCGACACAGAGCTTCCGGCCCGGTACCCCACTTACCGCGAGTGTTTCCCACCCCCGCCCCTGTCTGTTCTCACCCCCGGTAACTCTGTGCGTGCGGGCTCGGGGTTGTTCTCACACAGTCCGCTAGACCGTGACTAGTCATTTCGCTAACTTACTAACTGTTAGTGTATTTTCCTCTAATATAGGTCATTTATTTATATCGTTCGACTACAAGTTTGTCAGAAACAAAATGTCTACCGAAAAGCCTATTGAATTAGTAAGGTACTGAAGTTTCCTTGCACCACTTAACCCGGTGCTGACACTTTTTGGGGTCCGTACCTAAAAAAAACTAAACCCTTATTTTCAATTAGGTTCCAGTTCCAGATCTCAGTTCGATCATAAATATCCCATAATATTTGTTATTATTCACATAACAATAACGTACAAATATTTTTGTTAAAATATATAATTAATATTTTACATGCCTACTCTGGATACGGATTGGCTGGCCGGGTGAATTACGTCAAGAGTAAGCACATTTACGGATAATATTGCATTTTAGGAAGGAATACTTTTTGTTTAATGAGCTACTACCTACGTCAAGTGTATGAATGTACGGAAAATAATGTATTTTAGGAAAAAATAATGTTTAATTAAGTTAATAGGTAGATAAAGTGGTTTTCAGGCTTAGGTTATTTGCATATTCATTAAACCTAATATTGTATTGGCATAGTAATCAATGAATGATTAACATAAGCATCATGTGGGTATCGGTTGTAATTTAATCCCGATGCAAAGAGATAACTGACACTTTGTATCGCAATATTCATGCATTCAAAACACGCGTAACATGTATTACAAATTGATTATTATTGGTATTAGGTACCCCATCGACAGTTCACGGGTTAAGTACCAGTAAACATCTTCATTTCTTTATAAAAAGGGGTTTAAATTGGTTGTTATTAAAAAGTATCGAGGCTCAATATTAATCGTGTTTTAAACCGCGTTCTAATGAAATTCGTTGAACCCTCTCCATCGGTTCTCACGGCTATTGGGGGTATTCATGGAATCTCTTATCTTTCTTTGCTAATCTATTTCTTTTTACTATGTGCATTGTCTAACAAAAATGGTAATTAGGAATTGTGTAATAATAATCCACTAGGCCTAAACATTTTGTATTTCACACGGTTGTAAATTATACTAAAGCGATAACTCGAGTTACTTCAACACAATAAATTTATGGTCGTACCCATTATGTTATGAATTATTTACTGAATTTTATTTATTTCTCTATTTCAGTCTGGTGTAATGCAACTTCATTAGCATTTAATAAAAAAATGCTATCACTACGTCCACATTACTTATCTATTTTAGCTGTGTGTGATAAATATAGATTTTTGGGCATTCATTCAAGACAATTCTGTAGGCATAGTTGCTTCTGTACATACTTAAATACACACGTATTAGTCAATCTAACTTACTTAGCCAGATGGGGGCGACGAATTACCTCCAATAAAAATCACATTTAGTAACGCTTTATCGTCATATTGGACATGATCCCGAACAAATAACATTATGATGTGGTACAAATTACTTTAACGGCCTATCTTACCAACACATAATATAACCATGAATAATTTAAGGTAAACTAATGAAGGAGGACTTCACTTACTGGTTAAGTAGCCATTTTATAAAGTTTATACGACCTAAAAACTACATAGAAGTTTATTAGAAATGTTTTATTGTCCTGATTAAATTAAACAAGCCTGATTATAACTATTAATACCTATATCCAATAGGTTGTAAAGACGAGAGAGTCTCTATTGGCGTCTGTGAGGCTCTCCTTTGTGTCATAAGTAGTTGCATTCAATATGCGTAGAGGCTCGTCCAATATTGGAGGACAATAGTCGAATAACGCGCCGCAGCTCACAACGGACCGCGTAAAGCGAAAATTATGTTTAATAGAGGTCATTCCAGTTGAACCTCTGTCGTTTAATTTTCGGTGTATCACGGCCTGTTGGTGTGATCATTCTTTTTTAAATGTTTCATTGGATTTCATTGGATTTGTATCTTGGTTTGTTTGTGCGTGGGCAGTGTTGTGTTGTGGCAAGATTTGGGAACTAAATAACTAGTAAGAAATCGTTTTTAATTTTGTCCGCATACTGAAACGTTAGTCAGTGCCACAAACTTATTTGGCCACCGAACCAAAAGTGGAACAAACAATTTCAATACAGAAATATCATATTTTTACAGTTTTGTATTAACACCAGCGACGCTCTCATCGGGCCAGATGAGTCTGTAAGACTGTAGCTATTTGAGACGTCTTTCTACTGTATTTTTTTGTATCGTCTTAAGATTAAGCAGCTCTCCCATTTGAGTTGCTTTTGAGTGGTGGTTAATAACAAACATTTGGCGTATACCATACTTGTAATAGAAGATTCTGTGCTTGCTCGCATTTATTACAGAGTATCATCTCTTCTATTAGAGTATTTAGTGCGTGGTCCGTACAGTTAATCGTCTGGCTGTGCGCACAGATTGCTCGGGTCTCTCGGGTCAACTAACTCGATTGTCGCGCCCAATTTGTCACCCCACACGCCTCAATGACACCGACCGCATTACATTTGTCTCGCTTTATTTGTTACCACTCTATATTTCGATCACAATCTATGATATTACATTTCCTTTTGTTCATTCGATATGTCCAAACGCCTACAAGTAAGATAAAAAGGTATGAAACCGGAGAAAATAGTACAACTGTAAATAAAGTGTTAACAATGTTAAATAACAATGGATGCAAAAATAGAGGCGGGCGGAGCGGCCAAGACCAATAACCCACATATGTGTTAATTTACAAAGCAACCGAATGTCGTGCGACACTAATTGATGGTTCGAGAGTCTGGCGGAATTTCTGCGGCAAACAGATACGCATTACTTAAGTGTTAGGTGTTAAATCTAATGTTGAGATTGAACTCCGCTCGCACGAGGGCGCGTCTTCGACCCCATCCCGACCCGAGCCGGACACCCGCATCTCTCGGGCCTCGGAGATGGACACTAATTCAGTTGTGGATTTCAATATTTTTAAATTAAGTGGATTTACGATAACTGCAGGGGTCCATTCATTCAAAATAACAATAATAATCAGTTCGAGCGGTTTTTACTTAGAAGTACAACTCAAATGAAATAATATTGATCCAAGTAATTATGCGAGCGCGGCTCTCTCTTTTTTGACAGTAACGGATGAAAGGAATTTATTTATTCGGCGTACGTCGCGGCACGCTGGAGAACACGGTTCCCGCGGCGCGTATCAATGCATGTTTTGATTTCTGCCAAAGTATTCGCGAGATTTTGCGCGGTTTTGCACGGATTGCTCGCGCATCAACAAACACGGCGACAATGGATGCTTCGGGGAATCGTGTGACGCGGGACGAACGATACAAATGTGGAACAATGCTTGTATAACAAGAGTTAACAATTCGGCGGCTTGTTTATGCGAACAATAGCAATAGATTGTGCTGTTTGCTGTGCGCTAGCAACGGAGCTTTTATGCAAATTGTTGTTTAATGTTGCAACATAATAATGTTATAACATTGTTGGCGGTTAGGTAAATATTTGTGTGCGATTATCGTGAGTTATTTGCAACATTTTTCTGTTGGTTTAGGTAGTGCATGTTAGTGTGTTATTGTAAAATGCATTGTGATATGTGTATTATCTATTAGCTCGTTGGCTGAGCGGTCGAGGCTGGGTCGCGCGGGTCCGCAAGTGATTTGACCTCCGACCGTTCAATTAAAACGTTATTACGGTTGGTCGCTCCGCTCCGTCTCGTGTTGTATGACTTGCGTTATGAAATATTTGTTTCCAAGTAGCATCAAAACGAAGAACACGTTTGAGTCTTTTAACTGACATTTTGATGTTGTTAGACATTTGTAACATGTTTATATAATGTAACGTCACGACTTTTATCCCCGTTCGGGGGTAGTCAGAGGCTTGACACATTGTGGAGGTATTAACCAACTCAAAGCCCACATTTCACCAGATAGTCAGAACCCAACGTGACAGGTGGTGAACCGTGTCGCCGTGTATACAGGAACTGACTATTACCTAATCCCGAGGGATAGGTAGGTTTCCTCACGATGTTTTCCCTCATCGTCAGCGAACTGTAAATTATGCACATAGATGAAAATTCATCCATTGGTGCATGTCCCACCAGGGATCGAACCTGGGACCTTCTGATTGTTAGCCCAACCTGTTCACCCCTAGGCTACAGTCGCTTTTAACATGTTTATACATTTGTAACATGTTTATCATTAGTGTTTTGAATTTGTATAAAATTGAAATAATATGGGTTGTAATTTGAATTAACAATGTACAATAGTATTTAGCTATTTTAATGTAGATAAGTATTGTTATTTAGGTACCTACTTATTCGGGGTAGGTAGAGTAGGAATAAAACATGGACTACCTAATGGACAGTGTTTGAATTTACATTGGTCTATTTCAGAAATAATAATGTATGGAGTGGTACCTGCTGTTACAAATCAACAATTTTTTCAACATTCACTATGCCAAGGTAAATAGATACTGCGAAAGAGTGTAACTAGTGTACTGTACTAACTGAAATTGTAAAGCAAAAAAGGTTTGCACGATATCACCAAATTAGGTATAGTCAAGAAAAAAAGTCGATACATTCTAGATTTAACGAGTTTCTTTTGCATAAATGGGTATCTACAAGTAATTAGAGTACCTATTATAAGGGCTATGTCTATTACGTGTTTCGAAATGTGAATTTATACGAAGGTAACTCTACTCCAATAAGCAAGATATACCTAGTAAATGTGTTTATATAGATAGAGATAATGAATAGTACTGTTATTGGTTACTTATACTAATTTCCAAGGTATTTAATACCGATAAGTAAAGGGAGCTAACGGTTTTAATTCTGTTGGTTACAAATTGCGACTAAAACTAAAAATATTGTCGACTTGATCATGCATTACGACTATCGAGGATGGAATACGCCTTACTGCTGTAACAGGTATTTTGTACGCGGATTTATATCCTCCCTAATTATCGTGCGAAAAAAAATGACAAGGTGAGCTATTGACGATCTGTGCAGCCGGCTGCTGGCTGGCATCTCGCGTGGGTGTATCGCGGATAGTGCGGCAGGCGTGCACGCGCCGCGGGGCGGGCTCGCCGGCGATTGGCGAACACCTCCCTACGCCCACGGCCACGCGCATGCGCACCGCGCACCGCGACACCGAGAAAAATCTCGCGTGGAAACTCCGCCAGTTCCATTTTCAAATTTTTTATGTTTGTTTACAACACGTGGGCGGGATAATAGCCGTCTGACGACGGGACAAAATGGCGACCGCGGTTTTATGAAGAGATTATTACTAAATGTTTAATAAATTTACATTATGTTAAATAAAAATATTGTTACACTGCGATAATTGAAAGCTCACTAGTGTAGTGAACAAAGATTTCAGAAAAAAATAAGATGTTACTATCGTCTTGGTCAAACCTACACCTGCGTAAACAAAAACTATGTCAATGTATCGTCAGCCTAATTTAAACTCAAAATAACTTCTACACAATTAAGTACCTTTAGGTAAGTAATAAAAATTCAAATTAACATCGCAAACTGTTTGTTAGGAAAATAAATATACGTTCATTAGACATTCAAATGAATGCATTTTCAGTACTTTTGTATGTTAATTCATTTGGTATGAGGTTAAGTTCAGTGTCGCAACCGCCATTTTATGTAACATATTTAAATAGTATAAGGTAAACGAGCCAAGTTATAAAGCAAGTCATGAGTTCACTCTAGGTAGTAGGTACAACGTAGGTATTCTAAGTGGTAAGCCGTTACCTATTTTAGGTAAACTAGTCTCCAGACACTGCAATACTGGCCAAGTAGTTCTTCAAGTTTCCTCTTAAATGTACTTAAATTTTAAAACCAACAAAAGTACCGTAGTACAATCGTCAACAAAATAATTCAGTTTTAAATTTCCAAGAAAATGTATTCCACTTTTACATTACAGGGATTTAAAGGCAGGTAGCTATTAAGTGATACACAGTTCGCTACTTTAGTGTCTCCATTCAGTTTTTACTAGCACGAGAGTTACGATCGTCGTAAACTAATCTGTCACTAAAAGGAATACGGAAGAATTAATTTTAAAGTTGGTGGTTCCACCTCGTTCAGTTTCATTTCATCACTCAGGAAAATTAGGTCGCGCACGACACTGGCATTAAGGGCTATTAATGCCGTGTTAACGTGCTGTTAAAAATATTAATCCACATTAAAATATACGTATTTATTTTGTAAAATTTCAAGACTGACTAATTGACTTCTAAATGTGTGGTTGCAGCTATGTCACTCAACACATCGATAGCAATTTAAACAAATTGTATCACACGAGTCTACCTTACATACCTACTTAATTTGTTACAAAAAATACAATAAAGGAGTTAAACATTTTCTGAATTAAAATAAAAACCTCATACCAAACAGTTTGTTTATACGACACATGAATAATTAAACCAGCCATTTATTTTCACAACAATTTGCTCTTTTTGTTTTGGCACACGGATAGGGGAGCGCGGCCATTTGAATTTGAATGTAATGCGTTCAGTTTAACGCGCCTTTGTGAGTCAGTGCCGGCACGGTTCGCTGGCTGCGAAAATTCGACGTTCGTATGTTCGCGACGCGCACGAGTAAATCATCACAAACTTTTTTATTAATACATTATATTTAAAGTACCTATATGACAGCTCGAAATTTGTAATTAAAAACAAATTGAATATAATAAAAAGTTCTAATAAGAACAAAACACAGCTAAACGAGTACCGAGGTAGATACCACATCGATCATACTTTTTTTGCTTTAGACAATGCTTGTATTATGTTGTAATGTCGTGTTAAATTATTAATGTTATCTTAAATCTGAGCCACCACTTGGGAGTAGTCAATAATAAAAAAAAAAATATATAAAAAAAACTTTCAGCCATCACTTGTGTCGGTAATGTTACATTGAATTTGTGAGTAGAACAAAGGAGTTCACATACAATATCTTGAGAGCATAAAGATTGATTGATGACATGAATTTAAATGGCCTACTATAATAGTATTTATAGAATGAATTTCATTTACCTGTACCTATACCTACTTCGTGTAAGAAGTCTGTTACCTAACTAAGAGAACGTATGTTACGTTAAAATTTTATCACAAATACGGGAAAGAATTTAAAGGGAAAACTAAATAAACGAATCGTTGCAGGGTTCAACAACACATTAACGGACTGTTAAAGCAGTAATCGATTGTTACTATTATATCAAGCAATCGTTTACTGCTCTACCCGGTGCGCTAATGTGTTGGTGAACTCGGACCTAGTTGTGTAGGCAGGTTGCATGCTGGCAGCCGACGCGCCGCTTGTACAAGCCGACATGAAAAAGTTTATAACATCAACAAATCGCACTTCTATGAAGCCACGTCAAAATAAACTATTCATACGATATCTAGTATATTAAGTTCGTATATTAAGTCCCTACCTATTTAAAATCCAAAAAAATATTAATTACCAAGATAAAATTAAGAAAATGTAAATTGTGTATTACAGGTATATTATGAATTCACCACACGCGTTAGCCCGTGACAACTGTCTAGACGTTATTTATATTATTATTATTAATTGTTATATAAATAATTCAAAAGTGCAAAGAAACAGCTGAATTGTTTTTATCTGTGCAAACGAGAAGGTTTCACAACACGTTAACGAAGTTAAAAAAACTGCAAGTAGGGATTTGTAGGGTTCCGGTACAATATAAACACCTGTATCCGTCGTGCCGAGGGCGTTTTTGTACACCCTTAACAACATGTACTACCTATATTTTTGATGTAGGTATATAGAAGTTAGGGTCAGTGGGAAGCAAAAATTGTGATCGTATTACCGCCAGGTACATATATGTATAAGTAGGTTATATAATAAAACCTACTAACATACTACAAAACCATGTAGAGTTCAAGAATAAAGAAGGAAAAAGAAGAAAATATTGTGTAAAAAATAGTTTACTAAGTTATCATAGTTAAAATGTGAACATAGAGTCTAGTATACGATTAGCCTAAAGTTAGGCCCAAAACCTAGATGAGTTTGCATACAGGCAGGGAACAGCGATGAAGTGATAAATGATATTGACAAAGTGTAACATTATTACAGTTTATTTACTTTTGGAAAATTGTGTTGGAATCAATGTAGATTAGATACGGACAAAATGTTTATGTTATATCCGTAGGATACATTCATAGTAATGTAGGCTTTATTGCAACGGGAATTTTTTAGGACAATATGTAAGTAGGCCAATCGAGATCTAGCCGTAAATCAACTAAATCTGACTGTAGCAATGTAACACCTCTCGCCAGCTATGCAAAAATATGCTATTGTTTGATAAGCATTAACTTAACCGCTCAACCGTGGATTTAACTCCGCCAAATCCTACGATGAATCATCGGGTATCCAATGCGAAATATGTTTCGGATCAAGTACAGACTAAAACACGACTAATTACTTAAGGGTACCCCAAATGGGGTCTGACGGTGTTCTTATCTGCGTGCTATTGTTTAACACGCTTCTTTCATTCCCACGGTCGCGGCGGCGCGGCTGATAAGACGCGGTACCTGCCGCCGCTGTGCCGAAGCGGGGAAACGCCTCGTGGTATTCCAACTATGGCGGGTTAGCGGGGAAAACGCTTGGAAATCGACTAATTGAACGTCCCCACATAATTTATTAGGATCGCGGTAATAACAGCACTTAATTGTTAAACGCGCGTCAGCAATTATTGCAGAAAATTTGCGCTTTTGTAATTTATGTCTGGTGTTTAATTAGAAATAATTCTTTACGACACACCTTGGTAGCATTGCTGCCTGGCCAGAGCCGATAATTGTTGGTAGATAGTGGGATTGCATGTTTTCTGAGCGTTAAAAGGCCAAGTTAAAATTATGGTTTCTCGGTGTAAATAACACGAATAAATCAGCCGGTGTGAAAGTACATAATTAACAAGTCCACAGGTTTTTGTTTTGTAAATGCTTTAACTTAGAACCAAGTTCAGTTAGGTAAATCGTTGCTTGGAGTTTTCTTATGCGAAGGTGCGTTATTGCGGTTATTTTGTATCCGTATTGGATTGACATTATACAACATAAACCATGATCGGGCAGCAAATTATGTACTTAAACAATAAATACTATAAATATACAGCTTTGTATTCATCTCATGAGGACAGAAAACGCATTGTTTAATTTAAATATTTAAATGGAACGGCACCAAACAAAGACCAGGGCCCGGAGTCAAGTGCGAAATTCGCAGCGACCCAACCCACGCCCGTCGTAAGGACGGATAAAATGTAATAGGCATATGAATGAGCCGAATCCATTATCCAATGACGTACACCAATTACCCATTTAATGCAATTTGGGCCATTGTAAGCTCGTCCAGCCCGACTTCTTGTACATTCCCGGCGTCACTCACTCAAAGCACCAATTAGAGAAATCACTAGTGAGCAAACACTGTGTGAACACAGGGCGATCGCGAGCGTTCGTGTTCCGAACCGGTCATTTCAGAATTGGAGTTGTGATCCAGAGCTGAGTGTGGTGAGGGCGCGCGCGTGCGTCGCTGAGGCCGGAGCGCGACTACTCGCGGCTCAATGGGCGCACGGCGGAGGGGCGAAGCTCGCGACGTCTCACTCCCTGTGAGCTTACGAAAATCACCAATTGCAACTGTCCCCTCATTAACCGAGGTAATTTCACAGTACCGCGACACACTTGCAGTTTCGATACGCGGCGAGCCGGCGCCGTGGGATCACTGGAACTCTCCTCCGGGATGCGATTCGGCCTGAGGCGAAGCGAAAGAGTACGAGATTTTTTTGAGAAGCTTCCGATCGAAGCTCCGGTGCGTCGCTGTCGAGGATCCGGTGCCACCTGCTCGCACTCGAGAGGAGACTGCGCGTTAGAAGGAGATGAAGTGATCGATCAGAACGCGGACCGGATGGCGGACTCGGTTATGAATGAATCAGCTGTCCTTGTCTGGCGAGGAAAGTTACGTAACGCGGTCTCGCTCGGGCACAGGTTGTCACCGTAGAGGAAGTGAAAGGGACGGGGGGCGTAGTAAATATTGCGTTCCGTAGATCTCGGGAGTATTTTTCTAAAGGGCTTCAGTTTTTGTGGCACCACAAAGAATAGCCGAGCACCTTCATTCATAGATTTGCACGGACACAAAAGAGCTGACGCATCTTCAGGTTTACGGGCTCCTCGTAGTAAATAAATCCGCTAAAACTGGAAACTTGTGGACAAACTATAAAAATCTTGACAACAAAATACAAATAGATGAAAGTATTTATGGGTACTAAATTAAATGATAATGTTGACAGAGGCTATAATGTTGACAGGAAACGACACAAATTGTGAGCAACATAGGTGCTTCAATCAACCGTTGACTATGACAAATGATTTGAACTAAGACAGGATGGTATGTACGAGACCTACTAACAACTAATGACGAATGTTAAATGTCTTACAGAAGCTATAAAAATCAAAGAATACCCCGTTTAAGCTTCTGCATAATGCTCAAGGTGCGCCAGCTAAAACAATGGTGCTCTACTATGTTGCTACTATATTTAAAGCCTTGAATATGACTGTCTTAGTGTCTACTAAGACATAAAAAATACTTCTAAACACAGTTTTTAAGAGATCATAGTTATGGTTTATGCTGCAATTTGTGTTTTACTGCACTTAACGTCTCGTAAGTCAAGACTTCCATATATAGCGTAACATTATTTTACAACACCCAGTGATTGGCATATTTTAGTCGCAACTTCACTAAAATTTACTTCTGTATGACATGTTTTACTCACGACTACACGGGACTCTACTATTTATTTTTAATTTATTATCTATTATTTAGTTTTCGATACATCTCAAATATTTATCTCCATAATTTAAGGTTCGAGTGAAGAGTTGTGCAACAAAGTTAGTCACAGGGCTGGGTGTTCATTGTTCGCGGTATTGTTATCGGCGCGGGCGCAGGCGCGGCAACCCGTGTCAATGTTTGGACTCAACGTCACCAGTCGAAGGCACGTGGACAGCGCCCTTTGTCAGACCCTTTGACATACACTTGAATGTTCACTTGTAGATTTAATATCTTAGAAATAGATAGAGGTTATTAGGGTATACTGTATTTAGTGATTTCAGAAGAATTGGTAAAGGATTTAGAAGATAAATAATATTATACTTATCTTACCATTTTTTTAAAATATAATTATGGTGGGTTTTTTTTTTCAGTAATGTTACTAAGTTATAAATTAAAATGTTGGATGTAGAGACGGCACATAAGTGGCACCTATTCCCCACTTTTGGAGAATACTTATAAGTAGGCCTAAAACAATCGAGCACGTAATAAATTAACGACAAACTATTTACCGATATCCATTGACTGATATAACGCAACATGCTTTCAAAAGTTTGGTTTAAAACAAATAAATGGGCAAAGCAACAATCGCCTTTCACTAAGACAAACAGAGGATGTGGCCGGTAATGTCATCGGCGCTGCTTGAATGCCTCGGATCGCATTGTTGGTCTGTTCTCCTAAAATTTGTATACATAGGCCCGTCAGAAATGACCACGTTTCGTAATTTGAAGGCGAACAGTCGGCTCTATTACGAACCCGTAACACCTGTTTCGGTCGTTGGTGATTTTGACACTAATTTACTACGGAAATGTGTAAAAATTCAAAATGCGAAGACCGAACAAAACGGATTATTGCTTTCGTACCGGGTTCATAATAGCAGCCTAAGATACCTCTTTACACTGGTAAAATAGAGTTCAATAAGTTAATAGGGCATTAGGTTTTAGATGTGTCATTTCGTCATCACATTAGTTTGACTTGGTCATCTTATTTCTGACTACGTTGACATCATCATTGTGTAAATAAGGATTATTAGTATAACCATATTCGTATAACTTTTTAATACACCTGACTAGTTGTTGGAAGATATCGTCAGAAAAACCTTTGTGTGTCGTAAATGTGAGTGATCTGTATCGCCACAATAGCTTGTATAATAGAGATGATAAATTAGCATATGATTCGAATACTGCGCTTCAAACCATCATAAACAAAGAGTAAATCAGATCGATACATTAAGTACAAACTATATCTCGCCACAAATCAATGGGATCCCGTCGAACCATGTAACCTCTGAGCGCCAGGTGCTATGCGGGAAGTCCCCCGCGCCTCCCTCCCCGTCCCCCGCGCTCCTCCTCACACCCACACAGACAACAGAGGAAGTGCACACAATCACACCACCACATTGTACACAGTGACGTAAACACGCATGTGTGTTTCTGTAATTTATTAATGGCTTGCATTTGCGTATGCGCCGGTCGTTGCGTATGAAAAATGGCGGATATAAATATGAATTGAGTGGACGCTAATTCAAAAGTAGAGTTTAAAAGGTACGAGTTGTCTTGTGACGTCTGAAAGGGGCCGCCGAAAGCTTTCGATGACTTAGTTCTCGAATTTTGGTTTATGGATGATTAATGCGGCTCTTGCTAATATTAAGCAGAAGTTTTTTAAATTAGTATTTTTAATTATGAAGAGAGTAAACATTATTTTGTTTGACTAAGCCATATTTTTCATCCAACTAAATCGCCAGTCCTTAAGTGTTTTAAAATTATATTTTTTTTAATATTCTTTGACAGCTTTTAAGTAGAGAAAAGAAAACAGATTTCTCTTTGACTAAGCCTCAAAAAACAGCACAAGTTAGTGGAGAGTATACATTATATAAAATTTTATACCCAACACTCACCATTCTCCCACCACTCACCCAGCATTCACACAAAAATTGCTTTACAAAGTTCCTATGCCTGACTCTCAAAAATGTCTATGTACACATAGGCTACTATATTACAATAAAGTAGTAAAGTAAAGTATACCTCTAAGGTGTACTTACACTTATCATACAACAGCATTATCTCTCGCAAAAGATAAAACAAGTCGGTTAAGAGTTACTCATCGTTGGAATGCTTTTAAAAGCCAACGCTACAAGTATTGTGCACGTTCACCGTTCACAATGGGAATTATCAACAGGTAGCTAAGGCCTATACAATGTGTCCTTCCGGTATCCGATACTTAAGTTCACATTTTAAAAATCGACTCTACATATACTGTATAGAGTACAATACGATTTGTTTTCTCAAAGTCAAATAGATACTTGTTCAAAATGTTAAAGTTACAAAAAAAATCGTATACCCAAAATGAACTTTATTTGGAGACATATAAAGTACATATTTAATAAAGTAAACTTTAGTAAGGTTTTAACATGAACTGCAGGGTTACCCGCCATCCGGTGTAAGGTGACACCGTGGGGAAGTGAGCGCCATTTCGGGACAAGACTAACCCTCTTATATCGCATTAACATAATTAAAATATGTTAACATTCATTCGTTTTAACCTTTTTGATTCTGTAAGCTTCTGTGATAGAGTTAATGGCTTGCGTTTATGTCTTTTCAATGACGTTTCCGGTATCGAACTTTATTATGCTTTTGTTATCTCTATGATCATAGATATTGTAACTGTTCTCTTGCAGAGGTTAGTAATTATCAGTTAAGATTAATAATTATGTGTAGTTTGTTATATCGCAATAGCGAAATTTGGTAGTAAAAAATTACATTACAGGATTAAAAATAGGTAGAGTTATTTTACTTGTTATTAAATAAATACAAAAAAAATATTGTATTGTTGTATTTTAAGTACATACACGAAAATTAAAATTAAAAATAATCAGTTACAATCTCTACAAGAGCCTATAAACATAACTCAGAGGTGAATAATAAAGTACTTGTTGGGTATACCTACCTGGTCGTATTATGAGAAAAATTACACGCGACCGTATCTACTACATAAATCGTCCTGTATTAATTAAATATAATAGTCCACTGATACGTTTCGTTTCCCAACCGGCCATTGATCGAGAACTGGTTCTTTCTCCATCCATTAATTTATATTGCCCAAATTAAATTAACATGGAATCTAAACATTATCTACGGAATATTAAAACGATATGTTCGGTGTTACCTAAGTTTCATAATCGCTTCAATAACATTACGGAACACATTCGAGTGGTTTAATGATCTAAATAAGTCGTCTCAATGTAAGGCTACGTACCTACGATAGAGTTGTAGTTAAATTCCATCAAAATTCGCTGATCGATCACACGGCGCGATATAAAGCTCGTCTCGTCTCATTATGCGCGCACGGAGCTCATTGTGCCACCGCTCGCGGTCTAGACTACAAATAAAAATAATCACAAACAGTAAATGTCGAACGGAACCATAAAAAGTTGAGTAAAAGGCGTCGAAAGAAGGCAGCGAATTTTGAACGAAACCAGTTTAATGAGGGTCGAATTTAAATACGAAATAAAGCGGTTCCCACGGCGTCGCTCGCGGGAACGGAAGCCCCCGCGATGTCGCGGCGACGCGCGGCGCGACTGCTCATATCGCGCGATCGTCGGCCGACGCGACCCGACGGGACACTCGAAGTTGAGCCGCGGACACAGCTCTAAAGCCTAGAACACACTAACCTAGTGACTATAGAGCCAGTCACCTAGAAATACAATAAATGACGGATCTCACAATAAACAAACTGATATTGACAACATCACAGGTAGATTCAGACTCAGCATCTCGCTCCTATCCCAGACCTATCTCCATTATAAAGTAGCTCGTAACATGATTGCGTCTCCGTAGGGCCGTTCCCTTTCGACGCTACCACACTTTTAATGGAGTAAACATCGACGCGTAGAGTCGGAGGTCGGACATAATTGTCCGTATATGCGATCGGACAACTCCCGTGAAATCGATTCGATTAATAATCGTATTTCACGTTTTTTTGTCGATACGATTTGTTATGGCGGGCTATAATTTATGTCGTATGGCGCTCTGCAATCGGTAGCATTTGATTCGTGTTATTAATTATCAATCTCGGTGTAATTATAGGTAGCCAAGAAAAATAGCTCTAGGTAATGGTAATCGATCATATTCAACTTAGATTAATAAAATGTTCTAATATATGGGTAGCATTAAAGATGCTTAGAACTTTTAAGTGCTATATCAAGTTCTTAATGATTCGCGCAGGTATATAAATTAAATATGCCAATTTAAATAAATATTTGACTTGATCGGTATGTGATAAGAATGATACCTACTAATATAAATCCTTGAAGGTACTGCAGGCGTATGGTTTGAGAATTTTAGATCAGCCTTATGTGTGATTGAATTTACTGATCAATCAATGACTGAATCAATCAGTTTAGGACAAGCAATCCGGACCTTCCTACGTATGTACAATACAAATAGCAGAATACCCACAACATAATTAAGAATGTAGAAATTTAAACTATATGTTTGTTAGTTTTGAAATTATTATGTAAATTATTGTGAATATAATAGCTTTAACATTATTTTTGTATGGTTAAACACATCCCATTTGTGTAGACATTGACCTGTTCAAGGAAATCGCGAAAGACAATTTATTTTTCGAAATATACAACATGTAAACACGGTCGGGGCTTGATCGCGGTGTTTAAGCCTCTCTCGATAGTGTCAACAAGGGACAGGCCAGCGGAACTGAACGCACTGCTTGTGCTTTTTACATAATCTATTTTTAAATCGTTCCGAACATAGCCGAGGGGGACAAAGGAAATATACCTTCCGTTTATTCACTTCAATTCACTTGAGATGATAGCTAATAGAGTCGGTGCGCTAAAAGTATAGAGTGTACGTTTTTGTACATTATGGCTTGTGTGAAATCCCTTGTCTAATAAAAATAAGTACTCTAAGTAAACGTAATACTGCACTGATCGGGTGCGGAACACCCTGCTGCATTTCATGACTGACTCGTACCGTGGATGTAGGAGCCAAAATAGCTACAATTAAGTGGACCTAAGCTGGCACCTGAGCAAACTGAGCACCGAATGGGTCCCAGAGCGAACGTCGTCGCCGAGGTAGACCCAAAAAGCGGTGACGCGATGACCATGACGCTCATCTAGACGGGTGGTACGTGAGACCCAATGTCGTGATAGGTGGATGAAAATGGGAGAAGATCTTTGACCAGCAGTGGGGCACGATAGGTTAATAGAAATTGAAATAAAGGCGTAATCTCAAATAACATCAGGTATTTATAATACTACTATGGCACACGAACTAGGTGTGCTATTAATATTCAAAGCTATGTGTTATTGACGTAATGCCCTTCCAATCAATATTCGCCTTTGTTCGCAGCCACGTGCGGTACTTGAAGCGATGATACAGCAGCCGTTCGGAGTGATGGACGAGTGAACAATGTCGCAAGCTCTCGGCTCATTGAGTGCGCGCGCGCATGAATGACACGCTCGCTGGCCAGCGCTGGGCGCGGCTGTTTGTCTTCACAGATCTATGAATGGAGTGACGCTGTCTCGTTCTACTTTGTAGTAGACTCCTCGGTTGAATGGATCGTAGAATATTGAATAATTTTGGCGAAACTTAGTTTTGTAAATGAAGGAAGGCAAATAATTGTGTTAGGCGTCGCTTTGAGAGAATCGAATGTCAACTCATGTTTGGGTGAACAAAGGTGATTTGGCGTGGGTATTTGGATTTGTTTCTTCTATGCCTCTTCAAGTGGAGAAGGTCAGGGGAATCACTGCATAATAATTTTTATATATCGCGCCGGAAAAACTCTTCAGCACTTTTGAAAAATGATAATACTGGAAAATAATATTCAAATATACTTCTCGCTTTATAAATACCCCCAAAACCAACAAAGTCACGGGCACATGATAGTTTAAATGCGAATATTATTATAAAAGTCGTGAAATTAGTTCGCGCAAATTGGGAGCCGCGTGGGCGTCTTCCTGGAGTTTATTGTATTGGTCTCGAAATAGGTTTCCTCGAACTTCGCAGCGCTCACAAATCTGTCTTTGATTTATTGGCGGAAGTTGATCTCGTAATTTTTCATACATTCGATAGTTAGGTAATCGGTGGATATAAGTTTATTATTTTTACGTGCATGCATTTCTGTGGCTTTTGCTGAAGTAATATCTTACACAACATATTTGAGGTAGCGTGATCTATATTCACGGTCAATAGGTTTATTTTACACTGTCTACATCTGACTCTACGACTGTTAAATGAAGAATCGTATTCCACTGTTATTGTAGGCTTTCTATACATGATTTACTTATAGTCTGTTACCCCAACTGTAAAGGGTTATCCTAAACGTTTATCACCTTGCACAAAATACATACTGGTTTTGGTATAAAAAAAGATAGATCCTTCATGATTCACTTGCAGCCATAAAATGCAATGTGTTTAAGCGAAATCATTGGTTAGCAAATAAGTTGATAGTGTTTGCTCTGGCAACAGGGCGGCGAGGCTGTGCGAAGTAGAGTCGCTGACTCACGCAACTCATTGTTGGCGAGCTGCCTGTGCGTAGGTACAGGCTATTGTTGCAGATACACAATTTAAGAATTGATAATAATTTAATAATTGTTACCTAGCCAGGTACCCATTTTAGTGTAGTATCTACTGTAAAAATGCAATAGGAGTATCTACTAGACTCTAGCATCATTTAGGTAAGCAATTATATATTTTTTACAGTACCTACCAGCATCATTTAGGTAAGCAAGTATATTTTTACAGTATCATTGAACAGTTTTATATATTGCTGAAAAAGTTCAAGCATTTAATTTCTGTTTACAACTTCCCTTTTTTTACATATGTCTTCTTGAATTAAAACCTATCACGAAAGAACTTTGACGTATATTATAATACCTTATTAACATACAAGTTGGGTTCCAAACCAGCATTTCTTAATTAACGCATGCTCGCGAGTCAGCCGTAATTCTCGGCGTCTTTTCATTTAGAGAGTATGTATAATCATTGCGCTTATAGATGCAGAGATAGAAGCTGTCGGATGCTGAGCGATCTCGGAGATAGTATCTCGGGTTAGGGCGATAGTATCGCCATGGTCACTGTGGAAGCACTCCTGCGCATAAAATTGATAACTAATTATCGCAACGTTAGGGTTTACGGGGGCGATCAGTAATGTCTTAATCAGTGATATATCTGAGTATGAGCAGAGAAATATGTTGCATGTGATGTGTAGATCTAGAAGAAGCTTTACGATTAGAATATTTGTACATAACTGTGATTATAAAGAGTATTTTTATGGGACTAAACACGCCACTCACACTCCCACCTCTGTTACTCTTTAAGCCGATCGACAATGGTGTCAATGGAGGTTTGACTCTCGACGAATCCCGGAGAAAAACGAAGTTGTCTTGGAACCCTCATGAATTGGATAAAAAGAAAGAATAGGAGGAGTTGGAAGAATAACATTAGAGTATAAAAACTTACACTACATCAAATTAAGGAATTTAAAATTAATTTCAAAAGATATTGACCGCTTTTTGACTGCAAAATAAAGGCTACTTGTTGTTTTATTTTTTTACAACTCAGCGACCGAACTAATTTGCATTATAAAATTATGCGCTTTTTCAAGATCGATGTCCGCGTGGGAACCAAACAAATTAATAAGCATAAGTCGACCACAGCTCCTGACTGCGATTGATAAATAATTTTATAATCATTGGCATATCTACACTATAATGATATGTGATCCATCTAAAATATACCACTTTAATAGCGAACATTGATACAAATCACAGGGAACAAGCGGGTTGATGGCCTCATAGAATGATAATTATGTTTTTCGAGTAGCTACACTTTTAAATAGGTATAATAATCGAACCGATGTGATTTCTGATTACTATCAGATGCGTGATGTGTGTGAGTTCTGGGCCGGCGTGATTAACATACTCTTTCCATTAAATTCGATCGTTATTCTTTTCTAATCGCGGCGCGGTGAGGTCGGAATCGCGGCCGACCGGTCCTCGCCGTTGCAACATTTTATATCTGATCTCGCCGAGCTTTTAAGCGCCATCGTGAGAACACGCTACAACTTGAAACCGTTTCAATTTGTTTGTCGACCAAATAATCAGCGCTGAAACCTATTTTGTTGATGGCGGTCGCCAGTCGCCAGTCGCCGCCGACGGATCTCGTCGCACCTATCAAAACGCACCAGTAAAAACGCTCATTTGTGATAAAATGCAGGTGTGGTTACTGTACGTACCGAATAAATTAGATCGATTAACCGAGTTTTACTCTGTTGTATCGCGTGAGAAAAGATAATGAACTAGATTGAAACAGGAAAGCGGGAACTTTATCTCTCGATTCTGTCGTCGTTATAAAATGTGTGGTTACACTCAAAATTCAATTACCGCCGATTACGACCGATACGATCTCGTTATCAGGTGTTCGAAATCAGTTAGCGAGTAAAAAATAGTTCTTGCAGGGTTTAAGGCAATGCGAAGTAAATTGCGCAATTTGGTAAAAGTTATACTTGCAATTAGCAGCGGACAAAAACCGCAGACGTGAGAGCACGTCCCCGGCCGGGCAGCCGGGCGCGCCGCCAATAAACGCCCTAGCGATGCCGGCGATGCCCATCCATCGGCCCGGACGCCGCATGAAGAGCAAATTGCCACAACAATATATTTTTTCGAAGCATGAATAAAGCAGGGATAGGAATTCATGAGGGCAAAGACAGTTTTAACGAACGCTCTACATGTTATTTGTCCGTAGGATCAATCAAACAAAAATCTGATCAGTCGTAAATCAAACCTGGGCTTAAATCATAATATAAGCCGAGATAATCCGATCGTTAAAAATAAATCTTCCGAACGCTACTTTCTTTGTAATATGTTCGTATGGACATTTATGACCGCACCGACATACTGAGCAACATATAGAGCTATCGCCGTACTGTTAACTGGCTGGTAGGAGACGTCCGGTGAAAAAACCTGATAGTCAGCGTCTCCATAAGACACGGGAATCTTGCCTTCCGCTAATTATTTACGATATATTACGTAACGGTGAAACGCCGGGAAGGCGACAGGAAAAAAACGTGCTCTACAGGATGCGAGCCACCTCGCCACGAGAGGCGTGCGAGCCACAATTAACCGTAACACGTTTCCTTATGATCCATAATGCCGTGGAAATCGAGATCGCTTGGTCACTTTTAGAATATCTTTATTCATATTTCGAACGATCTCGATAAAGCTGAAATGGACTCCGATCGATCGACGGCCGCGAGATAATCTGGACTCTACATCTCGCGGAATACGATCGAATTTCAATCGATTTACGTCGCGAACACCGGTCTGTTTATGCTGGCGTTGTAATTAAAGATACCATAGCAGGAACCAGGAAGAGTGTCGTACTATCTCAACAGTTAGCCGGAAGTCGGTCGATCTGTGAGTTCATTCATAAATGAGAGGCTCGACGCGACAATGTGGTATGACAGGTTGGCGCACTGAGCTATACTGACATTTATTTATAACTTCCATAGGCATACATTGGCGGGGCAGCCGAGTCTAAATAATTAAGCATGAATGAAACGCAGCTCTTAATTGAGTAGAAATGTGAACAAACATTTTGTTAGCCACGTTGTTTTTAGTGGATTCAAACAACAGCTTTTGTTTAAACAACGAGTTAGGATAATAGATCTTGATGGCAAATGTATGGTAATCTAAATATGTACAGAATACATATTTCAATGAGAGATGTCGTTTTGAGGCCTTAATGGGTAAAACGGAACTAATTTGGTTCGAAATTTAATTAAGCTTGTTTATGGCGTACACTTTCCTGAGTGGTATCACGAGAAAGGTTGTGGGTACCTACTTTAATACCTTGGGCAAACAATACCTAACTTCTACAGTCCGTACCTATCAACGGATCCTGCCCGAGTCAATATCTTATAGTAACCGATACATCGATACCGAAGATAAACATGACAAACAAAATAATGTTATTTTAATTTCTACTTCATCAGTCGTCAACCGCGCGACCGCAAAAGTCCCCATTCCCATCAAGTATCAAAATGATGCAGTGAACTGGTTGTTTGTGTCCACTTTGTAGACAAAGAGACATGATATGTAACAATTAGTGGGTTCGTTCGAGACGCAGGGGCGTCTCCGGGGCAAAGGGCGAGGCTCTGATTGCTGTAATCGAGTTAAGGCAAGTAAAACAAAAAGAGTAGCACAATTAGTCGCGTGGGCGCATCGCGCTTCCGTCCACCGCTCTCCGGCTCCGCTAACGCAATTACAGAGATGGGTTTGATACGAAAAAGTTAATTAGAACTTTGATGAGGGAGATATTATGGATTTTTGGGTGGTTTCAATCAATATTGTGCGCACAGTGAAGTTATAAATTTGGTTCTTTGATGCGGGAAATGTTTAATGTGGAAATACTAAAGACCTTATAAACCGGTAACGTACCCATACATGTACCATTATTTATATTTAGGTATTTACTTCGTTTCGTAACTAATGTTACCTGGCCATATTTGAAACTAGTATTTACGACAACTCTTAGGTGACTCAACGTTTAGGTGTTGCTTCTTTGACTAACAGTTATATAAGGGTTAGAAAGGATGTAGGCACATTTATTTACAGATTAAGGTATATAATATAGAAAAAGTATACGAGTGAAAGGTGAACGCTAACATTAAAACAGACATAGAGACAATTTTGTGTAATTATCATGTTATCAGTCTGTAAAAGTATTCATTTATATGAAGAACTGTAATATTTCTTAATTGAAAAAACACAAGATTAAAAATAATCACGAAGTTATGTATGTGTTAAAATATGATGTATGGTAGAGAAATAATAATTAGATTTCTTCGGTAGAGTACCTGAAATGTTTCTGTATTGCTTCCACTATTACTAACTATATTTTTGTAAATGATCCCAAAATAGTTTTGTTAGTGGCCGGTCTTAGCTCTACTATAATTCTACTACTGTTAGTTAGTACATCATATTAACAAGGGGACATGACAAAAATGTCAATAATTACACATTACTGAGCACGTGGGCGACGGAAGTGACCGCCTGGGAAGAGGGCCGTCAATGTATAAAGCTTGTATTATTTTGTAACAGTGTTTTAGTATTTCTAAAAATAGAAGTGGAGAGAATAAGTACGAATGGGACCACCTCTCTATTCTCTATCGGGGACCAAAACACTCTTACGCTAATAATAGTAAAGTAATACAAACTGCATGACAGCACAGTATTTGGCTCTACTTTGGCAGACATCATAAGCTCTACCTGCGACTAATTTCAGAACTTTATACCCACTGCTAATATATAGCAAGTATGTGTAATACATACCAATTACGTAAATAATATACCCGCGGCACACGCGTTCTCTGGTAACGGTCTTTTTCTAATGACGTAAATAATTATTGATAGTAGGTACGTATATGGGTAAGGAGTTTAATTAGGTGCCTTATTCAGGGAAAATATCGCAGCGGTTTTAAGGAGGTGCGGGAAATACCCTGTAGGCGATAATTGCGTTTTCATTACTTTTAATTAACTGTATCAGATGAATTAATAATTTTTGTTCAATAAAAGTAACAGTAGGTTATAAATTGGTCAGTTGTATTGTTTCATTGTCGATCAACAATATGAATGTTTCGCAGGACAGCGCGCGTTATTCCCGCGACAGGAAGTGCCCCGCCGGACGCGCGTATCTAGCTACCTTATCTATCTCATTCTCTTTATAGATTTGTCATACTCTTTCCTCTCGCTCCAACAGTCCTAGCCCCGTCTTTCTTCGGCACGTGTCAGCCGCATAAACGTCTCCCGCTCGCACCAATACCAACACTCGCGTGTTGCATAATGAGTCGGTCAAATTTTACTTTGTATGTTGACCGTTATATTATTGCGGCGTCATCTAGCCCGGCGCGATGAGCCCGCCACTCTCCCGCCGCGCTACTATTTAATGATACGTCATTACATAAAAGTATCTCGACCGCGCTGTGGATGCATAATTTATTTTAAAATTTTCGATGGTACTTGTCCAAGTTTTTATTTATACGTTCCGTTCTAAAAATACATAAATAATGATACATGGCGGTAGGACGCGGACCAGAAGCTGCGCCCGCGCACCGAGAGCGGCTAGAAATCATCTCGACGTCCGGCCATTCCGCCAGTTGCAGCGTTTTAATTATTAATGAAACCGGCCGCCGCGGGAAAGCCGCACTACGGCCGGTCCGCTTCCGCTCGCAACGTTGCGCTTCATTCATAAAACCGAACGCCTCCGAGCAAACGAACTAACTCACATTTACATTCATACCAATATACGCTCTAACAAAAGCACTGATAGTTCATATTACATCTACAGTATTGCTATAGGCAACATTTATATATTTCTCAGTCCGAGCACAGAAATAGACGTCGTAAAAAGTCGTAACTCAAAGCGCACGCACACGAAAGTGGTTTTTCCATCGATACCAGAAAGTTGTTTTCTGTTTGAGGAAACGCTTCCAATTAGACCTTATAAGGTGCTCACGTTCTCGGTTGATTTACTCGCTTGTCGTGAATGGGATGCGTTCTGTGGTCGGTGAGGTGCGAAGATCTAGTAATCATTGAATGGAGTGACCGCTGTCCCTGCGAGCGAGGCACTCTGCGAGACCGTCACCGCCACGCAGCGTGGTTGGCCACTATAGGAAAAACTACACCGATTCACATTTCTTACGACATTCATTCAACATATCTAATGGCAAGATCTGCTCTAGAATCTTGGAAGAGACGGTAACTCAAAGTAAGCATAGTCCAACTTGTAAGGACAGAGCTTACATACTTACTTCTTAAAGCGAAACGAAAAGAGAAATCTGCATCCTGAGTAAAGGAACTGTAAATATCCTCAATGAAGTTTTTAAGATCGGTAGTTATTTATCAATACACTGCATCCCGTGTGCTTTCATCTGCGGCCGATCGTTCGGTTCTCATGCTGCTCTGTAGGTCATGATTTCTGATAATGCAAAATTAAAATTAGACTTCGACTTCCGATTTCATAAATAGGATACTTTGAAATGCTAGAGGAAGTCTGCTAGACACTGGAAATATCCGATGGCGTTTCGAAATACGTCAGTGATTTGAAAGTTTATACAATTAAGCTGCAGTAGTGTAACAAAACTGTTGACCTTATGAAAGCTGTTATAATAGGTATCTATTTTGCTAGCCCATTGCTAGGGCAGGGTGGTAAAAATTCTTAATTTGTTGGCTATGAAATAATCTCAACTGAGGTAATGGGAGGGTTTGTATGACCTTATTGAAGTAAAATATGAGAAAATATTGCTACACTGCAGTTCTGTATGTATTGCACACAGGACGGATTTTTTTTCATGAGAATTTCAGCCAGCGGTCATCAAAGTGATTCACCAAAATTAGGGGCGCATCCGAATTTCTTCGAAGTAATCGATAAGTTCCCATTTGAATCATGTGTTTTGCACGAACAAAAAGGTTTCGGTACCACACTGTCTGCAGCCACAAAAGGGCATCCTTTTTTACAACTTTTAGGTGCCTTAGAAATGCAATCTTCGGGCTGGTTTTGCAAAAATGGATTTTATTTTGTAGGGTGCTCGAGTGTATTTTGGGGATGGTGATTTGTTTCGGTATAATGAGCAATGTTTTTGCGTTACCTGGCGCACAATATGGCCCAGCGCCGGATATAGCGTGATAGTGTGTGAATGGCGCGGGATAAAAAATCGCATTTGCGATTATGCACGAACGATTTGTCGCCGTCACCCGATACGCGCGCGGACGAGCCGCGGGTGATTATTGGATTACGTTACACGGAAGATGTTGTTAGAGGAAGCTCCCTTTTTATTGTACTATTTTGCCCTTCATACGTATTGTGTGTCTTTGAGTAAGTACATGAATCGCGGTGAATAATTTGATATTATAATAACTATAATCTATACCTCTACCGGAAGAGGACCTCTGCTGGACAAGTCTATTATATTGTAATTAATTATTGATTTGAAGTCTGTCTGTCTGTCATCTGTCTTATACATTAGCAATATTACAAACAATGGTTCTACATATGATTAAGATTATTTTCGTACAACATTTAGATTGCATAGTATATAGACACACACATATCATTACCTATGTGCGATTTTTAAGATTAAAAATGTACCTATTGTACCTATACCTACCAAATATTTATCGTACGACGGACAAATTGTAAGCACCATGTTTGATGATTGATGATTGAAACTAACATTTGTAGTCTGTGTGTAATTTAAATTACAATACCCAGAAAATATCCGAAGGACTGAGTAAATGAATATAAATAAACGTTAGTACAGTCAGCCTCGATTTTAAATGCATGCCCGCGGCATGAAAAGTACTCGTATAAATAATTAATCTCTGTTTGATGTAAAGCGACCATTAGCAAGTGCCTCGCTCTCGTAAACAACGTTTACACACCTGTCAATTACAATATTTTTAACGCGAGTTTGTCACACACGACGCTTTATAAGTGTCATTACGATGACAAAATAATCATCAATTAAGATTTTAACTACGACATTTCGAGTACACGATAAAAGCAACAAGAGTTTAATAGCTTTATTGTGCTGATCAAAAGAACTACATTAAACATTATAATATTTCTGTACTGCCATACAAGTGTATACTGCTGTAAATAAGCTGATAACTATGAGATCGCTAACAAAATGACTTGTCAAATTATCAAAATATCACATTTAGTGTATTTCAACAAATCAACACATTATGCTTTCAAAAATATTATAATGTGTGTCGCGCGGCGTTGGCATCGGTCTCCAGTTTCAAGAAATGATCAATCATAAAGCGCGAGGTGATTTTTCAAGAGGACAGCCCCGACGCGTTTTGTTTTCCCAAAACACAAAATTAAACCCGACCAATGAGGATTTAAATATAGTATGAACTTCGAAAATAACCGCGGTGTTGAAACGGCGGCTCTCTCACCTGTTGCCGTTTCACAGGTTGCGATTTATCTCCGCCGTTTTCGAAATCACTCACCCAATATATTCGGCAGGAAATATCACGTAACTTTGAGCTTTACTTTTGAATTTTATTTAATTAGCTTAATCTTTAATCTAATATGACTGTAGCCATAACTAATAAATTACCTAAGTGATTTTGGTAGACTTTAATTTTTTAAAAAATATATTCCAATACTTTGAGTACATATGGTTTAGTAAAGATTGTTTATAGGTCCTAGTATGAATAAATTTATAAGGAATTATTCAGAAAACGTTGACAATCCTTAAAATACTATAAATTGTACCTAGTTAATCAACTCGTGTAGTAAAGACATTAGAAGCAATTTATGTTTAACACCGTCAAACTTGCATTTAGCAGTGCATGCACGCGTATGGCGATACGTAGAGGAAATCACCAATGTCAAGCAATTGTTTGGCCAAACATAGGCACGAATAAGGCTGTTATTTCTTAGCAAGTGTTCGAGGGTACCGTGCACTGAATGACGCAATCTAGGGATGTCAACTATCAGAATTCTGACTCCAAAAAGTTTACGAGTCTTTGGAGGTTTCGAATTAGTGTACCTATTGCACTGTAAAACTAACATTTTCTTCATCTATTTTTTAGGTGGAGAAAAATACATATGACGGTGTATTTTCCATAGATTTTGACAGATTTTGATCGTTTTCAGCTCCCGAATACGATCTAAATGTATGGAGAAAAAGTAGTCGTCTTTACCGTATGAATGACGCCTAAGAGGCTATACACACGGAGCCACTTTACTTGCCGCAACTAGCAACTTAGTTGCCGAAACTATCAACTTTTTAATAATTTTTGGCAGTTGCAGTAAACAATTGCCAGTTGCAGCAACAGTTGCCGCGATTGCCGCAAGTGTTTTATATGAAAACAGCTACTTGCGAGTTGCCAGTTACCGAAAAAGTTGCCCGTGTGCATAGCCCCTAAAACAATATTTTTTTTCTCTATAATATGATAGTTGGCAGCCCTACTTGAAACACTTCACCTCGCTTATTAGTCGGTCGGTAGTGAGCAGTGAATGAACCAACGACCGGTTTGGTCGCTCTAATATGGGTCCAGTTCATAACTAGCGCGTTGTGACGCTCGGATTATCCGAAAACCATTTTGTAAGACAGTAAATCTATGTAGATATTACTGTTGATAGGTTTATGGACTCTATGTGATTGTGTGCTAGATTAAAACATATTTTACTTACCTGGATTTCCTGGCTTCAGGCGGCATAGGTGACGTAGAAGTGTGAATATATTTTTTTGGGATACGTTACCTGAAACAAAATATTACATAAATTATGATGTTAAAGTGGCACCTACTCTACATATTCAGTACATAAATATCGGTAGTGTTGCGTTATGTAAACGGAAATACGAAGATACTTTATAACTTATGAATGAAATTTCTAAACAGAGTATTCTGGTTGTGGTAACCTGAAGATCAAGTTTAGAATTTTATAGTTATACCAAACGCTACGATCAGCAGTGGATTGGTATATCATGCTGGTAGTGGTAGAGTCAGATATTTAATTGATACTACAATAATACCAACCATCTCTAGAATATGAATTGCATTACAGACCGGCCACGGGCGACAGCGTTTATTGCTAAAATGTTGCATGACGCCACGAGCTGCCGCTCTCGACGGCAACGCGCGCGATGCAACATTTTTGCAAAAAACGCTGTCGCCCGTCGCCGTCGCGCGCAGTCGTGGCCGGGCCGTTACTATACATATTTATTCATCATTTGTAAAGGAATTTTTACAAAAGCGATTGTCATTCTTTCATCCCTTCATGTACCGTTGCGCAGGGGGTGAATAGTGATTATAATAAGAGTAACTGTCATGTGTGCGCTGGAGGAAGAGGCGTGGTCACCAGACAACTTCCAATGGGATCCGCGACGATGTCAGTTGACGTCATTTGATACTTAGGGGTTAAATATAACAGCTTTTATATGAATGGGGAAGATTTGGGGATGCACGTATTGTTAGGTCTGATATGTTCTACAAACCATTGTGTAATAAATAATGTATCTGGTTGTTTATTAAAAATAATAATACATTATACAGCATTGAAAAAAAATTAATTCTATGTAGAATGCCTCCTGTTGGATTCTTATTAGCATTTATGAAGGTGGCCACTAGCATACTAAGTAGAGTTAGTTATACTCTGTTCTAATATTATTATAGATTGTTGTTGTTCGTCTTTATGCTTTCAGTTAGTCAACGCAGTACAGAACAGTATAGTTACAGTAGAATCTTAAATGCAAGCTTATTAGGGAATGTGACTCTACATAATATTTTATAGGACTCTCTGAACCAACTTGTATTCTGTGCTCAACTTGTTAATGAATATTTTTTTCCAACTGTATAACATACTAAAATTAATTAGTAGACATAGATACAAAAACACGTAAATTATTTTCACCATAAAATAAGTTAATTTGTGTAAAATTATGTGACTTTTTGTAGATATTTAAGAGCTACCAGTGTCAGCGGAATAGAAGTGTGTATTAAATTTCCAAACCCAACAGAAACGAGTTACGTGTATATTTTTTATATGCTCTCTTCCGGCGATCCGTGTCGACGGCCCAGCTCGGCCATTTCTCACGCCAATTTGCTATCGGTTGACACGTTGACAACCGATATCCAGCACCATTCATACAACATAAAAATTAAACTATTTCCTAATTAAAAACTATTAAAAAGTTGAGTCGGCGGCGATAGCGTCGCCCACTTCCGCATAGAGTTATTCGTGGCGGTTAACCCTTCACCGGCTATTAAGGGACTGTCGGGGTTAAATGAGACATTTTTCAAAGCGGGCCCAGCCGCTGACGGGCTTAATGAGATGTTGCCACGGGCTATTTTCAGTCGAACGCCGGTTTAAACTGGAAAAAAGAATAGGAAAATCATAGATAATGGATCTTTTGGATTTGTAATTGGAATGAAAAATCTTGTTTTGGTGTTTGTGTGTGTGCTCAGTATATTATGGACGTGTGTGTGTTTTGTGACTTAGTGTGTGTTGGTGTGTGAGCGTGTTTCTTGAATGATTCGTAAGTGGAGCGTAGACATTAGTCGGATGATTGGTCTGAGTCCACGTGTATGGTAACGCGCCGGTCCATTGATTGCGCGATGACGATCGGTAACCGACTGTGACGACTGCTACTGCAATACGGGATTATTTATTGCATTACCTTTCGATAGTTGACTGTTATTGGCTGAATTCATTATATGTGCGGTTTCAAAAGAAGTTTAATGGTTCGATTCCATGCGCACGCAGAACCAAACCTATATCCTAACGTTATCACGAACACATAACCTTTTAATCCTAGGAAAAGTAGAGACACTCTAAACCCTAACAGAAGTTTCCTCAATATCGATTTAAAATAAATTCGAAATAAATGGAATACTTCATTTATCTTCGTTAATTTATCATTGCTTACAGAACAGCTGGTAAGCGAAGAAATAACTTGAAAGTTTATAGTAGCAATACTAGTTTACCACAGATGTAGTCGTAGGAACTTGAAGTTTCTCATGACCTAAGATGTAGTAGCTTCTCTCCAGTTTTAAACCATCCATAAAACTCATGACCGCCCATAAAGAAACAAATAAAAACATATTTAAGACTCCAATCTTGCCCTAAAAGAAGATTTGTTATTCGTAGGCAATAGAACAGTTCATTAACAAAAACATACGTATTAGACTCGTACATATAGAAAACATGTAAAGGAGACAGGAAACTGTCACTGAGGTACTAATTTAGCCGGCCTCGTGGTAAGTTTCAGCTTATCTCAGTAAAAACCTGTTTCGCAAGCCGTGGGAAACGCACTTACACAAGCAATAATCCACCTTGTTTTATTTATAGGGCTGTGCCTCCGCGCCACACTGACGGCCTGCCGTGATCGTAATTTACCAAACGGCGCTTTCACATTTTGATTGGCGGCGTCTTCATCAGGCGCATGCCTCGCGCGAGCACTCACTTTAGACGTCCGAATGCATAGACGTAATGTCATAATATGAGTGCTCGGGTGAGGCATGCGCGCCATATGGACACATCTATTGAGATCATTAATCTTAGCATTCAATGCGTGCTTTTATATTTAACTCATTTATACATAATTAACTAATTCATGACGTATAAACCTCTACGAAATCCAATTGATTGGTATATTAAATTGGTTATGATTTTTGCTGTCGATAAAATATTATTGTGCATAGGTAACCCTATTTGTAATCGCCTGTGGCAGCATCCCATTCATTGAGGTGTGCATGTGTGTGTGCACATTTGCGTCTGTGTGTGCTCGTACACATGTGCTTTGAGCTACCGTTAACGCATGGACCACGGATAAGTATCTACACCAAATTGTCTGTCTGTCGGCCTGTACGGACAAATGATGACCTCTTTTTATACTCTCGCTGTAACACGATTGTAATCAAAAAGCTTATTAATAATGTTGCGATCTCAATAAGGAGAATACAATAATGAATGGCTGGTAATAAAAATGGAAGAAAACAGTAGCTTATCTTTGGTTTTGTTCTATTTTGGTTTAAATGGATGAGGTGCAACGTAGAGTATTGTATAAAGATTCGAATAAAGTGGTTATCCAATGGTGAACACGGCGTTGGTTTCAAAGCTCGTGTCATTTATGTAAAACGCAAATAAATTTTAAAAGCACTACGTATCCTGCGTGATGTATAGCGTCCTCTCTGTGCGATGGCGTAACCCTTTCAACGCGACATTTATAAAACGTAACCCTAGCATAACATCTTTCAAGTTTATGGCCGATGTTGACTCTACATCACTTTTGACTTTTTCTTTTTTTATTTAATCAGAAGGACAGGGATTTTTATAAGTAATGTTCACCTTCACCTAGCAACGAATCAAGAATTTATAGGATAGGTTGTAGTTCGGAGTATTTTTTATAAATTGGTGTGTATATTATTATACTCTACTATTTGATCTCAGTACCCAGTGGTCTAAAGTTAAGATGAAAACAATTTTCCTCGAGCACCAGTTATTAATTCTAAAGTGGGGTTTGTAAGTAGATAATACAGCTTAATGTACGAGATGTTGGTCGGTATCAATTTGTTTGCTCCCAATAGGCACAGCTACTCGGCGCTGAGTGCGGCCAACGACTCCGTAATAATATGTAATAACACTACCGACTATATGATTCAACTAGCTAGAGAATTATTGAACAGTACAATGGGAATAGCGAGGTTTATTTATGAAAGCACTTCGTATACTTTGAGCGTGGTTAGGTTGCACTAACCGATAACCTTCGAACAAACGGATGCAAGGATTAAGAATATCTAAGTTTCACGCCCGTATTTTTCGAAGGGATAGACAGAGGTTGCACCTCTACCACCTCTCCACATTCCCTTCAGAGAAGCCCCATTTCGCTGATGGCATACACTTTACCGAACCCTACAAAAATAAGTTAGGTACCTATTAAATTTTATGCTGAACCAATATCGCAATATTATGTTTCTTATTGTTATAAGTAGACATCCTGTGCCAATCTTGGTGTATTTAACTTTATCAGAAGAATGAATATGTATCAAATGCCTATAGGTGTGTACTATACTTACTTAAAAACGTCGGCAATACAAGATAACATCTATACTAGCCAATCTAAAAATAAATCTTACGGCTCTATTTCTGTTTTAATAGAGTTAAAAATCATCTGAATGTAAATTCGTACGTGTAATTATTACACCGCACTGGTATTAGTCATTTATCATTGCATTGGACAAAATCTAAATATCACTTGTAATGAAGTGAGTCATGGACTAGTTAAAACTTATATTTGCATACTAATTGTTGTTCTTTTTGCGAAATTACAAAAAACGTGACAGCTGCTTCTGAATCGATTATTTTTTAGTTTGATGAACAAATACTCTACATATCTCTACATGGACCAACTCTACGTAGGTGTGTTTGTTCAAAATAATGTACCTATGGAATAATGCCCGAAGATGTTTACATATCAATGCAAATCCACGTTGAAAATACTATCAAGTATTAAGAAGTATATTTAATCATTTCATGTTCCGCCATAGTTTTGTAGGCCCTATAGGCACTCTAATGATCCAACGATCGAATAAAAAAAAGAAGTATAGGAAAATATATACGTTTTAAGGACACCTCAGATAGCAGCTGCCTATGAAGTAGATTTGTACTCCGCCCATTTTCATTTTATTTTTCCGCAACAGCAATTATACAAAAAAATATGAATATTTTAGGAAATAGTTAATTTCGGGATCCCGATAAAAAACTTAGTTCTAAACACAGTGTGTGTTATCATTATCAGATAGGCAAAGATGCGACAAGGGACTAGATAAAGATAACAATTAGAACTCTACTGCGAGTGAACCCGCGCTCGCGCATCTAGTAACACCCGTTAACGAATTAATTCTCGCGATTTAATTGCTGGCCAAAGATTAATGGAGGAGCACATTAAGTTTATCGACGCCGGTAGCCGATCTAATCTCGATACCATTTTGGGAGCATAAACGTACTTATATTTAATTGAGCGTGAAGATTTGTGGTGTTTTTACCATGGTGTTTATGAGGATACATTAAACGGATAGAATTGGTTACCATATTAATCCTTTCAGTAAGAATGAACATAATCTTTAGCCGCTAAAGGTCACCTGTATAATGTTTCTTTGAAAAAGGCTAAAGTTTAGCCTTAAATAAATAAGATTTTAATTCGGGATCTAGATAATATGGAAACTGAGTAAACTTATTGTGAATATTTGCGAAACGTTTTATTTCTATTTTCAACATTCTAATACTACGTACAGTTAAATAGAACTTCTAGTTAACAGTAAAACCTAACTGGAAACTGCCATGAGGAGCTGCCACCAGAGAGATAAAGTAATATTTACAGTAATAGGAGTAAAAGTATTATTTATGTACCTATTATAAAATGAATAATCAGTATCAAAATGAATTATACGTTAAAAACTGTATAAATAACTTCATGGACTTGTTTTACTATAATTAAATAACCCTGTACTTAACATTTTATGAATAAAACAGTTATAATATTATTGTGAATTTACTATTAGGTATGTTAGTATATTTTGTTCCTACATCATTTATTTTTCTATCCACCTCGTGTCTATTACTTAACAAGAGGAGCCGGGTGTACCAACTATTACTTAAATCTCGGCTAGATCATTGATCTCTATTGATCGAGCCATCGGGCGCCGGCAGTGGGAGGAGGCCTGCTCCGAAACACCTGCCGCCCAAGTACTGTGGACCAGTACCACACACTAGACCTCCAAACAAAACAATCACCGCAACAATACAGAGAATATTAAACTTTATAGTTATCCAAACAGAGCTGTTATTAACTAATTATTATTATATTTCTTAAGCTGTTTTGATCTCGAGTTGTGAATATACAGCCAACCTAGTCAGGTCAGAAATCTTGTTCTGATAATCTCTAACTACTTTTACTATAGGCGCTGAGAAGTGACTGCCGCGGTTTATAGAACTCGCACAATACTGATATTACTAGCGTTTATAACTATTGAGTTACTAGGTACCTACAGGTTTGTGGTTCGTTAACTGGAAATTCTCATTTTCTTTCAAATCCGTTAAAATTTAAACATGTTTATTTTAGTAACAATATTAATGAAATGTTGGCATTCATTTCCTTAAATTGTGTTTACGGGATTATGATTACCTAATTTTAAACAAAAGTAGTTTTGTAAATTTCGTAGAGGTTTACATAAAAACAAAATACCACCTCCTATATACACAATCGTCCCATACACAAGATACACAATCATTACGAAGTCTCCAACTAAGGCGTCATAGATATGAAGCCTATTATTGAAATATGGCATAGTCTACCAAGCTTTTTTGTCGTGTAAGGTGAAGTATTTTTTCCAAATTACACTACTAAGGGTATGAATAATTAAAAATCTACAAAATCTAGTGAAAGTATTTTTCAGATATAACTGAAAGCTAGTGTGTGTTATTAAATATCACACACACTAGCTTTCAGGTGTATCTAGCCTAACAACATAATTTGACGAGCCATGTTTCGGTATCAGGTATCAGCCGCTGGTTATTATTTTTTGTATGCAGCAGATTTGCTGTCTTGTCAGTTTTAATGAAATTATACACTAGAGTCTCACTGCCCGACTTTAATATGAATCCTATTAAAATACACCGTGATTACATAGCATTATCAATGATTTTGACGCTCTTCCGACACATTTTAAATCGTATTGCGAACTCAGCTTCCTATCATAACATTTGTTTTAATCAGATTATAACTCATGCCTACCGGTACCAATTTATTATCTTATTTATACACATCGAACGGAATAACTAAATGTTTTATGTATACGTGTTTAATGTAGATATAGAATGAGATAAGTGCTGCTAAGATGTTGGACGTATGTATGTAATTATGGAGCGGAAGCCGGTAGATTATTTTACAATTTACATTAGGGAAATAATTATAATATTAACAAGACGGTAGCCCGTTTCTTTGGCGGCGTTATAAAATGGCTTTCTATTGAGTTGATAATCTTCGAAATATTCTTTTTTTTTGTTGGTACGGGAAGATTCCGCGATCTATGGTTCTAAGGGGAGGCTATGCGATACATTGCACAACAAGATAGGAATGCAACTAAATTACAAATAAAACATTTACGCACTAAATAAAGTGTGTTGTATAATAAAAATGTGAGTCACCTGATATATAGGGTAAGTATGCAAATCAGTGATTAAAACAGGTAGCCGTGTGATAATTATCAATAAATAGATTTATTTGTGCATAACTGCTCAATAAATTTATAGTTCATTGCATAGAATGAGGTGTGTCCTGTGGTTAATGATTGTATGACTCATAGAGCACTAGACGTCGGTAGGTACCTAATTATATATGAAATTTATATCTTGTATGTTGGAGACACCTCAATAGGTATAGAGTTGCTATTGGATTGAGGCGTGTCTTATTGGACGATAGAGGGAGGCGTCTGGTATATCCTAGAATTTTTCAGACTGTTGAATGACGACCAGTTCATGACATCGTATCTTCAAGTTTGTTCCTATAGTTTTATAGTTGGCTGGTGCCATGAAAGTAAAGTAATTAAATATTTTAGTACTTAAGTATGGTGGGCCAATTACTTTATTTTTCATCACTCATACGCAGAAAGTAGGTCTGAGGTTGCCTGAATAGCTGACGGAAGGTGATACTTTTCAGGTCGGGCAAAATCGTATTTCTGGATATACCTACGATTGTGCCTGTTCTGTCAACGAGAATGTAATTGTTCCAACCTTCTTACAGCCACCCAACTCCAGCGCGATGTAAAATTGAAATAACATAAAGTTAAGTATAAATTAAAGAATATATTTTTTTAAATTACTTTATTATAATCTACTTTCAACTATTTTTTTTAAATTACTTAAATTTGGGCAAAATATTTACCTTTTTTCCCTAAATCAATCACAAATCGCTCCTCCTCCGAATCTATAATCACAGACTAAAACCTTTTATAATGTGTGAAAAAGTACTAGCCTTTAAAAAAACAAAGTGACAGTGTCAAAATCCCCGAAAATAAGTTAGTTTCTACCTCGGATAACAATGTACTATTACTTGTCCACAAAAATATCGGTAACCCAATTGAGGAAAATCAGTACCTAATACTTTATCAAGATTACAAGCAAGATACAAAAATAATTTAAAAGAATCCCATCTTACTTCCATTATTCAAACACAAATTTCAAAGAAACTCGTGTAAACATACGGGTAACTCATTAAAAACCTTAATTTTTAACTTTACGATTTTTACGACATTGAATCGATTCGAATGGAATCGAGTAAAAAGAGATAAAACTCGATGCATCGATACAAATGAGCTGGCACCAATTTGTCGGCGGTCGTGTCGATCGGGCGGCAGATAAGGACGATAATGGCCATTGGAGTCGCCACTCAAACCTCGCCTCCGAACGCTACTATGTCTAAATACTGGTAGAGTAGCCGCTCCAATTGGAGTCCATAACGCTACTAAGATTTTAAGAGAGATGACCGTGAATGTAAGTTGATAGAGTTATATATTTTTAAATTAGTGATGTAGTAAGTTGTACTTCTAGGTAATATGACCTTTGACCTATGAATTTGAGAACTCCAGTTGCATTTAACAGTTGAAATTCAATGAGGTATATTTTTCCTAGTTCTAATTGCGGAAAAATGTGTATTTTTCGTCGAACAACATTCCAGGAACGCTAGTCCAATGCGACATATCGGCGACTGATTAGCCGAACTCGAACCCCGGACCTCTGTTCCCCGAACGTGTCTGTGGGACGCGTGCGCACCGTTTGATGTGCGCCGACAAACGCACCGCGCTCTTATCTCGAGCGAGAGACCGATTTTTGTTCTAACAAAGTGACAATAATGGTCTTTGTGGTTGATAAATATGGATTTTTGTGTACGTCCTGAAAAATTACATGGGTAAACCCTATAGTTTACCTTCCTATGAGGCGAAGCGGAAATATTGTATCTCTAACATCTCGATTGGCCTTTGCACGAAACATAGGAAGAGAGAGCCAAGTGTCAGCAGGTTAGGACTTATGAACTTGCCTATACTTAGCTGGATTTAAATTTAATAGTAGTAACTAATAACAGTTTATGGGTACCTATGAACCTTATATGATATTGGTCTCAACTACCTATTTTATATTTCTTTTCTTCTCCTTTATGTTATGTTATGTGTCTCCTCTTGCAGATTATATCGGTGAAACTCAAATTCTGTTTGTAACACGTATCAACCTCGTAAAATATGTGTAACCAACATAAGTTAGTAAGTTTTTAACCAAATTTTGTCGAAATAGGTTTTTTTACAAGTCAGTCGTCCGTCACAAAAACGCAATAAGTAAACACACTTCGGTATTTATATTAGTGTGGCTAACACGGCTAAGAACTTGAAATATTATGAATGAAGCGGCACCATTCTTTGCACGTGCCTTTACACGTCCGTTATCCCAAACATCCGAAGTTAAATATTACATTTGTACATTCAATTTTTGTACATTCAATGGGAAATACCAGTTCACATGTAAACAGAAGAGTGCTACTGTTGACAGGGAAGCTGTATTTTGACAGTGCGACAGCGCAGCGCGGCGGTCGGCAGCGCGGCTTGTTATTTAATTAGAGCCGCATTAATTTCGTAACAGCAACTTCCGTCGCGGGGGCGCGGGCGCGTCTAGACGATGCTCTACGTTACTGAGCAGTTTTTGAATAAATACTCGTATTTATGACTTGGTGAATCAGTTGAAAACGTTTATTCAGTGTCAAATACTGAATAATGATACTATTTGATGAATAAGGACATCGGTCTTTTAAATGCACGACAGCGTAACCCATAGAGTTGTAAAGATTGACATATAAAAAATATCGCCAGACTTACACACCAGCTGTATGGTTCCAAACTAAGCAACGATTGTACTATGGTTCCTGTACTAGGCGCCATAGGGCCATAGGCCATAGGGGACCAGGGAAAATTACAAAAATACCATTTCCGTAAGTTGCCTCTGGCGGGAATCGAACCCGCAACCACCCGATGTAGGGAACCGAGATGCTTACGCTCGAACCACTGCGCGAAGCGATCCAATTTGTGTAAAGTCATAGCTAGCTCAAGAATTTAACGACCGGTAGACCGATTTCAATTCTTTATTATTTCTATAGGTATATTCTATATATTCAGTGTGGGTGTGGTGTCGTACAATGGTACAGTAAATAGTCAAGTCACATAGAGCCATCAATTTTTAATGTGACAACATTACTATGTACTAAAACACTGTCTTTATGTCTCATTATTTAACGGCGTGATATAACGCGTCCGACTACCGGTGTTACATTTTAATTATTGGATGCATCTTTTATAATGACGACCATTATTATTAATTATAGGTACTTATATAAAAAAGTAAAAAAAAAAACTAATACATATTTAAATTCATAGCAGTTTTACCGCAGGACAGAAGGCAATTGCTTCGTGTAAATATCAGGCAGTAAGTCAGTTAAATCAAGGTAGGTAGTCTGGAAGACACACCCAAAAGAAAAATTAAAGTAAGAAGAAAATATTTACTTCGAAGAGTAGTTTTGGCATGGTCTCATAATAGAAAACGATCGGCTTTTGGTGTATAACATTTTAGGTTCTGACTGAAGACCAGTGTGGGAGTGTGTGGCGGGCTTAATCCCACAAGAAATGATGCACGCTATATTTTATTAATAAACTTCGACACCAAAGATGCAATAAATGTCTAATAACATATTATTTACAAAGGCCCCATTGACATCAACTGTCGAAACTGGCGTCCTTTCATGCAACATCCAGATGTCTGTTTGTAGGTCAGCCACCGCCACCGGCGCGAGCGCATCGTAAGTCTGCAAGGTCAGTCCGGTGTGGCAACCGCGCGCGTCCCTTTCCGCTCCAAAAACCACGAGGAGTGATGCAAACCACCTCATGCTGCACGGCCGATTGCTTGGCGATCCTTTGCCTCGATTATTATACTTTTAATCAAGTACCTAATGGGCTTTTTAAATCCTTGGCTAACGGAGTCTTTTTTAGAAAGCCGGTTGTAGAGAATACAATAGATGATGGTCAAAAATATTTGTCAGGATATGAGACTGCTAAAAATAATGCTCTAGACTACGACTCTAGGTCTTGAAGATCATCAAAAATATTGATTACATAAGACTATACCACCCGGGATCGTAAAAAATATTGGTTATGACTTTCCATTCGGAATATCATTTCGATGGTGGAGAAGAGCATGAAGTTTCATGGTTTGTTGAAAATACTTATTCATAAAGGTATTGTTAAGAGTAATGGGCACAGTATTAAGACTTGGGTGAACAGAACGGGTAAAATTAAGATTGTTATGTTTTGTACTGGTAAAGAGCAAGTCGTTCAAACAATTAGATCGTCGTTCAGGAATAAGTTGATTATATTTTTTTAAAGTCAGGTTTGATTCAGATTTTTAATTATAATACATCATCGTCAAAACTAATGAATGGCGGCGTCTTCATCAGGCGCATGCTTCGCGCGAGCACTCACTTTTGACGTCGGAACGCATAGACGTAATGTCATAATATGAGTGCTCGGGTGAGGCATGCGCGCCATATGGACACATCTAATAACATAAATGCATTAAAAAAAAAGTAAAGTTGAAGTTAAAAAAGCATGTATTAACGAGTGTGCGCAGCGATATAATTAGTCTCACCATGTTTTATAATGACAGTCAGATTGAAAAAATCATAAGCTATAAAAAATGACAAGCGAACCGGAAATGCAGATCGTGGACGGAGCGCTCGCGGGCCGGACGTGCGCCCGCGCAACTGGGTCAGTTTATTTCTGTTTTGGCGGGAACCTGGCCGGAAGCGACGCCATTGTGGATGCGCCGGGAAGCCCGGAAAACACAGCCACCGGATTTCTAGCTAGTGAAATGTTACACGACGGCGACTGTAACTGAAGCCGAGGTGTCGAATCCCTCGCGCACGCTACAGTGCAACTCGAGTTCGCGGTTTTCTTTGGAAGTAAATGTAGCCGAACGATTTAAGAGCTAATTTAGTTCTAATTCCGAGATCTGTAAATGAAAATGTTACATTTTGATCCCTTAATGTACCATTCTAACGGGATGTGGCGGCGTCTCCCGTTGTTTTTCGTAATTAAACACACAACAGAATTCAATTAATCGATGTGTAAAGTTGGTTTTCGTGTGAATTCGTAAGTATGGGGGCTATATTTACCCCACGCGACGCCGATGCGGGCGTTCGCAATAGCATTCCTCGCAAAGACTCGAAAGGACTCTCAATTAGAATTAATTAAAGACAATTTAGCAATCCCAGAAAATAAATGGCTACTTGACAATAAACGAGATTCATTAATTGAGTTGGTTTGAGATATTTTCGGGATTGCTCTCCAAATATTGTTTGCGAGTGTTTCTGTAGGAGCTATTTTTATTTATTAACAGGATGCCTAATGATATTAGTGAAACACATTAAAAGTACACATGACCATTAATAAAAGATTTCAGACTAAATAAATTGGTATACCGTATAGCTTGTTCTCAGTTGGCCTGAAGTTGTGCTTAAAGTCACCAAATAGCTATAGAAGCTAGTAGTAATGATAATGATAAGAGGGCCCGATGACACTCGAGGCGTGACAGGCAGGTGCGAGCCACATTTCCCACGTTATCGGCACCTCGCGAACCTGCGTAGGCACCGCCATACGCAATGCAGACACCGCGTGCGCCGTAGATTGCTATAGGCTGTGCAAGAATCCATACCCACATTTCTCCATAAGCCAGTAACTACGTGGCACTTTTTAGTTCTATATACTTTGCGCAAATCTGGAATATCATGACTCTTTAGGGTAGGTATAAACCTACCGAATATTTCCTGACGAGACATATCTTCGAGCACGATGAAAGATTTTTCGGTACGGAAAACATTTTGTGGAACGTTCAGCTTGCTTGTACTGACGGCGTATTTACTAACACTGATCACAATGCGATGTGTATCACAATATTAGTTTAAAGCGTATGTGGCGTTGACGTTGGCGGTGCTTCCACGAAGCGTCCTCGCAGGCTAAGAAAGGTTTCAACATCGCCGCGTGCGTCACTCGCTGAAATGCGTGCGCGCAACGCACCATTTTATTTAATATTAAATGAAACATTGTTAAGAAGTCATGATGAATTTAATAGGTGCGTTTAATATTAATTACTAACCATGAGATCGTAATGAGGGCTGTAAGGTGAGCCAACACGATTCGCACGCGAGCGCAGTGAACAAATGCCAGGACTTCCGACGTGCTTTTAATTTATAAAACATTATAGCAATCGGGATCCTTTACTTATGGAGTTTTTTTATTAAAAAGTCTTGCCACGTTTGTTTGAAGTAAGGTACACAACACATAGCGTTTTGATAGCGTACATAATAGTGCCTACCTACAATTTATCTTAGCTGGAATATTTTCAAGTTTCTACAAGAAATATCAATGGTTTATGGTAGGTAGGTATTCAGACGAATTTCTGGTGACCTATACAAAAAATATTTACAAAATGCAACAAATGTTTTTAAATAAATTGGCCTCATAAAATGACAAGCGCATTTTATTGTGGGTCGTAACATCAGATTAAAGAAATAAAGTAATTTTAATGACGTTGCTTGGTCGTAACGAACTATTTTGCAAATTGGCACACAAAGTTTATGACAGTGTTGAGAAAGCTATAAGTCAAAATTAGATTTCGGTGAAGGCACTGTAGCTGTCTGAAAATACAATGGTGAAAATCGTGTCGAATCCTGAATGCCTTATTGTCTTATCTCTTGGGTTTGTTGTTTCTGAAACGCGACCGATTTCCTGTCTTTGTTAGAAGTAGAAGATTTACCGTTTGTTAAATTTGTTAATTACTGTTTGCAATTTTGTACACTGTTGGTCACAAAAACAATTTGTAATGACGGGATTTTTGGACACATTCAAAAATATAATTGGGTGGAGTTGACATAAAAATAACGATGTACCTATTGCATATTAGAAAATATGAATTTAAGTACATTTTGCAACCTATAATGATAGATGAGATAAATATAGGTACCCTTCAAAAATCAATTTCCACATGTACCTAATACACATAATCTGAAAATAATTAACACACTCGAAAGTAAAGCTAAACCAACAATTAAAACAAACGGTTAACGAAATGGAATCGCCATCGCACTCTGATAATTGCTGGAGGGTACAAACAACGCCACAACTAGTTAACCCGTACACGCCGTTTAACACTCAGCTTATTAACAATAAATTAATCAATGCGCGTTTCCTGAGCCAAGCGCAGGGCTGCCGGCAACCACAACCCATTGGATGGCATGGAGAGTTCAGCTCTGGAACCAGGAGTAGCTTCTTAAAAATTGCGTAGTTAAAATTGTCGACTCTCCATAACAAATCAAATCTGGTGATTGAGAGGGATAATAAGACATATGGCAAGTAGTTTTTAAGATTGTATATTATAATATACCTAGTGCTAGGTTCCAGAGTGGATGTCTATGGGATCCAGAAAGAAGTTTAGTTTATAAGTAGAGTAAGTAGTACCTAACAGAACAAAAATAGGAGCTAGATCTAATTTGGCAAACATCGAACAGTGTCTTTATTCCCGTCTGATATTCGTTGTTTCGTAAATTTCCTTCTTTAGACATTATTTTTATGTAATTCTTAGTAAACTTTAGAATAGCTGATAGCCCTAACACACCCCAGCCACGCCTCGGGCGGCTTCGCGCCTCGGATTGAGCCAGAAACAAGGGATAGCGTGGAATTGCCGGCGTTAGGTATTATTTATGGCCGTAAATTGATATCGTAATGTGATTTTATTGTTTCGTGGACTATTGGCATTCTATACTTTATTTGCTAGATTTGTGAGATAATCCCATGATTACGGATCGTACCTACATGTCTTTCGTTTTTATTTTTCTTTAATATGCTTCTTGATTTAGAATATTTGCAAAAAAATATGCATAAAGGATAATAATTTGAAGTTCGAACTATTTGTAGCATGTTTTTTTCATTCGAAACTCAAGACTAATTTAATGGATATCGGGTATTGGATATTGTGAATATTGGAACTGGATATAAAACTGCATGTCTACAATCATAGTAACAAATTCTTTGTATATTGTGTACCTATATACTAATTATAAAACTGAAAATCAGTAAGTAACAAGTTCAAAACATTCGATATAGGTACTGCTGGCCTACTCCGAAATACGAACCTAACGTTTCGGCTGACGGATTGTCGTGATTTGACATTTCTTCTTTCGTTTTTCTCTACGATTTGACATTGTTTTGATCGTAAATCGAATCCGTACTTCGGACGATCCGTCAGCGACGTATTTCGGAGTAACTCCCCTGCTTACTAATAGGTACCTACTAGCTATTCAGTAGTACTTACTAGGTAAGTCTATATACTGGCACAGAACAATACTGTTATACCTAAATAAAAGTATACCATAAAATTGTACCTCGGCGCATCGTATCGTCTATTTTCTCTTTCCTTTATCTATTTATTGTTATTAGATGATTGAAATCGTATCCCGCCGATATTGCTGTTATTTGTAAGAAATAGACGTTTATGCTTCTGTAATCATTAGCACTTCTTAGAATAGATTGATACCCAGAAGTTAAAATATAAAATAAAAATAAAATCTAACTCATTTTTTTAACCGGTATATTTGGACATCATTAAGTGAAGATTGCCTTTGTCTAGTAGTTACCTACTTAAGTTTAACTTAACATACAATTTACATTTTTTTTCTCGAATGTAATTAAAAAAAGTAATGACTCGACTCTCGAGTCAAACAACTCTTTTACGTAGCAAACTTAAAATGATTGACCTATCACGGGGAAAGAGGTGAATTCATTAACTGACATCAAAGGGCAAGCCTGCGGCCCTCCGACCGAGGAATTTAATTTTTGCTCCACTTTTATTGAATATCGTCCCCAGCTCGGTCACTCGGTAACTCACTTAATTCTGTGTTTTGTACAGGTTTGGTAAGCATTGTGGGCAAGTAAATTATTATAACTAAACAATAATGCAGGGAGTGCAGAGCTAACACCATCCATCATTAAAGATAATATAGGTATATATAATGTTTTCTCCTTACAAAGAAGTCTCTACACTGCTCTACATTTATAATTCACGATATTAAGTTACGGACGGGCCCGTTAGCGTGGTTAGCAAGGAGGCGCCTTTCACGCTACAGGTCGTAGGTTCGATTCCTACCCGGGACATGCATTTGTGTGCATGAACATGTCTGTATGTCCGGAGTCTGGGTGTATATGTATATTAAGTATGTATTTACAAATAAAAAAGTAGTTTATGTAGTAATATCAGTTATCTGGTTTCCATAGTACAAGCTCTGCTTAGTTTGGGATCAGGTAACCGTGTGTACATAAATGTCCGAGGTTATTATTATTATAAGTGAAGAAAGGTGATTTTTATTTTATTTTATTGCAATTAACAGGGAGACCACAACAAAAATGTAACCAAGCTACATAAGTAGGTACCTACATACAACCTCCGATCACTCGACTAAAACAGTACCATAGTATGAACTAGACTTTAACTGCATGAGGTTTTTAAAACTAGTTCAAACAACGCAATTTAGGGTGTTCTATGCTTTGAATATTCTGTTTCTGTTTATTGGATTAAAAACAGGCATCGAGAATTCTAACAAAGCATGCAAAAATCTATGATTAAGTTAATATTATTGGAAAAGCTGCAAAAAATTGCTTACTATAGGTGTTACTGGCCGTTAAAATTCGGTTGTAATTACGTTATAATCATTGTCTCCTTGTAAATTCAAAAATAATTCAATTAATAACCTTCGCAATTGTAAAGGAAATAGGTACCTACGAGGTTGCACTGAATTTTATTTAACAACTTTTTTGACGCCGAATACCTATCACACAAAATAATCAATATCCGGTACCGGTGTGCCAATTTTTTTTGGCAAAATTCATTGAATAAAATATCTGTCTTGATATCAATATCCGCTCATTATAATTACTGTTAAAAATGTTGGACACGCTGGCGCCCCGTGTCGCTCGTAGAGAGTTACCGATCCTAGAGGCTGCTGGCTGGAAAAGCGGAACTTTCTCAATAACGGACTCTACTGCCAGGGGTGTGTGGATGTGTGTGTATTTCGAGTGTTTACAGTGTGTGCGTGCACAGGATCAGTGGCCGGCGCGCGCGCACCTGCCGCGCGGTTCCCACGCCTCGCCGCCCGCGCCGCACCCCCGCGCTCGACCTGACGTCACATCCACTCAAACAACGGTCCCGCAAAACAAAGTTTTTTATTATCTTTTTATTTCATAAGATATGGATAGGTATCGACTCTAAATTAATTTAAATATCCGATTAATTAATTGATAACCTTACACTTCGGATATCTTACTATGTAACTACCTAAAGTTATTTATTATAAAGAATAGTGGGAAAATAAAAATATTCATAATCGGAATGGTGCGATTATACTAATATACCTACCTACAATCAAATGAAATAATTTTAGTAGGACGGATTACCCAAGTCCCAAAATTACAGAATCTAGTTTGTAAAACCTGGGTACCTAGTGGGTATATAGGTAATCAAGTACGAAGTAGGTACTAGATAGATACATATTATGCAGAAACCTGAAAGGATCATCGTACAGATAGTACATGATACATAATTTACCTACCCACTACTTATGTAACCAGTGCTACCTTGCCTACTGAAAATAAATTTTCCTATGATTTGGAACTTATCATTTCCTCTTGGATTTATCAATAAGTAAAGTAGGCAGATAACTGCTTAGTCCGCAATGGACAAAGCCGTGAAGTTATTCAATAAAATGATGTGCTGCCATCTTTTGCACAACGTAAAAACTATTAAGAGTGAACGCCACTGCTATCTGGCGGCGAAACCTTGAACTACTACGGAAACGTATAAAAAGTATGTTGCTTTTTTACAGTGCCGATAGATGGCGCTACGCAGCCTACGTAGGAGCTTTTTAAGCTTTGCTTGAAAGATGTGCGTAGGCGCCGTTGCCGCGCCTTGTGTTTGTGTCTTGTCTTGTTTATAAATTTTCCAGACTACTTTTATATTCGTAGGCTAGTACACAACAGACATTTGGCGAGTTTTTTGAGGGAGCAATGTAGGTAATAGACTTACCAACATATTTAGATACACTTTAATAGCTCCGATTTGCAGTTAAGACTCGGAGGCTAAAATGTAGATTATTATAAACGTCATAATTATGTTATTATAGGTAATATTTTCGGTTCTTTCATTGTTAGTAAGGTTTCTGCTTGGTACTTGGACTCTATATTGTAGAGCATCAGGAAATGTAGGTCGTACTACCTGTGAATAATGTGTAATGTGTGTAATGATGTACCTATAATAGGAACTCAAAATGTGGATAATATTTGTTCTGTACAAAACCGCACATATACAGGCTGGTGTTTTATGTACGTCGGTAGGTAGTCATTTGCGGAAAGTTGGCAACATTTCAAACGTGTTTGGTATATCATAACGAGTCAGCAATGGATTTATAGCCACCATAAATCATACTCTAAGGCACAAACTCAGAATGTGCGAATTTATTTAACACAAGAGTTTCAAGACGCAAACTTCGGGATAAGTATATATATTATGTGTAACGAACATTTTCTTTTTTTTTTCCTTATATAAGTAGATTTTGTTGTCGATATTTTTGTTTTTATTTATGATCTAAAATAGTTAATAGTTATGATTATGACGGTTTTCCTGGAACGCAATAATACATTCAACGTTGTAACAAGGTAGGTAGGTACGTAACACATAGTACATACGTATCTATAAAAATAATGGATAAGGTTGATAAACCCTCGATGAAAAATTACGTTATTTTTTATTCTCTAGTCTCATAAAAATATGAATTTTATAGGCTAGCACAGTGTTAGGTGGCATTAGTATGCAAAGTGCACGAGACTTGCCGAGCCGAGGTGACGAACAGATCATTTAGATGCGTACACGCATGCGTAGACGTGCGGCGCATCGTCCAACCCTGATTAGGTACTTATAATACACAATAAACTTATACACAAATTAATAAAAAGAAAACTTTACCTGGTGTTAGCGGTATTTTGGGGATCGACGACATAACGAAATAAAACTGAATAATCACCGTAGTAAACACGAAGTTATGAATGAAACATTATCTTTCCTGTATTGCCAATTTGCCGCGAAAATTATGAAAAGATAAGCTCTTTTTCCGATTCGGCGGATTTCGATTATGGTGCCTAGCTAAACCTACTTATCAGATAAATTTTATTATTATAAAAATAGCAGAAATATCTTATCATTAAATTATATGTAACGCTCATAAGATACCGAAATCGGAATGTTATAAATAGTACTATTTTGCACTGCACTATGTATCTTCTTATGAAATAGACTGAATGGAAGTAAATACCTTATAGTTACGTACCTCTTCTGTTTTTTTTTTTAAGAAATAGTTCTGTTAAAATAAGTGCGTGTGTTGTTATTAGATAAATAAAATAAAGTGAACGAATTGATCTAAAGCCAGGGTAGCTATTCTGTAATGAAAATCCCATATCTCATCCATGAATTTGCTGGGGAAATGTCAAATTGTGAAAATTTGACATTTCATCAGCAAATTCACGCGTTAGATGATTCGTTACAGAACTGATTCGAGTTTAGTCTCTCAGTCTGAGATTCCAGTGGATTGGTGAGCATCTCGGCTGACAAGTGAAACAACATGTCCGCTGACTGGTCCGCCCGTGGTACCAGGCGGTCATAACTCTTTCAGAGCTTTCGCTGCAGCTCGCGCCATTCATGAACCACTTCATGAATGAACTGCGTCTGTGTGCGGGCGGCTACTCATCGCGACTCACGACGCACCTTTACTTGTGTTACTGTAACACGTGTTTATTTGAGCCAACATGGTAGGCATTCATGAGAATTTTCTTGTGTCAACAACTACCCGGCTTAGACAGAAATAGTTCGTGGCTTTGTGTTCGCAAAGTTGCAACGAAACGTTTGCATGTTAAAATAATCCGCCCGCACAAGTTTTAGCGGGCGAAGTTCCGTGGTTCCGATAAATAATAATCTACTTAGGGCCGAGTTCACTAACACAGTAACGGACCGTTAGAGCTGTAATCGATTGCTTGATGTACTGTAAACAGACGTTTACTGGTCCGTCCGTTAGCGTTGTTGGTCAACTCCGCCCTTAGACACCCACTGCATTAAGGACTAGAAGCTGAACACTTTGCATTCAAATGCTGATAGTAAGTACATGCTCTTACCGTAGTATGCATATTAAAATACCAGCTAAAGGTGACAAAATCAATATTCCCATAAAGCGTATTCAAAGCTATTAATCAACTTAATACGCTGCCACCATCTGCTTGGAGCTTCCACAATCCACATGACATGTGTCGTTATACGAGACTAAAAAATATACACAGGAAAGTATACTTTATGACAGAAAACAATAAGTTTTTTTTTTAAATAACCGGGTGACAGATGATACTTGGTTTCAACTCGATCGAGCATAAAAAACAGCTTAGCATGCTATGAGTATGATATTACATAATGGCGCTTATAAGACAATATTATTAGATGTCTATTTAATAGACTTCCAAATGAGTTTATTAAAATAATATACTTTTCCGATAAATTAGGTAGAGTGGAGTAGAGGTTGGATTCCATTTTATTCTACAAAGAACAACAAAAACGTCAAAAATATCAAGTTTCTTGTATGGGGACCACCTTTATTTTTAATTTTTGTTTTTTTTTTGTATTTGTTGTGGTAGCGGCAACAGAAATACACATTCTGTGAAAATTTCAAACCTCTACCTGTTACGGTTCGTGAGATACAGCCCGCTGACAGACGGACAGACAGACAGACAGACAGACGGACAGCGTAGGCTTAGTAATAGGGTTCTGTTGGCACCCTTTGGGTACGGAACCCTAAAAACTGAGGTTTACGACTGATTTTAAAATATCAAGCAGACAGCTTATTGCGGTAGGTTCCGTCGCTTGCAAGTCCAGGGTAACATTTCCAACATAAGTTGGCTCTCGCTCTCTTTAGGTATTATTGAAAACCCGTAGTTTAGAGATCTCAAGTTTTGTTGGAAATGCTACTATCATCCATGGACGTCCGAGCGACTGTACCTACCTATAAATATTATTCATGATTAGTTTTTTTAAACGCAGTTCAATGCAATTCCTCTCCACATACATGTTAAGTAACATGCATAATAAGATAAACTAACACACCGCGTTAAGGTTCCAAGTTTATTAACTACTTCACACATTAGTGAAAAGTCAACAATACATAGTTTCTGTTAGAACTTTATGCATAGGCACGGACCAATGAATGGACAGACAGAATAAACACGGCTAGAAATCTAAAACTTAATTCATGTTTGTAAACTGACGGTTAAATAATACCGTTTTCCACGTAGCGTTGTAACTTTAGCAGTTATGCGTGTAAAGTATACACATAGTTTTGGCAACATCCTGTATGTGGATCAACACGCGGTGGAAGTGGACACCGCAACATCCTCCCCTGAGGTGGACAACTGGGCCGCGATCGGTTTTCGCATTTTTTCAAGTACTTTCTCATGTATTTCACATCATCACTGAATTACTTCCATAAGTAGGTTCATTCCAATTTACGCAAATTTTTTCTTGTACTTATAACACTACAACACCAAAACAAAGTTGGCATTTTTATTGCAATTACGAAATTTACCGTTACGTGAGACTTACATATAGTACCTATTTTTATTGTCAACCTGTGTCATTTCACTGCTGGCCAAATGTCTCCCTTTCCTTCCTCCAGTCCTCCCTGTTTGTGGCAATAGTGGGCCAATCCTTCATGTAGAACTCATCCCGCCATCTCTTTCTGGGTTATCTATAGTTACCTATAGTAACTATGATAAGGTCCCAATAAATAAAGATAAATAAAAATATAGAACTACATACAAAATCTTTGTAGGAGAGTGTAGCTAAGGTACCTACTTTGGCATACCGAAAATAACATTAACATTTCCGTGTGACATAACTTTGAACTGTGTCAAACAAAACACAATCTACAAAATACAGTGCATACAAAAGAGTGCGTATAAATAAATTTATGCTTAAAATCGTGAATCATATCGAGCGGGTGCGATGATAGTAGCGAACAAATTGCTCCCATTGTACCCGTTAGCTAGAACATACGATATGATAAAGAGCTACTGACAATTTGTAATTTCATTATCATGCACTCGACGATGTTTTCACAGCCAGATGTATTATTTATTTATAGTCCCTTTGGCCCGCTGTGAATAACCCTTCAAGTATGTAAATGCAATAATTTGTGCACAGTTTTTTTATTTTACGCCATTCTGAGAAATGCAAGCACTTTACGTGCACTTAAAATAATATCTTGTTAATATTGAAAGCTGATATGTGGGAAATATAGTTACTGAATATCGACTACTCTTTCCCTTTCTAGTAAAGCTTTTTTCTTTTTCCTTGGGTAGGTATACCTATTATATTAGAAATATTTTTTTTTTGGAGTTTTGCGAGAAAGATGAATGACTGGTTATTATAATTTGTTATTATTTTGCCAACTTCCCCGAAAGGAGGGGTTATGTTTATAATTTAGTAGTCCGTGTAATTAGCCTGAAGGCGTTCGGGCAACATTAATAAATTAATCAATATTTTGAGTTCTGCAGTTAAAGGTACCTGTACTAATATTATTTCGCATCACATAACGAAGTGTAACATCGAGGGTGGTACAACACCAGCGCGATCAGCTATTAAGTTCAAAACATTGTAATTACTACGCTCAACACGCCGTGACGAGATCACTTGGTTCGGAACGCTTCACATTGCATATCAGCAGCGTTCATTCATGTTTGTTGCCTGCGTTAAGCTTGCAGCGGCGGTGTATAGGAAAATCCGGTATTTTTTATCAATGAAGTTTTTATTGAACGTAAAATATTTTAAAATTAATTTTCCCGGATGCTAGCATGTTTTTTCATGATAATATTATGTAACCCCGTTGATGTTTTAATGTAAACAATACTAATTGAATTATAAGGAGGATTTAATAAAACATCTTGTTATGTATAAATAAATAAGTACCTATCCAACTGCTTACCTACATAGATACATACTGATATCATTTCTTAATTATTATTAAGACTAGAATGTTTACTTACTCACTAATATTATAAGAATACTAGCATTCGCCGACGGCTCCACCCGCGTGCTAATATAGCCTGTGACTCAGAGATAGTGATAGTGTAGCTTTCGATCAGTGAAAAAACTTTCAGAAGTACTTCCAGGGATAACCCCGTAATACAACATTGCAAACTTTACCAGTTTATAGGTAAATACTAATATGGATACAGATAACCTAATAGTACGAGTATGGATTTTAAGTTGACCTTTCTTTCGCGATAACTGTGTGGTCGATTGTCTTTGATTAAAACTATGTAAGTAATTTCATACCTACCTATTTGGTTTTTCCGAAACTAATATTCCCACGATAAATACACAAGTATGGATAGACAGTGTGATGTGAACAATGGGCCCGTATATTCGGCCCACCCTGGAGCTGGAGGCGCTGCTGCGCGCTGCTGTGCGTACGCGCAGGTCGATGCACTCACGCACATTAATTACATGCAAATATCACGAGACTCAACAACTGGCTAATTAGGTCAATGTACCTGGTGGAACATTTATAGTGACTAAAATATGATTTGGTTTTAAGACCATATTAATTATTGCGTTTAAATAGTCTTTCATTGAAGCTCCCTGTTTTCTTAGTTTTGTACCGTCACTCTATCAGTTTAATATCTAGGTATAGGTATAGAGTCTGGTGCTTCATTGACCAGAAAAGAACGAATAAACAATATAGATAATATTATTCAGAGAACCCTAGAAGCACAGCCAGATATAACTATTTCATCCAGGACTTTAAAATAGTTATTTATGAAAATTGCTTTTATTTTGGGAGCCGAGCCACCAGAACAAAGAGTATCTAAACATTTTACCCGATTTTCAGATGTTTTTCAGTGAATATTCAAAGCTAGCTCCATCTATCTAGATATACCGTTATGAAGCGACTAGTTACAACTGCACGCGGAATAACGAGGATGCGCCGTATTATCCTATTCGGGCTTCACCTATTTGCTAATTCGTGCTGCTCCCGTGCGCTGATCAATCAGATGATGGGACGAATACGCTGGGTTTTCTGACTCATTATATTGTTTATGTTACTTTCCATACCTTATCTTAATTTTATAAGGCACTATTGTCTTCTCTATTGTGATTTCACGGACAGGCTATTTTAATTGACCCCAAGCATAACAGCTGTCGTGCACAGTAGACGCATAGGTCCTTGGTTAACTTTGCTGGAATATCTTTTCCAGAAAGTACCTACTTACGTGTGTAACTAACGATATTTACGTACTTCTAGTGTGTACTTTTGTGCATTTGTTTGTACTGAGTAGGTTTCCCCTACATGTTATCAAGTCAGTTTCAGGTTTGAGTGAGATAGAGTTATGTTTACAGTTGGTGTAAAAAACCGAATGGAACCACCACGTGAATTACCCAATAATACTCAATAAAGGTGAGTGAGTTTGGATATCAATCAAGCCCTGAATCAAAATTTTATATGAAACTGAATCAGACTTTTGTCGTCAGATTCATTGTTTCATGAGTCGGTAGTCAGAGCCGAATGGCAACCACATGAGCGGCATGTTTACGACGTGCTCTGAAACCGGTTAGACTTGGAACACGTGAGGGAAACGTGCGGCGGTGCATTTGTGGGCCCAGCACATCAAACTCACGTGCGTCACAAATTTTGATTCAACCTTTTCTTGAGCCACTTGTTTTTTTTTATAGTTGCAGTTTCTCCTGCTGCTTTTCTCATGCAGCACCCATGAAATCTTTTTTTGAAATTTTCCATTTGATATTCGGTTACCCCAAAAGCCTTTTGATTAAGATTTTATGAAATTGATTGCCTGTTCCTAATATTATCACAAAACTACTTGGGTGAGATTAAATTTATAAAATAATTACTTTTGATAAGATTGTAGGTATTAATAAAGTCATTAGAGGATAGCACTGATTAAATAAGACACATTCTTGACTAAAAGATGAATATAGTTAATTACTATTCGTGGAAAATTTCAAAGAATTAAGGATTGTAAGGAATATAATTCGAGATATTTAAATATAATATCCTGTCTCTCAGGATATTATATTTGTACCTGTTGATCCTGTAGGTACATAATCTTTCATAGTTTAAAACTAGAAAACAAAGTAAGTACTTAGGTGTTGCAAATAGTACTACGTAATATAATTACTGAGTCGCAATATGGAATAAACTAGGAAGTGTTAAAAGCATATGTTGTCCTAATTCTATCTGGCTACTGTTTACCTTTATTTTGTTTCGCAACACAGCTGACACGTTATATCTGGCTTATGATGTCACTTCATTCACTAAGCACGTCGGAAGGGAATATTACATGTCTTGTGAAAAATAGATGACTAGATAACCTCACAACTAAAATTTATTAAATATGTTGGTAAATATGCACATACATATTTCGTAGATCTTGAGTACATTAACTACCCTTTTAAAAAAATACAGAAATTACAAATCCGCAAACAATGGATTCCGTTAATGGAATCGCTTTAATCCCTCGCTATCCAGTGCGAAAATGACGTCTAAATAAAAAAGCTAAGTGAGAAGTATCAATCAGAATGAAGACAATAATTCAGAAGGAGGAAACACATCCTTTGGCGACACACAAGTGATTCATAAAGACAGGATGGTGAGGATGGGCCGGCGGACATGGCGCAGAAGCCGGCCCGGTTCCGCTCGTCCGGATAATTCGCCGGGATCGGGACAATATGATTGAGATGATCAGTGGCAACCTTGGGATGGGGAGTTATATTAGATTAAACGATTCTGTAGTAGATATGTAACTGGTTTTTGGCAAATACTACAAAATATAATGGTTTCTATAACTCTTAAATGAGGCCCGTACCTGTATACAATTTTTATTTGGGAATAACAACTGTTGGAGGTTTCAATAAGGTGCTTTTGGTAACGGAGCCGCGCAGATAAAGATTAAAGGTTGGCACTCATCTATCAACTCGGCACCCGACCAGTACCGCCTCGTCGGTCGGCATCCACTAACTGAACCGGAAATAAGTGGACCACGCGCTGACCACGCGGCGTTCTCTCGTTGACCACGCGCGGCCCACTGGTTGATCACGTGACGTTTATGGTGTAAAAGTAGCCTCCGCCCGCGGACCACCTGTCGAAAACGAGTGGATGCCGAGCGGCGAGGCGGTGCTAATCTGGTGCCGAGTTGATAGATGAGTGCCAACCTTAAGCGTCAACTGGCTTTCTCCATCTGTATACTGTATGTAGTACTCTACCACGTTCTACCTTAATAGGTAAAGTTAAAGCAGCTTCTGTAGGATGCGTATTATTAGAAGTTTAATTCAAATGAGGACTTACCTAGTGAAGCCTCCGGGTCGGAGAGGTCGGAGAGCGAGGGTACCTTCTGCATGGCTCTCGGCTCCTCAGCTTCTGGGGGCTCTGTCTTTATGCCGTCCACGGTGCCACCGCCTTCGTCGCACTGTCGGCATAAAATATTATGAGATTTAGTTATGCTGCCGATGGTAAATGCAAACTGCAGGTTATTGTGACGTCAGCTTAGTACAGATGAAAACCCCAATTGCCTCATGATTGAATTGAGTACCTACTTAGTTAGGTACTTAGGTGTGCGTAATAAGTAACTGCAATATTGTACCTACGTCACCAAAACCTCATTGATATCTATGGAAAAGTTTTATCATGAACACAAATACATTCGGTAATTACAATGATAAGGCTTTGGTAACTGCGGTAACATGTTTGTGGTATTTCCAGCACAATTACAATAACACAGACAACAGTTTAAATGCCAAATCAACAACGTAGTTCAATAGTGCACTTTCACGCAAAATTTTAAAAATAGATAAAGGCAAAGCATCTATTAAGTTCTTCTTTTTTCAAAGTGCGAGGAGTAATCGGTGATGACATCGAGGCACGTTAGTGGCCAAGTCAATATGCTGTCCACACACGGCCGCTTCCGTTCGCTGTTCGGACATGCGTGGCTTAAAAAAATATTCACCAGACAATTGTTCAAAGGATCTTTTGATCTATCTTCATTCTTATTCAAAAGATCGCCTGAAATAAACCGATCGACCGTCAAGGTTCATATTATTTTTAAACGGAACACAGGTAGCAACGTGGACACACTTTACGGCTATTCAAGTGGAGTTACGTAGAGCACGAACACGATAAATTGCTTTTTGGAGGCAATAAAAGAGATAAATAAGTTAGCTTCGACGAAAGTTTTTCTGAATGCTATGAATTTTAAATGTGCTGATTATGTATTTAAAATGGTTGATAGGCATGTTTTGCATTTAAATTTCGTTACATTTTTCCATAAAGCCACGTGTACGTAGAGATAGAGTTTTGGAGTTTTGGCCGTGAAGCAACAAACATAGTTTCAGCAGGGAACAAAGTACTTACCTTTAAGTTAAAAAATGGTGGTAAAAATTATGAATTATGTCTTCCATTTGAGGTAGATTTAATTTACGTTCATTGACTACAATTTGTTGATCGTTAACCCTAACAATTGAATATCATAGCCTATGACACTGCACCTAATCACAAAGTATATCAATACGGCCCAATAAAAACGTCAAAATCGAATCAGCGCGCCCCCTCGGAGCAATCAGGGCCAATAGCTACGGTTATGTAGGCACTTATTTAATTTATTTATTATACTATGAGAGGCTATTGTGAACCATAATGTACCTACGCGTAAGTACCTACATACCTATCAAGAGTTATTTTTTATTTTAAGTGTTATATAAATATTTTTAAGAACAAGGATTTTTTTGCAATCAAGTAAATAAAAAACCTTTCAATGAAAGAAAACCCAATTCTGTTAATTATTGTTATAAGTATCATCTGTCTTTGTCAACAATTTAGATAAACGAGCAGGAAAAACCGCAATTAAATGGAACGATTAACATACTTCAACATTCGCACTTAATTAAAATTCACTGTGCAACTTCTAAATAGAGAACTTGCAACCAAAAGTTACGCATATAACAGAATGCATATGTCAGAATAATGAACTCTTTATGCACTGAGCCATGCGCGTTGATTAACCCGTAAACATACCCGGGGTATTTCGGGCCAGCTGAGTGTGGGGTCGGGTCACCCCTGTTTTGTCTTGGCACGTGATTACAGATATGGGGGCACGCACCCAATTTATACCATCACCTATTATTGCTTGAACCGTCGATTGATGTACGCTCGAGATAATGTCTTTTTTTCCTGTATGCCAAGGAAACCCCATATACGTTGAAAGATTAATGGTAGAGTACGTAGAGATATCCAAAATCTATCAGTATTTAAATGAAGATGAAATCAGTAGGTGCAATTGGTTGTATTGTGACATTAGAATGGATTTAGTTTTCAAAAAAAATCCTACGACTAATAAGTGTTTTCAGAAAAGGAGAGCTAGAGCATAAAGAGGGGAGCGGAGTGTGTGACAGCCAATAAAGTTTTATAACAGCGTGATTGTCTGCTCTCGATGGGATTCGACCCCGCTTCACCACTGGCAGTAAATTTGGGTGTTATTTGGCTACCAGAGGTGAAATGGGGATTTTTTTGGTCCCAATTTTCCACTGGTGGTAAGATCTGGTGTTGAGAAGGTTCCAACGGTCTCAACAATTCCAACGGCGAAGTGTTGGTGTTCAACGTGAATGAGAATCAAGCGAACATAATTTACTTACATAAGAAGTAGCAGACATTAGGTACACATAAATTCACAGTCTATTTACAGAAACTCAAAAAGTCGAATCGTTTGGATGTGGATAACAAATAGCCAAGGTTAATTGTCTATTTGTCGCTCGTTTACCGGCGGCGTGATGTGTGGTGTCGTGGTCCTGTCCCGCGGCATCAGCCCCGCTTGCCACCCTGATTTATCTCGCACTGATCCGGCATGTGATGTATCGTTCGAACAACGTCTTACACCACTGAGTTATAGACAGATTAAACAGTATTCCGAATGTCGGGAGCGTAAAAAATCACCATCTTTAACACACCATTCGGATTTATTTATTCTTTAGAGCACCCGTGACTGAATGACCTTTGCTTATATGTTAGTTTATTCAAAAGTTTTTATTCCCAGTCATATTAATTTAAATTTATTATTTTACAAACAATGTAAACATCTATGAATTCAAATTCAACGTCTATTCATATTTTAGCTTATAATCAGGCGATATAGGTACAATAGGCACCAATTTGCTTGACAATAAACAAAATAAAAATACTTAACTTAAACTTACTTAAAATATGTAGTTAAAATATTAAAGTTAAATAACAACTTCCTAGCTACGCATAGTAGGCAGGTACTCAAAGACTCTTTATCATTATTCATATTCTTACTGAAAAATACGATGCCAGTTTATTGCTTTTCGAAGCAATCTGTTTCAGGTTACCGTTATGAAAATGTATGGAAAACAATTCGGGATCGGTCGGTCACCAGACAGCATGGCAATATGCTGAAGTGCCAACGATACCGATTCTAGACGTGAAACAACAGAATTCAGTTTTTAACTTTTTACCCGTTACAAGGTAACAATGTGAGGGCTATTTACAAAACAAATGTACTAACACGTGAAGTTTTATCAACGTTACGCATTTCAAGTCGCGATTATATTGCCTGAAAATTATAGTTCATATTACATAATGTTTGGGAAAAGGTAAATATTGACAGTAGTACGATTGCGATCATATTAATAGACAGATAATGTTTTACCGGCCAGCGGGAATTTCGACAAACTGTACTCAAACATAATGATGCCAGCAATAAAGGACCGTAAGTGAGATGACTGGGTAGAGTACAGATATACATAAATGCTCTACATAACAGCTTCTGAAGCTAATAATTTGCATGCTCTACCACTTAAGAGGTATTAGCAATAATTATTGTCATTCGCCTTTGTGTCAAACGTATAGAAATAGGTATTCGAGGACCCTAATTATAGAGAAAAATCACGAGAAATTTGTCATAATATATCCGGCGAGGCGGACGTAACTAGTAGCGGCCCTTTAATTACCGGCCGGATATCGCCTAGCTGCGGCTAATGAGACGCGCTCGACTGGACCGGGCCATCCCTACGTGTTATTATTTACGTAATTATTGCCATGTATGTGTATTTTGATGATTGGATGGGATTTATTACGTCATTAAGGTATTGCGGTTAAGAGCTTAACAAGGCTCAAAACGGTGGCTATACGCAACGTTTTTTGATGAATCCGTCGGCCCATTTGCTACATAAAATAAAATTAAATATACCACATTAATCTTTTAATCATCAAAACTAAAACGTATTTGGTAATTATACTAAATGATACAATTTTCTTTAGAAAGTCAAAATATGTTGTTTGCATTGTAAATTCTCTCCGGATACTATGTGAAACCTATAACTCAATAATGCTTATAATATTTTTAATTACATTTATTTCATGGATTGGTGATTCTATTGTTAGATTCATTCTCTGTGTACCGGGTTAAAGCATTTATTTCTGTGTGTCCTAGCACTCCAAATTAGGGTAGAAAAAAGTCGTAGCTAACGTTTGCATTGCGAGGGCGATTACATAGGGACCATCTAATACCTCACTTCTCATCACCTGTCATATATGTGGATCTCAAGTAATAACCCCTCCAATACCTATCCAACTATTGGTAAACAGAATACATATCTACTTCTGCAACCGTTACTTAAGCGTTATTCCGTATACAAAAGTTTATACACTCATGCCAAAGTAGAGTCGGTATCCAGCTCACGCGCATCGGTAATACATTCAAATTTGGAATATTTTAATCATTCAGCGGTTGGGCGTCGACGGGCACTTACGTAAATCACGTCAGCGATTATTGTTTATTATGGTGGCATACACCGAATGAAGGTGTTAACGTCATAACAGTCGACGGGCCCTTTATCTTACCCTGTCGCGGTTATTAACGAGCCTTGCCTCATATGATTTAATGATAGCTAAAAATTTTAAAGTCCTGGTATGATTGAGCGATGTTTTTGTGAGGACTAATTTATATTTTCCCTAATTTGTTGTTGTCAACCTGTAGATAGGTATGTTATAATATTACAATACTGTTAAAATTTTAAACCGTAATAAATTCTGTGTTCGTTCAGCTTAGGTGTTCAGTCGTTTCTGAGATATATCTCATGTAATCGAATATCTCAATTAAATTGTGTGTCGTTTTTATTATTTATGATTCGTATAATTATCCTGAACCGATTCGACACCCTCACCCTCTTCGGCAGTCATTAAAAAATAATACAATACTCTGTAACCCATTCGTAAAAAGTCCAAACAGTTTTTCGTCGCAGTCAGCTAATGTCGAAACTCATTAGTGCAGCTTAGCGTCAGTGTCACGGACAAGTTTAAAAATAAAATAAAAAAGAAATAAAAAGCGGGAACTTTGAAATAGGAACTCGGGTTTGTTTTCGATACTCTTTTATGCCAGTGCCAGTCGTTGATTGATTTTTACCGCGCGCTCCTTCTTATCAAGTAAACTAACTTCATAATAATTTATTGTTTGTTCGTATCGGCTGAAATGCGAAAAGCTAATGGCCCATTTGAAATTCATTAACTTTTAAATATTGTAAGTATATATTAGTAGGTAGTTATTTATTAACATTGTCACAGTATGTATAAAATTTGGTTGTGTTTTATTTGGACAGCCAAATCGTTTACTAAACTAAAACAAAGGTTATCTGTAAAGTAACGACGCGACGGTGTGTGGAAGTTGATCACGCTCTCCACGCTCCGCTGGTCTGTGCTGGGGACATCCGGGGGGTGCTATCCAGACGTCACTTAAGTCCGCCGACCCTGACCACAGATATTTTTACTCGCCGTATCTACTTGTCACCAGTGGTGTAAGATCCATACGATGATGACCTATGTTTGGGGCAACGATTACCTCATTATGCGATGTTCTATAGTGTTTATTTTTTAAATAACACATCAAACGACTACTAAGACCAGAGACATATAATATAGACCAGTTTCCGCACCCAGCTCGTTACATACATGCTACTATTATATTAAGTATCTACATTTCTACTTATACAAATAAATGTTACGTACGCCAGATGTTTCTTTATCCCACAACTAAAACGTGATTATTGCATTTTGTCAGTGTAGGTATCACAATATTGGGAGCCCATGAAACACCCGAATAATAATAATTGTTGAAGTGGTAGTTTTAAAATTATTATAGTATTAACCCGCGTAGCCCGCGTCGACTTCGAGGATTTAAAAGTAGCCAGAGCATAACATTATCACTGTACCTAAATAAAATTCGTATTCAAATCCATTCAGTTTCTGCGTGATACTCACTCAGAAAAATAAATAAGCATTTTGTAGTCTTTCATTAATAATGGTTTATGGAGACACCGATTATAGAGCACCGGTGATCGAAGTGCTCTAGTATCAAATTTTCTAAGGCGATAACTATAGTTTTTTGTCTAAAATAAGATTAGCCAGGACTATTTAAAATAAACCGCTTGTAACATCGGATACGCGTAACTTGCAATCATAGACTCTTCATTAACGAGAGGAAAGCAAAGGAGAAATGTTACATTGTAATAAACGGCTTCGCATTTAAATACATTGCCTACGAGGATTAAAAGTGGTACCAGTTTTACTGGTCTACGCTAATTTCTTTAATCATACTTTTTTTTTATTGCATGGCTCTGCCGCGCTAATCCTGTGATTTGTCATTAGGTAGGTGTTTTAATTCCTGTTTAAACGGGCTAATTTCTTAACTTCGACTGACTACGAATTAAGATAGAAGTCGCAGCATAAGAGCATCATGATACTATACCCCAGACCCAGTATTGGCAGATGTAGGTCGGTGAAAAAGCAAAAGTAACCGTGACCAGTTTTCTAAAGAAAATTAACTGGATTATAGGCCTGTACAGGCGACTGCTTTTACAACCAATCGGATTTCCTGATTTCCTCTCATTTAGTAACCAATAGGTATAAGATTCTACTTTCCAAAGAAAGAGAAGTTTATAAAGGAATATCGTCTAGAATTGGCTGGTAGTCTTAGGGCGAGGCCCCACTAGCGCGTTGCGCTGCGTCGTCGCAAGACTTTGTACTGGCGCATCACCCTCTCCCGCTTGGTCTCTCGCCCGTCGATCCTTTGATCAGTTGCGACGACGCAGCGCAACGCGCTAGTGGGGCCTCGCCCTTACTAGCCTTTTTTATTTTGTTATTCAATAACGTCACTTTGACGTTTATTATTGATTTGACATTATGCAGCTTGAATCTTTAAATTTTGACGTCAGGTCAAGACATAAGGTCATAGAATGCATGTTACGGCACTGCTGTATAATAGCATCACATCACAATCGATTCGACACATAATAACAAATCGTGTTGTTCAGAATGTATCGCGATTAACAGATTAGTTAATGTTTTATGAGTCTCTCACCCTTCGAAGAATTGATTTATAGTTATCGTGGAAACCGATATATACTGTTTTCTCTATTTTGAACTGTAAAAAAATAGAGATTGCAACATCGATGTACCTTCATGTTGTGACAGTGTCAACAAGTAGTAAACTAATCTAAGAAACATTCATGAAACTTAATAAGTGGTTGTGAAAATTGTACTCACCAAATCAAGCCGCAAGCTGAAGGAGACATGTTTGGTGGGCGGCGGCGCGGGCGCAGGGGGGCCCTCGTAGAACGCGGCCTCCTCGAGCCCGTAGTCGGACTCGCTCTCGGCCCACTCCAGCTTCATCGTGCTGGGACTGGAACAAATAAAATAACATTATCATTACATATCTAGAGTCTAGGAGGGAGACAAAATGTGTTATTGCTCATAACCTGCAAGAAAATCTAGAAAGCGTGGGTGCCTCCATCAAAAGGAGTCAAACAGGCATGGCAACCCTTTTGTAAGCTTTAGATATTCTCAGATTCTATGAACCCTGGCTTTCGTAAACAAGGTGAAACTATGTACCTACCTATACAGGGTTATTGGTAAAACACTAACAACTTTTGTTCTATGACTTTTTACAAAACAAAAAAACATTAACAATAACTACTTTCTAAAATCTTAGAAAAAATATTTTTTTTTTTCATCTAGAGGAAAGCCATGGTACGTGGTTGTATTCCACTTTGCCCTAAAGTACCTAAACGGACCACGGCTATACTCTAGATGAGCATATTTTCTTGTTTCATACATTTTAGAATGTGATTTTTTGTTATTTTTTTTTTGTTTTTTAAAATGCAATAGAACAACATTTGTTGTTTTTGATGGCAGTAATACGCCCCTACAAGGTTGCTAGTGTTTTACCAATAACCCTGTATACTATATATAAGAATAAGGAATAAGGCACTTGTAGAGAACAGAAAACCTACAAAAATTAAATTCTGCTATCTGGTCGATACCTATTAAAAATAACTGAAAACTAAAACAGAAAGGCAGACAAACAAAGGCATCATTATTATTTGCATTGCGTTGTAGATAGCTGAAGTAAAGGTGGCGTATACCTACTGTATGTTAAGTTTCTCAGTAGAAAGATGAAACGCACCCCATAATCAGATCCTCGCCTCGAATAATAAGGCTTCTGTAACCGCAAGCCAGAGCCTTCTATCAGCTATTCTCTCCCTCACACATATCAATTACGATAAAGACAGTATCAATTCGGACGTTGAAGGCTAAGGATACGAACCTGTTCGTCATCTCGCAACACGTAGCTCTATCCACGTTTTTTTTTTGTAAAGTTGAGAACAGGAATACCTACATTGGTTCTTATTGTCTTGACATTATAAGGATTCAGTTGGGCTAACGTGTGGTGAATTAACTGAACGTTCATTGACAGGTTGAGCAATGTTAAAATAAATTGATCAAGAAAAGTGTGCGACAAAATTAAGAGCGATTTCTTATTAGGTATTCATTTAATAATTATACTATCTGAGGAGAAGTAGGCCTAGTGTATAGGTAACTAACATTTTAACTATATCTACAGGGTGAATTTGAAATCATGGGCATCGTTTTAAATTATGACTCTACACATGATTCAGAAACTTTTGGGAAAATAAATAAAAAAATGTATTGATAAAAAATTATTGCTCGAGTAAGCAAATAAGCAAAGCAGTTAGTTAACTGTTAATAACATTTTATCAATTGATTTGTTGATTAATATTCCCTAAATAGTCTGAATCATGTGTAGAATCACTGTTTAAAAGGATGCTATATTGTGACCGTACAAAATAAGCCTACCTACCGTAGAAAAAGCTAAGTTCCTCGTCTTGTACCAACGAAATAAACGGGGTGTGAACAAAATAATGGTATTTATTTCAGTTAAAATGTAGACACCCCACTCTAGATATAACTTCAGTACTAATAACCCATCAAAGCGATTGGTATTAGTTAACACTTCTCAAAGGTAACGAGTTGATCCGACGGAAACGGGGTACGCACGTGAATCTTATTTAGCACCACCGAAATCTAATGATGCACTTACTGTGAAGACAATAAGGGTTACTTTTGTAAGATTATCGATTAGGTAGGGTACAAAAAGTTTGTCCCGTGGAATCGCCAGGAGCGCTTGTGATACGGTAAATGTGTCGTCGGCAGAATTCGGCGCGTCTGAAGTCGTGTCGTTACGGGCAATATCCGGCGGATACGATGCGACGATCCGACACCGTCCGACATTATTGTCTTGTAATTGAAGCAGCGTGTCGATTTGTTCATTCGAATGTGGGGGTGAGTCGGAGGGAACGGGCCGGGGTGACAAACAACCCTGGATTTAAATAAGTCGCCGCAAGCTATTGAATTATTAGGTGCGTAAAAAGGGTGATGATTTTGATTAACTGGTACTTTAATGGGTATCCAATAATAGGTATATGTACCTACATATATTTGTTTAAGTTCTTCTCTTCTAAACTCGTGGCAAGATCGATATGTAGGGAATACTTAGGTATTATGTCTAATTTATGTCTTAGGTATTGTCTTATTATGTCTATGTAAACGAATGTATGAATTATATAAGGAAGTAAATAATTTATACCATAGTAACAATTTCATTACCAATCACGCATATACCCCAAATTGCAGTGACAAAAATAGGGAGAATGTTGAAAGTTTTAATTCGATAACTTTCGCAGAAATATGAACTGACGCTCAGATTACGAATCATAACTTTGAATAATTCAAAATGTTTAAAGTATTACTAATAAATAGGTAAGAACTAGGTACTTAGAGCTAATTATAACCAAAATGACAACACGGCTTTGGTGGTATCTAATCAACCACTGATAGTGTTATCAGATACGTAACAACGCAAATAGCGTATAATAGATAATATAAACTGTTTGCCCTTTTCAACATGCTTTTGTCTCATTGAGCGGTTCTCAAAAATCACGTTGGTTGAAGAATGGATCTGGGGCCTGATTAAAATCACGATGAAAATAGTCTAGGTAGAGTCAAAGAAATTGTAATTAAAAAGGGGTACCTAGTTTTAGTAGACTTGAAATTTTCAAAGAATTTTAGTCGACATAGTAATCCATAACATGTTGGATTAGGTCGATTTCCTCTAAAAGCGCATTTTCAGTCAATATGCTAACTTATACTACCTGGGTTGGTATAGCTTTAGAATAGTAGTAGGTAGGTTACAAATAATCTAAATATTTTAGAGATTTCCCCAACTAGATAACGTCTTAATTTTTCAGTGAGGGCTGGCTCTACTTAGTTCCTATTGGTTGGTAATACTGTACTAGCATTCAATTCAAACAATAATATGCCTATTGTTTTACGTACATGTGTATGCAAGCAGCTTTAAACCTGCGTACCTATCAGTGACTTACAACACGGAGATAATACTCGATCCCGACCTACGGAACTCGGCTGGCAACGATGGGGTATTTAATGATGTCTGTTGTTTGCCACATCGCGTGATCGATTATCAATTCGATCGAATTATCTTTTAAATCGAGAGATGAAGGTAACATTTCGGGAATATGCAGGTGGGGCCCTTGACCACAGAATAGAAGCTAAACAGTTTTAGCACCCATTTTTCGAATGCTTCTAATGGCAAGGTACCTATTCAGACAACTTATCTCAAACTTGAATGAGAATGGAATAATTAAGGCACCTGCACAGCCGAGTTAATTGAATGAAGTCTAACTGTAGGTGCTATAGGTATGTTGAGACTACCGGCATTGGTAGTCGAAGGTGTCTCCTATGGGATATCCATCCATCATGTTCCAAGACGAAGTTTACCGTTGCAATTAGACATTTTCTGATGGACATTTTATGGACGACCTTATGCGGTCCACATAAGGCACCCAACCGTTCCGGAAAATTGCTGACCAAAGAGAACGAAAATGCAGTGGTAAACGTTTTGGTACATAGAGATTGAAAAAAAAAAAAAAAACCAAAATATAATAAATACACCAAGGATGTTTTACTCAAAGAGGATTGAGTACTATGCGGTAAAACCGTGACAAACAGATACCCAACTTGAGGATTGCATCTCTTTCTAAGTAGGGTGACCAAACCTTGGTATGCCTAGGGACTTCATGAATAATGACATTCTAGCTTTTTCCCGCGACTTCGTCCGTGCAAAATGTATCCCACGGGAATGTTCCCGCCTGCATGCATGCCGAATGCATGTTAGTATGTACTATCGGGATAAAAAGTATCCTATGTCTTATGTCTCCTATGTCTTAATCCAGGTTATAAACTATTTGTGTTCCAAATTTCATCCAAATCCGTTCAGTAGTTTTTGCGTGAAAGAGTCAAACAGTCAGACAAACATCCATCCATCCATCCATCCAAACTTTCACATTTATAATATTAGTTGGATTGAAAATGGTATAATTACAAGTAATGTAGAGAATGATTCGAAATGCGTAAGTTAGGTGGCTAATGCGATAAAGGCTTAAAATAAAAAATAACCTACACATTTTATTTCTTATCTGGCCGCAGTCGCCCAGTGCGTCCATCCATATGGCACGCAATTAAGCTTTCGTTTTAAGTAAAATTAAAAAGGGATGAGTATCATGAACAAGAGAGTTATTTAAACTAAGCAGAGCCTCGGGCAAATTTTTTATATTATGGTTACCGAACTACACGTGAAGTTACAAATTATAATTTAATTCGAATAGCAACTGTGCTAGCGAGACATATCTTATCTCTGGTTTGAGGCTCTCATTCGGAACGTTTACACGAGTTGTCAACATCAAAGAAATTTCAGTTTTGTTGCAATTTGTAAAAGTTTCATTTCCTCCAGCCATATCTTGTGATCGCTCAATCCATGTTTAGGTAGTAGATGACGAACACACACCTTCATAGAGAACATAACAATATAAATGTCAGTGACAAAAATTTCAGCCAAATCCAAAGTTCGTTGTGATGGCTAAAAGATTCACTAAAATGGCGATTAAATGGGCGGAATTAGAGAAACGAGTGCCGCCGGAGCAGAGAACTAACTTTTTGGCCTTTAAAGGGAAGGCAGACGCTTACTTTCGCAGGTATGAAGGTACGACTACATACATCTACAACATCACCTGACGGTAGACTTCCAAATGAAGCTGGCAAGCATTGAGATATACTTAGGTACTTACCTATTTAAAATAAAAATCACCAGAGTAACACACCAACTAGGTATATGATCCCAAACTAAGCAATGTTTGTACTACCTATGGCTATCATACAATGCACTGTGGGCGATACTATTGACACCCAGACCAGGATTTGTGTATGAAATTTAAAAACACAGATGTGAGTCAACATTTAGTTGATCGCCTTTTTCACTCATAAAATATAGTAAAATACCAATTTCAGGGTAGAAATGAATCCTCCCGAGCCACCAAAAATCAACTGGGAAGAATACAAAAAGATAGTCCCAGTCCCGGGGTTGGTGGATAAGATGAAAAGCGCGTACGAATCGTTCAAGGTGCCGTACCCAGACGACAAGTTCTCGTCTAAAGTTGACGATCAGTGGGCGGCTTTAGAGCCGCAAATCAAAACGTATTGCAGTGAACTACAGAAAGATATTGAAGCGTTAGTATTAAAATACCTATTATTAGGGAAAATAAAGCTTTCACGGATTTTGTCACATCACACGTAGTTGTTTTTGCTCACTTAATTATTGTGGGTAAAAGTTAGATTTAGATTCGTAATACATATAGGCTGAGACTGAACATCTTTGATAATGATTCTATGAACGTCTATGAAAAAAATCCTCCTTACGTTGTGCAGTGCTAACAAAGAACTGCAAAGGATAAACGCGTTGCCGCCATACGAAGACATGACAATGGAGATGTACTACGACATGTTTCCGGATAAGGCGTTGGACCCTGTGAAGAAACCGACCTTCTGGCCGCACACTCCCGATGAGCAGCTGGGGTACGTCGACCCAACCACTAAAGTTGAGCATTGACTAACTTCTTAAAATGTCCAATGCTTTCTTTGGTAGAGGTACATATTATGTCCATTTCCACTATTTGTAACTCGATTTAGTGGTTGGCGAAGCCACGGAAGAAATGTCAAAATTGTATGTTCTTAGCTTTACCAGTTTTGACTACATGAGATGTCCTAATTTCGACTCCTAATTATAACGCTTTTATTGTCTACTGGCATTTCAATCCTGCACACTAATTAGACGTACGTTTGCTCGCGTACATCCAGTTCATAAAATGTGTCTCTGAGCGAGCGGCTGAAATGCTTCGCATTCTCGTGAAATTGCACCGTTTGACATGTGTGCGTGGAAATGCGCCTGCCACCGGCGCGGGCGGCGGCCACCGTCGCCCGTGGCCACGTCCAAACATCGCGTGAGTTATTGTCTCGATGCGCATTCGACTGAAGGGCTGAACCCACTAAATATAGCCGTTCAGGGTCGCTGCGGAGACACCGGCCAAGAACTTGCCGCGCGGCAAATTATGATTGATCATCGGTTTAGGTTACACCGCCACTTTTCACTTTAATTAACGGTTCACATAAATATGCTAGCTGAATTTTGATATAGGGATACTATTTTTAAAGTAACGGATGATATTTGTTAAAATAAATACTTAATTGGAACTTTTTCTAATTGCGTTTATGCAAGTATTTTAGATTTCTCTCAAGTATATTGAATGCGAATTATCCGAAATAATCATTGACTCTTCTTAACAATTTAACAGGATATCTAACCCAACAGTTTTAAAATCATTGATAATTTTGTATTATGCATTGACTTCCTTTGAAGGAAAGCTTGAATGAATGTGCAGCTTGCAGCCATCGCATTAGCTATTGCAAGTAGCAACCAGGCGCCCGCGCCTCTTCCGAGAAAACCCGCTGCGCTCAACCCGGCTTCATTATAGACAAAGCTATCAAAGTACCGAGTTCAATAATTATATTGCAACCTGATAGCCGACCGGAAAGAGATCTCACTGTTCAATTAACACTATCTATGTATGTGGCAAAGCTTTGAGGTGGAACTTTTAGCATTTATTAAGTGTTATGCACTTTCCAAACAATAATTAATTCCTATCGTGGAGGAAAAGATGGTAAATTGGCTGGGACATAGCCTATTTACCTGATTATCAAAACAGTTTTTGTAATCTTTGAAAAAAATACATTACGCAGATCCTGACTAGTCTTAAATCTTCCCAAAACATTAGGGAGGGAAGCGGGAGTGTCGGCGAGTCTATAATAATAGGAAACGAACTCTTTATTCGTGAAACAACAAACACTTTTCGAGTTCCGTATAATCATTTAGAAAGTCGCTCGCGTGTGGAGTTTTAAAAATAAAAGAGCAACATCCCTTTCCGTTTCCTCAGAAGTTAGAAGTGACGGATAATCGCGGATCAATCGGCAGCCTGGAAGGATATCCGACTGGCTATTAGGAACCATCAAAATAAAGACCTACTTATAGCATAATATACAATCCAGAACTACTTACTCCTGTGGGTTATAATGTAGTTGCGAGCTATAAAATAATATTTGTATCGTCGTGACTTCTCAAAGTCTAGTTTTCGAAGTCTGACTGACTAACCCAACGACGGATGACCTATATATTTTAATTAAACTCATAGTTTTAAATTTGTTTGCATTCAATTAGGTCATTCCCTAAGAGATTTTAGAAGAAAATCTACTGTCTTCAGTGTTTAGTACCTACCTAGGCTAGCTATCTACGGAACGATACCTAGCGAAAAATATCTACCTTCTAACTTACTGCTATACTTAACTTGCGTAATATTTAATGGAGAATTTGGCAAACAAGTCTTTGTCCGGTAGTAGACATTCTTGTTGAATGGGTCTCATAGCAAACAGGTTACCTACACTATTTGATCGTATCACTACGGAACCATCGTCAGGTCACCTTAATACGTGATGTTCAACAAAATAACAAGTTAGTAAGCTCCCTGGTTGGATCACTAACATTATGCACAAAAGAAAAGACGCCACTTACGTCCACTATTTGTATGGGAATGCACTCGTCGAAAGTTCACGGGGATCGATAATGCCGTCTTATGTATATTTAATGAGTTAATTTTCGAATTTTGAGTACGATAAAAGATGTGATTTTTATGGGAGCACCCAGCTCTAATGTGGCATCTAGATATGTAGTGTCTTCGATATCCTACAAACTATTAAAATACCTATACCTACAACTTTCATTTGCAATTTCACTGTACCTAAATGTAAATTGCGCATTAATTTTCCGCTGCCATTAGTATTGAAAATTGTTTTCTCTTTCCTTATCCCGTTGGGTCTTGCCATTAGTGTGCTGCATTCTGCGTGGGTGGACGAGGAGGGGTGAGGATTGACCACCTGTTGCTGGCTGGCTATATTTAGCACTCCGCCCTGCCCCTTGCTCCTTAGGCCGCCGTCCCTCCAGCCATTCATAACTCGGTGACTAATGTAATGTGTAAAACAAAAGTTAGAATGGATTGCGCTCTCTCTATTATTGCAGGGAGATTCGGTGTTTACACGAAAAGCTTTTTGGTTCAAGTATTAGTTAGCTTTTGTTCCGTTGATCTATTTATAACATGAAAAAGGTATGGACGTTTTTATCTGGTGAATATTCCGTTACCTACTATCAGTAACGTATACCTTCCGTTAAAAATGGTGGAGATTTGAAGAGTTTGATAGGTTTACTAACATTCATCAAATAGAATTGGTTCTAATGGTGCCTTGATGATGAAAAAGTAATAATAGCGATAAGTTCTTAAATAAGTATCTACGACTTTTTCAGTCGGTCGCAGGTCGCTTTCAATCTATAGTAAGTTTTTTTATACTTGTCCTATTTGGTAAGCAAAGATGGCGTCCAGCGCGGCGATTGCGTAACTTTTTGCCAATGTATCAATTGGTATCGTATATAATTGACACAGGATGAACGAAACCAATTGAAACATTGACATAAAAGTTACGCAGTCGCCCCGCTGGACGCCATCTTTGCTTACCAAATAGGACAAGTATAAAAAAACGTACTATATCTTATTATCTTTATCAGTCAATATTTTCAATTTGAGCCATAGGATGCGAGTTAGTCAAGATTATTTTGCGAGTTTTGCGAGACCTCCAGACTGCAGATTTGGTTTATTTATGTACCTTTATAGTTATTCAAATAGCTGGATTTATGTAAAGCTCTTCGCATTTAATTTTGTTCTCTGATTCAAATTAGAAGCCTTGGCCTACACCATACCTGAGGAGTGCGCGATGCGACACCCACAGTACTTGTAACGCAACACGCATTCCTCAGCGGAATGCCACTAAATAAACATTCAAGTACTTAGTACCTACTTAACCTCTCATTATAGCACATAGTCGTCATACAAAGGGTAAACAACGTCGTAAAGGCCCTGCTTATCCTTCAAGAGATGGACCAATTTTAGCGATTTTAAAGGACTAGTGATAAATTTTGGTTTTATAGGTCAGAAATACGTTGAGATACGAAGAAGGTTGAAACCTACTTTGGTAATTGTTAGTAATATGCATGATGCATGTTTTATCTATTGCTACTTATGAAGACCTATTACCTACTTAGTACCTAGATCTTAATGCAATATTTGAAAGTCACGCTTTTACACAATCATTCGTATTTTAATCTTAAACAAACAGTTCTCCAACTTATATTTAATCAGTTTTTGTAGAACTAATTTTGTGATAGTATAATGGAAGTTGTTTAACAAAAAGCGTGGGAGTCGATAGACGCGGAGTTGTGGCCGCTGCGGTGGCGCAATCAGACCCCGAATTTATTGCTCGCTACGCAAATAAGAGAATTTGTCATTAACTAACTTGATGTTGTAACTGATGCATGTAGTTTGATCGTAGAGACAGCTTGTTAATGTATGAAAATATTAAATATCCTAGGTACCTACTTGTTTCTACCAACTATGATTTTCGGAGGCACATAAGAACTTAGTATCATGCGATGTTTGATCTGATACATCAATGATATATAGTGACAAAATAACTGGTCCTATAAGGCCAACCAACTGAAGTTTTTCATTCACAAACACACTATCAAAAAAAAATGAGTTTCTTACGTGAACAATAAGAAGGAATGTAGGTTAATGTGTAATTAACAGTTATAAATTGTTGAGTTACTACCTAGTTAATATGAAGTTAGATATCAACAGTTACAGCGATATATTTAATAATATTTATATCAGCGAGTCGACGACCCCAACATATGGGCGGAGCACGTTATTAATTGTACGCACATTCTCATCTACCTAATAATTATAGAACACCATCTAGTAACAATAATAAATATCAGATCAACAATCTTTTATAAATTCTACAAAGTAATGAGACGAAAATTATAAGAAGCTTGTATTGTTATTTTATTTACTTATAGTATTATCAATTTCGTTTCAATTTCTTTTAATGATACGGTTTGTCCTCGAGATAACAATTATCACTAAAATAAATTAATGTATGTTTAGCTGCCATAACATGGACATAAACGACACCAAAATGAGTAATCAGGATTAGGCGCGTTTGCGTTGTTGATCGTTACTAATTAATTCATAATTAAAAATTCTGGTGCGCCCGCGCAGACAGCCGCGTCAACCAATTACACCGCCCACGCGTATCACATGAAAATCGACACTGTTACAAGTAACATTAAGTCCAATATGACATAATGAGGGTTGGTGAATGAAGGGCAAGAGACAGTTGTTTTATTTTGTACTATATTTAGGACTGGGACTGAATTGTTACTGTGCCAGCCGCGGCGAGGCGATATGCGGCGATTGGCATACTTGCACGTAATTTTCATACACATAGATGCTTGATAATTTATTAAAAACAAAAAATATTATCGTCGTAATGAGCAATATCAAATGTTAATCTAGAGTTTATATGATGTTAGTCATCAATTTATCACGTGCACGCACAAACTATGACAAAGAACTGAAGAGTCTGTGTCATGATTTCATGAACGCGTTAACTTGTTCTGTTCTAACCATCTTGTAGTGTGTGTGTGCAAATAGGAGGGAGACTGGTTGGGTGATGACTGCAGAACATCTGTTATTATAGTTCGACCACAAAAAATGTTTCCAAGATTTATTTCATGAGATTTCTGCGAGATACGAATACTTATGTTTCGGAATATAGACGTTATTTTAACATGAGGTAAGAAATATAAATGTTTTATACTTTAGAAGAAAAAATGTAACGATTGAATTTGTACTGTTTTCGTAAATATGGAGATTTTTTTAGTCATGATGACTATGCCTGCCTAATCAGACGTATTTATAATTAATTTCATTTTGTTAGATAACTACAACTAAATTAAATCATAACTTATGTTTTTAACATTCCTAATTACTAGCAAAGGTACCCTACTAACTTGCCTTCTCTGGATGGCTGAAATACCATATTCAGCTAGGTATTTTTTGTTCTAAATTAAGCACATACCTACATAATTTCATAATCTTGAACATAACACGTAGTCACTTAACGTAATTACAACTACTATTTTAGTGGCTACATACATCTCTAATTGGTAACTATGTAGATTTATTGGTTCCTCTACTTAACCTTTGTTATAATTTTATTTGTGCCTAAGGTGTAGTCATTATACCGTGCTGATGCGTGTTCAAAAACTATTCATATTCGCCATCGAGAAAGTGAGATCCGTCCCAAATCATGTCAGCGGGCGAGCGGCATCTCTACCTGCTCCGGGTTGGGTCCCGTTGCGTGCAAGGTGTACTGCACCCTTCACGCACACAGCGCCGCGCCGCCCGCGCACACTCGCGAACCAGCGTCCGCGCACATGTCGCCCCGCCACCCCGCCATCCCGCCGCACCCCCTGCCACGTCCGATAGTGCACCGAACCTCAGCTGCGACTAGTTACAGCTCGTCAGATGTCGATCGACAGATTTTTTGTTTACCGCCAGATAAAATGCGCCCGCAGGCGAAGGATGGCAGGGTAGTTAATTTGCCGTTCTTTGGCTAGTTCTGAGATACCGGTTATACAAGTCCTAATGTCCCCTATTTGTCGCACTCCTGCGTGTCCGAGACGTATTATGTGGCGAGTATTGCCGATGAAATTATGTAGCATTCTCTTGCAGCCTTACTTGTAGCCTATAAATAATGGAAATGGATGCTTGATTTTGCCTGCTCTGTATGTTGGCTGAAGAAACAAAGAACATTGGAATTAACGTAACATAAATAGTTAAATTCTACCAACTAACAAATGTTCAGAGTTGTGTAATGTGCAACTAGCGGATTAGTTTTTGTGCCAACAATAACTTCACTGGATTTTCGATTTATCCGGTTTTTCACAACAAAACAAGCAAGATAACCTCGTGTTTTTCGCGCACGCCTCTACTATATTTATCTTGGTAACCTCTGTATCTCGGAAATGTAAAATATCGAAGATTGAATTACAATTGTGAGACGGGAGCGTGCGTGACCTTCGTCTGCTAGATAACGTTGGGTAGGTGTCTGATAGGTACCTAAATGATAATAGCGCATTGCGGAACGTTACGGATTTTTATTTAGAATAACGTAACTAGACGTTTTGTAAACCAACTAACTGAAGCCGTGAAAAGTTAAGTATTTGATCCAACCCTAAATGGGCCCAAAGTAACAATTTGTGGAGAAATTACATTTAAAATATTATTTTCTTTGAACCTTGTTCCATAATGATAGACCATTAGTCAAAAATTATATTATAACATGAAGCAGCAGCATCAAAATGGCTCGCTTACCTCCACGGCAGCACCATCACGTGTTAGATATTTTATTTCACCAATAACCATTGCGAGGTTTATGGCGATGCAACCGTAATCGATAACTGCCCGATACGACTTTGAAATACAAACAATGTGCGCATACGATTGTATCGGGGCACTCGATTGGCACCGGTGCATTAGAATACCGATGTACTGCTAGTTACAGCAATAGATCATGGACAAGGTTTTGTAGACGTCTGGCATCATAAAACTAGTGCAGACCGAACACAGATACGTTATTCTGAAGATGGTAGTTTAGTTTAAAAAATGAGGAAGGTTATCATTAGCTGACAGCAACTAAGCACAAATAGGTAAATTTTGTATTCACCTAAAAGGAGTCAAAAGCATGTTCAAGCAAAGCAAGCATGAGTGGGAAGCAAGACATTCACGCAAAAGCAAATTGATAATAGTGATAAGTGAGTGTACCTTATAACGAAGAAATCGGTAGATGGTTTTTGTCAATTTTATGTTTGTGTAATTACGCGGAATTACGGTATTTTTTTGTGTTTGTGTGGATGTAATAAATTGTTATGTTTGTCTGAATAGGAGTAGAAACACATATGCCAAAAGAAGGCTTACTTGCAAATTTAATTCGAATCGAACTAAGGTCGAATGAATAGACATTCGAGAATCAATTCCTGTGAACTGTATTGTAGTATTAAAATTTCAAACAATGGTGAGAATGTTATGGTTAATTATTTAATTAATTTTGTTTAAATATCGATCGGTGAAAGAAACCGTTCATCTCTCGCTGAATTATACGATATTATCTTGTATTAGTTGGACCTGTCGAGTCAATTGGTATTTGGATGACGATATGGGCTAACGAGCAAGTGAGAATTAGGAACGAGTGACCTATTAAGGTGTCTGATGAATGTCTACTGGAGACCGCTTCGTCATTGTTTTTTCCATTGACATTGTCTTAACATGGTCTTAACAATATCTTATTTAGAGATCGAAATTGGAATTTGAAATTAAAACGTTCTTATAAAATAAAAACTTTTCTTTTGCTGATCAGACTTCAGTTGGACTGAGACTTCTGAGTTCATTTGAATTAAAAAAATAAATAAATTTACGGCAATATTGGATAGATTTTTCTATCAGTACCTAGGTTTATAAACGGGGGGGTTCCTAGAAAGTACCTATATACCTATAAAATAACACGAATTAAAATAATCAGATAAGAGCCCGATAACTGAGATAGCAGGGACTTTTTACTGAACAGTCTGTCAGCGGTTTAGCTGTTCCAATGTGGTTTGTTTTGGCATTTATACACGTGGTGAATTAGGAACTGAACTTTATCCCGTCATAAGCTTATATCAGTGAGGTAAATTGGTTTCTTGCTAGATTTTCAGAAATTAATCAAAAAGTAGCTATAGGTACAGTACATATTAGTCCAAAAGATACCGACCCGTAGGTACGTAGGTATAATGTCTGAAGGTATGAAACTTAAATACACTTAATTTTTTTGTTAACATGGAGTTATGTAAGCGTGCATTTTACATTCAAATTATGCAGTTGTTTGTTACATGCTAGTGTTACCTTTGAAGGTAAAGTTCCATATTATTAGATTATGATCGTATAATTAATGTTACATGTATTATTCTGAAGGTGACAAAACACGGTATTTTGTATTGATATCTGTCTTATCTTGATTTTTATACATAACTAGTACGAACCTGAGTCTGTGCGAACTTCGCGATAATAATATTTCGGATTACGTCATTGTTTATTGGCATCAGCTCTTCATGGAATCAGAATGTACGCTGTTGGTATAGTAAGTAGGTACCTATTTACTACGGACTTCATCTGGTAGTGTAGTTATGTTGCAAAGGTCCGCGGTACCCTGTTGATGAACGTATAAACAGGATCGTAAAACATGTAATTTATTGTCCTTTATCTTTTCGTCACCTTTCGCCGATAAAGATGTATGAGCAATTTTAATTGTTGTGAAATGGGTGCCTAGAAACATGAGTGGGTGTGTGTCGGTTAAGAATCTCTAAACACCTGGCTAATAATAGTGGGTGGCTGTGAACGCTAGACAAAAAGCTATCACATAAAATCGCGACTTGGTAGAGTTGCGAGGTGTGGTCTGCGGTATCTGGCGTGCGGTGCGCTGCCATTAGCGGCCCGCGGCCGTTCCACTCGCCCGCGCAGGTAGCGCCGGGATAAAAACGCCACTCGAAATGGAGCGGACGCGGCCGGTCTCACCTAGATAACGCTCGCCATCGACCGACAAAAAGAACGACCGCACCTCGCCGCCGATACTCAGAAACCATCGAAGAAATAACATCGCCTCCGATCCATCTGCGCCGCGCGCCGTGTCGACGCGAGTCCATCGTCTCCGATCCCATGGCGATCGAGCCGAGACGCCTAATCACCCATTCATACGACACGCACGTCGATAATAATATAAATAGACCCCTAACGCTCAATGAATGAACTTATAACATGTAAATTCGTCTCGTAAATCGCGACAGCGCGCGGCGCGGAGGCGTCGTCGTCGGAGCTCGAATGAAAATAAACATAACGGCCGAGTCGCTCACCTCTCGATTTTGATGATATTATCCAGATTAGCGATTGTCACTGAACTCGGTTAGAACGTTATCGATGCGGCGTTACACTGAACTTGTGAGATGCACTGTTATGAGCGGGGTTGGTGCGCGACGCGGCGGCGGCGAGACAGGTCGTGCGCGCGGTCGGGGACACACTGCGCCTGCACACGGCCGCACACACGCGCGTCTCCATTCACACGCCGCCCGCCCCCGCGCCCGCGCCCGCCCGCGCCCGCCCCGGGGGGGGAGGGGTTGCGCTTATGAATGGACGTAGTGAAGCCGAGTCGTATAGATACCGCTGATAACGCGGAGTGCGAGCATTATAACACGATACCGGCCGCGCCGCGACTCCTCGCCGCTAATTCACTAATCGCACAACAGACTCGTCAGCGAAATATTACGCTCAATTCTAATTACACAATACTAAATTAGCGAGATTGCTTTAAATTAACCCAAATAAACAGTGACGGTGTTGTTACAGAAAAGTTAAACTTCTTTTGTATGCGTGTTTAGTCAAAATTATCAAGGGAGTATGATTACATACGCGTTTAAAACCAGTTTAATGTCTTTGTAATAACACCGTTTGTTTATTTAATATTGAGCTTGTTACATAGTGACAACGACCGGGTGTAGTTTTTGATAAAAAGTCTTAAGTAAATACTTACGTAGATATTATATAATTTTAATACTTTAAGAAATGATATTACTTATAACAATATAAAGCAACAATATATCACTTAGATATGTAGTATAAATACTTATGTAAGCAACAAAGCGTTCGTGTTTAGCTACGGATTACGATAAGCCCTTGAGGAAGCTGGAAAGCTTGTGGCTCTTGTAATCAGCTCGCAGTTGGATGAAGTTGAGGAGGATGGAGTGATCCAACTCCGCCTGAGAACAAAATTTATACTGTTTAACGGATTTTTTAAGTAGTATAATACATGTATCTAATACTATAGCTATATCACTATACGGCAGATTCTTTCTCATAAATATTTATGACATAGTAAGTTATTTCGGGTGCACCTAACCTACGGTGCACAAACATGATCCTTAACGGAACACCAGAAGTCCAAACTCAAGGTTTGCCAAAGAGCTATGGAACGCAGCATTTTAGGGGTCAAAGTGACAGATCGGGTCAGAAACACCTTCCTGCGTGACAAAACTCGCATCACGAACGTGGGCAAGAAAACTGCGAAGTTGAAGTGGGAGTGGGCCGGTCACGTCGTACGCATGGACCCGCGAAGGTGGGCTAATATCAGCACCGGCTGGATACCTGCCAATCGCCATCGCCGTCGAGGTCGAACCAGGAGAAGGTGGCGAGATAACCTGGACAATTTTATGGGAAAGACGTGGCCGGAAATTGCCATGGACAGAGTGGTGTGGAAAGAAAAAGGGGAGGCCTTTGCCCAGGAGTGGGACAGCACTAGAGGCTAATAAAAAAAAAAAAAAAAAAAGTTATTTCGGGTATATTTTATACACAGATCCACTTTCAAATCCTCAAAACTAAAGCCGTGTTGACACGGTACGATTGCGTTCGGATGATACTACTTGGATGGGTTGGATGGGTAGCAATAGGTGATTCAAGCGCATTCGAAGCGCACTCGGGCAGTGGACTAGGACATGAGCGCCATCCTTTTCCGAGATCACTTGGACGTTTGTAATTTAATTTTCCAAATAAAATGAACGAACCTAATCTCGACCGCGTGACTGATCTATACGAAGACAGTCTTTCACGAGCGTAGTTGATCAATCGTACTTCTATCGTGTAAACGTGGCTTAAGCTTAACCGGCTCGCGCGCACAGCAAGCAAAAGCTGTTTTATGGTTGGTGCGTGGCTGGGCCGCCTAAAAATTACTTTTTAATGCTGCCATCACTACCCAAGACTATAGAGGACTAAAAAAATGTCTGGTATAGTGACATTTTGAAAAATGAAATTAAAGCGCACCAATAATTTAAAAGGACCTTGACGTTGCCCAAGTGCATATATTTACGGCAATTATTTTTTGCATGCGCGAAAGAGAAAACAAAGAGTTGATTTCTGAAGAGAGAAACTTTATCGTGGGATATATTTTTTAAGGTCCCTACCCAAAGGGTCCCAACGAAACCCTATTACTATGCCTCCGCTGTCCGTCCGTCCGTCTGTCAGCGGGCTGTTGTATCTCACGAACCGTAATAGGCAGAGTTGAAATTTTCACAGAACGTGTATTTCTGCCGCTACAACAACAAATACTAAAAATAAAATAAAATTTATACGGTGGTACGGTCTTTATGCGCGAGCCCGATACGCACTTGGCCGTTATTTGTGCTAGCTCGGCTCGCTCAGCTCGCTCGCGTAAGGGTGTGTACTCACCAGCGTCTCGCCCTCGCAGACTTGGTGCAGGTTCTCTGGCTTGACGAGCAGCAGGTTGCAGAGCGCGTGCAGCGCGTCGAACAACGCGCCCGCTGGTGGCGGCGCGGCACGCGGCCCGCGCCCGCACGCAGCTGACCGGTACTCCTTCACGTCGCATATCGCGATCATTGCACCTGCCATCACACACACACCTTACATAGTGCTTATTATGTTAGCTACAAATCACGACTAAACGAAATTTCACACATCTAAAAGTATTTCTGCTTTAATCATACGTTACGACCATGAGAGAGATGGCAATACAGTTAGTTTAGTCATGTTTAGTTATGTACGAACATAGTGAGCACCATTACATGGATACTTCCTCAGAGCCGTCTGTCTAGCTAGAACAAGTCGGAACGGCATTTTTTTGCCACGCAGCAATCGTAGAGAGCCTTTAAAGGAGTCGCGCCACTGCTGCACATTGTACAGCTAGTAGCACAGCCGACCGTGACAGGACAAAATGCGAGAAAATCGATTTTGTCTCATATGCATGAAGAGAGAGAAGCAACTACTACTCGGTGCGACATAACGTGACAAGTTTTGCCTTGCCGTGTTTGCTAGCCGCACTGGATAGCCAGATAGTCTTACCAGCGGAATTGAACTGATAGTTCTGCAAGTGTTCGTAGATGACGCGGTGCAGGCGCACGGCCAGCTCGAAGGTGACGGTGTTCAGGTTGTCGCCTTCCAGCCCGCCGTGAATCTTGTCCATTACTCCGTTCAGGTACGACACCACAGCCAGGCATGCCTGTCGGGCACACCCGAGGTTCACAATGGCTGTTTAAGGGCTTGATTGAGTTCGTAAGGTTTATTGGGGGTAGAGCCAAACTACAGCTCATATACGGGCTGGCTCGACCGGGGTAGTACCACCCTCTCGCAGAAGGTCAGCGCAAAGTGGCTATTACAGCTGCGTTTTGTACGATGAGTAAGAGGCGGACGCCCAATTCCCCTCCTTCCCCTATGTCCCACTTCCCTTCAGATCGGCAACGTTCCTTTGTTATTGCACACATCTAAAGGCTACGGGAACTGCACACTGAACACCACAGTCCCATAAAAAAGGCAGCTCCTAAGGCACAGTTCCTAAGGCACAGTTCCTAAGGCACGGTTCCTAAGGTAAGTAGAACCAGGACAACATAAAGAGTTTAGGACTATGTAGTAGAGTTTATAATGTTACCGGTGAAGCGAGAGTATCGATATCTCCCTCCGGCTTGAAGTCGGTCTTCTTCTGTTCAGTTTGTAGGTGCAGTTTGACCCAGCTCACGATGGCGACTATGGCCCGCTCTAGCCCCGCGTCCAGCTTGTTTTCAAGCTGCTCCATTATTACAGTCTTCTTGTTGACCAATTCGTTTTGTTTTGATGTGCTGTGAAAAAAAACAATATGAGTATTGCGCCTAAAAAATATTAAATGGTCATTGCTGTCGGGGGACCGTTCTGTTGAACACTTTTTTAAACTAAGAGGTCCCACTAATTTTTTGGGCAGTCTTGTAAAAATCATGCGGCGTTGTTTTATAGAATGGGATCATACTACATTTGATCATAGAGTAGAAATAAGAAAAGGATAAGTATATCCAATGTACTTTTCAAATAAAGAATGTCTGTCCATCTGTAAAAGAATGTAAATCAATACTTACGTTATGCATGGTATGACGGATTCCTGAAAATGTTCCTCAAACATTCTCACAATTTTGTTTGCTTGTTTCACGATATCGAAGAAATAAATCTGCAATGGATATCAACATATACAACAAGAATCACTTGCGAAAAATTATTTATCTGCCAATTGAACTTAACTACTATTGCGTCAAGGTTTCAATTTCAATACCAACTTGAATCAGACGAAGACAATTGTTTTTAAAAATCCTACAAGGAATATTCTACTGTAAATTTAACTCTATTATAAAGTTTCTGAGGTTTGAATAATGCCACTTATAAAAGTGCCCGCAATTTCTTCCCATTTTTCAAACATTTCTGGAAACAAAAGTGATTTATAATGCCATTGTAAATCCATCATAACTCTCGTTCAATTCGAGGGCTAACCAGCCAGTCCAGTCCAGTCTTTCCAAAATACCTGTGGCGGTGATTTGCTCTCGGCAATCGGGATGGACTGCAGGCCCAAGTCCAGCGCATAGTCCACGTGCTCTATGAGCAAGTGTTGGATCACCACATCCAGGAGCGCAACTGTGGTGTTAGCCAACTCGTTCGGAGTGCACAACTGTGGATAAGCAACTTTATTTAGACGCCTAAAAATACTAATAAAAATATCAATTATTGAAATAAATATTTAAACCTCTGAGGACTATGAAAACTTTAAACATAATATCAATATTCAAGGATCAGTATCAAGGTTACTAGTACAGCATAATGTGATATGTGTATGTGTGTGTGTTTGTGTGAACTGTGACATGGCAGATGATTTCGTATCTTGCAAAGAATAAAAGAACTTAGCTGACCGTAATAGAGTACAATTATCATTTGGTGCAACCAAATGCCTCGCATGCATCGCCCGAGCACTCATGTTATGACATTATGTGTATGCGTTCCGATTGGCTCAACCGACGGCAGTGCATGAGAAGATGTATGAACGTAGATGAAGCAAAAGAGGTGTGTCAAAATCGTAGCATGTGGTAGTAGTTTTATTACTGACAGTTTTGCACCGTGTGAAGGATGTCTTGGCATCGTGGAGCATCCGCTGCACGAGCGGCTCGCTGAGGAAGGTCTCGCCGCCGTAGTTCTCTATCTGCGCGATGTTGATGTTGGCGCGCGTGCCTATCACCGCTTGCAGGTCGCGACGCAGCTCCTGGAAACTGTACTAGACATTGAGGCCGGGTCCAAACGTTGGTTGGTTAATTTTAAATAACTATTATTCAGTTTATTGTCTCAACGACGAATTTCACAGGCGATTTTATAAATAAGCGGGTTTTCAATTCCAACTCTTTGGTTGATAAAGACAAGGCTGATTTACGAAGATTTCTTCGTCCTCGTGTCAATTCCCAAATTCTTAAGTGATGTTAATAAAGTTATCTATTTTCCAAATACGACCAAGCTGAGGAGGAATTGCTCACATTGCATGGCTGTTTCTGAGAATGTATACAATCTTTTTTCCATTGAGTTAACCACTGAGTTTCTTGCTGGCTCTTCTCATTAGATGCAGCATTACGAACCGGCGGCAAATCCTGAATATTCGTAAGTATTGTCTTAAATGAATAGCAATATTTCGATCTATTTACCCGCCACCCTGAATCTGCTTCTTAACATGCTGCTTCTCAGTGTAGTAAGAGTTCAAAGTGTTGGTGAGCACGGCCCGCAGCCTCCTGGTCTCGAGTGCGGCGTAGCCGTCGTTGGCGGCGGCCAGCGCGCCCTTGACGAGCGCGTCGCGGCGCAGCCCGCCCCCGCCCCCGCCCCCGCCGCCCGCCCCGCCGGGACCCTCCGCCGACACCAGCCCCGCGCCTACTAGCTCGTCGCATACACGCTCCGTACTAGGAACACACAACAACAGATAGACCGTCAATAGACAACGTCCACAAGTGTCGAGCGGCGCGCCCGAGCAATAAGTTTTGACGATAGTGAGGCTACTCTGAAATACGAAACGAAACAAGGGGTCCATGTGAACGAAAAAAGAATTGGGGGTCTGTGGGATGTAAATGGGGGTCTACAAATGCAATACTAGCTAAGCAGCAGGTCTACCCAAAACAAAAAACATGGCAAGTTGTCTATGAGGCAAAAAAGTTTGGGGACCTCTGGTTACAAGCATAAAAAAGGTTAGCTTCAGATTGAATTAATGACGACCTTTAGGGGCTATGCACACGGGCAACTTTTGCGGCTACTGGCAACTCGCAGTTTTCATATAAAACAATCGCGTCAACTGTTGCTGCAACTGGTAACTGTCCTGCAACTAAAAACCTTAACAAAATACCATTAAAAAGTTGATAGTTTCGGCAACTAAAGTTGCTCCGTGTGCATACATATACCATTAAACAGTACCTGGTATACATGTCGTACAGGTTCTTCAAATATTTCTCAATATCACTCTTATCCGCCAGCTTGGTCTGTATATACTTCTGCAGCTTCAGGTGGAAGATGTTCAGCACGAATTTGCTCATCACCTGATCAGGGTTGGGGAACACGTTGCTGATGATCGTGTAGTTCTTCTTGCACAGCGGCAGGACGGCGGAGAATATGTCTTTGCCTAGTAGGGCATTCTGAAATAATGTGCTTTGTAAATGATTCCTATTATTGAAAGCACAGAATGTTGTGAATATAATTATGTGGTGCATCAGTGAAAAAACTAAATAACATATTAAAACAATTAAGCAGAAAAAGCCAGTAAAGAAAATGAAATGTAATGTTGGCTTCATATGGCGCGTGATATCACAAGCCGCGCCGCGCCCGCTCGCGCCTCGCGCCGTGTGAAGGCAGTGGCTCGGCGCGACTCGGGCTGGCGCGTCCGATCCGCAAAATGTCGGCAACTTCAAAGGCGCGAGGCGCGGCGCGGCGCGGCTCGCGATTTCACGCGCCATGTGAAGCCAGCATAAAAAGTACTTACAAGTTGACTAGTCTCAATGAACGCGTCAACACACTGAGAATACCCCTTGAAGTTGGTCATAATGTTGGCAATCTCCTTCATCTTGGCCATGTTGCCCTGGTTCTGTGCTTTCACAAACTCATCAATGAGATTCCTCTCGATCTCTTGGTATTTGGCTTCAATCTTCTTCTTAGCCATTTCTAGTTTATCTGGGGGTAGTTCTTGGGCGATGGTGTGGAGCTTCTGTATAACGTCTGCTGCCTCATTCAACTGTTGGGAAATGGAAATTGAATAACATCAATTATCTATTATCCATAGCATGCTAAACTCAAAAGGAATTACTTCACAGATTTTGCTACATTGAATTTGTCTCTTACTTCATGTATGAGAGAGAATGCGATAAAAATTATATTTGCTAACATTTTGTTTGTCCATAGTGGAGCTAGTTAGGCTCACCGAAGTAATTAATTTTAATTCATAAAATGGCTAGCGGACATATGGCTATATATCACCTCTTGATGGGATGTTTCCATCACCTCTGGTGAGATAATTATAATTCCTTCATAAATTATGGGCAAAGCGATTGAACCAATGTATTCACAAAACAGTTCCATAAATATCCAATCCAGGGAAGTATACAAACCTTGCTGGGATCACTAAACAGGTCAGCGAGCATTGGTCCCGGGCTCAGGAAGTGCGAGAGGTGCGACAGCAGGTCCCTGGCGGCCGCGGCCCGCGCGCGCGGCGCCCGCGCAGCGCCCAGCTTCTCGCCCACGTCCAGCGCGCGCCCGCCGCACCGGGACATGCGCTCGTCCAAAGCACTGAACACCCCCACACAATGCTGTGGGAACATAGCTTTACCATAATAGAGAATAAAACAGTCGCTAGTGGATTTCAAGCAAAACTATGCCCTTAACAATGTAGATATAATTTTAAATGTAATTTTCTGCTGGCCTACTTCGAAATACGAAAAGAAACGTTTCGGGTGACGGATCGGATTCGATGATCGTGATTTGATGTTTCTTCTTTCGTTTCTTCTTTATAATTTCAGCGTTTGACATGATTTTGATCATAAATCGAATCCGTACTTCGGACGATCCATTTGTTTCGTTTTTCAAAGTAACTACCGTTTCCTGACATTAAGTTGTAAATTGACCTCAAGGGGCTTCATACAGGTTGAGATTTAAATTAGTGGGAATATAGTTATGTTCTATTTTTGTCCGAAATATAAATCATAGTTAAGGGTGTTAGCGTGGTATGCATGTTTATCACACCACGGCAACAAAATTGACAGATAACATGTTAGCAGATTGATTGCAAATTCCTTCATATAATTCTACACTAATATCATTTAAGGAAAAAAATAATGAAGTTTTTACAGTATGTCTGTTCCGAAACAAAGTTTCAAAATGGAGGACTTGGAGATTGTAATAAAAGTATAAGATATGGATGTAGCTAATGGGAACTGTACTAATACGACACTGCATGTAAGTACAGTCAAGGTCTACTTACAGTATGCTGGTCCATTATTTCAGCCAGTTTTGCACCATACAGTTTCTCCTCTTCTTGCACGGCTTGTTCTAATCTAGTACATTTCCTCTCCTGCCTTTCTTGTAGCACCTATATTATTTACATATTAAAAAAGCAGGTGCAAAATAGTACCTACCCTGCTTAGGTACCGATTCAGGAAATTATAGAGGTGTTGGCACTTAGTTTGATTCCAAACTAGATATTGATTGTTAGGTAGCATCTAATTCCAAAATATTCAAAGTACAACTGGGTTTTGGCTGGAAAGTACTGTTTAATATATGATGAGCATCCGCAGTGAGAATAAGAATAGGTATATAGGCAATAGAGATTTAATTATCCTTGTTACATAGTTCCATGTCTATCCTTGGAAAGAAAATATTTATTTGCAAACCATTTTTAGTTTTCTGCACACATAACATACCTTTAGATCTTGGATAGCCTGAGTAAATATGTCATGAATCATTTCAGGATCGAATTGATCATCTTTCAGACGAGATTCTTGCATGCTACGCCTCACCATCCTCTCCACGAACTCGTCCGGATCAAATGGATCCTAAAATTCAGTATTTTACTATTAATATCTAGTGGTAAAATATTTTTTGTATAAGTAGAAACTGAATAAATGCAAAAAATATAAACCTGTTCCAGCTCTCTGATGTATTGGTTCATCATCTTGAAAGTTTTACAATATCAAGATACTTGAACACTATTTTCCTTCTTGCTGTAAATCATCTGTAAATATTGTAAAAGTACCAGAAAACGCCTACTTTTCCCATAAAAATCCACACAACAACAAAAATTTACTTGAAAATCTGTCGGAATGACTTTTGTTGACAGACAATTGCGAATTGACACTGACAGAAACTGACATTGAATTTATTACGCATGGTCTTTGTTATCTTATTATGCCAAAACGCCCTTCCATTGCTATAAATTTGTCTTACTATGCCAATATTATTTTTCGGACAACATGATTTAAGTCCACTAAAACTATGCAAATTTGGGTACCTACTCATACATCCTAAAATCGTACCATGAATAGTTTCCCATACATCTATCTTTTATGGGGCAAATACACTCTCGCGAGTACGCCTCGTGGAGGCCCTCGCGTGAGCCGCGCCAACGGAGGCTACACGAGTGCTGCCTATCCACACTCTCGTTTTATTCAGTGACAGAGTTGGGCACTAATTATTGATTAAATTTTCAATCAATTAAACTTTTAATCGTAATTGTTGCACTCTGCAATTAATTTATTTAGATTAAAGTACATTAATTGTGAGGTTCAATTAAAATCAATTGCAATTATTTTTTTTAACTGTGAAAAAATCTATTACTACTAACAATTATTAGCCTCGTACAATAGGTACATGTACACAGATATCTATTTAGGTGGATGCATGTATAGATAAATAGGCATATAGAATTAGATACTACTTCGGTGAATGCGTGTTTAGGTAGGTAGGTATATAGAGCCAGAATCCCAAATCCCCCCTACTCTTCCTCTAACCCCTCAACCCCATTCCTATTCCCCCCCTCCACGTAAATAAAAATTGATAATTGGGAGAATTACAATTAATTAATTGTTAATTGTAAAAAATACAATTAATTAATTTTTAATTGTAAAAATACAATTAATAAAATTTTAATTGTAAAAATACAATTAATTAATTGTAAAAAATACAATTAATTAATTGTTAATTGTAAAAAATACAATTAATTAATTATTAATTGTAAAAAATGCAATTAATTAATTGTTAATTGTAAAAATACAATTAATCAATTGTTAATTGGGAATTCTGGAAGTCATAATTACAATTAATTAATTGGAAATTGGAAATTCTGGAAGTCACAATTACAATTAACTAATTGTGACTTCCAAAAATTATCAATTATTAATTGTAAATTTTTAATTGTTCTGAAATTTAATTTTCCCAACACTTGGTTCGCCCGCCTCCCGCCACGCGTCCTTTGACTCCGGTCAAAAAAACCGACACGGAGCGGAGCACGCCGGAGGCGAGGCGAGACATACAAGAGGAGGCGAGCGTGCAATCTACACTCTCGTGCTCGCGTCGCCTCCTCATGCCTCCTAGAGAGTCTGTAGCCGCGGTTACGTTTTCTACGATGTCTTCACAAACTCAAAGCACAGAATGAAGCAGCATGGCAGGATTTGAACCCACAGTCCGTTTTATTCATAGATATTCGTTATTGCTTACAATAACTCAATTGTCAATTAAAATCTTTTTGAAACCAATAAATAACAGGCTTCTTGAAAAAAAACATTTTAATTTTAGAAGCAAAAGAAAAAAAGTCATCCATGTAGCAAATACGTCTTTTTGGAAGATTACTTACTAGTGAAAGCGTTTTTTATATCCAAATTCTTTGTGATGTCGTAATATTTTATCAAAATTTTGTGCGTGCTATTGACGATTCGTTATTATTATTATTGATTTTACACTCTTACATGAGAGTTGAGTGGAAAACTTATATCAACCGAAAAGTTAATATTTTGACAGGCGACTGAAACCTTGGACATAGGTACGTGAGTAGTGAGATGTCCAATGTATCCTAAACGGGTTAGGATAAAGTCGATAGAGCTCAATGGCTGAGCGCCTCAGCCCTCGAAGCTCCGAGGTGAACGCCTTGGAACAACGAGGCTATCTCATCGGCAAGAAAATCGGCCAAGGATCCTATGCCACCGTCCACCTGGCAGAGTACTGCGATGCTTCCAGCCCCAAGCGGATGCACCTCGCGTGCAAGATATTCGATAAAGAGAAAGCACCTCGAGATTTTTTAGAAAAGTTTTTTCCGCGCGAACTCGACATTCTAACTAAGATCGAGAACCCTCACATCATCCAAGTGCACAGCATACTGCAGCGCGGTCCGAGAGTGTTTATCTTTATGCGCTACGCTGACAACGGAGACCTGTTGGATTTCATAAAACGAAATGGAGTCGTGCCCGAAAACCAGGCGAAGCTTTGGTTCAGACAAATGGCCAGTGGCTTGCAGTATCTTCACAGCAAAAACATAGCACACCGCGACCTCAAATGTGAGAATATATTGCTTTCGAGACGATTCAACGTGAAGCTAGCAGATTTTGGCTTCGCGAGGTTTTGCACGGACGGCGAAAATCGACGCGTACTCAGCCAGACGTACTGCGGCTCGGCCGCGTACGCCGCACCGGAGGTGGTGAGCGGCACCCCGTACAACCCCAAACTCGCCGATGTGTGGTCTCTCGGGATCATACTCTTCATAATGTTGAACGCTTCGATGCCGTTCGACGACTCGAACTTACGCAAACTGCTCAAGGATCAGATGTCGCGCAATTGGGTGTTTCGATCTAGAATCCGCGACACCGTGTCCGCGGCGGCCAAGTCGATCGTGCGCCACATCCTGGAGCCGGACATCACGCTGCGCCTCACTCTGGACCGCGTGCTGTCGCACGAGTGGACGCGGCCGCGCAAGGACAAGAGCGCGAGCCTGGTGGGCCGGCTGGTGCAGTCGGCCCCGTCCGCGCCGCACTCGGCCGGCAAGCGCGAGCACGACGAGGCGGGCCCGTCGGCCGGCGCACGCGTCTCCGGCGACCACCGCGAGACGGAGCGCGAGAGACATGACGACATCAACATGCGCTCCCATGACTGACACACGCAACCCATGCACCACCCCGCACCGTCTCCATAATGTCTACGCAAAAAGTGTTATTATCGTGAAAACTTTTTGACCTTCAAAAATGGAAAATTCACTTTATTATTTTGATTTTTTTTTACAATTGACGACTTAACTATTGTTGGTCGGCAATAGTGAAAATAAAAGTTTTTATACAAAATTATTTATTTACGGGTTTTATTTCGCTTACGTATATTAGGCTGTTAGGCATTAGATCGAGGTAGTTATACCGGCATTATTATTTTTCTTGTCTCTACTGTACCTATTAGGTATTTGGTACTTATAACTGGGATTAGGTTTGCCATTTCCGTAAGACGGTTTAGGCCGGTGTTTCACCGCGTAGCCGATTATTCCGTAAGGAATGTTCATGAAAGGAAACACTATCTGGAATGTGAGGCTCGAGTTCTCCGGTTCGTACACAATTTTCAAAGTAGACATGGGACTCAGGTACTCCACTCGTAGGTATGTGAACCGTGGATCCAAATCAGTTCTCGAGTGCTGAAATTACAATTAGGTACTTAATTAATTTTATAATCACCACAGAATACGTCATAATGCCAATGCACCTTGAAACTATCGACCAATAAGCCGTAGACGCCCAAACTTGTAGATGTAGTGGCGACATGGCTAAAAAGGGAGACCTTAGAAATTATTTTTTCTGATTTTCATTTGAATCCTTAGCAATTTCGCATAAGTCAATCAAACGGGGTAAATGTGTGACCATTTCAGGGAAATTGATGAGGTTCCTGTTAGAAAATGAACTGCTTTTACAGAATTGGTATGTGGGCTTTTTAGTCCCGCATGTCTTATGTTGATTTGTGGTTCGTAATAGCGAGTGTAGCTTACCGTAACATTGACTGTGTATAGTGGAACGAATGGAGGTATGAAACCCTTTTCCGCGAAGGACAGTTCCTCTCCAGGAACATGGGCGCCTTAAGAGAATAAACAAAAGTTTAGGTTACAACTTATCCGGGAAAATACCTACTGAGAAAGAATGCTGAAGCTGGCAAATACAAACATTTCAAGTACATATTTTTAAGGAAAAAAAGAGTAAACCTTACGTAATGTAGGTAAATTATAGATAATTAGGTATATAATCTAAGTAAAAAAGCGATGGCACTTACCGAATTCCATTACCACAATTTCATAATTAGTACCATTCTCCGCGTGGCATTCATACGTTAAAAACAAAAATGTGAACGTATATTGAAGGAAACGTGACACGATCATTTTCTACGGTGGTAAGAGTGACTAAAATTAACTTTGAAATTAGAGATCAGTAATTGATTTGCTCACAGTTGAATACCAATTAAAAACTATTCCGCGGAGGTACCTAGTTATTTAATTTTCTCAGATAGGAATGCAGCAACGGGCAGATGAAGACCACTTCACATAGGTAGTGGTAGTGGTAATACATGAGGTACTTAACTATATGTGAATAGATTACCCTAATTTCAAATTGCAATCCATGGAAAGTACTTAGGTACTATTTAGGTAACTAAGCGCGAGTCGTAAACCTCTCGGACACTGAGCCGTCTCTGAGGCCAATAAAGTTAAAATTGCCGATGTTTACCTACTTACCGATCTCCAAAAGTTGTTAGCTATAAATGCTACAATCTTAAGTCTTCTCCGAATAAAATGGCTGTGTCACAGCAGATACGGACTTATGGAAGGACATAGTGTAACTTAAGTAAGGGTTCTTTGACTCCGGAACCGTACAAGCTATTACTCCTTACCATCAAGCGTATTTTTGCAGACAAATAGAAAACGATTGTTCTGGCACCTTATAGAGTCAAACGCCGCTCAAGAGACTTTTCTCCATCTAATCATGGAGACACTGAGACACTGTTTTGCAGGGGATTTGGGGTCATCAAAATAAAGTACAAATTTATTTAGCTTATTATTTATAATCAAATACCGGGAAGCCAGTTTTCTCTTGACCATATCCCAGCCTGTCAATCATTGTACTACAACGGCATAGCCTTTACAATAACGTTGTAGGACGACATGGTAATCTGAGACCAACTAAACTGCACGCTGATGCGTCGGTACAAATGGTCGTAATCCACTTTCGGCGGGGATATTGAACGCACAATAATTTTCACGTATGTAATCATCATAGTGGGCTGGACCTGAAAAGTTACATTTTAGTAATAATTTCTGCCGGGGCAGTCGGGTAAATATATCTCCAGGTGACTATAATGTAAGATCAAAGATCAATTTAGGATTTCGTTCATTATGAAACGCTGAGATTGCCAAAACCCAAGTAGGTACCTACACCTACTTGGCTACTGATGATGACCTCTTGTCAAACAGGATTCGAGAACTTGTTAATTAAATCTGTGGTAAATTCAAAGTGCTTAAACTTACTGGGATGTCGATAATAGTAGTCCATTGCAGCAAGGGTATATTGCCGTCTTTATTGTAGATTATTGCACCATCATCGTTCCCTATAAATCAATATAGTCAAATTTAAGAATAAAATAAAATTTCCGTCCGTAGATAAGTAACTATATAACAGTAGACCAGAACAGACGAAAATCTTTGAGATTATCTGGAATATACACGGGAACTTATAATATCATTATAATAAAAATACATAATTGCCTATACTTACCGAATTCGAAAACATATTCATTGGCTAGCACTAAGTTAGCCCAAGCGAGCAAGCAAACAATATTCACAACCCTTCCAGCCCTCATTGTACCGGCCTTTACCTCAGACTGATGGCGATTTGAGTTTGCATCGCTAATTATTACAATCGTTTATAATTATTGTAGCGTAAATAATACGACAATTATTTTTTTATGGCTCTTGTGGAACTAAAGTGCGTTTTACCTATATTATAATATTAATGAGCTAGAAAATATCAAAAAATAAGAACGTTTTAATAGGTACATAGGTAATTTGGTGGAGAGGTGAAGGAACTTGTGGTTTCGTAAATCATATTAACTGAATTACAATGACTGCCTGCCTGACTAAGTCACCCAAGATAGAACGTCCTAGCGCAATATATTGAGGAGATCCGACACTAAATAAAGGCAACAGGGAAGAACTAAGAAGAAGATGAACAAAAATACGTAGGTAGATGAAGTGATCACCGTATCACCAGTCCACCACCTTTCCAGTCTAGCGAGCACTATCATCAGTTCCTTTTTAAACTGTGTTGCCCAATGTAGCTCATAAGTTTAGACCGAGAAAGTGTAGTTAATTTCACTTGCTCCGGTCTATAGTTATTCCCCTATCTATTTGCCTGCCACGTCCTTAAATTTCTTAAAATTCTTCTTCCTTCCTGCTATGTTAAATAGGTGTTGGACCCACTGCGTGGTTGCTTTCTCCTTCTCAGAAAAAAAAAAAAAACAGTTTTACACCTGAGTCTGCCTACATCATTGCGTGCTACATTCTTGTGCGTGCAGAATCAAGTTAAAACGATTGCTGGAATGATTTTAATTATGAGAATTCGGTGCTCCGTTGAGAGCATCTTCCGAAGGATGTCCGATAAAAAAAAGGATTAAAAAATAATCTTACTAACAAACGGCACACAGAATTTAATTGACTATTTTTGTTACAAACACATCAGGCTCGGAGTGATGGGAATTATTATGGCTGCATAACTGATAAGTCGTGATGACAGCGTTGCCAAGGAACCTGCCAGTTGGGTCCTGGCGCACCACATGCATGTACTCATCGCCGAGGGTGAACTGCACCTGGGGTGGAGCCGCCCAATCGCAGACTGTCGTCACTGCCTTGTTCACCATTGGTGGGTTAACGCAGTATAGCTGAAAGAAAGAACGGTTTCTTTAAAGGTTCTACATCAGTTCCATATGCTTTAGTCTCTTGGAGTGATGAGTAAGCCTCGCTACAAGGACCGTACCTATATTAGATCAAAATATACCTACGTATCTAAAACATGGCACCCACTATGCAAAGTACTCAGTGACTACAACGTAGGACGAACTGCTTCCAAACTGCAGTTTGGCGGTTGCGGTATAGCGGTCTTGATTTCTGTCCCGAAATATTCTAGGTATATAGAATTACTCGTCCCCTTGACAACAGCTATGAAACTAAATACCTAATGAACACTTACTTGTTGATAGGCTTCATGTTGTCCCGGCACTATGTAGCTATGCGGATAATCAAACTTGTATTTGGAGATGTAGTCGGTATCTTAAAAAAAACATACAGTCGAATTTAAAACCTCCTCATTTTTGAAGTCCACTTCTCAAAATCGCAACCCAAACTGCAATTGCAATTGCAGGTTGGACGTAGCTCGTCTGAATGGACCCATAGGTAAGTAAGTAAGAATAAAATAAACGATAATACTATTTACAAAAATCTACTAGGGACCCTATAGATTTACTTCATAAGTCACCAGGCAGATTTTTACTCATGTGCGCCAGGGTAATACACAGTTACGTACCTACACTAATGCATGTCTAAATAATAAGTCACAGCTTTTGCTAAAGCGGTTTCCACTTACCTTTTGTAACTTGAGTACAATGAGGCGGTGTATTCTGCTTCTTCCAATTCCCATGCGCACCCACCACACAAATTGTAACAAATAAACACAATTTCCAGCAAACCATCTTGTTTAGAACCAACATTCGACTGGAGTAACGAGTTGTTTAATAATAATTGACCCCGATACCCGCTGATAATGATTCATCAAGAGTTCGGCGTCATCCAGTTAAGAGTTCGGCACGGAAAAATATAAAAACCGACACAAGTTCTGACACAAAATCCACGATTCTGCAACCTAAGCATTGCTTGTATTGTAAATTTTGTTTGTTACCGCAGGAGGTAAACGGTATACCTACTTAGCTATACACTGATGGTAATATGGCTTATCAATTATTTGATTATGTTATGTAGGATTTACCGTGTACATACTATACCTTACGTGCCTCGCTGTTAAGTCTACCACAAAATGGACTGGGAGTAGGTAGGTTAATAATAATATAAATTATGTAGAACTTTCTCTTCAATAAAACACCTTTACTCACTTTATATATTTATTTCACTTTATTTAACTATAATAACTTAATGATCACAAGTAGGTACTACATACAACTTTCTCTAAGCGAATCCTAAACCCGAATGCCATACCATCGCGTTGGGCTGAACACAAGTGTTCCTTTTTTGTAAGCTATTCAAATTCCCACGCTTACAGCTCGTCCATCCTGATAAATGTTCACGTCCTCGTGAACTCGTACTTAAACTCAAAATCAGTTAAGATCACACAAATGACAGCAAGTAGGTACGTACTCATGGATCATCAAGAATATTGTTCAAAAGACTCTACCGCCTGTTCGGCAAGAAACTCCATAGCTGATACATTTTTATTTTTTTTTTGTACTTAATTCTATAGTTACATCAATTTAATTTTAATGTGAGAACAATGCATTCTGAGCTCGGCAGGGTAGATTTAGATCACTATACCCATTCAATATTCCTGTATTCGAGATAATTTTACACAGTCCTCACATTTACACAACAGTTCGTTATTGCGACATACAATTATACATAGATAATTAGCTAGTTTCTTTTATGCACATTATTTTATACAATTTAAACAATACGAAATAATCAGAACAAAATAAACTTCAATATTCAAAATAGTACCGCCACATTACGTTACTTATTATATTGATTGGTTATAATTGTCCCCGTTTTTACAATACCACATTTTCTACATTCCATCAATTTCGTTTCATCAGGTTTGTTAATCGCGTTTGAAATACAAGACGTGAAGTTCATGTAGTTTAACCAACAAAACACACAATTCATTGAATGCTGTAGAGCATCTAATTTATATCATGGTGCCAAGTCAGGTAGAGTGAATATAGACCAAAATTAAGCATCACAATGATCAAAGGAACTAATAAGATTATAAAAATACACCAAATTGATCAACGTTGACTATCTAACTTTCACCTAGCGTTCACAATAACTATGAATGGACTGAATGTAACTACTACACCGTGTCAAACCATTAAAGCTCAAGTCTAGAAATTGTTGTAACTTATTTACATTGAACCGATGGGAATATCTTAAATTTACAACACCTGGCTAGAATTTGTATTTATCTAGCTTATTATACTTGACTTTACTAAGTACATTGGCAAAATAATCTCATTGAAACGTCACACACGATACTACTATCATATACACCCAATAAGTAATTGCAATATTACCATGATGTCACTAATCAACATTAATATATGTAGTTTAAAGTACAACTTAGTCTTACAAAAAGGTCATATGACTTTCTAAATTACTCAGAGCTAATTTTATTCCATTCTTAATAAGAAATTCAATTTAACATAGACAATTCATGGTGTTTAAGAGGAGGGTTCGAAATTTGGTTGATTTTCTATTCTACTTTTTCTTTAAGTAAGTATGTGGACTAGGAATCTTATATTTAGATGTATGATTTTTGACTATATTATCTTGAGTATCTTTAAATCCAAATCACGATTTGATGAAATTTTCTCGATAAAAAAAATTTATGAAATGAGCTCTAATTATTTACAATTTTCCTTGCTACCACGATGTTTTTACGATTTAGATCACGAAATTATTTCTAAAACATAGCAAATAATGATATCTAAACTACCCTTCAACCATATTTTAATTCATGAAGTAGTTTTTTTTTAATTCAAGTAAATGTGGTTTGGCGCTTACGTTGTTTATTTCCGAGCGCGCGCACAATATCGCCATCTCACATTTTAAGTACTTGAACTAACCATGTCTCTCTCTAACTTTGTATTGTCAGTGTCCGCTCGGACTTGTTCGACGTCGGACCTGTGAAGGATTTTTTAAAAAATATTACGAAAAAATATTACGGTCGTGCCACATTACAGGTACAGTACAGTATTTACAGTCCGCCGACGCCTATGATAAATAAATAAATATCCTTGGAAATTCTTTTACACATGACTACCTGATCCCAAACTAAGCAGAGCTTGTACTATGGAAACCAGATAACTGATATTACTACATATACTACTTTTTGTTTGTAAATACAAACTAAATATACACTTAATTACACCTAGACTCGGGACATGCGGACATGTTCATGCACACAAATGCATGTCCTGGGCAGGAATCGAACCTACGACCTGCACTGCAGCGTGATTTTCGTTTGCTTTTCCTTGTCTTGTGTAATTTCTTTTCATCTCTTGTCATTTTGTGTCATCTCTTGTCATTTTGTGTCATCTCTTGTCATTTCATAGTTATTCGTGTCATTTCTGTAAAAACTCCCTATTTCGCTTACTGTTATATACTTGCAGCATGGTCTTGGGCCGACAGTGGGAATACATTGCTTGTCAAAACAATGGAGTCGCTTTATTGCGTTTGTTGTAGGTATGGATGGGCAAGTAATAAATATATCATACATCAATAAATTATCGTAAAAAATAACATTACAGATATGGATAGGAAAATGTTTGTCCGTCCTATTCAATCTATTATATTATAAACGAAAGTAACTCTGTCTATTACCTTTTCACGGCTAAACCGCTGAACCAATGTTGATGAATTTTGGTATGGAGATAGACTGGGTCTTGGCGGAGAACATAGGCTACTTTTTAGGGTTCCAAAGGGTGCTAACGGGACCCTATTACTAGGCCTACGCTGTCCGTCTGTCTGTCTGTCCGTCTGTCAGCGCGGGCTGTATCTCACGAACCGTAACAGGTAGAGAGTTGAAATTTTCACTGAATGTGTATTTCTGTTGCCGGTGCAGAACAAATACTAAAAATATAATAACATTTAAAAATAAATATCAAGTCTCAAACTTGATATTTTTGATGTGTTTATTCTACGGTGGTACGGAACCCTTTATGTGCGAGTCCGACGTCTTCAGATCTTATGAATGTTTTCTTGAAATAAATATAGTGTATTTTAAGTAATTAACTGGCCAACCCTCAGGTCCTACCTACCATGTTAGGATCTTTTTCGTTCTAGCGGGTGTAAACCGTGATTTAACGAGTTAATGTGATAATTTTTATAAAATATATATAAATAAATAAATCACAATAAATCTAAAACAATAAATAAAAGTAAAATTAAATTTAAAAAAATAATAATATTTATTTTAGATTTTTCATGTTTTATCATTAAAATACAATATAATATAACATAAATTAAAATAAAATACAATAAAATAAAAACCTACCCCTAATTAAACAAATACCGTCCGCGTGGGATACTGGCTGCATGTCCTCCCTGTTGTCAAGCGAATTTTTTGAGCAAGGAAAGAGCCAGCCCTCTTGTCACCTGTGGCGGTAACCAGTCTAAGGGTGATTTTGATAGATAAAAAAATAAAGATAAAAAGATAAACAATAAATAAATGCATGGTTAAATCAATAAAATTAATAAAAACTGAAAATTAAATTAAAAAATAAATTAAATATGGTAAAAATAAATATTATGACACCGCTGATGACTTCATGATCGGCATCGAAGTTAAGTACCAAAGTATTCCTTTGCCTACGAAACATGAAAAAGATACTCATATCCGGCAGTCAGTCACTGACACAGAGTATGTACATTTTTACCCGACTACGGTGGGCGGAGGGTTATGATTTTGACCGATATGTATGTATGTTCATCTGCTCCCGTATAACGTCGACTAAAACTAACTAAAACTATTTTTATCATAATAATTTGACTAATGAGATATCGTTGGACGCGTCTGGATCGTCCGCTGGTTATAGGCTATTATACGATCGAAATATTGTTATACGTATCTATCAGCATATTGTAGGTATCGTTTGTCTTCTTTTGACTTACTTTGTCTTCAGCAATAAAAACAACATAGAAATTAAATTATTTTTTTCAAATACACTCGACATAAAAATCCCATATAAGTAAAACGAAAAAAATATATTTGAATATTTTCATCCATTTCATCTATTTTAAAAGGTGCACTGGGACATATTATTTTAATTGTACGAATTAAACAATATTGTTCCTTCAAAAAATAACTATACTATAGTCTACTCCATAGCTGTTCTGTCCTAGCTAAGCGAGAGGGATATATCCTTCGGCAGCTCACGCGACGCTAGCCACACCCCGAAACTAAAATTCATTTTTTTCTTGTATCGTCTTAACTGGATTGAATTATTATTTCTCTTTCTCAATTCAGAGTATACAGTGTACACCTACCAAGGTCTCTTTTACTATATTTTTTTATTGGTAGCGTTTGCTTTGTTATACTATTACATAACATCACTATCACCGTTTGGAAATACTTATAAGGATATAACACGGAAGTATGACATTGTGTTTTTTTATTATTATTTACCTTTTCACAAGGGATGCATGAATATTTCGTTGCAATTATTGTAGTAACTAATAAAGGTACTTTACGTGAGAACAACAGTACTTATTGTGTCAACGGTACTTTAAACACAATCACAATTACTATAAATCTTGCTTTACAATATTTTACTAAGAAGATTGGCATATTTATTGTGACTTTTTACTTTTCGATAATATTGATCGTCGGCAGTGACTTGTCAACATGTATTAGTACATACTATACCCATATATTCAACTTCAATTTACATACACAATGTGTTATGTACTCACGTTATTTGATTGCTTTGAATTGACCTGAAACGATCGTTAATTAATCTGTGAACAACTTATAAACGTTAAACACACACACACACACACTCCGTGTGCCACATGGAAAACTAGACGGTAACCTCCATCGACTCATTATGTACTCATACACCTCATCATAGGTACTTTGCGTTATATTGATTATATCGCCTTATTCTTTTGCAAGTTTTGCTTTTGTCAGGTACATATTCGTGAAAACATATTAGTGACAAAATAAATCATTAGATAAAACAAGTGGGTTGGTCTAAAAATTTGACCATTATTGCATTGTTGAGAATACATAGATAAATGTACATTATTGCTGAAAGGAATTCATTATTTGTTTATTTAGTGCCCGGAAGGGGCATACAACATTATACTAAATAAAATGTATTTATAGCATACCCTTTGAGACCAATAGTATTTTGCAACTTATAATTACCATACTTGTACATTTTGTGCTCTATGCACATTTAATATCATAATAATTAAATATAGGTACTATATTGCTTGGGACCTTGGGCAAATTTTACTTACATACCTGTGACAATCATAGCTGTAAATAGATCATTACTACCATTCACTGGTGCAATCGTTAATAGAACTTTATTATGCAAATTTTTCATTTTACTTACATACCTGTGACAATCATAACTGAAAATAGATCATTATTACCATTCACTGGTGCAATCATTAATAGAACTTTATTATGCAAATTTCTCATTTTACTTACATACCTGTGACAATCATAACTGAAAATAGATCATTATTACCATTCACTGGTGGAATCGTTAATAGGACGTTATTATGCATACACACTTTTTGTCACATAAATATACTATATAGTACGGCGCACCTTGCACTACATATACACATTGTATCTCATTAGTTTTGTGGCCCACGTTACATTTGCGCACATTGCTCTACATGTACACATTGTACCTTATTGGTTTTGTAACCCATGTTACATTTGCGCACATTGCGCTTCACTTAGTACATACTGGTCTACACATTGCACTACCAATATGCTAAGTCCACTTGATTCGCGCACCATGCACGTTTGATTTGATTAGCGCACTTTGCGCTTCACTTAGTATATACTGGTTTACACATTGCACTACCAATATGCTAAGTCTCCTTGATTCGCGCACCATGCACGTTTGAATTGATTAGCGCACTTTGCGCTTCACTTAGTACATACTGGTTTACACATTGCACTACCAATATGCTAAGTCTACTTGATTCGCGCACCATGCACGTTTGATTTGATAAGCGCACTTTGCGCTTCACTTAGTACATACTGGTTAACACATTGCACTACCAATATGCTAAGTCTACTTCTTGTCTAAATCTATGCACCTTGCATTTCACACGCACCCACGTGCTGTGGTATATCTTATTACTTCGACTTACTGCGCGTTTTGTGCTTCCACAGCATACTTTATAAACATTCTCACTACGCAATTCGTATGCAGTATTCACTGGAAATGTTTAGTTTTCACTCTAAGCTACTAACATAGTACTAACCTACCACAATACTGACTGAAATGATCATTATTACTAATCAATATCTAACGCATCAATATTGAATGTATATTGCATCACTAGGTCTAAATGCATGCATCTTGCATTTCACACCTATCATTACCTATCAGTTAATCATTATCGCAACTTACTCTTTTCAAGTATATCTTATAGTACGACCATGTTCATTCTATACTTGCGCAACTTCTAATTTCAAGTCACTTAAATTCATTATTTAGGCCTTTGCTTGACTCCAGTATAATATGTAACTTTTGAGCGAGCTACTTCAATCTCATCATTGCAATGAAATGTTCATACTAAATCTGTGGTTATCATAACATAACAAATACAAATCAACGTAGTATTAATAGACTTTTGAATAAAGCGACTGCGGTAGGAATAATATAACCAATAGTAATAACAATAAATATCCTGGGACATTCTTTTACACATGGCCATTTTACACATTACCTATCCCAAACTAAGCAGAGGTTGCACTATGGAAACCAGATAACTGATATTACTTTTTGCTTGTAACTACCATACATAATTACACCCAGACTTGAGACATGCAGACATGTTCATGCACACGAATGCATGTGCCGGGTAGGAATCGAACCTACGACCTGCCTGCAGCGTGATAGGTGGAATCTAAACAAACCAAGCCAACGGGATTTGCTTGGATACAGTACAATAATTAACGGTGGCGGACCTTTATCTCATTGTATATACAGCTCTAGTAGCCACCTCTACCGTACCTACTATTTTCAAGTACGTTAGTTTTAGATACACATAAATAGCGTCATTTTGTCAAATCTTAGTCGTCAGGGCGGCCGAATTGATTAATAAAATCAGAGTAACGTCGAACTCTGATCGCGTGCATTTTTTTTTTATAGTCCTTCAAATGTGGTTTGATTTATTTATTTATTATTCGAACCGTCATAAAATTTACCTATTACATCTCATTGTAAATTATAGACAATAAAACATGCCCTATAGGTACTCACTTAGTCACCGGTAACTTTTGCCTATTCATGCATTGTTTCAATTAGTACCTGTTGTTTTTTTCTTTTTAGGTTATTTTTATTATCTTGCTGACTCTCACCTACTTTCGATTTTTTTTTTTCATCTTTCCAGATCGTTCCTTTAAGTATCTACTAGATAACTCAACATTTAAGGTATTACATTGACATTTTAACTTAGCGAATTCTTTAAAATTTTACGACATGTTCTTTGATAATTATCTTTTATTGTTTGATACTGTGTTTCCAACTTGAATTACATTGAGAAACTTAATTTCAATTGTAACTTAAATTCAAATAAAGTGTAAATAACAATTTAACTACCGCCCCTTCATTGTTTCGCCGTTTGATCAGATCGCTTGCAGTAGTTTAGCTGATATCATTACGTTTTACTTCCTTCATCTATTCCATTAAGCCACCACACGTTACAAGTTCAACTAGTTGAACTATTGGGCCAAATTGTCTAATTACTTCGCCTTTTAACCTCTTGTCTTACAGTTCTATCGACATGTTCATGCTTTCAATTAGTATTGCAATATTTGATCGTTAGGTACCTATACTGAGACGTACCTATTCCGTCACACAATATAACATGACGACCGCGATCGCCAAGGAGGCGGTCAGGAACCCTGTAGAACGGGTCTGCATCATCCTCCCTTGCACCTTGCACCTTGTTACTCCAACATTCACCAACAGACAGGTAACATGAAAACAATAACAATAGCTGTTGTGAAGTTTCATTTAATACAATTCTCACATAAAAATAGCAATCTTACACAAGCTGAAGAGTTTGCCTATTTTAGCAATTTTCTATCGACAGATCAATTTTATCTATTGTTCTGTTGTTGGTCTTTGCGTAGAATTTTATATTTCAGCTTCATATTCTTTAATCATCAGTCGCGCTCGAGCGCCGATATGTAGATATAGGTTTTTAGGTGTCGACGATCAACCGGTTAGTCATCAATGGTAAATTAAATTTTACATACCCAGAACTTCATTACGCGCATCTAGCTCCCGCATCGACAGTTGCTACCTCACAACAACTTATGTACATATATAGTCTATAAAATGGTACTTGATTTCGTGCTTACCTACGTAAACATTTTGACTATTTCACATAACTTATTGACGGCACAACCATAATTAATTGACTTGATGTTGTTCGATAAAGGTACAAAATTCTCATGAGGTACTTAGTACATTTACCATAGAATTGTAACATCACTCAATGTGTGATTTATTATTACGTACCTATATGCGATCTATGAAACTTTTAAATTGATTTCGAATCATATTCCTTAGTCCAATTAATAATCTCGCAAGAGATTAATTAATATAATAAACTTAATAAACCGTATATGTGAACCACTTTAATTTCCACCGTACCTGTTATACGTTAATTGCCGCGTGACATAAACGCGATTACTTTCCTCAGTGATGCCACATTTCTGAATCTTTCTGGCCCGCAGACCACGGTGGCTGTCCCCGCAGACATGGCCGGCTACAACCAGGCTCGTGTCCATCGATGTGTAGGATGACTCTCCTTTCGAACTCTCTCTTTGTCTGAAATCATGTTTGATTGCATTTTAAAGTAATCTTGTACACAAAGGGTTAATTATTTCGTAATATTTAAAACTAGCATGGGAATAACCATCAAACATTAGATTCATAGATAAATCTTATTCTTCTTCTTAGTCGTTACTAGGGGGTGCATTCCGAAATTCCGAAATTTCATAATTTCGAAATTTCGGACCATTTTTGCATAGTTTTTAATTTCGAAATTTCGGCCATTCAGTTTCGGAATCCGAAATTAAATTAAATTTCTTAACAGCCACCGTAATTCTCGAATGAATCATTTTTCCATTTCGTGCGCTATCCTAGAGTCTTTATATTGGAACTAGAACATTATGGAACTATTAAAATGCCTGTAGAATAAACCCCCCCTCCCCCCCCCCCCGCCCCCTCCCGCGACCTAAATATTGAGAATAAAAGTAAAAAAACATTATGTGAGAGGGATACTACTTATATTCCCAAAACTGTTCATATTTCCTGGAGGGCAAAATTCGACAAGTTTCATCAAGACTTTCAAATGAAAAGCTTGCGTCAGCCTGGACTTTCTCTCAGTTTTAACTTATTGAGCCCAAACATGATGCGTAAAACTAAAGTCTATGAAACCAAACCCAAGAAAACGTATGAACATTATCATAGAGGCACGAAATAGCTATAGAGCGAGGGTTATTATTATGTATTTCTGTCCTGAACCTGTTTCTTATTAATCCGAATTTGATCAATAGTAGAAGACCCATTTGCTAATCATGAGATTAGGTTAGGCAGAGGCACGTACAGAGGACCAGATCATGAAGGTGAAGGCTAGAAATTTGTGGAATAGATCAACGGCACAGGAGTGAAATCAGTGTCGGGTAAGGAAAGAGCCGAGTCTGTTTTTATTGTCCTTTCGAAATTTTCCCCAAAAAATCCTAATTCTCCTTTGACTATTTCGTATAGACTTCCTTCAGTATCCTCCATTTATCTGTCTAACAGGACCTTTCCAGTTCGTGCGGCCTTCTTAACGTCATCTTTTCATAGCACTTGAGGTCCCTTTAGTGGACATTTATTTTTCAATAGTCTCGAGTCTCCATTAGAGTAGCGATTTGCACCAAGATCCCTAATTTTGCTTAACATGACAAGTCTTTCATTCAAATTGAGGCAGGTTACTCGTTTGCTGACTTTGCTTTGGTTTCTAACGGTCAATGGTCCAGCTTGCTGAGGTCTTTCGCTTAATAATATTGATCTAATTACGGCGATGAGACCGTCCAGCAATGTGGAGACTTTGCTTATTTTATCTTCTTCTTCTATTTAGGTACCTGAAGGCCCTTGTCATTGTAGCTGATGAAGCTCTTTCCATCATTCCCAGTTTAGGGCAGTATCTTTCACCTCCTGATACGATATGATATCAACCCTAAAATAAATCTGGCTCATGTAATTTATTCCTGGTCTTGCGTCTTCTTCATCATCGTTTTCCTCCTATCTTTTCTTCGAAGATGTTTTTCATAAAGTTGTCATATTGTATGAGATGAAAACATTTTTCTTCTGCTACTAAATATTGTTTCTAAACGTTCTTCTTTATTTGACTCTCATTTGTAACAGATTTCTTTCCATTATCCTTCATCACCACATTTCAAACGTTTAAATCTACCCTATGCTCGTCTCTTTCAATGCAGGTCCACGATTCACACCCATATAGCGCTACGCTTTATTTTATTTATCAATTAAGAAATTGCCTGAGCTGGGTCTGTGAAAATATTTTTGAAGGTGTCTGAATGAAATGTTTTTGGTTTGTTGTCTGTTTGTCTGTATATCTGTACTTATGTTCGAGCATCACAAGAAAATGGCTCAACCGACTGTAACGAAGTTTTCACTAAACATATTATCACGATATTAGGATTCTAGCTACAGAATAAAATTTAGCGCTAGTTGAAGCTGCGGCTGGAAGCAATTTTTTCGTCGTAAAATGATTCGAAAACGACATATCTAATGTTAAAACACTAATTTATACTAAACATTTCAAATTTTACAGTAAAATTGCAATTTATAATCGATTTACCAAAATGTCGTTTTAATTTCGGAATTCCGAAATTTCGAAACTGACGAGCCCAATTTCGTAGGCCAATTCCGAAATTGAAAATCTACGAAACTGCACGCCCTAGTCGTTACGCTCTTGGCAGAGCGGTCGTGGTCAACATGTGGAGCTACCATGGGCAGATGTTGCTCGCCTCACGATCTCTCGCCATTTGTTTCTGTTGGTGCTGGCTCTGGTGCATTCATGCAAGGGTCCATCCACACAAGATTTAATCTGGTCAGTCCATCGCATGGGTGACCTTCCTCGTGGAATCTTATTATAGTTACCAAAATACAGGTTAGATCGGGTACCTACGTTTTACACTGAGTTCATTACCTATTCATAAGTACGTTAAAGGCATTTTCAAGTTATTACTTATTGTTAGGCTATTTATTTTGGTCGACAAATGGTCTTATCCAAGTACCTAGTTACCCATTACTCTTGTCAATACTATAATGTCAACAACATAACTGATTTAACTGAGTGTGAAAGCAATCTATAAATAGAAATCCACATTTTTTTGTTTGCTCTGTGGAATCTAAGTCAAGTGTTAGGTTCGGTACCAAAAAAAAAACTACCTGAGACCCCACTCAGAACCTTGTCCCGCTGATTTGTGTTGTGACTCTTGCTTTATTCACAAAATAGTTAACTCATGCTATCACGCCTAGTTCACTCCAAAGGAATAGGCAGAAATGTACTATTGTTTTATCTATAAGCCGTTTGTGATTACTTTCCATATACAATGATTTAAGAATTACGCTGTCCATATGACTTTTACTCTGATGTTCTAAGATACAGATCTGTTCCTTGTCTTATTTATTTAATTGTATAATATTAGGTATAATGAAAAAGATTGAATCTTTCAGTATGCAGTTAGACATATTTTGTAGTTATGGACATCTAAAGCAAAATGGATTTACATTGCATTAAACTTACCAAAACTTTACGAATTATCAAATTCAATGTTAAGATTCCATAGTTCGTTTCGGACTTCTTTGAAATCACATAAATTATTATTCGCTCAGCCTTGAGTTAAGGCGAGAAAGGTATCTATAGACCAAAACATAAGTGTAGGTAACAAACACTATAGTTGACAGGTAAATAATCAAAGTCACTTACTTGATATTTTTATACTAAACCTGGCCGAAAATTTGGCACGTGGACATCCCGCTTCTGATTTGTATAACTTTCTCTTCAATAAAACACCTTTACTCACTTTATATATTTATTTCACTTTATTTAACTATAATAACTTAATGATCACAAGTAGGTACTACATACAACTTTCTCTAAGCGAATCCTAAACCCGAATGCCATACCATCGCGTTGGGCTGAACACAAGTGTTCCTTTTTTGTAAGCTATTCAAATTCCCACGCTTACAATTACTACCAGCGTAATTAGGTATGTCTCACAATATGAAGCGAAAGTTTTATTTTATACTTAATTTAATAAAACCAGGGTAATTTGAATAATTTTAGTTTATTAAGCTTATATCCATTTTCATATTAGTCATGTATAACCATTTTGGATTCGGTATCCTCTACTATGTCGCCACAGCCGTCTCCTTCGTCTGAACTAATGTCTGGAGATACGTTCATGTTTAGAATATCGTGCCACAGTTCTGCGTGATACAAAGCTGCTGTTTCTACTTCTGTTTCAGCGACAGTCACTGTAATATTATTATTATCACAATAATTCGGTTAGTATACAGTAGCAGAAGTTTAATCGATGATTTTATAAGGTAACTAAGTTATCAGTCAGTAATCACTAGTAGTTTTTTCTAACTCACAACGCAAATTCAATACAAGTTGAATGGTCTTTTTCATTCGTGCTAAATCAGATTCGATTTCGAATTGCACTTCTTTATAAAAGCCTGGGCTGTTTACATCAATATTCGGCATTTCGTTATAATTTGTATCCATTATCAAGCTTTTTTTTAACGATATTCGTTCTTTTCTTGCTCAGAATTTTTTCTTTTAATTTTTATCGAATTTCGCGCCTATTTAATAAAGATGGCGACTTTATTATTTTTTATTTCCAAGTTATTTGCTTTGAGTATTTTTCACAGCAGCGCGATTGATTTTAGATGGGGAGTCGTAGAAGGTGTTTCTGGATATGCACGAGCGCGTCAGATTAAGATAAGGGGGATAAGCACATATTGATAAGAACCTCAAAAAATTATGAGCCCTTAATATTGGTGGGTTTGCTCAGGGGAACCAAAAAAAAATAGATCATCTTAAAATACTCGAACTTGTCAGATTAAGATAAGAGGAATTCATTACTAGTATTGCGTTCCATTCACCGTAAATTTTGCTATTTTCGTCCACAAAAACTGTTAAAAACGATAATAATGATCACTTTCAGTACAAGTTGGTGCGAGTGGAACGAGAATTGTGATCGAAAATAACGAAATTAACAGTGAATGGAACGCACCTTAGCTAAGAAGTGTCAAAAGTGTCAATTTTGCTAATTTGATCGTCAGTCTAAGAAATGGGAGCATCTGGAAGTTTCACTTTTTCACACCCTCAGTTTTTTTTTTAAATATAGGACTGCGGTGGCAAAAAAACGTACGGCCCGCCTGATTTTAAGCAGTTACCGTAGCCTATAGATGCTTACAAGTTCTGACGCGCTTGAGTAATTATTTTTTTCAATTTATCATGTTGGAGCATGAAAAGTATCAATATCTGACACGCTTGAGTATTTTTATGTCATTGCATTTTATACAAAAAAATATTTTTTTTTTCATGTATACGCTTCCCCCACCGCTGAAAGTGGAAACATCTAGAACAATGTATTCTTCCTATTATCTCATCTACCGAATCTACTAGGTTTGGACGACGCTCGTGCAAATCCACGAATTGCACGCTCGCCTCCCCATCTATTTGCGACAAAACACGACGAAAGGACTTGTTGACAACTTGTCGAATTTAAAATATTAAAATGTATGAAGTTCGTTGCAGAATGTAACACTGGCATAATGCGTTCGTGAAAGTGCTGAGATACAAAAAAAATACCTGCATAGATCTGTCACTGTCATTCTGAATGCTGTCAGTCAGTTGTCACGCGTTTTCATTTTCTTTTTGTAGAAATTCAGCTGAGTTATAACGCATAAAATCAACTTTTGGGCTCGTACATTTCACTCATGATTGTTTACTAATAATATAGGATTAAGTCGTTATAATTATTTCGCCAAAATGATGAGCGACGACGATCGTGACATAGATATCGAAAGTGATGTATGTTTTCGCGATTTGACAGATGATTGGTTCCGCGCTGCATGTTTATTTTGATACGTTTTGATAGTGATAATATTCTCTTTGCAATTACAGGCTGAAAATGACTCGGATTCTCGTTCACACGCCAGGAATAGTATCGGTGGAAGCGGATATTACTCACAGGTAGGATTTGCCATTTGATAATCCACTAACCATGACACAATGGGCTTGCAGGTAGCTAGTGGTGGAGGACAAAAACGATAGTCTTTGTCCATACACCGTTTGAATCATAATTAACTGGTTAGGTAATGTGTGGGTTGTGTCAGGTACACAACCTGTACCTAACATGACCTACACATTACCTAACATTAATGTGTGCGTATTGATATTTACAGGCTGAAAAGAGAGCACATCACAATGCGTTAGAAAGGAAAAGAAGAGATCACATTAAGGATAGTTTTACCTCTCTAAGGGAATCTGTACCAGCTCTACAGAATGAAAAAGTGGTAATTACTTATGTAAATAATATTATCTAACTACCATTATATTTTCCTGAATCTCAAGAAATATTATTTATATTTTTTCATTGTAATTGGCAATTAGCATGCCACAAACATAAAGAAGAACTAAGTTTTCAATTGAGAAATATCATATTATGACAGTCTTGTTACAATGCAAGCTATACTCTCAGCGAGTCAGATAAATAAGCTTGTTGGACTTATACATATATTTTCTATATAAATGGATAAATTTCCACCTTGATTAACTCTACTTCCAAAATATCTTACTTACAATCCTTTATCATCTTTCGGTTCATTGAAAATTAAATTATTTGTTCACCTTGAATAAACTTTGCTGATAAATAATAGGTATTTTTCTATACAAAAAACAGTATTTCAATTACCTTTAATGTAATCTTCCAGGCTAGTCGAGCACAAATATTAAAAAAGGCAGCAGAATACATACAGTTCATGAGGAGAAAAAACAACTCGCATCAACAAGATATTGAGGACTTGAAGAGACAAAATACATTGTTAGAGTCACAAAGTAAGATTCTTTACCTGATAAATAAATGTAGTATGGTCAGAGAGCAATGATAAATACAGAGGTGCGACTACAGAGCCATGGTGCAGCGCGCAGGGCGTAGTAGTATGGTACGGTCCTGCTCTCCATCCTGCACCCACAGTGTGATCATTGTCGTCTAGACAGCAATCACTGTAGCACTGTTTTTTATATCTTGACAGCAATCGGACACTGGGTGCAGGATATACATTGCAATGTTGTACCTCTGTATTTATCCCTACTCTGTGTTGCGGTGGTTGCTATTTACCGCATATACAATACTGACTGTACTATGTCTAAAGTACTTGGATAAAAGGTCAATGGCCTTTGTGCGTACCATAGGGATAACCAACCTTTTTGCCACTTCTAATTCTCAGCGTCGTAACTTGCGCTATATCGCAAAACAGGTTTGTTATCTCTGAATGCCCGCGTCGTTCACACTACCACGAATTACAAAATGCAAAAGAACAATTTTAATTACTACATCTTGAAATAATCTTGTCACATCGGCAATGTACAACGATATTATGATTCATGTCATTTCTAGGCTGTACTGTCCCACTGCTGGGCAAAGGGGACAGTATGATTTCAGACCTTTGTTATGATTGGTCGATATTTAAATTTGCTTTTTTATTTCCAGTCCGAGCACTAGAAAAGGCGAGAACAACAGGTAATTATGTAGATGCCCACGAGCTGGGGCTCGGCATCAAGTCTGAGAACGACTCGCACGACACGGACAGTTCGGACGGCGAGGGCACCACCCGCCGCGTCAAGAAGCTCAAGATCAACGGAGTCATGTCTAGTAATTAGGTTCGATAGTTAGTAGGTGAATATCTTGGCAATTGAAAACTTTGTAGGAAGTATTATCTGCTATGTGAGATAGACATGTAGAAGAGTTTATTATAAATGGCAGCGTGTCTGTTTGCATTTCACTCCCACCCTGTGTGGTTGAGGGAGAGGCCATTGTTTTCCGATGGTGTTGGCGAATGCCGGCTCACCCTTTTTGTGCAATGTTCGCGACAACCAATCAAGTCCGTCTATTTTAAATAAGTATATGTCATAACTAACTGCTAAATATTATTAAATTGATTGCAGTTGAAAATTAAAGTTTAAAACGATAAGTAGGTAAGTATAATAGTATGTATAGGCAAGTAATAAGCTTTACGTAGTACTGAAGTAATAATAAATAATCAGTAACATGTAGCAATTTCAGTTACATTTTCACTGCCTATTATTAATTTGCGACTACTTTTTTAGACTATAATGGGTTATTTTTAAACTAGTTCGAGACCGGGAAATATATACATACATACATACATTATTATACTCACGCCTGAATCCCACTGGGGTAGGCAGATACTATTTATTGCTACATGTTACAATTTTGACACACCTCTTTTGCTTCACTGAGAAATTACATGTCAAATGTTCAAAATGTCACTCTGACAATTTATTTTAGTCCACTATGAACGAACGTAAATACATACTGGATTGTTCACTACTGCACAAAAAACGAGCCGAGCGAGAGGCCCCAGTTGGGACCGTGTCCCTCTCATTTCGAGTTGCCATGGCAAAATAATATTTTCGTTGGGTAGTGATTGGTAGTTTTTAAATCAAGCTAATAAATTAATTAAGTATTTATCGTGCCTGTTGTTTATATGATAAAACAATAGTCACGATAAATAATAAATTAATTTATTTGCTTGATTTAAAAACTACCAATCACTACCCAACGAAAATATTATTTTGGCATGGCAACTCGAAATGAGAGGGACACGGTCCCAACTGGGGCCTCTCACTCGGCTCGTTTTTCTGTCTAAGAATTGTCAAGGTATAATAGACCTCAAGGCAGCAGACTAAAGTTGAATTTCTTCATAACCAAAAACTCAAGTGATAAATCCTTCATTATACATCCGTGCCACTATGGTCTTGGGTAGTGATGCCGACATTATAAAAAAATTAAGGACAGCCACACACCATCCAAAATAATGAATACTTAAAAAAAAGCTTAGATTTGCCGTAGAGGTTTAAAGCCGATCGCAATCGAACACGAATTCAAACTCTCTAGTCATGCGCAGTCTCGGCCACGGCCGAGATTCTCGTGACATTTTAGCCGAGAACGGCCGAGACCGAGACATATCTTGGTCGGACCTTAGCTGCAAAACAATCTTTAATCAATGTTTCTCGTACAATGTCCGCCGGAATACTGAATCATGTATTGCGGGATGGTGTCCAAAACGTCACCTCTGTGGCGACAAGGTCACGTGTATCACGTTACTTCTTTTTTTACTAATTCTTTGTGCAATACCGGAAGTACCTGCCTCTTAATGATCAATTGCCAAGATTGATTGACCTTGAACTATCTAATGTAAGTAATTTGATAAATGTTATGAAGTAAGTTCACTTTACATTGAATTTTCTTATTGAACTGTATTTTATGTCACCTTTTTATTTTATTTGTATTATCTGTCGACGGAGATACTGGCTCGCTCGCGGGAAAGTACTTTGACTATCTATCTATGTCATATAATCCATGAAGTTCCCTCCATAAAATTAGCTGACAATTAGATTTTATATAATCAACACCAGTAAATACCTAATAGGTTTCGGTCTTGTTTGCTGCTTTGTGGTATTAATAACCGGACATAACAAGGTGTCGATAAATTATACAGGACACAAATTCCTTAAGGATCACGACAATCAGTATTGAGGACGCGACGCTAGGAGGAGGTAAACGGTGTTATTGCAAACAAGTGAAGCATATTTTAAACGCGTCTCAGTCTATATTTTCAAGAGAATTTCGACTAAAGACACGTTCTAAAACTGGTTTTCCTTTTTATAATAACACCAAAAGTGTTTAGATAAATTTAGGGGGCCCATATCACACGCGTGACCACCGCATACACATTTCGCCAAAGTTAAAATCAATTTTATTTACTACTGCACTGATCATATTTTCTTAATGCTCGCGCGTTGAATAAAGTTGGTGCAATGGTAAAATAATATACGCGCGAATTTTACGCGCCAGTCAGTCTAGTCAAGTTAGACTAGACTTTTCTAGTTTATACTTTTCTTGCGGCTTTTAGTTCGCTAACGTAGCCTTTATTTTTTTAAGTTTCGTTTTTTAGTTCAGCTGTCACCGCGTCAAACTCTTGTTTGCGTGGCTAGTTTGCTGTATAGGTATACCGCAGGAGTCGAACCGCGCCTTAGGTACGCGAGCGGCGAGACGGGGGGGCTCATCGCTCTCGCCGTCCCACTTCCCCACCCGTCATCGCTCTCGCCGTACCACCCTCCCACCCTCCCACCTTCCTGCGCATACCCAAAGCGCGGCACAGCACTTGCGGTATACCTATAACATTATAATAACAATATTTTTGTAAATTGTTCCATGTCGTACAAGGTTGTAAGATAATTCAATATGAAGTCAAGTAAGTAGGTGTAAGCTTTAGTCTTCTTGAACAATAATTCAAATGGATGGACATATGTATTACAATTCGCATATTTGCATAAAAGTGACATTCCTCATGTTATATTATATTTTTTATACTACCTGAGTGAATATCGTTGGGATATTTTTAAGGTGCAATGATTTATGTTCTTTGAAGGAATTATATTCTATGATTATTTTTATACTATTGTCATTGTAAATATGTCGTATATATGTATAGGCTACCGGTAGGTAAGCTACTTATTACGATACATTAATTTATTTTTAAAGAATGGTGCTAATCCTGTCAGATTGGATCCCTTGCATTACTAATAAACATTTGTAAGTAGGTAGCTACCTTACCATAGCAATAAACAATTTATGAATTTAAATGTTTGTAATTAATATAAAAAATTGTTCTGGAAGACTAAATAGATTTAACATAAAAATATACTTAAATACTCTGTTAAACTTGTGTTTTTGTTCAAATTTCCTTAATTGTACCGCTATTGGAAGACATAGAGGTAGCACATGTACAAGCATCGGAAAAAATAATTAAATTAGGTAACTACTACTAAGTAATTCTGTTAAAAACTAAATTTGAAAAAAAAAAAAATGTCTTGCTTAATATGTATTATGACTATGAGTAGGACGGCAATACCCTTGTTTTAGACATGTTTAGTTTGTGCCAACTAAATTAGTACATAGCAGAGTTGCAAAAAAACAGGAAATTTAAAATGAAAAGTGTTTAAAACGTGTTTAAATCATTGATTTAAAACAGAACGAATTAACGAACGATTTAAAACATGTTTTAAACACGGTGTTTAAAACAAGGTGAATTTTACGTAACAACCCTGGTTCATAGTCCAGCTTTAATAGTAGTTGTAACATAATCTTTTTTTATAGGACAGGTGGCAAACAAGCGTACGGCCCGCCTGATGTTAAGCAGTTACCGTAGCCTATAGATGCTTGCAATAACAAAGGCATTCCTTGCTCGTTGCCGACCTGAAGGGGACTGGGAAAGAGGGAGGGGAAGGGGGAGCTGGGCTTCCGGCTCTCTCACTTATCGTACGAAACAACGGTAATAGCTGCTTTACGCCGATATTCTGTGAGAGGGGGGTATTACCCGGTCGAGCCAGCCCTTATATGAGCTGCAGTCAATTGGCTACAGCTTGGCTCTACCACCAATAAAATTTACCGGATAGCACCTGTCACGTTGGGTCCTGACTATCTGGTGAAACGTGGGCTTTGAGTTGGCTTAATACCTCCACATGTGGTGGTCATGGACCAATTACTAAGGGGACTGGCCCTAAGCAACTCGGCCGAGTAGTCGGCCTAGTACTAACATCGACATAAAAGGAAGCGAGTAGTTCAACTATTTACCGGTAGATAGAACAATGAAAATGAAAAAACAATGACCACGTTTTTTTTCATACATATATCTAACTAGCTTTTGCCCGCGACTTCGTCCGCGTAGACTTCAAAATAAAAAAAAACCGGGCAAGTGACTTAAGACTTTTTAGTACTTTTTAGTGCGCCAGGGTTTTTTAAGTCTGTATTTGCTTTTTTATAAAAATAATTTTATTTCACGATTTTTATTGGAGCCATACAAACTTTATCTCGGTACCTAATTCGGTGAATGCGTGTTTTGGTAGGTAGGTATATAGAGCCAAAATCCCAAATCCCCCTCCCCTTCTCCACCCCTTTTCCTCCCCTCTCTTCCTTCTGCTCCCTCCCCCTCCATTTCCCTTTCCCCTTCCCCCTACCTTACGTCTTCCCCTTCCTCCCTCACCTACCCTATGCATACTAAGTTTCAAGTCAATCGGGTACAAACATATTTTTCTGCCGTACTTTTCTACCTTTAGTTTCCTTCCCCCTTTTGGGTGTTGATTTCCGAAATGATTTTTTATGGGATCAAACTGAAGTAGTACCTACCTACCATATTCAGCTAAGCTTATACCCCAATTATTTAAAATGAATAATCATAACCAATCTCGAGATATGGATGACTAAACATTCGCAGACCCCGCTCTCCCCTTTTCCTTCAAAATATTAAAAACGCTGAAACACCAGTATGATTATTTAAAATGAACAATCATAACCAATCTCGAGATATGGATGACTAAACATTCGCAGACCCCGCTCTCCCCTTTTCCTTCAAAATATTAAAAACGCTGAAACACCAGTCTGATTATTTAAAATGAACAATCATAACCAATCTCGAGATATGGATGACTAAACATTCGCTGACCCTGCTCTCCCCTTTTCCTTCAAAATATTAAAAACGCTGAAACACCAGTCTGATTATTTAAAATGAACAATCATAACCAATCTCGAGATATGGATGACTAAACATTCGCTGACCCCGCTCTCCCCTTTTCCTTCAAAATATTAAAAACGCTGAAACCCCAGTCTGATTATTTAAAATGAACAATCATAACCAATTTTGAGATATGGATGACTAAACATTCGCTGACCCCGCTCTCCCCTTTTCCTTCAAAATATTAAAAACGCTGAAACCCCAGTTTGATTATTTAAAATGAACAATCATAACCAATTTCGAGATATGGATGACTAAACATTCGCTGACCCCGCTCTCCCCTTTTCCTTCAAAATATTAAAAACGCTGAAACCCCAGTCTGATTATTTAAAATGAACAATCATAACCAATTTCGAGATATGGATGACTAAAAATTTGCTGACCCCGCTCTCCCCTTTTCCTTCAAAATATTAAAAACGCTGAAACCCCAGTCTGATTATTTAAAATGAACAATCATAACCAATCTCGAGATATGGATGACTAAACATTCGCTGACCCCGCTCTCCCCTTTTCCTTCAAAATATTAAAAACGCTGAAACCCCGTCTGATTATTTAAAATGAACAATCATAACCAATTTTGAGATATGGATGACTAAACATGCGCTGACCCCGCTCTCCCCTTTCTCGTCAAAATGATTAAAAATACGGAAACCCCAGTCTGATCAATTCAAATAAGCAATCATAACCAATATCGAGATATGGATGACTTATTAAAACATCCCTTGACCCCGTTTTCCCCTTTCCCGTCAAAATAACAAAACTCGACCACCCCTATACAAACTTTCACTCCACATTTCACCCCTTAGGGGTTGAATTTCCAAAAACACGAAATAAATCTAAACACAAACTTTCATTCCCCTATTTTACCCCCTTAGGGGTTGAATTTTCAAAAACCCTGAAATTACTCTTTTTTATTTTTGAAAATACACCTAATCACCAATTTAAGTAATTCTAACTTCAAAAATGACGGAACTTCCATACAAACTTTTATCCCCTATTTTACCCCCTTAGGGGTCGAATTTTCAAAAACCCTGAAACCCATATTTTTTTATTTTTCAAAAGACACCTAATCAGCAATTTTCATAATTCTAACTTCAAAAATGACGAACTTCCATACAAACTTTCATCCCTTATTTTACCCCCTTAGGGGTTGAATTTCAAAAAACCCTTTCTTAGTACACCTCTACACATCAAGACAAACCCACCCTCCAAATTTCAAGTCTCTACGATCAGCGGTTTAGGCTGTGCGTTGTCTGTCAGTCAGTCAGTCAGTCAGTCAGTCAGTCAATCAGGACTTTGATTCTTATATATTTAGATAACAAAGGCATTCCTTGCTCGTTGCCGACCTGAAGGGGACTGGGAAAGAGGGAGGGGAAGGGGGAGCTGGGCTTCCGGCTCTCTCACTTATCGTACGAAACAACGGTAATAGCTGCTTTACGCCGATATTCTGTGAGAGGGGGGTATTACCCGGTCGAGCCAGCCCTTATATGAGCTGCAGTCAATTGGCTACAGCTTGGCTCTACCACCAATAAAATTTACCGGATAGCACCTGTCACGTTGGGTCCTGACTATCTGGTGAAACGTGGGCTTTGAGTTGGCTTAATACCTCCACATGTGGTGGTCATGGACCAATTACTAAGGGGACTGGCCCTAAGCAACTCGGCCGAGTAGTCGGCCTAGTACTAACATCGACATAAAAGGAAGCGAGTAGTTCAACTATTTACCGGTAGATAGAACAATGAAAATGAAAAAACAATGACCACGTTTTTTTTCATACATATATCTAACTAGCTTTTGCCCGCGACTTCGTCCGCGTAGACTTCAAAATAAAAAAAAACCGGGCAAGTGACTTAAGACTTTTTAGTACTTTTTAGTGCGCCAGGGTTTTTTAAGTCTGTATTTGCTTTTTTATAAAAATAATTTTATTTCACGATTTTTATTGGAGCCATACAAACTTTATCTCGGTACCTAATTCGGTGAATGCGTGTTTTGGTAGGTAGGTATATAGAGCCAAAATCCCAAATCCCCCTCCCCTTCTCCACCCCTTTTCCTCCCCTCTCTTCCTTCTGCTCCCTCCCCCTCCATTTCCCTTTCCCCTTCCCCCTACCTTACGTCTTCCCCTTCCTCCCTCACCTACCCTATGCATACTAAGTTTCAAGTCAATCGGGTACAAACATATTTTTCTGCCGTACTTTTCTACCTTTAGTTTCCTTCCCCCTTTTGGGTGTTGATTTCCGAAATGATTTTTTATGGGATCAAACTGAAGTAGTACCTACCTACCATATTCAGCTAAGCTTATACCCCAATTATTTAAAATGAATAATCATAACCAATCTCGAGATATGGATGACTAAACATTCGCAGACCCCGCTCTCCCCTTTTCCTTCAAAATATTAAAAACGCTGAAACACCAGTATGATTATTTAAAATGAACAATCATAACCAATCTCGAGATATGGATGACTAAACATTCGCAGACCCCGCTCTCCCCTTTTCCTTCAAAATATTAAAAACGCTGAAACACCAGTCTGATTATTTAAAATGAACAATCATAACCAATCTCGAGATATGGATGACTAAACATTCGCTGACCCTGCTCTCCCCTTTTCCTTCAAAATATTAAAAACGCTGAAACACCAGTCTGATTATTTAAAATGAACAATCATAACCAATCTCGAGATATGGATGACTAAACATTCGCTGACCCCGCTCTCCCCTTTTCCTTCAAAATATTAAAAACGCTGAAACCCCAGTCTGATTATTTAAAATGAACAATCATAACCAATTTTGAGATATGGATGACTAAACATTCGCTGACCCCGCTCTCCCCTTTTCCTTCAAAATATTAAAAACGCTGAAACCCCAGTTTGATTATTTAAAATGAACAATCATAACCAATTTCGAGATATGGATGACTAAACATTCGCTGACCCCGCTCTCCCCTTTTCCTTCAAAATATTAAAAACGCTGAAACCCCAGTCTGATTATTTAAAATGAACAATCATAACCAATTTCGAGATATGGATGACTAAAAATTTGCTGACCCCGCTCTCCCCTTTTCCTTCAAAATATTAAAAACGCTGAAACCCCAGTCTGATTATTTAAAATGAACAATCATAACCAATCTCGAGATATGGATGACTAAACATTCGCTGACCCCGCTCTCCCCTTTTCCTTCAAAATATTAAAAACGCTGAAACCCCGTCTGATTATTTAAAATGAACAATCATAACCAATTTTGAGATATGGATGACTAAACATGCGCTGACCCCGCTCTCCCCTTTCTCGTCAAAATGATTAAAAATACGGAAACCCCAGTCTGATCAATTCAAATAAGCAATCATAACCAATATCGAGATATGGATGACTTATTAAAACATCCCTTGACCCCGTTTTCCCCTTTCCCGTCAAAATAACAAAACTCGACCACCCCTATACAAACTTTCACTCCACATTTCACCCCTTAGGGGTTGAATTTCCAAAAACACGAAATAAATCTAAACACAAACTTTCATTCCCCTATTTTACCCCCTTAGGGGTTGAATTTTCAAAAACCCTGAAATTACTCTTTTTTATTTTTGAAAATACACCTAATCACCAATTTAAGTAATTCTAACTTCAAAAATGACGGAACTTCCATACAAACTTTTATCCCCTATTTTACCCCCTTAGGGGTCGAATTTTCAAAAACCCTGAAACCCATATTTTTTTATTTTTCAAAAGACACCTAATCAGCAATTTTCATAATTCTAACTTCAAAAATGACGAACTTCCATACAAACTTTCATCCCTTATTTTACCCCCTTAGGGGTTGAATTTCAAAAAACCCTTTCTTAGTACACCTCTACACATCAAGACAAACCCACCCTCCAAATTTCAAGTCTCTACGATCAGCGGTTTAGGCTGTGCGTTGTCTGTCAGTCAGTCAGTCAGTCAGTCAGTCAGTCAATCAGGACTTTGATTCTTATATATTTAGATAAGGGCACCTCTTTCTTTAGTCTTTACTCTGTGGTGGTGGTGTATGGCCACTCAAGCCTCTGACTATCCCCGAATGGGGATAAAAGTCGTGACGTTACAGTTACAGGATAGCACAGATTGCCTTATATCCGGCTGGTCGCGGGTTTGATTCCCGTGCGGGGCCAAGCAGTTCTGTATCACAATATTTATACTGTTTTCCTCCCGTATTTATTGATTGTGTTAGCAGATTGGCTGCATCGTAGTGCAAGCATTGCAGTTCTTTTGTTTTCATTTTGCGCTGTTTGTACGGTCGGCCATATTGCTTGTTCGTAGCGTTCGCAGCTATCTCGGCGTTTCCCGCCTTCCTGTTTTATTTATTTACTGGTTGGAGGCCGGAGGCTGACCGCAGTGCTCTGCTGATTTAATTGTCTGCTATTATTAACAGCCAATGTTTTCGATAGTACACATAATATGACCTAAGTAGGTGCTTAATGCGCTTGAGGCGCTCATAGCCGGTTGCGATCACTGATCATTAAACTATCGGAGATTAAGCAACGCTTGGCAAGGTCAGTCAGAAATAGGTGATTCGGAGGGAGCGTTAAAAGTCGGTCCCCGTTGTTGTCACTAGTCAGCAGGCAGCAGGGGGCTACTTCGAAATTCGAAACGAAACGTTTCGGCTGACGGATGGTACATTTTCCTACACTGAAAGTCTTCGGAAGTGCTCCGTATTCTTTCGGAGTAGGGTCCAGGAAAGAAGAAACGTCAAATTACGACTATCGAATCCGAACTTCGGATCCGTAACACTTTCAGCCGAAACGTTTCGTTTCGTATTTCGAAGTAGCGCCACTGACACTAGGTTGGCCACCAACCATACGATAATTAAAGAAGAAGGTACTTAATGGTGGACTAGGTATATGTGTGGGTAGATATATGGGTGGGTAGGTATTCCAAGGTAAGGAGCGACTTTCATCCACGGTACAGTCCAGGATCATCCGATAGTTTGGACATGTGACGCGGCGGCCAGCAGACTCCATTGGAAGACTAGTTGTTCAGGGCAGAGTCGATGGAAAAAGACCTAGAGGACGCAGCCCCATGCGCTGGACTATCAAATACGAACACTTTCAAGGATTCCAATTAATGAGAGTGTATGCCTAACGTCGGCTCGAGAGCAGTGGAGACGAGTTGTCAGGAAGGCAATTTGCCAACCATAACGTGACCACGACTGCTCTGTCAAGAGCACAGAGTATTATAATATTATGCAAAAGGATTACGACTGAGAAGAAGAAGGTATTAGTACTTAAACTTGTTTAATGGCTTTATATTTTACCAGCAATCTTAAGTAGGTCAGGTATTTATTGTATCCAGATTTTTAACAAATGTATCGTTGAGCTCTCATAAAGCGATAATCCCTATTCCATTGTTACGGTAATTTTACAACGGCCAGATCTACAAGGTCGCCCATAAAGGTCTGTTTAAATATTTTTAGTCCTATTATCTCCTAATACAATAGGAACCTAATTGTTACAGGAATCATGCAGTTCTAACTTTTGCAATACGTTGAAAACCCAAGTTGTTATTCAAGCAGAATAATTAGATAGGTATTTGCACTTTCATTACCTCGTTAGGTATTGGGGAGAGATCAGCAAAGTAAGTAGTATGTAATTAATTACTGCTGTCTGATCACCAATATTATGATTGCGATTTTATTATACCATAGGTAAGTACTTCAATTAAAAAAAAATATATATTTATTTGTATTGCACAGAAATTTTATTGAAACATAATTATTATTAATACAGATTACTTATAATACACAAAATCTTACCTACTAAGTTATAACAATACCTACCTACTTACACATGATACGTAGATATGTTATAGGTAGGTACAAAACATTATATTGCACAGGTATTAACCATCCACACATGAGTAGATAAGTACTAAGTAATTAAATAAATTGTATTATAAGCAGCTGCATACAAATTTTAATAACATAACAAGCATTTTAATGTTGGAAGTTACAATTAGTTAAAAAATTAGATCAGAAAGGTAGCCTACGCCTAGCCCCTGATATGGATTATGCTAATGATTCTACAACTTCGAAGTGCAGGTACATAAAGGCTTTAATAACTTTATAATTTATGACTTAGGTAATCTAACACATAAACATTGCCACTGGGCGTGCGATAAGTAAGCCATCACTTGTCTACATAGATGTAACGAATCCCAAAACCGCTGGGTGACGCCAGCCGTTCGTGTGTAGGAGCCGATAAAATAATGTCGTCGATGGGATGGTGCGGGACACTCACGAGTATCCCGGTGTATAGTTCATCGTGTAGCCTGTCACCTGTGCCTGTAACGAAAATACAAAATCTGATTTAAAGTATTGCACCTAAAGTTTATCATTGTCTGCTTGTTTTACCCTAATTCTACAAATGTTCTTAAAAAGTGATTTAAATCATATTTGGAAAAATAAAATATGACACATACAATGGTTAAAGCCCGCCACATACATACGGAAAATTCCGTACGGAATCCCATTTCTAAATATCGAATCGGTCTTTCCGAAGGCAATCCATCCATCCCGATTCGATATTTCGAAACTGGATTCCGTTACGGAATTCCGTATGTGGCGGGCCTAATACCTAAATGAAAAAAAATAATTAAAATCTCACCTCGTTACAATTTCCGAAGAATTCTTCATTTAAAATCCATTCCCTTATCATTCCTTTTTCGTTGTCCGCTGTAAAAAAGAAAAACCCATCATTACACATCTAATAAGAAACCAATTAATACAAAATTACAGAAGAACGAATCAGTTTAAAATTAAACTCACTCAAGAGGTCCAAATTAGGTTGTACTGCATCATTGTTCCGCAAACTGTGTTCAGGTGGCTCCAGATCCAATAGCGGCATTTGTTCAATAAGCTCCCTGTCAAACAGAGGCATGAGTTCTGGCGCAAAGGGTTCCATATCTAGGTGACCGATGACGTCAGGGGGCTCTATATTCTGTTTACATGACAGGGCGATCTGATGCTGTGGCGCTATCGACGGAATCGTGATCAGCGATTGGGTGAGAGTTTCCATCGGTGTCGGATTCTGCGCTCCGTGATTCGCCCCAGATTCGCCTTCCGCAGGATCTGGATACAATTGGTGGTAGAGTTCTGAGTTCAAATCAATCTGTGCTTGAGTGACTGTGGGTTCTTCGATGTCTTCTGGGTATTGTATATCAAGGGATTGAGTTTCCGTGATGTATTGCACGCTGGGCACGCTCTCGGGTTGCGGGCTTTGGGACTCTATGCCAGAATCATCGGACCATACAGAATTGAACTTTCTCCGTTTTCGTTGCTGTCCTGCATTGGAAACTCTCTTGCGTTTCTTGGTCTGTAAGCAAAGAGACATACTATGTTATTGGATACACTAATCAAAAACATAAGATAAGATTAATTATTGAGTTACTTACATGTTTTTCAGTAGTCAGGTAGTCAAATTGCGAATTTTCATCTGAATTATATTTCCGGTTTATCGCATCATGGTGGTTCTGTGAATGAAAAGAAAATAATAATTACATCATGCCAGTAATTAAAACCGCGTATGAACAAAATATGACAAAAATGACTCCATTTACCTCCGTTTCGTCGTCGAGTATATCCAGATTGACGCCACCTTGGCCCAAGCGACCTTGTAACATGAGAACTGAAAAGAAAAGTTTTAATTAACATACATTCAGGGTTCAAATGTAAATAAAATAAATCTCTAAAATAATGCTTACTCTGTGACTCTAAATTTTCGTTAATTCTTTTCAAGTTGTCAATATTATCACTGGACTTTATTGCACTAGCTCTTTGAAGTTGGTTTATTACTGTGACCAAAAGATCTGCATTCGAGATCTAGAACAAACAAAATATCTACAGTTAGATAGGTTAAATTTTTACTCGAAAAAATCAATTGATATGAAAAAAACTTTCAAAATAAACTAAACGGGCCATCGGTACTTTACTAAAAAGCCTTCAAGAATAATAGAAATATAGATGATGGTAAAACAATAAGGTCTTACTTCACGGTCGCAGCCGGCAGCCTCAGCTAATTGTAAGAAAGCGTCGGCAGTTTCATTGCGTCGCTCTTTTTCATATTGAGCGTTGCGCGCGCGCCGTTCTTCCTGTGAAAATAAAACTAAATTAAAGAACACCTTACATACAAATACACATCAGAATTAATTTTAATTAGGAAATTATTTCATTTCTACTAACGAGTGATAGAGGAGTCCTATTTTTTCCAGATGGTCTCCCGCGCCTTCGCAGTGGCACGTCTTGTTCTGATGTTACCTATAAAAAAATAACCAATATAAACATTTGAACCTAACCTATCAAACCTTCGCAAATCCAAATACACTTAGTTAATGTTTCATTAAAATAACTATAAACACTTACCTTCTTAGACATTATTTATTCTTATATTAAACTATGAAATTCCGAACAAACACTTTAGAATTATTTCTAAAATACACGCCTTCTCAAACTTATCTATTTACTCACAAACAGGGTAATGAATAAATATTTATTTAAGCCATGCTATATATACCTGCGCTTGCGCACGCACCCCTAAAAAAGGGGCGGGGTTAATCCGTGCAGGGCGGCCATTTGCCACAGCGGTGTTATTGCTTTGGGATTAATATTATTAATTTAGTGAAAGTGCAGATAAGACAAACCAATTGTTATTTATTATATGTTATTATAGGTATATTATTACCTACTTATGTCTATTATTTTAGTACTGACTACTATATATACAGTAGTCAGTACTAGTACAGTAATTAGGCATTTGTGGTGAAGAAGGGAATTTGAACGATTGAAAAAGCTATTCTTCTCATTTTTAGAAAAGTTATAATACAAAATATTTCCTTATTTATGTAAATATTATAGAAGGCGCGTAAGAAATATCATAGAACATTAATAGTTTCTTGACGCAAACAATAATTTTCATTAGTCAATTCACGGTCGTTGCACTTGCTACGAACGCTACGTAAACGGCGCGTAGCACCTCCGTGATCGTTTATTTATTACCTACATGCTACACGCCCACACCAGCGTAGGTTTTAGCAAACTAATAAATTTCCAAAACAACTACATAGTGTAGCTACTCTAAACTCCTGCTTAATTTAGTCAAAATCAAAAGTGAATAAGCTGATCGGTTTAATCGAGTTAAACGGTGTAGGTTTCAGTAGAAACAAAGAAAATATTGTATTGGTTATTTATCATGCCTTTAGGTAAATAAATAAATAACAATTAGGTATTACTATTTTTAAAAACCGATTTTTTTCTTTGTTAATTTAAGCTACGTGAAAAATATTTTGGAGTAAATAAAAACAAAAGTCGGCATTATACAACTAGTTCAAACATCTATACAATGATGTGTTAGTTAGCGAGATAACATTACAAATAATATTATTTATTGCTCATTTCACAGTAAAACATTTGCTAATTATTTTCACACTACAATTCTTAGAACAATGGAAGTTATCGGTTACTACCTGCACCCGCGGTACGCGTGGTATGTAGGTATGAGATAATCCCTAAAGAACATTCCGCCCTTAGGACTTCCTATTGTTTTATCACCGGGTTTAATAATCTCTAATGCCAATTTCCATGTAACTAAATATAGTAATTAGGTATCTAAGCGAGGTTTTTGAATATTAAGGACGATGTAACTTATATTTATGAATTTCATTTGGAAAATAAATAGAACTCAAAGCGGGTTTAGATTTGGCTTTAAGTAAGTACCCGGCAGATTACCCATGGGGTTCTAGAAAGAGATAATCGGCTATCTTGGGCTTAATGGAGTTTCAACTTTGAGTGATAGAGACAACGCTCTACAAAAACCGATGTGTAAAGTCCGATGTGTAATACTGTGTGTATATCGGGTACTGTACGTATCGCTGGAATAAAGTTCCCATTTTAATAAATATATGTGGGATGCGAAGGGTGTGTATCCGAGCATGATTGTAGAGTGGCAGATCGATGGTATGAATATCCGAACGCAAGAGAGTGTGGAACGAGGACGGATGTGTTTTTATGTTTTTAGTTAGAAATTTTGTTTTTTTTTGACGAAGATGGATGCTGTGATTTGAATAAAAATATTTCAATAGCTTAAAATAATTTTGTTTCCCGCATCGCTCCTACATATATTTCTATTATTATGTTTAGCTATAACCATGTTATCGGGATACATAACAATTCGCCGATAGCTAGGTTAGGTAGGTCACAATGGTCACATCAGTGACTGGCTGGAGGCTGTAAGGATATTTTTATCCGATCGTATATCGGTTCGTTAACGGAGAACGCGAGCTCGCGCACCTAGCACGTATTTTAGTCAGCGGCGCAATTTAGAAACTTATTGTATTGTACTAAACTATACCGAAACCACGTAGTCACGTAGACGAACCAAGGGCACCGACATAGACCTATGGATTAGTAGGCTATAGTGGCAGTGGGCCCGAAGAACTGATGGCCGAGGGGACCGAAAGGTTCTTGAGTGGCAACCACGTACCGGAAGTCGTAAAAGACGACCTAGTGAAAGTCGCAGGATGCGAATAGCACAGGACTGGTCGTTGTGGAAAACCTTGGAGGAGGTCCTTGAAGCCTTGGGTCCGACATATTGGAGGTCTTTTGGCTGACGTGATGGTGATGATGATGAATACCTATATCAGAATACTGTACCGAGCAATATTTTTTTAGATCCATGAGTTAGAGGTAGCATGAATACCTACATTTTCTTATAAGCCTGATTTAACAGAATTAAAAAAAGGTTGTTTTTTGCACAAACTTACTATACCATGCTGTTGTAACGAATAGAGAGCTACACAGGCTTGCCTATTAGCGTCTCAGGGAACTCTACTCGCCAGTGAACACTACTCTCCTTATTCTATTTCTTTTAACGATCGCATACTAGGAGTTAATTGTAAGAAGGTACTAGCCATAAGTCCATAAACCATAATATGTTTATTTCTCCGTCTCTACCGCCCTCCGCCTTCTTTTGTGATCGGCTCTACATCAGGTGCGCTGTATCACAATATACGTACCTACGTTGCTTCATCGTTACCGTTCACTGCAGTTGTCGTATCGCTAACAAGCGTCCCAGCGAGACCTCTTGTTCCAACTAGTTCCAAGTAAATACGTTTTATGTTATGTCATCATACTGAACGGTCTTGCTTGTACAATGACTTTTTGAGCAAAAATAAAACGTTTGAAACGTCTCTAGCGTAGAGTAGCTACGCTTGAAATTATTTTCTAACATCGATGATGATTCTGAAGCTGATTCTAATTCACTGTAGAATACAATTAAATAAGTACATGTACCTATATATGAATAGTGAAGTCAAGCAATACATAATGTTTGGCATACACAGCGACACTCGACACTCAGTGTATCTCAGTGTAGCGACACCGCCACTACAACTGTAACAAGGTGTCGCGGTGGTGTACACAGGCAGACACTCGATGTATACACTGAGTGTATTAGTTTCAAAAGTCGTCGTGTATCCCGAGCTTAAGCTAATTAATATTAATCAATTGTAACACACACAACAATTGTAACTAAGGGAGCATTCACACTCGGCAAGTAACCGCGCCCTGCCCGCCGCGGCTTGCAAATCTCCAGTCAGTGTGGCAGTCGTAGTATCGTTTGTGTAGTCTGCTAGCTCACTTAGGAATTTTTTTTCAAGTGAATGAAATTTATGCGGTTTCGATACAAGTTCTCCATGCTGAAAATATGAACAAACGTTCTATGTAAAGTCAATAGGTATGCTTAAAACTTATTGGCAAATAAAATTGTAAGCAAATGTTTGTTGGTCTCTCTCTCTCTAGGTATACTTATGATTAAGGAATTGAGCGTGACAGTGATATCTATAACTTATGTGCCTCTCATGTAGGTAAATGTTGGATTTTATGAATAAACTATGCATTATGAACCTATATCTAAGTACTTATCAAATAATGTCTAGCCTTGCGTGTCGTCGTTATATCCCCCAGCTACTTTAAGTAATTGGCATCCATTCGAACTGAATTCATAATTAAATAGACTCTTTTTACAATCCATAAAACGTCATGAAAACGTCCTATTTTCTATTCCTATGAGCTGCTGTATCGGATAACCGTGTATGTAGCTTTATTACGTTACGTCACTTCTTTGTTTTTTAAGGACTCATTCAGTGGGAAACTCGTAAAATTCAGCTGCTGACAAAGGACAACACAAAAGCTACATTTGTGGGTTTCCTGACATCAGCCGGAATTTGGGATCTACTACTCCTAGTATTCGGTTTATTGTCAACATGTTTTATTGTTGAGTTGTCGTAAAACAATCCAATCGAGAGTCGTTGTTATTCCTAGTACTTAATAATTTTAACGTCATATTATGCTTTTTGCCACTGATTAGGTACTTTGTACTTTTTATAGATGGGTATTTTACTTATTTCATTAGGAAACAAACAAAAATAATATATTAGTGTGGAAAGAGACCAATCAGTGGCGAAATAAAGTATTTTTTCGTCACTTTTGTTTATCGGATTCATGTTAATAAAGTAGGTCACAAATATTGACAACGGCCATCGACTTCGCGGCAAAAATTAAATTAGGAACGTCCTTTAGCGGCGCGGAGGTCGTAAAGCCGTCACGGCTACAGCAAATGAAATAAACATGTTCATGGCACGAAAACTACCACTAAGGCACTTTACACGATAACATCGGTTGTATTAACTTTCCCTATTCAATTAGTATAATGTGTCTAAGGTACAACTAAGGTTGGGGCTATAACCAATAGAAACGCAGTGGCATTTCGCCACGCCGCCGTACGCTTTTTTACCACCGCAGTAGGTACTATAAAAATTTAAAAAAAACCAGCGTGCGGTATGGGTACCTATTTTGTTTATCGCGATATTATGCGCCCATAATACAGGGCCTGAGATTATTTTTATCGCTTTTGGCCCATATAACGGCATTTTATCACTTATCAGACTATGGTAGCAGCTTAGGTTGCAGAATAATTGCCGTACTTATGAACTGATATCTTCCGTGCTTTGCAGGGCATACTAAGGAAGCAGTCCAGCCAGTAAATGTATGGAAATGACATTACAAGTTGATAAGTAGATCACGTGACGTATGTCATTTCCATACATGAAGCGTAGCATTTTGTAGAAACGCCTGTAGGCGAGGCCACTTGTCTAGGGGGGCAGATATATTAATTAGTATTTACCTTGACATCACAGGAGTCTGTACTGGTAGCAATCATAGGAAAACACTCCTGATACATGTAGTGCCATGCTATGGAGTATTCAGGGTATATGTCAGTGACGTGCGAAGTTAGAGTTATGAACGTATCTTCGTTCGAAACACGCCGTATTGATTCTACCTGTAATATAATCGTATCTTAAAAGGGCCTATACTTTTTTACCCATAATCTACTTTATGGCACGAAAACGCAAACGCAAACTTGCACGTAGGTATAATAGGTACCTATCTATTATTAAAATATAAAAACAATACGGTTAATACAAATAAATATGTGCATGTATGTAATATGTATATGTAGTATAAAACAAAGACTGGCTAATGTTCTATTGTAAAGTTCTTCGTAATGGAATCCAAACAGAACAATTACCTCGAGTACAGGTAGTGAGATGGCCGTGGTAATAATGCGAGCTCTCGCTTCACTGGCGGCGTGGCCGAATACGCTCGCTGTGACTGATACCATGTACCTACCCAAAAGATCATAATAGCCTTATGTTCTCCATAACTTAACTAAGATAAATATGACATAGTAAATAAGGGCAAAACTTACTCGCCAAAGTTAGGTAGACCCGATGAAGATATGATCGTCATGTTACCTTCGTTTTCCCATTCGTTATAAGTTTTGCCGTCAAATGTGCATTCACAAGTGCTCTAAAAACATATTTTAAAATATAAAACAGTGGGTAGTTAGGTACCTATATCCATTATCAAAATAGATTTCTTTTTTATATTAAAGTGCTGACGACGATAGATCTGGGCGACTGGCGGGCAGAGCCCCTGCAATCCTTTCAGACGGGCAGCCTACCTTGCAAGATTTTTATGGCGATAAGAGGATTTGATTTATTACGGAATCATGAAAATGTACAACAATAGGTATGCATTATAAGAAAAATATGCGTTTTCAATGTTGACCATGATTTCATATTCCCATACTAGCGGCAGCCTTTTACTAATCATTTTCTGATCACTAAAAGCAAAAACAATAGTAGTTAGGTAAAACCCCCAATTATTGGCACCTTAAGCGCCTTCCCGCAGAAACAGTCACAAAAATGTTGTGACTCACGCTGTAGCGTTGAAAACTACAACAGGACACCAGAAATACGCTCGTTAATTGATTTTACAAGATTTCTTGCCTGAAAAATATCGTAAAATACGTTTTTTTCAGACTTTGCCAAAATTTGTCTGAAACCCGAATTATTGGCACCTTGCACCAATTATTGGCACCGGTGGACCCAATTATTGTCCATACATATTTCTATGGGATTTCTTATTTCAGCGGATAGAATAACTAGGTACTTAGGTATTATTTTAAAAAATCTCTATCCTCTATCTAATCCTTTATCTAAAATGATCATCATTAATCATTATTATAGTAATTATGTACTATTTGTATAATTATTACGTTCGCAAAGTTATGCAAATATCAATCTAGAATAATAAATATTATGAATATAAATGTCGGAGATGGCAACTTTGAAAGAGTATTGAAACGATCGAAATGGTACGACAGCGCCATCTGTAGGCGTTGGACAGAGTCCACTTGCGTTGGCCGGCACCGGTGGGAGCATAGTACGGTTTGCACCGCCGCGCCGAGCGGTCGAGCGAGACATGCGATTGGAAACTGTCTTCGTGCCATTTTGAGATCTTATTAGTCATCTTTATACCCACTGAACGCCCACAATATGAGAAAGCGACGGACCCCATCTTTCCTTCTCCGATCAGAAGTGGGATCGAACGATGGCTAAAAACGTTAATGATCGCGTAGAAATTTAACTGTTGGCAGTTACTTCACAGTTTCCAAGTCGTAGTGTTAATACTCGTTGATTTTAAAAATTAAATGTGCCACGTGTTTGAACAATGACAAAAAAAAAGAAAAAATGGCGGTGCACAAAGAACATTATGCGATATGCTAAGTCGCAACGGACGTTTGAATTATTGTGTGTGAAGTGTTAATAGTGTCGTTTTAAATGTTTTGTGTGGTAATGCGGTGCTGTGTGCAAGCGGATGGCTGCGATGCGAGTATCGACAGATGGTGTGGCTGCCGACGGCGCGGAGCAGCATCGGGACTGCGATGGTGGTCGCAGGTTTGCATGAAGCAGAATCCGGTGAGTCGAACCATGTTTATTTGGTACCCCCGTGTTCTCTAAAGAGAGGATACACGCGGTACATGCTATAACATTGACAAAGAAAGTGCGTGATATTGCTATTTGGATTAGAGGGTGGACGAGATTTAACTGTTTTCTGCCTATCCTCAATTTACTCTGGTCGTTTTCTGCCTACCCTCTATTTACTCTGGTCAATGTTGCTATGTGATTTTGTTTTGTTGCGGATATTATTTTACGATTGCAGCCGGACTATTTTGCCAATGTGATCAAACTTGGATCGTAGTTCTTAATTTTATTACGACGGAGTTACGTTTTTAGAAGCTTTTAGTCCGGTCAAATTAGACCAAAAATTAATTCGCACCCAGCTGAAAATTTGTAGGTTTGTTCAAAACACTATCATAAATGAAATGTAAAAGTCCTCATCGATCCGAGACCTGGAAAAAAAAAACTCTTGGCCAACGATCACTAAAACGGGGTTTTCGCGATTTTCAGCAAAACGGTAAGTTTTATCTAAAATTAGTTGATATAAAAATTGTAGATCAGATCATTATCTATAAAAATGTCTTACTACTTATTTCCTAAGGACCACCGTTTCTGAGATATCAAGTTGGAAGAGTTGTAATCGTCATAATATGCACATGTCTCCATCTTCTTAGCGCTTTTTTATGGTTCCGTACCCAAAGGGTGCTAACAGGACCCTATTACTAAGCCTACGCTGTCTGTCTGTCCGTCTGTTTATCCGTCCATCTGTCAGTGGGCTGTATCTCACGAACCGTAATAGATAGAAACTTGAAATTTTCTCAGAATGTGTATTTCTACTGTCGCTACAACAACAGATTCTAAAAATAAAAAAAATAAAAAAAAGGGGGTCCCCATACAAGAAACTTACTATTTTTGATGTTTTTATTTAAGGTGGTTTTAAGGGTTCCGTACCCAAAGGGTGCCAACGGGACCCTATAACTAAGCCTACGCTGTCCGTCCGTCTGTCTGTCCGTCTGTCCGTCTGTCCGTCCGTCTGTCTGTCTGTCAGCGGCCTGTATATCACGAACCGTAATAGCTAGACTTGAAATTTTCACATAATGTGTATTTTCTGTTGCCGCTACAACAACAAATACTAAAAATTGAATAAAGTTTAAAAATAAAGGGGGTCCCGATACAAGAAACTTAATATTTTTTATGTTTTTATTTTACGGTGGTTTTTAGGGTTCCGTACCCAAAGGGTGCCAACGGGACCCTATTACTAAGCCTACTCTGTCTGTCCGGCTGTCTATAAACTATAAATATAACTATAAACATCAAAAACAATTTAAGTTTCTTGTATGGGGACCCCCTTTATTTATTTTATATTTTTTGTTTTTAGTATCTGTTGTTGTAGCGGCAGCGGCAGTAGAAATACACATTCTGAGAAAATTTCAAGTTTCTATCTATTACGGTTCGTGAGATACAGCCCACTGACAGATGGACGGATAAACAGACGGACAGACGGACAGACAGACAGCGTAGGCTTAGTAATAGGGTCCTGTTAGCACCCTTTGGGTACGGAACCATAAAAAAAGCGCTAAGAAGATGGAGACATGTGCATATTATGACGATTACAATTCTGCCAACTTGATATCGCAGAAATGGTGGTTCTTAGGGAAAAAAGTAGTGAGACATTTTTTATAGATAATTATCTGATCTACAAATTTTTTATCAACTAATTTTAGATAAACCTTACCGTTTTGCAGAAAATCGCGAAAAACCCGTTTTTGTGACCTTTGCCCCGAGTATTTTTTTTCCAGGTGTCTGATCGATGAGGACTTTTTACATTTCATTTATGGTGGTGTTTTGAACAATCCTACCAATTTTCAGCTGGGTGCGAATTATTCCACCCTCGGATGTCTAAATTGACCGGACTATTTGTGTAAAGGACTATTATTTGCGTGACGTCGGTCAGTGTGTAATGTGTATTCTTAGGGGCGCCATTATGTTTAGGTTTATGTATAGGTTTATGTTTAGGTTTAGGTTTATTTTTAGGTTAAGGTTTATGTTTAGGTTTAGGTTTATTTTAGATAAGGTTTATGTTTAGGTTTAGGTTTATTTTAGATTTAGGTGTATTTATAGGTTTGAGTATAAGTGTGGTGAAAAGGACACGGGTCGACTTTGACCTCGAAGGACCTTTTACCCCGAATGACCTTTGATTCGAGTAACCTTTGACATCGAATGTAATTTGTCCCGAATTAACTTTAAATTTGACTTTGACCATGAATGATCTTTGATCCCAAGGTCGTGGACCAACACATCGAAGTTTTTACTAATAACCAAAAGGGGTACTATTTGACTCTGGCCACGTTGTGGTCACTGTTCTAACCTAACCTAACCTAACCTAACCGAACGCGTCAAAGCATTTAGCAAGGTAAAAACACCCTAACTGCGACGTCTCAGCGGTGCCCATTGGATAAACGAGTGTTTTAGTGGTTGGCCATAGGTGCAACAGTGAAGTGTAACTTACTTACCCAACGGTGTTCTTAAATAATGAAGTTGTGTTCGAAAATTATCAATAACTTTCCGATCGATGAATTCCGATTCTCAAGTTAACCAACTACTGTTAGCCATTTAACCAATTATTGCTCTAGTAAGACTAACGAGACAAATGGACACTGATGAAGGAATTGGACTTTTTGTTGTATTTAGTGCCTTAAGTGGTATGCAGTCATTCAGACCAAATACACCTTCCTGCCATTCCGCCACCTGGTCTCAGTGCGGCCACGATAGGCGTGTGGCGTGCGTTTGGCTTGGAGATGTCGAGTCGAGTCGAGTCGAGTCGAGTCGAGTCGAGTCAAGAAAACATTAAATAAACATATATTTCTTAATTTTACAAAAATCAAGTTCTTAATGTGTCACCCTTTAGTAACACTCACAGTGATGTCAATGTCTGAATATTGTACATTGGTATGCGCTTGGATTGTGAATGGTTTGTTGACGGTGTTAGTAGAACCTGTTTTTTAGAAACTTACTTCTAAAACTATCTAGTGTGTTTTTTAATTCCGGAGACTAATTTGACAATGACAGTGGGCTAGGTTATTGCAATTTTTAAATAGTGATGTCCAGCAATCGGAACTAATCGAAAAACCGTAAAATATTTTTCTGCAAAATCGCATAAACCTCAAGCAAACTTCTGGAATTCTATTTAATCATTGAAATTTATAACAGCAAACAACAAAATCAAGTAAGGAGTCATAGATGTTTAAAATGAATTATTTTATTATGGAATATGTCTTTACGTACTTTCACTGTGTCTATACTCTGATTTTTAGGGTTCCGTACCCAAATAGTGCCAACGGGACCCTATTACTAAGCCTACGCTGTACGTCCGTCTGTCTGTCTGTCTGCCAGTGGGCTGTATCTTACGAACCGTAATAGCTAGACTTGAAATTTTCACAGAAAATAAAATAAAATTTAAAAATAAATTCCCCATACACCAAAAGTTTGATATTTTTGACGTTTTTATTTTAGTCCACAAAATAAAAAATCAAGTACATGTACTTTAGTCTGTATTGGCTTATACAAAAATTGTAGCCAACAAAGATAATTAAATGTATTTTCTTAACGTTGGCGTAACAAACATACACACTCCCACACCATAAAGTTCTAATTTCCGTCTCTAACTCTATTAGATGGGGAGCCCAGCGTGCAATTCGTGGAGTTGCACGAGCGTCGTCCAAACCTAGTAGATTCGGTAGATGACATGATAGGAAGAATACATTGCTCTAGATGTTTCCACTTTCAGCGGTGGGGGAAGCGTATACATGAGTTTTTTTTTATATTAACAATGACATAAAAATACTCAAGCGTGTCAGATATTGATACTTTTCATGCTCCAACATGATAAATTGAAAAAAAAAAATTACTCGAACGCGCCAGATTTTGTAAGCATCTATAGGCTACGGTAACTGCTTAAAATCAGGCGGGCCGTAAGCTTTTTTGCCACCGCAGTCCTATATAAAAAAAAATCTGAGGGGGTGAAAAAGTGAAACTTCCAGATGCTCCCATTTCTTAGACTGACAATCAAATTAGCAAAATTGACACTTTTGACACCTCTTAGTTAGTAATCCCCCTTATCTTAATCTGACGAGTTCGAGTATTTTAAGATGGTCTAATTTTTTTTTGGTTCCCCTGAGAGAACCCACCAATATTAAGTGCTCATAATGTTTTAAGGTTCTTATCAATATGTAAGCTATCTCCCTTATCTTAATCTGACGCGCTCGTGTAAATCCAGAAACCTCTTCTACGGCTCCCCACCTGTATTACATTCGCTTTGCTGAAGGCCGAATGAGGTAAATAAAATGCGTTGTCATGGGTCAAGGACAAACCTTGAAAAAATGGACACGCAGTTTTTTTTACAAAATATATCAATTATGTAAAAAAGTAATTCATTTATAAAGAAACAGGAACATAAAAACAAAGAAACAATTATTATAATTTTTTGAGTAAAATTTTCTATCTACAGTATTTATAGTACTCCATGCTGTATACGCACGACATTTTTTAATTTTACGGTTCAAATAATCGGTACCGGAAAAAAACGGTAGGACAACACTACATAAATAAATGTGGCAGCATTATTTTCGAGTTTGACATTTGGGGTTGGCAATTTACTCTCCGGAATTAAAAAATACACCATAGGTATATTTTTTTCAAATCTTTGACATATTTAATGGTTGGTGTTATTTATCGTTGAAATTGGAATATTATGCAATACTTACTGATGGTATGTGATCCCAGTGTCTTTCTTATTGTTTGATTGATTGTTTCTGCATAATTTTACCGCGCAGGCCGGCATTTTACTATGTAAATATAATTAAAGAAAAATGACAACACGGCAGATCAGTGTGACAGAGTGGTTGCTACGAGATTACGTCAAGTTGGACTCGTATGCTCATTTATATGAGCATTATTCGTTGCCGCATTTTACAACTACACCGAATCCATCTAGTAATCTATGATAAGCTATAAGTAAGTAGCGTTTATAAATCATCAAATTAGCAAAAATATTTTAGCATTACCACCGATTCGTAATGTTGCTTCCATTGAGAAGAGCCGACAAGAAACTCAATGGTTACTATACAAAAAAAAAAGAATAATTGTATACATTTTCAAACATCAACGCTATGTGAGCAGGCAGGCATTAACACATTGTGAATAAAAAAAACAGAATTAGGTACCTATTTAAATACCTAGAAAGCTGTGCATGCCTACTCCCACTTTACAGTCAAACCAAAAGGTGAATATTTAGAACGATTGTTTTGGTGTGATGCCTTCCGCGCCTAAATGAAAATTTAACAGATCTGAAAGTTAAGGAACAACGGTGTCATGTGGTAAATGGGCGGACCAGTCCCCGCAAGCAGCGCCCGGAACTCAAGCATGACTTGAGCAGCGGCATCACCCTCCTCAACCATTTTAGAGGCGTTCTTAGCCCCCCACTGAAACTAATGATATTTTCGTGAAGTCTTCATGTCGATAATACATATTTAAGTGACCAGTGGTTTTAAATTGTTGCAAACATTTCCTATTGATCCTACAATAAACATTCGCATTGCCTTGAAATATGAGTCAGTATAGTTTCAGCAGTCGGTGTAAAACGTGCAGGTAATAATTACTTAGATAACATCACCTCAGGGATACAATTAGCGGCTTATTGCGGTTATTCACGCTTGTTTATTGACCAACACAAAAAATGTAGAAGTAGGTAGCGATATAAACCATTCGTTAGTTGTCGAATGCTTTGTTTGGAGGGCCCGCTTTACACCTTGAGTAGGTATAAGAAAATACGGATATTTATCTTAATGAGTGAAAAATAAGGAAAATAATTACTTTATTGAACTCTGTTCGTATCAAAGTCATTACCAAGAAAGAGGGATACGATACGTGCTGTCCAAAATAGTATGTCCTACTAAACGGAGTTCATAGTCATGTAGAGATCACCTATTAGTGATAAGGCCGCCCATTTTCCACTTTCTGTGTAAATTGTGTAATTATTTATAAATGTTAATTTTTCTAGTGGTGGATTAATAAAGAGTTATCTATCTATCTATCTACAACTCAGTCTACAACTCAGTCATTCAGAAAATAATGTTAAAAACAGGGTTTTTTATTAAATTTCACGCGCACGAAGTCACGGTCACAGCTAATTAAATATAACATAATTAACTTACCATCTTAAAACAAAAGATAGAAGAGGAAGACCGCGAATAAGTTACATGAATCAGATTTAACAGAAGCTCGGTGTCATGTCGTATAAGGATAAGAAAGAGACTGCCCTAGATAGGGTAAAATCCAACACCGACAAGGGACTTATGAGGACACATAAACATAACAAGAAAATAACTAACTTACCACATTTTAGAGTAACCTTACCACAACGCATAATTATTATCACAGTTCTAAATGTTAGTAAAAGCTACCAGCTTTCACAAAGTGTATAGAGAATTGTCTACCACATGGCTGTACATTTCAGATTGCATGTCACAGGCACAGTACTGCGATGAAACAAGATAAGAATATAATAATGTGTCATATTGAACGATTAAATAGTTAAATAGTTATTTACGTCTTTCGTGACCATTTTACCGAAATTTAGCGGAATTGCTAAGGATTCTTCTAGAAAATCAGAAAAATTTCTTGCGACTGCAGTATTGCTATGCGGCGTTCTTAGCCCTTCTGCCAGGTTGTACTCAATATCGGCTAGAGCGCAGTTCGCGTATTAATCGCCTCCGTCGCGAGGCAATTAAGCCAGTTAATTGCTTCAAAACCTAATAAACTGTGTGCACTGTGCTCCCGGATTTCGCGTTGTTATTAGTAATTTAGCACCCCATTCGCTGGGACTAACGCATAGTTTACCTTGTTACTGCCATAATTAATGAACAATAAGCTTTATTTTAAGTAAGTACATAATCAAGGATTAGGTACTAGAAGAACTTTATTATTATTTTATCATAAGAATAATTTGTCACACACTAATAATAAAATAAAATAAAACAGTGAACATATACCTGCCTACTTAGAACAGGTGCTCTGCTTAAGTAGGTACATAAATAAAAGTTGCTAAAGTCGCGGGCAGAAGCTAGTAAATTATATAAACATAGATTGGTACATATACGAAGTCAATAAGAAAAGCCTAAGATAGAAAAGCAATGAACAAAGCGAATCGAAACCGATTGATACTGTTACGTGACTGGCATCTATCGTTCTTAATGAACATATTCTGCCGGGATCTCATGTGCATGCATGAACACATAGATACTACGTACTGTTAATGTTATGTACCTACTTTCTGTATTTTATTTACTCAGTGTTTGAATACATGTGTCAGCAGACCAGTTTTATACACTGATGTACAGGATCTGTGATCTTCGGGAGTCCACTTCATAATTTTAAAATGTCAAGGTGGGAGTTCGATCAACGCGGCAAGACAGCAGACTTTAGACGGTCCATAGGAATTAAAAACAGTGTCTTGCCACGTTGATCGAACTCCCACCTTTATCATTAATCCACCATTGTATGTAGGGTGTGCAGTGAAATATTATTTTTGTAGCAGTGCAGGTTTTAGTTAAAATATCCCACGAGCCGCCGCGCCGTCCTAACAGTACGTAACATGTTTCGTAATAAATCGCGGAACATCCTTTAAAGAATCGGACTACCTATTAGATTTTTAATGACTGCTTAAAGAAGTAAACTATTTCCGAGGTCTTGTTATTTACCTACGTCGCGGGGTGTGTGTTTGTCTAGTTCCCCTGACGACCCCTCGTTATCCTAGTCGTAAGAACTTGTGACGAGTGGGGTCTGGCGTGGAGTGCCCATTTCCGTGGCCCTAAACTTAATGGACTCATCTATTCTGGTTATATTTGTCCCCACTCCCCTTCAGTTCGGCAACGTGCGAGCCTTTGGTATTACAAGCATCTATAGGCTACGATAACTGCTTATCATCAGGCGGGCCGTACGCTTGTTTGCCACCTCAATCACATAAATAAAATAAATGTAATGTATAAGTTATAGGTACCTACTTACTTATGTTTTTATAATGGCATAGTAAAGTCAAATATGCCGCGCCTGGAATGGTGGTTAAATGAGAAGTTTAGTAAAAACTAAAGTAGCTGTACATAGAAATTGAAAGCTTCAATAGTGATATCGTGGATCAGTGTTAAGGCCAGGTGGTTAATTTGCATTATCGATTACAGGTTTAGGTAGTATGATATCCGAACATAAAATATCCAACTGTAATCGACTTGGGTGAATGTCTGTCACGCATGTGCCGTCGGCCGGTTGCGACGTGAAGTTGCCGCGGACCCGGCGGCAGGGGGACGACCATCGCCGGAAACTGCCGAGCAGTACCGAACCGACCGCGCGGGGGAACTTACGCTCGCCCGGTCAACACGTTATTGACCATTTCCTGCGATATTACCACTAAAATAACTAGTCTGCCGATAATATTGCCTAACATTGCAACGTAACCAGTGATAATACAGTGTATAAGTGAACTAATACTTACGTATTGTACTTTTAAGGCGCACATCGTGACAGAATATGGACATAATAAGAACAGGATCGTTAACAGCGGCTAATAGAATGCGCTAATTGGTATTACCACAGGAAACCTAACTGCAATATCATCTGACAAGCTATCCGAGGGTCGATACCTAACAGGTAAATACAAGAATTCATATTGATGAAAGTGCCGTTCGACTTTTCAAAGAAAATGCCAACAACAGTTCACGAGAACATGTCCCTTCTCAACATGATGTCTTCCGACAATCTTGAAGACGAGTTAAAAAGCGTTCAATTGCATTTTCCATCGGATAGACGATTGCAGAGCGACGGCGCATGCGTGGAGGAGCGGGTGAGGACGTCCCGCGGGGACCTGCTGGTCGCGGTCCGCGGGGACCGCAGTAAACGCGCCATAATCACCTACCACGACCTTGGACTCAACTATGCCGGCAACTTCCAGGCATTCTTCAATTTCGTCGAAATACGAGCCATCCTGGACAAGTTCTGCATCTATCATATCAACGCGCCAGGACAAGATGAAGGCGCGCCGACGCTACCGGAAGATTACACCTACCCGAGCATGGAGGCATTGGCATCCCAAATAGATTTTGTCCTGGGTCACTTCGGAATTAGATCTTTCATCGGATTCGGTGTGGGTGCGGGTGCAAATATTTTGGCGCGCCACGCTCTAGCTAACCCACAGAAGGTCGATGCACTAGTGCTGATCAATTGCACCTCCACTCAAGCTGGTTGGACCGAATGGCTCTACCAGAAGATAAACACTAGACAGTTGCGATCGAGCGGCATGACACAAGGGGCTCTCGATTATCTTATGTGGCATCATTTCGGGCGCAGCACCGAGGACCGCAATCACGATTTGTCTCAAGTTTACAAGGAGTGTTTCTCCCATGTCAATCCGGTTAACTTGGCAATGTTTATCGACTCATATTTGCGTCGAACGGATTTGAATATTGCGAGGGAACTGAATACGATTAAAGTGCCCGTGCTTAACGTGACGGGCGCTCTGTCCCCGCACGTTGACGACACGGTGACGTTCAACGGGCGGCTGGACCCGTCCAAGACGTCGTGGCTGAGCATCTCCGACTGCGGCATGGTGCTAGAGGAGCAGCCCAGCAAGATCGCGGAGGCGTTCCGCTTGTTCCTGCAGGGCGAGGGGTACTGCAGGTAGTCGACTCGGCGCCGGACCCGAGGCGAACGCTGCGCAGCTACACATTAGAATGCACACGATGCTTTCACGCGAGCTTTAACACTGTTGTAGACACATGACGAAGTAGTCGGAATACAAATTGTTGTTCCTTGTTTTTAGATATTTATGGAAATAAATTTATTTTATGGCTTAACCTGGCTTTCTCTACACCTCTTCACTATGAGAATAGTAAATAAGTATTTATATAATTTACACTAAATCCTTTCTTGCGTCTTAAGATTTTTTCCACTTTGAAAGTAAACCTTTTATCAGTATAGTTAGATCAGTAATCAGTTAGATCTTGCTCATAAAAATATTTTACACTCAGACCAATGAAGTAATCTAAGATCTTACCCTGCGATGTCTAAGAAAGGAGTTGAGTGATGTATATTACTACCTTCCTTCCTGCTATTCTCTTTCCCTTGTAACTTTCACTCTCTTTCTTTACTAATTACACCGACGGTTCCTTCACTGCAATACACCGCTTATATATTCACCGCTTTCGTGCCACTCGAAAATTACTTACGCGAATGTACCTAATCGAAGATTAAGTGATAGATTAGTAGAAATATTTTATTTTGTACCTCTTCATGTTATAATTTTTATATGGATCAATAAAATTATTTATTTATATACCTTCTAAATTCCTGAATCCTGAATTTTCTACAACTCCATTAAATAAATAAAAAAATATCGCCAGACTGACACACCAACAAAACTAAGCAACGTTTGTACCAGGATCCCAGTAACACCCATAATGGGGCAAATTACGAAAACGTCGATTCCAAATATTATTATTGATTCTGGTGGGACTCGAACCCGCAACTACCCGAACCGCTGCGCCAAGCGGTCGTCAATATTTCATGTAGCGCCTGTTTTAGAATCGTCAGTTATCTTTTATCCAGCAGATAAATATGGCGATTTGACAGTATTCCCATACAATATCTGTCAAAACGCCATATTTATCAGCTGGATAAATGTTTCCTGACGATTCTGCAACAGACCCTTGGTGCGATATTGCACGGGGCCATCAACATCATCATCATCATCATCATTGGGGTTGCGCCATCAGCGGGTGATTCGATAGCCGACACCGAATTGGTTGCGCTACCAAGCGGACACCAGTTAATTTCAACTGAAAATGCAATACGGGATGAACGAAACCAGGATACGGATACCAGGTACGGATACCTCCATACAGCTCTATTCTATACATTTTGTTGGTGGAGTGACTGGTTGCGCTACCACTGGTGTCCTCGTGCGATATAGCACTTAGAGGCATTAGGTATTGGATGCGAAACGAGCCATATTGTATATATTTGTACATATTAGATTTTTTTTTCTAGCTTTTTTCTTTGTTAAATGTATTTATAGGTACCTAATAATGTACCTGCGTACTTCAAAAGCTTCAAAGTTCAAATCCAGAGGCTTCGTACGACATCGCTACAAAAAGCATTTCTAAGCTGTAATTAATTTCCGATTCGCGCTGAACGTTCCATTCGTGTTTTTGTTTGAGAGTGTTTTTCCGTTTTTCCTGAACAAACGTGGACGGTCGCCACCCGTCGGCAACCCCCTGGTCGAGGGTGGGGTGGCCAGTTAATGGACTTGCGAGAAAGAGACAGACTACCCCCCTTTCACCACCCCTTTCACTGACCACTGGCTGAACGGATTATGAAATATTTCATCGAAAAATAAAACTGAAAAAATATTACCCGTGGCGTCTGAGAGGCTATTCTTTCGTGGAGCTAGTTAGGAGGCCGCAGGGAGGATAAAGGATATACTGATTAATACCGGCTGAAAATATAGCGAATGGAGAATATAATACCTGATGCATTGCATACGCAGGTAGGTATGTACTTCATAGTACTTTGACGGTTCCGTTGGCGTGGTTGGCGCGGAGGCGCCTTTCACGCTGCAGGTCGTAGGTTCGATTCCTACCCGAGACATGCATTTGTGTGCATGAACATGTCTGTATGTCCGGAGTCTGGGTGTATATGTATATTAAGTATGTATTTACAAATAAAAAAGTAGTATATGTAGTAATATCAGTTATCTGGTTTCCATAGTACAAGCTCTGCTTAGTTTGGGATTAGGTAACCGTGTGTACAAAAATGTCCCAGGATATTATTATTATTATTATTAATAAAGATCAACGTATAAATATAATGTATTAGGTATATTTGTTTGTTACGACTTAAATAAAATTGGGTTAACAAATTGGGTGTCTGACTGAAAAAGGTAATTTTGTCCAGGGTATTTTTATTCAGGTATCATAAGAATTAATACATTCTCAAAATCTACCCGTTTTATAATAAATCAAAAACACCTAGAGAATTACTCGCTAAGCCCACGTATTATTGCGAGGCTACGGGATAGGAATACATCTGGCAAGGGAATTCGTTCTCAATATTTTGGGGCAATATCGGGCACCCTGTAGGGGTAATATTGAAAGAGCCGGAGCCGGCGACCGGGATTCCACCTTGGGACCGCGTTCCTGGAATGCTTGATATTGGAATCTCGCCGGGACTGCCGATACAATGTTACCTTTTTCCGTAAGGGCCATAACACACCGGGACGCCAGGCGATGTCGCCAGCCACCTTAGCTAACTAATTCGTATTGAAATGATGACAGGTTACACATTTGGCGACCGACTGGCGACCGTCGCCAGTCCGTATCTAAACAATTTGTATTGACTGGCGACGTCGCCATGACGACGCCAGGTGTGTTACCTCTCATACATTTCAATATGAATAGTTGGCTACGGTGGCTGGCGACGTCGCCATGGCTACCCGGTGTGTGTGTGTCGCCATGGCCCTAAGACTCCGAAGCTCGCCTTTGTCTAATGATATTAAAGTCCTGTTCAAATAACTCTGATCCACTAGTACTTGAGTAGAAAATAGAGTATACCTGCGGCACGTTATGATGGCCGGTTTGACATGTGGGAGGGGGAAAGGATGAACCTTATTATAACGGAATAAAATTCATTTTCGCATTCATTTTTTGACATTCTTATTTTTTTAAACGGCCAGTCTTGCTCCGTTATAAGGATCATTTTCTCCCCCCCCCCCCCATGTCAAACCGGCCATCGTAAAATGCCGCTACTGTTGTAGTGTTTTTTAGTTGTAAAGCTATATATTCCGTAGTGTGTACCTATGTATATCTATACGATGTGATTGTAAGGAATAAGTATAGGTGCTTCTAGGATTACCAGCTGATCACTCGAGGTTATCTTCTACTTCTTATCGTATGGTTAGTGGCCAACCTAGTGTCAGAGTTGTTCAAGCCGCCCTAAGGCCTCTTACAACAACAACAACCGGGACCGACTTTTTACGTGCACTTCAAAGCACGGAGACGCTCAGTTCAAATGCCACTAAATGGTCACCCATCTCTGCCTGACCTTGCCAAGCGTTGCTTAACCTCCGATCGTTCACCGATCAGTGAGTGCAGCTGGCTATGAGCGCCTCGAGGTTGTAGTAGGTATGTATCATGTTCGTATGAAGGGCTAATAGGTATGTACCTACAGGTAGAGATAGGTAGTTTTTATACTGCGAGCAGAGTTGGGCAACATTTAATTGCAATTAATTAATTGCTAATTGCATGTGCAACAATACATTTTGGTTTGTTTGTCAATCGCGAACAAATCACAATTAATTGTTAATTGTGACACCTGCAATTAGCAATTAAATAATTGCAATTAAATTTTGCCCAACTCTGCTGCGAGGGCACGCAATGTGTATAATGAAATAAAAGCAAACTGCGATAAATAGATTTATTTTACATTAACAAGATTCTCACATAGATACTTAATGTTAAATTATTCGTTATTTACACAATACAATTATATTGTCATAAAAACATTTAATAAAAATTGACTAGAGTTCGTAAGTTATCTACACAATGTATGTACAAATGTAAGCTCCGAATTAACGTACGATATTACATATCAGTCTGACTAGATTTACTATTTACATTAGTTACTAGCTAATGTTTGCCACATAGAGTTAACTAGCTACGGAACTATTGAGCCACGTGCTCAGTAGAAGATTAACTGCCCGCTGTGTACCTGGGCCCTAAGTGCGATATCGCACGAGGCAACCATGGTTGCGCCACCAGCGGGTGATTCGACAGCCAACACCAAATTGGTTGCGCTACCAAGCGGACACCACCCCCCAGGGGGGGCGGGTTCAATTCAATTACGTAACTCCGAAATACGTCGCTGACGGATCGTCCGAAGTACGGATTCGATTTACGATCAAAACAATGTCAAATCGTAGAGAAAAACGAAAGAAGAAATGTCAAATCACGACAATCCGTCAGCCGAAACGTTAGGTTCGTATTTCGGAGTAGGCCAGCAGGTGCGATACCCTCCATACAGCTCTATACATTTTGTTGGTGGAGCGACTGGTTGCGCTACAACTGGTGTCCTCGTGCGATATAGCACTAAGTCGCTTAGCCATTGCCATTGAGCTGCTATAGTGATGGACCCTCTGATCGGTCGGCTGACCGGCTGATCGGTCTCTTATTGGTCGTTCAGAATCAACCGACCAACCAGAGGGTCCAATCACTATAGCTGCAGAATGGCAATGGTAGTTCAATGGCCAAACGACTTAGGACCCCGATAGGGAACCGAAACCCCAGTACACACATCTATAGGTGTTTGGTGTGGTGCCGTGTGCGTGTGCAGTACCTACGTAGCTATAGCGCAGGGTCCAGGCGTTGAAGTAAATAGTCCGTTATAATGCACGTAACAGTTTATTGACGCAACACATAAGAAAAACAGTTCACAGGCACGGTATACAAACACAACTGAGTTTAAATAGAAGGAGCGATAGTAAGGCGAGATAGCAGGAAGAATAAAGCATAAGAAGATAGTCCGAAAGCGCGTAAAGACAGAATTGCTATAAAAATCGTATAGGCGGCGGACGAGCGGGCGACACGGGTGTCCCGTGAAACGTTCGTGGCTGACTGGCGCTGCGCCGGCGCCCGGTGCATCGCCAGGGCTCCGCGGGGTTCGCATCGTAGCTGCGCGCGCGTTTCCACTTGCTACCGATTGTGGGAATGTCGGAACTGCGTAAATTATAAAGTATGTGTCGATATATAAAATATTTGTCTGTCAGTAGTGTGTTATGGTGGGATATGTATGATTGTGTGTGTACTATATATTATGGTGTTTATAATAAATAAAAATGTTATAAATAAGTAAAATATATGTGAGTAGCCCACATCACTCCCCCCCAGAGACCGTCACTACGGGCGATAATAGTTAGGAGGGCGAACTACGCGCCCAAAGCGCGTCCGTTTCAAGACAACCTGATTAGGGACCGTCGGGACAGTGACGTCCTGTTGGGCCGAAATGATATTAGGTGTGGAGTTGGAAGTGGGGTTGGGATTGGGAGAGGGATTTTGGTTAGGAGTTGGGTTCACCAGTATATATGCAGGTTTGAGGCGGTCTATTGAGACCGTGACGCATTTTCCTTTTATTATCAACCTAAAGAATTTGTCACCTCGTTCGAGCACTTCGTAGGGGCCGCAGTAAGGAGGTTGCAGAGCGCCTCGTAATGCGTCGTCCCTTAAAAAGACGTGACTCGACGTGGACAGGTCTTTGTATATAAAGATTTTATCTTTATTGTGGTGTGCGGCTGGTGCAGGTTGTAATTTCGCTGTCAGTTGGTGGAGGCGGGTGGTAAAATCCGAAATATCCGTGGAGTGAGGAGTGACCTCCTGGAAGAATTCTCCCGGTAAGCGCAAGGGTTCGCCATAAACCAACTCGGCTGATGACGCTTTTAGGTCCTCTTTGTAAGAGCTTCTTATGCCCAAGAGCACTAAGGGTAGTGTATCGACCCAGTTGCTGTCGGCATGACACATTATAGCTGCCTTTAACTGCCGGTGGAAGCGTTCTACTAGACCGTTACACGCTGGGTGATACGCGGTGGTTTTTCGATGTTTGAATCCGATCACTTTTCCAAGATACTGGAAAAGGGCGGATTCAAATTGTCGACCGCGATCGGTGACGATATCCGATGGACATCCAAATCTGGATATCCACGATATCAGGGCCTTGCCAACAGCTTCAGCCGTCATTGTTGGCATCGGCGTGACTTCCGGCCAGCGTGTAAAACGGTCTACCACCGTGAGGCAGTATCGGTGCCCTTGCGATGGAGGCAGCGGACCGATGATGTCCACGTGGACAAAAGCAAAACGAGCTCGAGGTAAATCGTACGTACCGATAGGTGACGATACGTGACGATTCACCTTGGCGCGCTGACAAGCCAGGCATTTACGTGACCACTCTCGGCAGTCCTTGCGCACTCCAGGCCATACGAAACGCTCTGCGACGAGTTTCGCGGTTGCGTTAGCGCCTGGATGGCTTAGGTTGTGAAGAGTGTCGAAGAGTGGTTTCCGCAAATGTTTGGTCACGAAGGGTCTCGGTGATGATGTGCTTACATCACAATAAAGTTCCTTCTGGCTGTCAGGAATTTTAAGTTTCGTAAGGCGGAGTGAAGAAGTCCCGTCTACGAGTTGAGCTAGCTCCTGGTCTGCCAGCTGAGATGTGGCAAGCAAGTCCAAATCGATTGGCATCTGCAGTTCATTGACACGCGACAAGGCGTCGGCCACAACATTGTCTTTGCCAGCAATGTGTCGGATGTCCGTCGTGAACTGCGAGATGTAGTCGAGGTGGCGGTATTGCCGGGGCGAGCAATTAGCTTTTCGCTCGTGAAAAGCATAACTGAGCGGTTTGTGGTCGCTATACACTACAAAGTGTCTAGCTTCAAGCATGTGGCGGAAGTACTTGATACTTTCGTAGATAGCCAGGAGCTCGCGATCATATGGGGAGTATTTCTGCTGGGTAGGACTCAATTTGCGTGAAAAGAACGCGAGAGGTTCCCAGCAGTCGTCCTTGAGTTGCTGCAGAACTGCACCCAATACCAGGTCTGACGCGTCTGTTACCAGAGCGAGTGTGGCTTTACAGTCAGGGTGTGCGAGTAGTGCAGCCCTAGACAAGTCTTCTTTGCATTGATCGAACGCCAGCAGTGTGTCACCGGACAGGTCGACAGGATGAGACGCCTTAACTGAGCCAGTGAGCAGTGCGTTTAGGGGTGCTTGAGTTTTTGCAGCGTGCGGTATAAATCGTCTGTAAAAATTGAGCATCCCCAAGAAACGCCTGAGTTGCTTCACTGTCTTGGGCGCTGGGAAGTCCTTGATCGCCTGCACTTTTGATTCCAGGGGCTTGGTGCCTGCAGCGGAAATCCGGTAACCTAAAAACTTGACCTCGCTGGCCCCGAAGACACATTTTGCGGTGTTTACGAGTATACCGTAGTCTTTCATACGGGTGAAGAGTTCGTGAAGGTGTGCTTCGTGCTCTGCCTCTGTCCTCGAAAATACCAGGAAGTCGTCGAGATAGGTATAACAGAACTCGAGGCCTCTGGTCATCTCGTCGACAAACCGTTGAAATGTTTGCCCAGCGTTTCGCAAACCGAAGGTCATGTACGGGAATTCATAGAGTCCGAAGGGTGTTGTTATCGCTGTCTTCTGTATGTCGTCCCTATTGACAGGGATCTGGTTATATGCTTTAACCAAGTCTATGGTTGAGAAGACTTTACAACCGGCTATACTGTGTGCGAAGTCGTGAATATGCCTAATTGGATAACGGTCAGGAATGGTCCGTGCATTAAGCATTCTGTAATCGCCGCAGGGCCGCCAGCCGTTATCCTTTTTAGGGGCGAGGTGTAAGGGTGAAGCCCAGGGACTTCCAGAGGGGCGTGCTGTCCCGCTGTTGAGCATAAGTTCGAATTCCTGCCTAGCTATTTTTAGCTTGTCGGGAGCTAGCCTTCGGGGGGTGCATGAGATGGGTGGGCCGGGTGTGGTTCGTATGTGGTGTACTGTGTTGTGCTTAGGGGTTATCGGTGTGCCAGAGGGGCGAGTAATGTCCGGAAACTTACTAAGCACGTCGTGGTACCTGGTGTCGCCCGTCGAAACCTTGACAGAACATATATCTAAATTAGCAACAGAAGCATTTGTACATAAAGTAGTGGTATTATCTATAAGGCGGTGGTTACGGCAATCTACAATTAAATTATAGTGGCTAAGGAAGTCGACACCAATAATAGCTTTCGTGACATTCGCGACAATAAAGCGCCAAGGAAAGTTACGCCTTAAACCTAAATTAAGATTAAGTTCGATGTAGCCGTAAGTGTCGATGTTGGTTCCGTTTGCCGCGCAGAGTTGATAGTCTGTTGGGTTTCGTCGCTCGCGAAGCGCAGTCCGAGGGTAGACGCATAGGTCGCTGCCGGTGTCTACGAGGAATTCCGTACTCGAGCTGCGGTCGGTAACGAAAATGCGACCTGTGGAGGCGGGGCAATCGTCAGCCGCCATCAGCGACTGCCCGCGGCGTTTCCCGCCTTGCTGTAATCGCATGGTTTAATGCATTTGTTTGCATTGTCGCCATGCTTCGAATGGTACCAGCATACCGGGTATTTACGGTAACTGGAGTTTGAACGCACCCGCTGATGCGAATCTGAGCGGTGGCGTTGCTGGGGTCTCGAACGGTTATTCGGGCGGTTTGATGAGCGCATATGCTCGTCGATTTTCAGCGCGAGGCTCTCCACCATCTTTCTCAGTTCGACGATCTCACTGGATGGGTGAGGGTTCACGACGCTGGATGACACGGCTGCCACAGTACAGGGCGAAGTGATCTCTTGGATGCGGTCCGCTAGATCAGCGAGCTGTTCCAGCGGAGTGGCCGCTTGAGAAGCTAGCACAGTCTGTGTATTATTTGGAAGACGATTGATCCATATCGACTTAATAAAGTCTTCTGGTACCGCTGGGCCGGCCAGGTCCTGCAGGTGTCTCAAAAACTGTGAGGGCTTCCTATCGCCTAGCTCTTCGTGAGTGAGAAGTTGTTTCACCTTTTTCTCGTGTGAAGCGGAGAGGCGTTTGATGAGTTCAGTTTTGATTTTCTCGTAACGATTCTTCTTTGGCGGATTGACAATTATATCCTTCACGGCCTTTGCGTGCGATATATCCAAGTTATTGGTGACATGCGAGAATTTCAAGGAGTCTTCGGTGACGTCGTGACTTTCGAATTGGCCTTCAATGAGAGCGAACCACAGTTCTGGGTCCTCGGATGAGAAAGGTGGAACTTTAATTTTTAATTTATTATAATGTTTAATTTCACGTTCTGTGGAAACGCGCACTCTTTGTGCTCGGCGCGTGGTAACATGGCCGTCGTGCTGCGAACCGGCCGTCTTTACCGAATCACTGCTATCACTCATTTTGTCGCCTTGATGTTCGTGTCCTTAGCGGGGTCACCAGATATAGGTGTTTGGTGTGGTGCCGTGTGCGTGTGCAGTACCTACGTAGCTATAGCGCAGGGTCCAGGCGTTGAAGTAAATAGTCCGTTATAATGCACGTAACAGTTTATTGACGCAACACATAAGAAAAACAGTTCACAGGCACGGTATACAAACACAACTGAGTTTAAATAGAAGGAGCGATAGTAAGGCGAGATAGCAGGAAGAATAAAGCATAAGAAGATAGTCCGAAAGCGCGTAAAGACAGAATTGCTATAAAAATCGTATAGGCGGCGGACGAGCGGGCGACACGGGTGTCCCGTGAAACGTTCGTGGCTGACTGGCGCTGCGCCGGCGCCCGGTGCATCGCCAGGGCTCCGCGGGGTTCGCATCGTAGCTGCGCGCGCGTTTCCACTTGCTACCGATTGTGGGAATGTCGGAACTGCGTAAATTATAAAGTATGTGTCGATATATAAAATATTTGTCTGTCAGTAGTGTGTTATGGTGGGATATGTATGATTGTGTGTGTACTATATATTATGGTGTCTATAATAAATAAAAATGTTATAAATAAGTAAAATATATGTGAGTAGCCCACACATCTAAAATAAATTAAATGGGACTATTTTATTTCATTATCTCCTGTGGCCCCTTCCAATATACCTACTTATGACCTTAGCTTAGGGGCCATCCATTAATTACGTCACACGAATTTCATGATTTTTAGACCCCTCCCCCCCTTGTCACAGTTGGTCACATTTGCGAGACCCCCCCCCTCCCTGTGTGACGTCACATAATTTTCAGAAAATTTTCAAAATGTTTCGTTAAAAATTCAAATTTCGGTTTTAATACTTAGATATATTAGATTTTTACATGTGACGTCACAAAACTTAGGACCCCTCCCACCCCCTTGTCACACAATGTCACATTTCGTCGACCCCCTCCCCCCTTTACGTGTAACGTAATTAATGGATGGCCTCTTACTATGACATCACGAATATGGAAAAATATGAACTAATAACATTAATTTTGAATTTAAAAAAATGGTTAATATCCCTTACTGAGCCCGTGACTCTTAACTTTACTGACGATTGAAAACGACAAAGTTTTAACCAGTGATACAATACAAACTGTTATTACTAAATACTAAACACCTGATACTGACGACGCTTAAATGTATAAAATTATCCCCGTACCTATTATAATTTATGTGTAGAGCAGTATAGCCCTAGCCAAGTGGCTTCGTCTAAAAGCTTTTCTACAAATCGCAACGCTTCATGTATGGAAATGACATAAGTCACGTGATCTACTTATCGACTTGTAATGTCATTTCCATACATTTAAACGCTAATACAATTTGTATAAACGCTTGTTAACGAACCCACTTGGCTAGGGGAGCTGTAGTTGACCGGAGCGTGCGTACGCTCTGAACAATATTAATTTTGTGTGTATGGAAAGTCGCAATCAATCATTCTTTGTGTCCAACGTCCTTCCTCCCTGACTTATGAGGGTCGCATTATAATAAAAAATCGAAGTTCCGTGCTTGCTTGAAACGCGAATACACAAAGCATTAATGAAATAATATTTTCCTCAAACAATCCTGAACCAATTTTAACCTTCAACGTTAAAAGCTGTGTTGGCGGATGGTAATCTTGTATTGTGTGACCAAACATTTTGGCATAATTACATACCTACACGCTTATGCAGTTTTCGTGAAATTGTAATCTTATATTGAGCAACGTCGTTTAGTTTCGTTGTTAGCGTAGATACTTAAGTAAATCGATGATATGGTGAGTTTTGGAGTTGAAAATGGTTTGAGGATTTAATTGACTCACAAAAATACAACAACTATACATCAGAGTAACAAAGTGAAATGACACACATACATTATGTGGATGTGTTCTAAATGACGGTTAAGCCCGTCTGAAATTAGTTTTATTGAAGTGCTCCAGAATATAAATTATTATCACAACCAAAATCAATGGCAGCAACCTTATCATTAACCAATATTTTTTTGCTTCCTCTATATTATCAACACATCCAAGTGTTGCTTTTGTGTCAAAATGATTATCATTATTATACAATGGCAGTATCGAATGAGTAAGGAACGTTTGTTGAGTGCCCTGTAAATGATCAAATTTGTTTGACCAGTTTGTCAAACTTCACAATTTCATCAAAGATTACTTGACGAACACATCAAACACGCTTCCAGACGCTCAAGAAGTATGATAATCACGTACAATTTGACAGACTTTTGATCGTTGACAATGCGATTTAAACATTCTTCCTTCGGGATTGCTCTTACAGCATGTTATTTGGCATCATACAAATTAAGGTGATTGCTATGACCGTCACATCGAATCGTTATGATGTGGCGGAATGTTTGTGTCGCTGGCTATCCCGCTAGCTGTGCTCGTGGTGCGTGCGCGGCGACAGCGAGCCGGGGCCGGACTCCGCGCTGGAGTCGCCGGCATATACCTCGGACAGCCCGCCCGCGCTCCCGCCCCCACCGCCGCTGCCGCCTCCGCTGCCACCACCGCCCCCTAACAACACAATGTTGCTGATTCTGTTATACAACTAAAACATGATTATGCTGTTATCATCCTCCTCATGTGAACCAATGAGCAAGACAATAAAACTCTTTAGGTGGCGGTAAATGTTCAAGTACATATTTTTGCATTTCCGTTTTGTTTGTAAGGATTCATCAAACATTGGCGCACACGTTCAAACATCGATCATATTAGACAAACAACGCCGTCAATCAAAATTTCATTCAAATCAAACACAGTTTGTTTGATGTGTTCGTCAAACACACTGTCAAATTGTTTGACCAACACGTAGATTTTACAAACATGCTTGAACGTTCATCAGTACCTACTTCGTCATGTAACGATAACGAAATCAAAGTCTAATAACCTCCACGCTGTCAAGAAAAGAGGATGACGAATCACGTTACCAGCAACCAGAGAAGAGGTCATTTAAAAACATGGTCACAAATTGCAAACAGCTAATACACCTTTCCACACACAAGTTACTGTTGAGAATAGGCACATTTCATTTCACATGCATAATTCATTGAATAACAGGCGGTAGGTTGCATCGAAAGTGGCGGCAGGCGAAGGCAAATGCACGATAGACATGTTCAGACATAGCTCCGGGTCACTAGTGAATAATAAACGACCCTTCAACTTCAGCAGAAAGTGTACTGTAACAACTTTGCGGAGAAGGCCAATAAATAAGACTGATTGGTATTATTTTCAAAGGTATCATTACGTACTTCAAACTACTACTTGGAGATTGATCAGAGAATACACTAAAGGATCGATCTTTATATATTTCCCTAGGGGCTGAAATGAGAAGTAATAAACCAACTTACTAGGTATAGTTACTTGGGAAACATTGCTAGGGACTACTATGTGTACAGCTCTTAAATTATTTGTTATAAATAGTATGTCTCGCTTTCAGCTTCAATTTCACAATATGATTAGATGTGTCCCTATGGCGCGCATGCCTCACCCGAGCACTCAAATTATGACATTACGTCTATGCGTTCCGACGTCAAAAGTGAGTGCTCGCGCGAGGCATGCGCCTGATGAAGACGCCGCCAATAGATGTGTCCATATGGCGCGCATGCCTCACCCGAGCACTCATATTATGACATTACGTCTATGCGTTCCGACGTCAAAACTGAGTGCTCGCGCGAGGCATGCGCCTGATGAAGACGCCGCCATTGACTCATCTCTAATAAACATGAAAAATAAATAAATAAATAAATATTGCCAAACTTACACACCAACTGTGTGTTCCCGAACTAAGCAACTCTTGTACTATGGCGACTATCCAATGGACCGGGGGCGATCCTAGTGACACCCAGACAGACCAGGGCAAATTACGAAAAGGCTGTTTCTGAAATTTGCCTGTGCACCCGATGCAGTGAGCCGAGCGGCCAACGCTCTAACCACAGGCACCTAACGAGGCATGTTTTGAGGCTATCTCCTTTTAGAGGAGTGGAGACATTTTTTGAAAAAAATATCACTGTATTTATAGAACTCTCATATTTAAATTAAAAGCAAGAAAAAAGTGCTACATGCTCATTCACTATGAGAAAAAAAAAAAAAAACAAAATGTAGGAGTTTTGAAATTTAAATTTGTATCTTCTTCCAAACGGCTCGGAATTACATTTTTTTTTTACCAAAAGATGGAGAAATGTAATACCTAAAATAAAAATTAAGTTCGATTTTGGTGACGCAATCGTTTTTCACGTCACAATTAATAATTTTCGAAATTTTCGCAAAAAAGTGGGCGGGGTTAGTGCGCTCTCTCGACCAATACAGACGGCGAAAACGCTCGGCCGGGAAGCGGGGCCTCTGAATAAAGAGTTATCTTGAAAAGAGAGTGGGTACAGAATGTGCGTAGTCAATTCGAAATTCAAAAAGTTTATGTCGTTATCAGTCTAGGGGTGTGTTAAGTGATGGGTGTCTTACCGTGGTGAGCGAGTGGCACGCAGTAGGAGGTGGCGGCGCAGTGGCGCGGGCGCACCTTCTCGTAGCGGCTCAGCTGCTGCAGCTCGCACTCCGAGTGGTGCTTCTCCACTGTTACACATACCAGACTATTCAACAGACAATTATTATAATATACCTACTTTGTGTAAAACATTTTCTGTCGGTGATGCAGTTAGACAAAAACTCCGTACCAAAAATCCGTTTGACAGGTAAGTATCACTCTACTGTTCGTTCACAGTTATTTTACCTCTGACATTTTACCTTGATTTTACGGTGAGGGAAAACATCGTGAGGAAACCTACCTATCCCTCGGGATTAGGTAATAGTCAGTTCCTGTATACACGGCGACAAGGTTCACCACCTGTCACGTTGGGTTCTGACTATCTGGTGAAACGTGGGCTTTGAGTTGGTTAATACCTCCACAATGTGGTGGTGTATGGCCACTCAAAGCCTCTGACTACCCCCGAATGGGGATAAAAGTCGTGACGTTACATTTTTTTCATTTCATATTTTACCTTATTTATTTATTTTTGAAAAAAGTGGTTGTTATTAGGTTTTTATAAGTCATGTAGGCTGTAGAATAAAGTATAATCTACAGTTCATGATCTCAAAGGCCAAGTTTAAAGGCTGACTTTGCGTTTTCTATATCTATACTTCTATACTAATATATAAAGAGGGAAATGCTGACTGACTGACTGACTGACTGACTGACTGACTGACTCATCAACGCCGAGCCGAAACTACTGAAGTTAGAGACATGAAATTTGGACAGTAGATATATTTTGTGACGTAGGCAAGCAATAAGAAGCGATTTTTGAAAATTCAACCCCTAAGGGGGTTAAATAGGGGATGAAAGTTTGTATGCAAGTTCGTCATTTTTCAAGTTAGGATTATGAAAATTGGTGTGGAGGTGAAGTTTTTAAAATAAAAAATATGGTTTTCGGCTTTTTAAAAAATTCAACCCCTAAGGTGGTAAAATAGGGGATGAAAGTTAGTTGGGAAGTTAGTATAGATGTTCGTCATTTTTGAAGTTAGAATAATGAAAATTGGTGTATAGGTTCCTTTTTATAAATAAAAAACTTGAATTGCTACGTTTTTGAAAATTCAACCCCTAAGGGGGTAAAATTGGGGTTGAAAGTTTGTATGGAAGTTCGTCATTTCTGAGGTTAGAATAATGAAAATTTGTGTTTAGGTTTGTTTTTACGTATTATAAATAATAATTTCAGCATTTTTGAAAATTCAACCCCTAAGGGGATTAAATAGGGGATGAAAGTTTGTATGCAAGTTCGTCATTTTCCAACTTAGAATTATGAAAATTGGTGTTTAGGTGTCTTTTTAAAAATAAAAAAATATGGGTCTCGGCGTTTTTGAAAATTCAACCCCTGAGGGGATTAAATAGGGGATGAAAGTTTGTATGCAAGTTCGTCATTTTTCAAGTTAGAATTATGAAAATAGGTGTTTAGGTGTCTTTTTTAAAATAAAAAAATGGGTTTCGGCGTGTTTGAAAATTCAACCCCTAAGGGGGTAAAATTAGGGACGAAAGTTTGTATGGAAGTTGGTTATTTCTTAGGTTAGAAGAATGAAAAGTAGTGTTTAGGTTTCTTTTTACGTATTAAAAATAATAACTTCATCTTTCTTGAAAGTTCAACCCCAAGGGGATAAAATAGGGGATGAAACTTTGTATAGAAGTTCGTCATTTTTGTTGTAAGAATTATGAAAATAGGTGATTAGGTGTCTTTTTAAAAATAAAAAAGTAAAATTTAATAGCGTTTTTGAGAATTATACGGATACGCGATATGGGATACGGGATACGGGATACGGGTTACGGGATACGGGTTACGGGATTTGGGACATGGGACATGGGGCATGGGGCATGGGGCATGGGACATGGGACATGGGACATGGGGCATGGGACATGGGACATGGGACATGGGACATGGGACATGGGACATGGGACATGGGACATAGGACATGGGACATGTGACATGTGACATGGGACATGGGACATGGGACATGGGACATGGGACATGGGACATGGGACATGGGACATGGGACATGGGACATGGGACATGGGACATGGGACATGGGACATGGGACATGGGACATGGGACATGGGACATGGGACATGGGACATGGGACATGGGACATGGGACATGGGACATGGGACATGGGACATGGGATATGCGATACGGGATACGGGATGAGGGATACGGGATACCAGATACCAGATACGGGATGCGGATTGCGGGATGCGGGATGCGGGATACGGGATGCGGGATGCGGGATGCGGGATGCGGGACGCGGGGTGCGGGGCGCGGGATACGGCACACGGGACACGGGATACGGGATATGAAAAACTGGATCCGGGATATCCAGAATACGGGATTTGGGTTCCAACAAACGGAAACGGAATTTCTTAAATTTATATTCTGCGCGGACGAAGTCGTGGGCAAAAGCTAGTACATAAATAAAATGAGAAACGTCAGAGGTAAAATAACTGTGAACCATCTGTACCAAACTTTGCTACCAATCGACTTTTTTACAACCAACACAATAGTGGTAGTACATAAATAAAGGTTTTATGGCAAATACTTTATTGCCTCTATTTCCAATTTCGCGAAAGTGCAAAAATATCAGCCAAAGAGCAAAGATTACGATTTCTTTTTTTCAAGAACTACTTTCATAATAATTAATTCAATATTTTTTACGACGACATACGACACCAATTAAAATGGATCCATATTCACTAGACACGGACGCGGAGGTATCTCGCTTAATTAACAGGAAAAGAAATCATGTTGGGTAGAGCTAAGAAACGGAAGAGTAATTTTGTTGGGCTGATAGCGACACAATATATTGTGATCTTATTTCTGGTCACGTCTATCGGCAGATTTTCTTGATTGAGGACTCAGAGTAGTATTTGGCTACTAATTTCCTTAGAATATTTAGTTAATGATTACGTTTGTGCTCTAAAACTTCCTATACCTACACGGGGCAGATTTCTCTATAGGCCGATTAGGCCCGAGCCTAGGGCGGCTAAATTTCGGGGGCGACAGAACTGGGCGAAATTCACAAAACTCACAAATAAAAAACTGTATGCATCAGTATCTAAAGATACTGATTGAGATAATTTTATCATTTTCGATATGTTTTAATTTTATTTCTTATACATTAATTATCATTCAATTTTTTCGTGCTTTACGGGGAGTAGGGGGGCGGAAATCTTCCATAGGCCTAGGATAGCCAGCGTATTAAATCCGCACCCGCCTATACACAGCTAGGGAAAGAAAAGATGCTTGAAGATGGTACCATCAGATCTCTCGCGGTGTCGCTGCGGATGTTTCCTGCAGGGCCGGTGTGGCGGCGCGTCGTTGTCGCGGTGCCCGAAGGTGCGGAACTGCAGCGAGTGGTCCAGGGTGGCCGCCGCGCCCGCCTCGCCGCCCACCGCGAATGTCGCGTACGGACTTATTTCGTACACATCTAGCATGACAAGAAACGAGCGATATCCGTGTTCAAGTTTGTGCACATCATCATCATCATGTCAGCCAAAAGACGTACTTACACTGTAGACATAGGCCTCCCTAAAGTTTTCCACAACGACTGGTCCTGTGCTGCTTGCACCTGAGCGTGCGTCAGTTTGTGCACACCTAAATCAAATCCAAAGCATTCTAGTCTAACTCCGTTGCAGTGGGTTAAAAATATAGTTGAAAATGTTTTCTTTACGAATGACACTGCAACTTTGTTCGTTTGGATTTTTTTTAATTATCTTGAACAACCTATTCATTACCTGAGATAAGAAGTATCTCAGGATATCTATGCCGTGATTCATTAAATTCTATATCCATTGGTTTTCGCCTGATAATCATCAGAAAATGACTAACTAAACTCGCAGGAATATAATAGGGTGTACCTACTTACCAGAGGCAGGTGATAATTTGTCGTGTTTGTAATCGTGTTGGCAGTTCCTGATGTTTTGTTGTTCGGGGCAGACGGATTTGTCAGTGCTGGCCACCGAGTGGGCGCAGCGGTGAGCTTCCTCGTCCACCCGGCTGCCACATGGCCAGAGAGTACTACGGAACACGTATAAGCACATCAAAAAGTGATAGAGTATGAATGGAGCTGTGAAGATAAGGTCTTTCGAATATTACTTACTCTACTACTAGACAAGCGATTAATTTATTTTCGATATTGGAAATGTAAACTAGGCATTTGCCCTTCTTAATTACAAGTCAATCTATGAATAAAGGGAACGACAATAAATATACCTACAGGTGGATATAAAAGCTAATAATACACTCTAATGCCGTGTGTCCACTGGCAAGTAACTTCCGCAAATTCTTGCAGAAGTCACTTGCCGACATGTTTCCACTGACAGCAATTTTGCACAACCGTGTACACGTGGGGCTTGCAGCAAGTTCGGCAAGTCGCAGAAGTCCACTTGCGTGAGTGTTTACACATTGGAAGTCACTTGCGCAAGTAAACTTGTGCAATTCTTCTTGCCAGTGGACACCCGCGTAACGTATGTTGGTGGCCACAATATTACTCCAATTCATAATGTTTTCATAAGCTAATTTTAGTAAGTTTTAGATATGTTCGGGTTACTTTAGCGGCTGCTTCACAGCTTAGCAAGTAACGTATAGTGCGATGTAACATATTAAATGGTGAATGAATTTGAATTGAATTTGTCATGCCATCCATAAATAACGAATGTAGTTCTTGTGGTACTTAAATTTAATTAGAAATTACATAATAAAGCTCACGCTCAATTATTACAAAGTATCTTCTTGAAGGAAATGGTCCTATCTTAGGAAAAAACCTCGAAAACTAAAGAAAACTCCTTCGACATAGCGGCTCAGAGCAACGACCCTCGTCTTGTAATAAGAGTTTAAATTATGTTGTCGATGAAAGGTATTATTTATCATCGAAACGAAGTACTGCCTGTTTTGTTCAAGCTTTCAATTTATTATAAGGAAAATTTCAAATAGCCACGCCTATAATAGAGAAGTGGAATTCTAACAATGGAAGAAATAGGTCACGTTGATTTCCGTACTACAACCCGTTCTCTCAATATATTAATAATAATCTTATATCATTCATTCAATTATTATTTTTATAATCTATGTGAAAATTTGCCTACACACGACCGTTTGCTGGTATACTTATTACACAACCTGCCTATTTTGATCAAGAAGCATATTCATAACACGAGTTCGAAAAGTGTTTAACTTAAAAAAATTTGGGTCAATGTTTTTTATAAAATATTCATAGAATATGAAAATATTAAATATCCCATATGACAGTACGTATCTAAAGTACGTTTTTTATACTTGTCCTATTTGGTGAGCAAAGATGGCGTCCAGCGGGGCGATTGCGTAACTTTTTGTCAATGTTTCAATTGGTTTCGTATATCATTGACACAGGATGAACCCGCTGGACGCCATCTTTGCTTACCAAATAGGACAAGTATAAAAAAACGTACTATAAGTCAGAAAATTACGTTAAAAGGTCGAGTGGCTACAAGTGGGGTCCCTCGCATCAGTGAAGCGGATATAAATTACATGCTGTCACCTACATGAAGCACCAATTAGTTTAAAAACTTAATTACATGGCAAAGGAGTATTATACCTAATAAATTAACTGTAATACAGCGTGGCACTACAATGGCGATATTAATTTAATATAGAGTAGGGCTTGGTCATCATAAAAGTACCTAATATAAAAAAATACCTTTTAAAACAATATAGCTACAATTTTAGACCTTCATATTTTTGAGCACGGATCTGTGCGTGAGTTTTTTTTTTGTTGTGATAGCACTAGCGCACTGTAAATATAAACTTATGATTATCCTACCTCCTCTTAGCCAGCAAGACCAGTAGTAGAGCGGTGACGGCGAGGGCGGCGAGTGCTGCGAACGCCAGGGACACCGCCCCCAGGACCCGCTCCGTGTCCGCGCTGCCACCGGTGGCGGTTATCGGACCACCTTCCGATTGGAACGCCACAGGGCGGCGGAGTCGTTCTGTTTGGAAGGGTCGTTAGCATAGATAGAAAAAAAAAAACAGTCGAAAGTTCTAAAGCCGAGTAACTACATTCAATAACCTTTATCTATGTCATTATCTACTACATTTAGATAATACCGAGACTAGAGAAATTACAGTATTCTCCCATATACGTAACTGACAGAAAATGGTCAAGGGTCTTAGGACAAGGACCGTAAGATCGATGGTAGTTGATCGATCGTGGAGAGTTACCACTATCGATTCTATATTGAAGACGGGGGTATATGGAACTCTCTCCCATAGTTTAAGCTACGATTAATCTTACGGCTCTTAAATAACTAAAGGAGAATATCGACGCTTGAAAGGCAATCCTGACTAAGCGACATATAGGCCGATATTGAGTTATATATACCATTCGAATCGCAAAATTTTTCTACGTCGTTTGGTCTGGGTCCCATAGCTCTACGACGAGTTTTACTGTCGCTTAGTTATAGCGTGATTTCAATCAATTTCACATTTTTGTGCTCACTTAGCGACAAAAAAAATATGATTTTTTGGACTGCCGGCGGTTAGGACATTGACTGTTCTACTGTTTGGCTTTTACTCCTTTTTACTTGTAATATAAAAAACTTTTAAATTCATTTAGTAGTTTTTACTTACTTAAGCAATTATACCTTATGACGCTTATATATTTTAACCAGGGCTGAAGTACCTTTTATTGATGTGGTTGGATAATTTAACCTGATTTAGTATTTTTCCGTAAATTTACTTATACAATTTAACTTGAAATAAAATAGAAGAATATCGTCGCTTAGATACTTTTACCTGTATAATATAAACAATGTTTGTTCAGCCTTAGATAATTTTACTTGATAACTTCAAATAATATTGACGGTGGTTAGATAATCTTAGCCGACTTCATGAGATGGTTGTGACTGTCGCTTAGATATTTTTACCTGAACGCAACATATATTTTAATTAGTCGCTTATAACTTCCCTTGTCCGAATGGCGTCGCTTGCGTATGCGCGTGACCTCGCGTAATACGTATCGGCAGGTCGACGTTTGGGCGCGAGTGTCGGTTACGGTGGACGTGCGACACGGATTTTTATAATTTTGCAGCGCATTTCGCTTAGTAATGGTGAGTATCCAATCAAATTACTTCAAAACAGCATTTTGTTTAACATTATTTTTTACTTACTTATTTTAAAACAACTTCATGTAAGTTTATTTTTGGTTTGTTCAAAAGTTGATTATAGAAGATGAGAAAAAATTAGATAGACTATATCATTACCAATAAGAGACACATATTTAGTGATGTCTCCGTGATTCATAAGGTGGAAACTGAAAGTGATCACCGAATGGTGAGAGGCACTGGATATAAATTCCAAGTTGGAAAGGTCTCGTCTGATGAAGTCTACGCTCCGACCTGATGCTTCTCAAATCCAAAACCCCGAGAGCTTTCAACTCAAACTAAAAAATTGCTTCGAAAGCCTAGAGAGCTGTGCTTCAGTGGACGAAATAAATAATAGGTTAGTGGACACTGTCCAAACAGTAGGCTCTAAATAAATTAAAACTCGCCGGACAAATAGTCCGCAAAAGCTCTACAGCCATACTCTCAACCTCACGGCTGACCGACGCTCCATGATGCTACAGTCTTCGGATGATGCCGATGCATATAAGCAGCTCAATAGATATATATGGAAGTCCTTGCGACGTCATGACATGTGTAACTTTAATACAAATTGTATTAAGGATACGATAGAGCGGAACAGAAACTCCAAAGTGTTCGCAAGAGCTGTATCTATTGGGCAAAGCCGGTTGACGAAGCTGAAAACCGAGAATGGTGGCATAGCGTCGACCAAGGCAGAGGTATTGAGAGAGGTTGAGACGTTTTATGAACAGTTGTACACCTCAGTAGCCAAACCTGTTACTGGTGTGACTAAAGACCCTAGAGCCACACTGACCCGACATTACACTGAAGATATCCCGGATTAAGAATGGCCCTCAAACAGCTCAAGAACAACAAGGCGCCAGGGGAGGACGGAATTACCACAGAACTTCTGAAAGCGGGTGGAACACCGGTACTTCGAGTCCTTCAGAGGCAGTTTAATGCAGTCATCCTCGAGGGTGTTACGCCAGAAGCATGGAATGGAAGCGTGGTGATTCTTTACTTCAAAAAAGGTATGAACCGACTGGCGTGCAGGTTCAATGACTTCCAGCCTCCTGAACAAGCCGGTTTCCAAAAAGCCTTCAACACCATAGACCACATCCATACGCTGTGGTAGGTTATACAGAAAACCGAGGAGTGCCACTTTGCTACGCATTAGTGGACTATGAAAAAGCCTTCGATTCGATCGAAACATGGGCGGTGCTACAATCACTCCAGCAGTGTCCCATTGACTACCGGTACATCGAAGTGTTGTAGTTCTTGTACAGTAACGCCACTATGTCGGTCCGAGTATAGAAACAGTGCACGGGGGCAATTCCACTGCAGCGAGGAGTCAGACAGGGAGACGTAAATACTCCGAAACTGTTAACCGATGCATTGGAAGATGCTTTCAGACTCCTGGAATGGCAGGGATTTGAAATCAACATAAACGGCGAGTACATGACTCACCTTCGATTTGCCAACGACATTGTGATCATGGGGGAATCGCTAGAGGATATTGGCATAATGCTCCATGGCCTCAACACAGTCTCCCAACAAGTGGGCCCTAAAATGAATATGGCCAAGACAAAGATCATGTCAAACGTCCATGTTGTGCCCACTTCAGTTATAGTTGGTAGCTCCACTCTCAAAGTCGTCGATGAATACGTCTGCCTAGGGCAAACAGTCTGTTTAGGTTGATCGAACTTCGAGAGAGAGGTCAGTCGTCGAATCCAACTCGGCTGGGCAGCGTTCGGGAAGTTACAAAACGTTTTCTCCTCAAAACTACCTCAGCACTTAAAGGCAAAAGTCTTTAACCAATGTGTATTTCCAGTGATGACTTATGGCACTGAAAAGAACTGCAGTGGGCCTCATAAGAAGGCTCAGGGTCACTCATAGAGCTACGGAGATATATAAGATAGTCACAACACCGCGGGATGAGAACTGACAAGAGCTATTAATACGTGCAGAAATAAGGTCTGAATAGACCATATTCGTGCACTTAAATAATAGCTCTCGTCTCTCGCCACCTAAAATAAACTTGTCTTGAGGTCTTATTTGTCTTTTCTGTATAAGTAATTGTGTTTTTTTTTTCAATAAATGGTGAAATTCTATTTATTTCTAATTTTCAGTCTTTAATTACTTTTATTATAGTATGTTAGTTGAGGACATTATGGTTGAACGTCGGTTACGAAGGGAGAGTTTGGGTGTCAACATCTTCATAAGTTATATATTCCGCGATCATGTAAACTATTCGATAACGCTTAGAGGACTTTACTTGACATAATTTAAATATTTAGATTTCCTTAGATGATTATTCCCATAACTAAATTTAAAAATGTATGAGTTTACATATATTTACCTGTTACCGCTAATCTTACAGTGATAGGTTAGATGGTTTTACTTGTTTTTAAATAGAGGTAACTTTTATATAAGCGACATAAATTTCTTGAATTAAAAGTGTCTGGTACGTAAATCCAATATCTTCAATAGCTTAAAAAAATAACATTTCCAAAGCTATTGAAATTATTTTAATACGACAACTTATAAAATTTATATGATTTTTTTTGTAAAAATTAAAACTTTAAATCACTCTCCTGTAAAGTTCACCTAATGTCGCTTAGTAAGGATTGCCTTTCAAGCGTCGATATTAATTGTTAGAATTATGATGAAATGGATCGCTGCATACCGAGAAAACAAAATAACGATATAATATAGATCTGACCTAAGTACACAAATATAACCTTTTATAACATTTTTTATTTTTTTAGAAGAGGTTCCTAGCAAATGTAGCAGAATATGAAATAGTAGGTAAACAACAAAATACAACTCGTAGTTTACCTTTATAATACCTAGCATCATGAATTGAATTACATGTAGGCAAGTTGGAATGTTGCAAAGTTATAAACCCTACCCAACGTCACACATATTACCCTAGGCCATGGATCCCTTTGTATAAGTAAATACGTTAACTGGAGAGATCCTAGCTCCGAACTGTGCTTCAGTAGATACTAGTGATATTGATTGACCTTTGACAATTATATTGACCTTTGATATTTATATGCTTTGACCATTATACTATTACAATTATATTTGACAATTAATTTGACAATTTAATTACAATTATATTTGACAATTATAAGTGACGATACAAAGTATACCTTAGTAAGTATTAGATGTTCCTTCACAATTTAAATATAATTTAGTATTTATTCTTACCTCCGGAGTGTGTGGTAGTGGCTGCGTAAATTACAGCTTGATGTCGGGCCGAGTCTGTCGCGGTCCAGAGCCGGAGACCATACCACGCGCCAGACGCCAGTCCACCAATCACAACCTAAAGGATAACCAATACCTTGCCACAGTTCCTAAGCACTAATAATGTACCGCACATGTCTTTTAAAAGTTGTTATTCCGTTTTAACATTACGTTATAGAGCTCTTTTCCTAGCTTCCAAGCAAAATATCGTCAAACGAGCGTCAAACAAGCGGCAAACTTTAGGCAAGTAAAGAAAGCTTCATAAAAGTTTCGTAAGTGGCTACACTAAACTTAACGCTTTTTCCAGACTTTTAATGGACACATTCATAACATTTTACCTGTGAGTGTAACATAGTGTTCGGAGTTTTGTAACTACTACAACACCAAGCCAACTAGACACTCGGGTATAAATATCAAATATTAATAAGTCAATGATTCCGCGGTCCGTCCACAACGTAGTGAGCCTGGGTCAATGCCTGGGCACTCCTGTGGCTGTAGCTTCCACTACGTAAGGACCGCGGAATCATTGACTTATTATCATTTGATATTTATACCCGAGTGTCTAGTTGGCTTGGTGGAGTAGTATGTTGCTTGTACTTGCAGCACTACACTATCAAAATCACTAGACGATCAAGACAGATGGACCCAGTTAAGTATCGTACCAAAGTTTTAACGAGAACATTTTAGACATTATGTAGAGATTGCGATATTTTACGAAAGTAAGTACACCATAGCTATGTAATATCCAATTTTATCATCGCACAGGTGATACGTAATACCAGTGATAAAATTCCTCCCACCTTAATCAACACGTCTACCTGCGCAAAAATTTTCCTCATACGTACGATAAAGTTGTTGGTGTTCGTACAAAAAAAGGTATTTTATTCGTCCCAGCGCGCCATAACCTCCAAATTTGTACGAGCGCGACTCTCAATTTGCACGGTTTCAATTGGCCGTTGTTTCCACGGAAAATATAACGTAAATTGCGGGATTCCCGTGCTTCACGAGCGATATTGGCGAAATTAGTTTTCGATTTATTATTAATACTCACCTCAATACGGGGCTTTTCAACTCATACAATTATGTTGAAACGTAACGTACCTACCTGAAATTACGATGTTTGGGAGGACTTCATTAACCAAACAGGTGTTCTAGATAATAATATAGCGAAGTAAAGGATGATAACGCTTTTGAGATTAATGTTCCTAAAATTACAAAAGTAAACGAACAATTAGGCAGTTAATTCATATCCAACTGCATCCAGGTAAGTACAGAAATAGCTGCTTAGTTTAAGACTCACTAACATAATGCATTTGGAATTACGTACTTATTTGCTAAAATGATTTGATTTGATTCCGCTGCCTGTAGTTTGGTTGGACTAATAAATAAATCGGATTGTCAAGTATAAAAAAAAAATGTAATACTATTACGAGCAAAACAGATGCAAATAGACATCGATTTATGGACAACTCCCGCAGATGAAGAAGAAGAAATTCACCTTAGTTGGATAACTCACCTCGCGATGATGATGCAAGGAGGTGAGGTCGGCGTCCCTCCAGGCAGCGGCTCCAGCCGCGTCCGCCCGCCGCCACTGCAGCCGCACCAGCCGCGCCCCGCACCGCACCGCGCGCCGCGCGTCCAGCGCCAGCGCACTGCTGTTGCTCCACACGGCTGCCTCCGCACCTTCCTCTTGAATCTCTTCCCCCCCGCCTTCCCACACTAGCACTGAACATTTTCATACTAGGATGAACACTTGACCACTCGGCTTATGTTTTCTTTGAAGCTCAAAGATTTCCTCTGTTGAGATTGTTCCGTTCTGTTCTAACGCGTGAGAGTTAGTAGAGTCTACACGCCATGATTAAATCTCAAGAAGAAGGTCGTATTTATTTATCGTCGATTTAAGAAGATTCAACATACCTACTGCATTCATTATTTACGATATTTTAAGTAAATTTTGTGGTACATCTGGAAATTGGTGCACATTCATAGGATGGGCAAAATTATTCGTCAAATTATAACGTCAGAAATAGATACCTAGGTACTTAAGCTAGCAAGGTATGGAAGTTAGGAAAAAACTGACCCGGCGGTTTCGTCTTAAAAAGCAATGGAACAGAAGGTGGTGAGGAGCCAGCCCTGGAGTGCGCCACAGCTCGCACGGAGTAGCTGGCCCCGCAAGAGAGCGCCCGCAGCACCACAGTCACCGCCTCCCCACCAGCCTCCAGCCTCCGCTCCTCTTCGCGGGAGCCCTCCACACCCTCGGCCGTGTCGTCACGGACTCGGACCCACCAGATTGTGAAGCCTTTTGAAAAGTTTGGGTCACGTTTTATGAGTGCCGGATTTTGTTACAGTTGAAAACTTTCTCTCGGAAAGTGTCGGATAGTATTTGTCATAGATAACAATTGATTTTGTTTGGGAATTTGGGGCTAAATATCATCGCAACTTTACTAATAATGTACTGTCGTCCACTTTCATTATCTACCTGCCTGAACTCCACATATTAAATTGTATGACATCGCAAGGTTGCAAACTTTTCTAATGGGATACCCATTCATAAATCGATGGTAGGTATATAAAGTTAATAATATCAGTGTGGCGGGAAGATTGTTTATTAAGGAAGTTCAAAGGAATGAATTGATAGCAGCCGGCTTTCCAACGAGATTACTTTAGAATGATGATTTATTGTATCTAGCTAGTTACCTAAGTTCGTATTGGATAGACCATTTACAAATGGTATATTCGCCGGCAAGTTTGAACAAAAGACGTTGCACAAAATATGTAACTCGAGATGAGAGATGCTAGATTCGAGTAATAAGTGCTAGATTCGTGCTAGAACAGCTAGATTAGAGTAATTATTACTTGGTACGCGTAAGCTGGCACTCTTACACGTACCGAGAAGTATGAGTGCTGGATTCGAGTAAGACGTGGTGCGTTCTATTAAGATGGCCTACATTCGTGAAAGGAGAGATGGATGATGTATGTTAAGTAAGCTAGATTGGAGTCATAACTGCTAGATTCATGTAAGGTGAGCTAGATTCGAGTAAAAACTACTAGATTCATGTAAGGTGAGCTAGATTCGAGTAAAAACTACTAGATTCATGTAAGGTGAGCTAGATTCGAGTAAAAACTACTAGATTCATGTAAGGTGAGCTAGATTCGAGTAAAAACTACTAGATTTATGTAAGGTGAGCTAGATTCGAGTAATAACTGCTAGATTCATGTAAAGTGAGCTAGATTCGAGTAGGAAGGTGGAATTCGTGTACAAACCGTGTGGCGGCGCGGCGACGTCGCTGGCTGCGGCGGCGGCAGTGGCACGCCAGGCCAGCCGCGCCTCCGTGTGCGCGGCGCGCTCCAGCCGCAGCACCGGCGCGCCCGGCGGCGCCGCGCACTCCACGCGGTACGTCACCTCCTCCGAGCCGAATGTGTTCCGCGCGGAGCATGTGTAGTTGCCGCTCGTCGCTGCATCCACCTCTGTATACCGTGTGTATTGTCAACATAACCTCCTCGAAAGACAGACCTCACTAGACCTAGGTACTAGTTTAAAACTATTCATAAGAAATGTATTGTGATTACCTACGTGTCAGCAAGAATTATAACGTGATCCAGAACTCATGGTCTTGGAACTCACCAATATTTTGGTAGTTCGAGCCCTGGTCAAAGAAAATAGGTACCTACCTATATTAACTAACCACTATCCAACAGGGAAAACCTAAAATAGTCCCCTGATGGAATTTTGGCCAATCTCATCAGAGACCTAGCCATATGTACAGGAGATATTACCTACTCGTATTATACTGAACAAGTGTGTGTGAAAACCACAGGCGCAAGCACAGATGCACTCTCTCTACCCTCACTCTCATAGACTGATGGGACGACAATCCGGACGGCTTTACGTGCTCCCCAAAACACGGACACGTTCAGTACAAATTACCACTAAATGATCACCCATCTTTGACTGACCTTGCCAAGCGTTGCAACCTCCAATCGATCACCAATCAGTGATAACTGGCTATGAGCGCTTCATACCTGATATAGCAAGATGTCCAGTGTTGGTGACGTGCGTGCGCGGGTCGTGCGTGATGGGCCCGGCGCCGCGCAGCCAGCGCGTGCGCGGCGCCGGCTCGCCGCGCCACACGCACGCCAGCACCAGCGGCCGCCCGCACTGCACTCGCGCCCATACACCGAACGACAGCAGTCGCGCTCGTGCTAACACATTGAAATGAGAACAAAACTATATGTATCTGTATACCTACTACTCCACCAAGCTAACTAGGAGCTCGGTTGCAATACGGCTTCCCCGCCCGCATACCGCCCGCACACCCGCCACCGCCTGCGGCTTCTCGCCCGCCACATCTCCCGCTCACCGCCACCGCCTTTTTGTGCGGCTGACGTCACATTTGACAGGCTCCTAGTTGGCTTGGTGGAGTAGTAAAAGGTTTATGAAATTGTGGTCTATCCAGATGTTTATGTTTGGGCGCAGTTGAACCAAAACTGCCTCCTGACTGCGCAATGCCAACGACTTGGTGCTTGTAATCGATTGACACTTGGCACTTTTGGCAGATTTATACGACTGCACAAGACCCGAATCCCAACTGCATTTTTGCAGCCAAGATGCAGCCCGTCTGAATAGAGCTAAGTCCTGTTCTAAATAATTGTACGTTGGTTCTAAAATATTGATACCTCTCGAAGTCGTAGTGGCAGGTTGTGGAGCCGAAGGTTCGCCTTCTCCAGCCAGCGAATGGGCTGCGACCCACGCTTCATACGTCGCACCTTCAGACAATGACCTCAACTCCGTCGACCCACCCAGACCAACGGAGGAATCTCTGTCTTCCACTTGGATTGTTGTTGTTTTTGGTGGTCTGTCCCTAGAAGAATGTAACAAATAAGTACTGGCCGAGAGTCCTACAATATTCAGCAATGGACATACTTTTTGCTTCTGAAGATGCTTGTCATGTCATGGTCTAACTCACCTCCCAAGTTCGCGATAGAACACGGTGTAATAAAGTAGAGGTCCATTCGGTCTACTTGGTGGCAACCAGCTGACAGCCAGTGATGTGACCGAAGTTGCCACAACCTTCACTGCGGCAGGTGGACCTGGCACTATAAAAAATATTTTCAAATTCATCCATTCCATCCATCCATTAATCCTCGGAAACTCTATAGCAAGAAATCAATAAAAAGATCTTTACCGTCTTGTTGTGTGGTGCAATGTATAGGATGAGCGGGCAGACCGTCCCCCGCCGCTGTATATGCTAACGCTTGGACCGTGTAATTGGTGTGTGGTCTCAGTGCCAGCAGGAGCGTTTCGACACCCGCCACCCGTTTAACTTCCGCTCCCGCTCCCACATTGGACCCAACTCCCCCTCGCACTTCCCACTCCAACCACTCTGCCGCTGCCGACAAACAACTGCCATCACTCAGCTTGGATTTAGAATAAAATGTATCCATTGACATCAGAATTGTAAATTGTTTGGGAATTATTAATATTTACTCACTATGCTCTGGACGGTAGAGCAATTTGTATCCGAGGAGAGCTCCGTGATGAGCGTGCGCTGGTGGCGGGGACCACTCTACTTTCAAGCTTTGAGGAGACACCGCGCGACATCTCACTCCTCGAGGTCCTTCTGAAGGTACTGTTAAAGGTGATCTGGATTAAAATTCATGCCCACAGTATTTGGAAAGTATTATTAAGAAAATAATAAAACTTACCATTCTCCTGCGTCAACGTATTAACAGGAGCTGTTGCTGGTCCTGCTCCAGCACTATTAAAAGCTCTAACGCTCACAGAATACCTAAAATTTAGAACAAATTAATCACCATAGACAAAAACATACCCGTGCGTAAATAATGTTACTTTCTTACCGAGTATAATGTTCCAGGCCTTCAATGATATATTTGTTGATCTGACCTCGAACTGTCGCAAACTCCATGCCAACATTGGCACTTCCAGCCAATGAACCGTCCGCTGAAGGCCACCACCATACCGTATAGCCCAGGAGTTCACCATTCCATGAGGATGAGGGTGGAGCCTTTTAACATAAAAGCTTTTTAATTCATATCCAAATCATATTGCACAAAATTTTTAAGCATTGCATTATACCTGCCAAGCTAATTCTATAGTTGAAGATCTAGGAGCTGACGCGCGAAGACTAATCGGTGCTCTGGAAGGCGGTTCATGTAAGGTCAATGCGAGTAAAGCTCTCGTATGCGCAGACGCAAATTGCGCAGTCACTGTACGAGCTCTAACTAAATAAGCCGTAGCTGGTTCCAGACCTGTTAAGGTCGCGCCTTCAGTCCTGAACAAAAAATACATGAGAAACCCATTCGTTAGTACACATTGACATTTTTGGGTGCCCAAACTTACTCAGAGTATAAATCCGAAGGATGAGCCGTCACTGACACGTTATGTGTGTCAGCATCCCTCCAAGAGTCAGGACTCGTGGAGTCATGTTTACGATATTGCACCACGTAGCCCAATACCGGAGAATTCCCATCATAAGGCCGTCGCCATTGCAGTCGCACAGTACGGGACGTGGCTTCCAAGACTCTAAAGTTCGCGGGCGGTTCAGGAGGCTCTACAATAATAACATTTCATATAATCTTTTGCAAGCTATAGCAAGATAACCTCAGTGACTGGAGTTACCTTGGACTGCTAAATGCACGAAATGGTCGGATCTTCCAAAAAGATTGGACGCTTGGCAACGGTAAACTCCTGAATCTCTTCTATCTGCTCTCTCTATCACCAATTCACTTCTCAATCCTTCCGCACTTCTGGTTTCTGATATGCTCATTCTAAAAACAGTATAAAGCCGTTAAAGAATAAACCTGGCTTTTAGATTATATACTTTAGTAACTTTATATTTGTCAATTTCATGAAGCTTAATCATACTGTCCAAATTACCTGTAGTCAGAATTAGGTAAAGCCCGTCCCGAATGACTCCATGTCGTCGAGAGTGGGGTATCCCCGCGTGCGACACACGCCAATCTAACTGTATCACCAAGTTTTGCTGTTATATTCGCTGATTGAGTCTCAAACCTCGCTGGTTCTATAAAAACAAACCACCTTTATATTCATATCATAATTTAAATGGATAATCTCGTCTGTATAGAACATCATACCGTTGACGTGTACAGTGAGCGTTTTGGACAAAGCTGGAGGCACGCCGTTATCAGCTCTGCAACGATATGTTCCGGAATGCTCGGCACGCGCTGACTCTATTCTCAACGATCCATTTGTGAGCACCACGGGATCCGAAACTCCGCCTAATGATGTTTCTGTGCTACCTTTAAGTAAACCATTAGTATAGAACAGTCAAGAGAAAGCCTAAACCGTTTGCTATAATCAGCTAAAAACGTGTAAGTATAAACCTACGAAAATTTTCCAATCTATACTTAGTAGATAATGGTCGATAACGCTTACCAGAAAATTTTGTCCAATACAAAGAGGGCGAAGGATGGCCTCGGGCTTCGCAATTCACAGTCAACGACCCGTTCAGTAGCACGGCAGTATCTGAAGGCTCGATTTGCCAATACGGCGGAACTGAGGTGGAAAGGATGTTCAGTTTTAAATATCACCAAACTTATTTACAAAATGTTGATATTACAAAGGTTACCTTTGATAGCCAGTTCAGCAGACATGTTCGCTTTCCCAGCAGTATTAGTTACAACACACGTATACACCCCGCTATGCGCTGCAGTTAAACTTTTGAATAGAAGCATACTGTAAAATTCCGCTCCACGTTCGTCTACCTGTAAATTCAGACGTGTTTAACGGAACAAAATCGCCATTATTTCGAACAAGCTCATATATGAAGAGTCCTACAGTTACTGAAGCAAAAGTTGCAATGAAAGTAGAACTGTAATCAATCTTATTTATTGCAAGATAAAGTACAAAGGGATTTTGTCTTACCTGAAGAGCACTTGAGATTGGCATCTGGTCCTTCAACCAGGAGAAATACACGGGCATGTCTCCCGACGTCACAGTACAAGTCAGCTGAGAACGATCACCAGCCCTCAACCCAGGTGGAAATACAATCGGCGACAATACTGGTGGCGATACTACCGTCACTTGTACCTAAGGAAAAATGGAGCTCCATAAATGGCTTCCGTTTTTATAGCAGCTTCCCTGTCTATGATAAAACGAGTGAACCGTTAAATGAAGTGTAGTGCGTCTCATCCCACCGGATAAGCGGGTCGATGACTAAAACAAAGTATCCGAAAGTGATTGTATATGAAAACGATAGCGGATGTTGGGACCTTTTAACCACAAACGCAAGGTAATAGGTTTGACGTCTTTGTGTGTTAGAGTTACCTACTTTATCACGTACTTTATAGAATGGATGACACAACTGGTATAGGTGAGATGGTCCTTAGCTATATTTGATTCAAATCCGGTTATATTTTTGTAAATTACTTATTTTGTTTTTATTAGAAAAGTTGTTTATAATGCTTTGTTTTTCTATTCATTTATAGAGGTACTCTAAAAGTAGGATGCTATGTGTTTGGGATAGGTACCTCTCTTCTAGCCAGTTCGCCGCCGGGTGTAAGCACGGAGCATATCCACCCGCCTTTGTCTCTGTTCCGATCGACGTTCGCGATCGTCAGCTGTCCGTCAATCTGTTGATACCGAGGGTCCGTGCCGGCTCCACCTTCCCACTTTACTGAACTGATAGAAAATAAAGATGTCACCTTGCCTCATAGGTACATTTCTTCCTGGGGGTCTAAGGGCCTCCGTAGACTAGCTACTTTTAGCATCGGCGACCGGCGATTTTGCAATTGTTTTGATGCTGCGTCGCGTAACGCGTTTCTTCGAGCGCGAACGAGCAAGACGCAGCATCAAAATCGCCGATCGCCGATGTTAAAAGTAGCTAGTCTGCGGAGGCCCTAATAGCGACACTATGCAAATATTGCAGCAATTCTGCAAAAGCAATACATTTTTCCGACCCTCCAGCAGAATTCGCTAAATTTCCGTGAAACGGTCACGAATGGCGTAAAATGTGTGATATTACAGAAATTTAGCGGCTGATGTTAAATTAGCAATAATTTACTTTCTACGCACAAAATACAATATAACATTTTACTTTTTCCCCTTTAAACTGAAACAAGAATTTTTATCTCTCTCGAAATGTCATAGCAGTAAAATCATAGCAATAAAACAATAAGAGAGCTACTCGGATATTCTGTTAGTCATCATAATAATGTTGCGAGCCGGCAGCTTCGCCCGATGTTGTTTCGTGCTCGGCTTGCTAATGCACATATATAATGTAAGAAACCAATGCTGTAAGTGTTTTTATACGTTGCTAGAACAAAAATATTGAATTTAATTTTTTTATCAGAAAATATCACTTACTCTATTGGAAATCCGTAGTAGGGACACCATACGGTCACTTCAGATCCCGCGACAGCCTTCACAGGTTTCATGGATCGTATGTAGGGTGGACCTATGTAAATCATATAACAGTATTGTAGAACCGCTAATGCTTATTTGGGATTGGGTAAACAGCGGCATAAAAAAACATCGCAGCAAGAAAATGTTGTTTTTAATATACATACATACACATACAGAACCATTTCTAAAAGATCAAGGTTTAAAATTGGTTTGTACCAGCCAATTGTTTGATTCTGGGCTGTTCCGTCGATCTTTTTCCATTACCATTTTCATCGGCCATCAATCTTGTTGAAACGGCGGACCCGAGTCTAATATCGATTGCAATTCCTATCGAAATGGCCATTAAGCGATGTAAATTACCGTATACATTGAGTCGGGCGGCGTGCGCGGCGGTGCCGTGGGTGTTGGTGGCGCGGCACTCGTACCGCCCCCCGTGCTCCACGCGCGCGCTGGCCAGCGACAGCGTGGACAGCACGTAGTTGCCGCCCGAGCCCAGCCCTGAGGGACCACTCTCGCGCCCCTCCGACACTACGGCCCTGTACAATAGAGACGTACCTACTAGATACAGAATGTCTCAAAATCCGAAATAATATTGTAGGGTATACGGTCTGATATAGATGTCTTGTGATGATAGACTATACGGAACTATCATATTTTTTTGTATGAGCCTTTGAATATGTGTCACAAATTTTGAGAACTGCCTCCTAAGAAGGCACCTAATGGCCTGGAAAACAGTGTAAACTAGATTTACATTTCGATCTTTTTAACAAACTTTTTCATTCCAACAATTTCGGACTTTTAAGCCAGCCTATATTAAAAAGACTATCGAAGGATAAAATATACGCGAGTACTTAACCGTTACAACGGTCATTTAATCGACCATAAAACGTAATGTGTAAACAATTTCCGAATTTTCGCTTGGGCAGTCAATTTTATTATGATAAGAAGTTGGTAAAGTTACCCATGATGCGAAGGTATCGGCTGGCCGTCTAGGGTCCATCTGAACCGGGGCGGGGGCTCGCCCACCGCGGAGCATTTCAAAGCCACTTGAGCCCCGGGCTGCACCGCCTGCTCGATGAAAGTGTAAACCAACTCTGGACGGGAATCTGCATAAATTATTCAGGTAAGAAAAAAGTTTCCCAAAACAAATATAAAAAGAATAAAATATACTCACCCGAAGAGCGTTTTAACCGTTTTCGTTTGAACGAACGTACTGAGCTCGTCTCCCTCACTAACGAGCACCGCGTTACTGAAATACATAACTAGGTAAATGTAAAAAATACACAGGCTTACATAGACGGGGTGCTTTCACATTGTTGACATAGTCCGTGTTTGAATAGAAAGGTTTTGTTTTTTCGTGGAAATATGTTAGAAAAAACATAACTGGCCCCCAAGACCATCGGTAAGCCACTGGTTTATTGCCAAGAAGAATTTCCAATTTCCAATGACGAATTCACGAAGATAATATTAGAGAGAGCAGAAGTTTTTCAATGGTGAAATTTTAGTAGTCTTGGGGCCCTAATCGCACCCGATTGTTACTGAATTATAAGTTCTAGTGCGAATTGAATTATAAATCCCGAAGTGCATTGGAAATAGTAAATAGTACCTTAGCTAGAACTTTGGTACAGAACTCGATTAATAAAGTAGATATAATCCACTAATACCATCCAGCAAGTTAATTTTAACTTTTATAGGTAGACTTAAATTGCCTGCACAGGAAACTAGACGAGAACGTTGAGCGTATTTCATCATTCATGTCAGGTACAGTACATAGTAGGTACCCTAGTATAGTTACAGCTAGCACATAGTGTTAAGGATCCTCTGAAAAATTCACTCAGCAAAGTCAGCATCGCGTTTTACTATCCGCATTCGTTCAAAATTTATAACGCCGTAAATCGTAAAAGCGGGCAAAAAATTTACAGCCGTGTAGGATACTGAATCGCTGAGATAAACCGAAGCCCGATACCTCTGGCTTATCTTTACACACAAACCTCGAATATAAGTTAAAATATAATATGTACATAAATAGGTAGGTAAACCGGTAAAACACCGCATGGTAATTTCGTGTGGTCAGATAAGATAAGCGGGATAAACACTAGCTATACTATAGGTATCACTGTCCAGTTAAATGCTATAGCGCAAGGCTCTATGACTATAATAGAGTCTCATTAGGTAGGTACTACAGTCTACAGCAAAATATCAGTATAAAAAGTCCTTTGAGAGTCAAGGACTTTTGTAGTCTGACTAAATAAATAAAAAAAGCCTACACAAATTTCTAGGAATTTTGTTTCCTATTATAATATAGCATTACCGATAAAAAGCTTTTTATATGACTTCATACATAAATGAACTGAGTTTTGTAAACGTTCAATAACGTAAGTATTCAAATAAAAATACGTTTTACACCAGCATGATTGGTTTTCAATTTTAATATGTAAATATGACGACTTTTAGCTGAAGCTTTTGATCAAAGCTCAAATACAAATAGTTTCACAAAGCGCGCGAGTATTGGCGAAAAAACCAACTACCCTCTTGCCCCCACACCCCGCGCCATCCCCTGACCCCCTGTGACACCCACTCCCACAAAGATGGATGCCAACGCGCGAAATATCCGGCGAACTATTCCAATTTGAAAAGTTTCCTTTTGGAAACCAAGTGCGGTTGCTTTACCGCACTTGCTTGCCACAAAATGAACATTTAAAAATTGGGGCAAGCGGTATATAGGCATATGGCATAATAATGGCATAATAATGTTAAGATTGAATAGCAAGGAAATATATATTTCTGAATAGATATCAAAAATTTTGTTTGATTAGAAAAAAATACATATATGGCATTACATATTTAGGTAATACCAACGAAAAAAAAAACAGATATTCGGAAAAGAATATTCATTACCAACTAGCAACTCGAAATACCCATAGACTTAAGCAATAAAAATAAACTAATAAGAAATTGCTGTGATAAATTATTATCTGCTGAATGTGTCAACTAATTTAAATAATATCCACAGAAACATGGGGGCCTTTTACGAACCTGGACCATCTGTTTCGTTCGTAGTTTTGACACTAATTTAATAGGCAAATGTGTACTTAAAAATTCAAAATTCGAAACCCTAACGAAATGGATTATTACTTTAGTACTGGGTTCGTAATGCAGCTTTTGAGCCTCTAATAACTATATACCTAAACAATATTCTATATGTAAACTCAAACAAATAAACATTACCTACATGCGGCAGGCTGTCTGACTCGGAATAAAAAATCCACGCTGCTATGTGTTTGTAGGTCAGTGGATGCGAGCGCCTACATGCGCCCGTACACAAATCACACAAATTTCGGGAGCCTCGGGTCCCATCTATTTGTATTCGTATTGATCTGCCATATGCCGTCATTGCTGCTGGTACCCAGCTATGTACACATCACTAGGTGTGCTAGCAAAACGTTATCAACCTGCGCTATCTACTGCTACCTACTTACCTATACGATCGCTACTACGACCTTCACGACCGCTTGGCGCAGTGGTTCGAGCGTAGGCCGCTCGACTCACTACATCGGATGGTTGTGGGTTCGATTCCCGCCAGAAGCAAATTTTGGAAACGGCCTTTTCGTAATTTGCCTTGGTCTGGGTGTCACTGATCACCCCCAGTCCATTGTACGGTACCCATAGTACAAGCTTTACTTAGTTTGGGACCATACAGTTGGTGTGTTTGTCTAGCGATATTTACGTTTTATTTATTTATACGCTGCTAACGATTATAACCGTTGCTGAATATTGGTTCAATCAATCTTATTTCATATTCAGATCGAATTTAAATTTTATAAACCTTCTGAGCGTGAAATTTCAACGTGAGCTTTAATGTATTGCTGAACTGAATCATAAGTGATTTGATTATAAAATAAATGCTTGTATTAACGCAATACATAGGTAACATAGGAGTTACACATACGCCACATAAGTACACGTATAGCGGTATCACTTCAGAGAAAATAATGTTAAGACTGAATAGCAGGGAAATATTTTTTTAGGTCTATTTCTGAATAGATATCAAAGATTTTGTTTGATTAGAAAAAAAATACATATATGGCATTACATATTTAGGTACTACCAACAAAAAAAAATAAACAGAATTGAATATTCATTATCAACTAGCAACTCGAAATACCCATAGACTTAAGCAATAAAAATAAACTAATAATAAATTTTCGCACCAATTTCTTCTGAGCCCGGTTAGACCTTATTTTTCTCTCTGAGTGACTACGAAATTTATGAGAGACCCCAAAGCAATAAAATACCTTGCGAGAAAATGAAGGAGCAAATCGCAATATATTTGTTTCTCCGTGGCTAGAGGGAGACCGTTTTAGCCATCTGCGGTAAAATATACTTTATGGGAATGTACCACGTCTTATGAAGTCCATTCGTTTCACTTTATCAACCAGATGCCCGGGGCGAGAGTTATACTTATTTAGTTGCGTAGCTTCTTTTAACATGTCATGTTACTGATTTATTGTTCTTAATGATATATTTTAGTCTTATGCTAATCGAATACACATTTAAAATAAGCAAGGCTTACGAATTTCAATGCGTTTGTTGTTAACGAGTTTCCTTCGAGCTTAATATGCAAAAACTTCTCGCCTACTTTTTTTTTGTCTCTGTAGGTACAATAATCTAGATTATGACATAAAATAGCATGCATTTTCTGGACTAGATAACATAAGGACGAAAATCATTTTTCCTCGAGAATTCCCACAACGGATTAAGGAAAATATTATGTTTATCTACATATGCCAGCAGTAATAGTACCTACTACCTACACACGTAAACTAACCGCTTTTAAGACGTGTCTGATCTACTGAGATATCCCGTACCTCCTCGGTAAATAAAAGTTATGAAAATGTTTTGTTTTTACGTAGCTACCCAGCAGAAGTCAATACCAGTATGGGTACAAGTTATTTAAAAGAGGGAAGGTATTTGGAATTCGCGAGCTCCAATGAATGTTTTATCACGGTTGACAAACACTGTCCTCTCCTCAGAAATGATGAATTATTTGTGTACCTTGAGACTCGGGATTGTATTTGTTCCTCCGTTTGTTTACACTTTTCCATAATCAAGAATGTCGGAATACAATAACCTTGTATTCAAGACACTGAACTATACATTGATATCCCGGCGATCTGAAGACTGACAAAGGAAACCCTGTATTATAAGAGGGTAACATAGAGGCTCTATTTTACCATATATCAAGATGGATCGATGTTATAATCAAAGCCCACCTATGCTGCAGTCAGTTTGTGCTCTACAGTCGTAAAAACCTCACATATCGCTACCAACAGATGGCGCTGAGTCCAACGCTCCACTACATTCATATAATCCTGAATCGCGATATCAATATTCACGATCAATATACATACGAGACCCCGCCAGGCACAACACCCACCTGGCTGATAGATCTTCTCTTTACTGCACAGTCTTCCCTTAACTGCACACAGTCTAATTGCAAACATGCCCTTCAGATACTTTCCTATATAAAACCACAAATAGTATGTAAAATGTACTTACCTACTAACTAACCATAATACCATATTTTACTTTACCTTAAGCTGAATTAGCTGCTACATTTGTGTTATCTTCAGTGTAATAACTTAGGGGTGTCTAAACTAACTTGGTATTTATTTTTGTTTACGTTATGCTCAGATCGTATGAAGCGTAAAATAAAAGCGTTAAATGTTAGCTGCATTTGGTTACACGTCAAGCGTGCGTTGTAGAGTCAACGCCATCATGTTTTTCTGGGTCTCTTACCGCCCCCCTTTAGGCCTGCAGCGCCCACAAGGGGGTGTTATCGCCCACTTTGGGAATCTATGCTATAAAGCAAGCGACCTGAGTCCCCTATTTCATAATAAAACCTAAAGAGAAAATTGCAAAGAATTCACATTAGAAAATTAAATGAAAATAACACTATGGCAGCCCTAATAACAAATAAAATAGATGTAGTTTAGTTACCTGTTGTACAGTTATCATCTGCGGTCTTACGGAGTCTCTAATGCCCCGGGCCCTGGCGCGTGGCTAACCACAGTATTTGTAGCTTGTCTTATTATGAATTTACTTATATTTCCACGGCAGTGGCTTGCAATGCTTTATTATAGATACAGCAACAGTCTTGCGATTTTATATTACTGACTACTGATTATTTGATGTTCCAGTCTCTTTTGATGAACACTCAAAATGGGATTGCATAAATAATATAGTCTGACGTCACTTTTCATTACGTAACATTCAGAAAGTATAATGTAAAGCTCGGCTTCAATCATTTTATCCGCCCGTGGCAATCTTAGAAATTCAGTAAGATAAGTATAAATAAAGCACACGAAGTAAGTGACGGGATTGCCATTATAAAAATACATACATGGTAGAGTTATAAATTGTGCCTGGTAAGGTTTAAATGAAAGATTAAACTTGATTAAAAGTTACGACAAAAGTTTAAATAATAGTGTAACGGTTTAAGCTTTGATTTTATACCGCACTGCTGTCCGCTATTAATGCGTTGTGCTTAAATTGAATTTTATTGCATTGGGTTTACGTCGGTTTTATGGCGTACCATAAAAGTTCGTACGAACGATTTTTATTAAAATAATCTGGGTTTACTCTTCTTTTATATACCTACTTACGACCCTGATTGAGAAATGAAAAGAACATAGCACCTAACATCAGCCAATTCATATTGGCTGATGTTAGGTGCCATGTAAGTACATATAACAGAGGTAATTAGATTAACGGTATCATAAGCACAACATATTAAAGTAACACGCGTTAGACACGAGAACAAAAATTGGTCCTACATAAGTGCTACTTAGAGCTATTATTCCCGGTCTCATGAAAGTAAATAACTTCTTCTGTGTGAGAATACCTTCACCTCACGCGACCTCGTGTTTACCTTTTACGTTATGTAGATGTATCTTCCACGTTTTATGTTCAAACGTAAAATATATTTAAGTGTTCTACAGGTACCCAGTACGTACCAACACCGAAAAAAGTATGGAAAAGAAAATTAACTCCAAATACATTCAAAATTATTTTGAAGGGGATGGCGAGGGGATTCGTATTAGTAGTATACATAATATCATTACATATAGTAGTAGAAGCGACTGTAGCCTAGGGGTGAACAGATTGGGCTAACAATCAGAAGGTCCCAGGTTCGATCCCCGGTGGGGCATGCACCAATGGATGAATTTTCATCTATGTGCATAATTTACAGTTCGCTGACGGTGAGGGAAAACATCGTGAGGAAACCTACCTATCCCTCGGGATTAGGTAATAGTCAGTTCCTGTATACACGGCGACACGGTTCACCACCTGTCACGTTTGGGTTCTGACTGGTGAAACGTGGGCTTTGAGTTGACTTAATACCTCCACAATGTGGTGGTGTATGGCCACTCAAGCCTCTGACTACCCCCGAATGGGGATAAGAGTCGTGACGTTATATAACGTCACGACTCTATATATATATATACATATAGTAGTTTAGGTAATTAGTAAAGTTACAAGCAAATAGTCTTGTTAGTTAAGATAGGTACATACCATTGTCGTGACGGACAGTAAGTGGGGCGAACTTCACCACATCACAAGCTAACGCGGTTCCATTTCCTCCAGTATGGAACTGCTCTGAGTGGTTGTATCTGTTCACAAATAACTTGTATAAATTACTATTGCTAACTATCTTCATATGACATCAAAGGGCTTACAGAACTATGTATGTTTTAGTTACTGTATCTAGGCGAAGATTGCTTTAATAAAACAAATGTTCACAGACATAGATTTAGATCTACGTTCGTGCAAATCTTACTATTTCACACAGCTATCAGTGGAACCAAGGGAAATGTTTTTTTTTTTTTAGATACGTACAGTGATCTCTAAATGTGTATTTAAATATAAATACAACGAGAATTACTGTAACTCATGTTGGACAATGTGACCCAAACACACGTGCTCAAAGAATTCAAACGGTTCCCCCCTGGCGACATCCGCCGACAGTCGGCACAAAGAAACCCATTCAATTTATTAATTGCCGAAAATTAAAAGGCTGTAATTTGGACCGTTTTGTTTGATGTACAACCACATCGCAGGCGGGCACGAGAGCCTACCAATTACACCCCACCGGGGACTGAATAACGAACTGAAATTATTTTCCTCGAGCTCGCCGCCTTTTGCTCGAAACCTCTACTAATTGCTTACCTACATACGTACGTGGGAAACGTACGGAAGAAAAAAATGTTTGTACATTCTTAATTAATTTCTATACATGCGTGGTCCGAGCTAGATAACACAACCCTTACTTTGCAAATTAATTTTCTACCTCTCGCTATTTCATGTCTGTTTTTCCTTGGTTTTCCGGCAGGACCTATCTACCTACGGGCACATAAAGCATTCTGCGTTTATTCACTTATGCTTTCCGTAACATATTCCTATTATATCTAAGGGCCTCCGCAGACTAGATACTTTTAGCATCGGCGACCGGCGATTTTGTGACGTATCGATGCTGCGTCGCGTTTCTTCGAGCGCGAACGAGCGAGACGCAGCATCAAAATCGCCGATCGCCGATGCTAAAAGTAGCTAGTCTGCGGAGGCCCTAATTACATATTTTTCTCCTAAGATTATTGTGTTGTGTAAAATACCTTTGAATTTGGACACCTAAGTTAAGCTATAGGTATTGCAAGTCGTTTATATAATAAGTGCCTACCAGTTAGGTATATAATTTAATGAATACATTATTATTATTTCCCCTGCAACTGCGAACTAACTTGCTAATAGGCTGTTTTAAATTGAGAATATGTAAATAATGCAGTCGTCGAATATTTGAATATGACGAAGTTTGGAAGCAGACGCCTGCCTCTACTGTATAAGTTATGAGTCATCTTTTATAATGGCAAATAAAAATCTAAGTGATACCCGTGTTGAACACAAAATAAATAACATGCTTAACATGTTAAATGTTGTTGAAATTTTTCATGGGTTCTCTGTTAGCCTCGTACCAGTTTCAGACATCCAGTAGGTACTCGAATTTTCATAATAAGATATCAAGACTTTTTATGAAACCACGTATCCGGCTGGTACCAGGATTGCAGATATTATAGGCTATGAGTTTTGTTGAAAGTAAACGTCATTACGGTATTTTGGATATGTGTCGTGAGGTATACGTGTGTACCTCACGACACATATCCAAATCTCTGTGTACCACAGTGTAGCTACACTGTGGTACTACTTTCAGCAATCAAGACAAGAGTCTAAATATGTCTGACGATGTTGTGCTCAGTTTCTGAAATGTAGATCATGCGATAGACTCAGCCATGGACTTCTTATAGCTCTAAAGCTTCATGTTCTGAGCAGACCCTCGACCCTATAACCTTTTCCATTTGATATGAATGTGTAAGATACTTACACATTTCCCCATGGGTGAAGCAGAGTGCTTGTATGGAACAAGTTAAAATCAAATATTTACATCGCTCCTAGTTAAAATATAAAAGGTGCCTTTCCGTTGCGAAGAAAATATGAAAATAGAACCTTTCCCTCGGCCACATAATGTTGTTTTATTCAGCCCTACGGATAATAATGGAAAGAAAACATTACATACTTCTAGTGGGTTGATGTTGTCATACAAAATATGGGCTGGTAGGCGGTTAATATGAGAATTCGTGCTATGTAAACAGTTTTATCCGAAATGTAAACATTAATTGGAAACTCATATGCATACATTTCATTAAATTCTAGTCAATGGCGCGTTGTAGTGGCCTTGAGTATTCCCCGGTAGTTATTACAAGTTGTAGGGGTAGGTATAGATAAAGTTGTCTACGGGTTGAGACGCGAAAATTAGAGTAAGAAGTGGGTCAAAGTCGAGCCGGGGTCGTCGGCCCGCGCCGGGGCCACCCGCGCATAATTACGCAACGTGGATGTCGCGACGAACCACAACATTTTATAGTCTATATCTGAAGATATTAGATTCAAAGTTTCTCGCCACGCGCCCTCGAGATTTTGATAAATTCGCGTTATTACTGTCTACGAGTTTTCCTCGGAAAATGTAAAATCAGAACGGAAGGATAAACTTCATCCTCTCACAAAACAAATGTCAGAGAATTGGCGGTTGTATACACCAAGATAGTGTTATATTTTGTCCTTTATGGAGACTGGATTAACTTACTCGCGGCTCGATTGAATGAGTCTGCACTTCAGAAAAGTTTCACACTTAAGTCCCCTCCTCTTCCTTACCAACTTGATGAAACCTGTAGGAACGAATAGGATGGTTAATAAAGTCTATAGCAACGAACCTATAAGAAATTTTGATGAGGTGGCCATAAAAATATTCCAAGTTATATAATTTAACACATCGTTGGACCGTGACATCATTATGATTTATGATAATTTAATCAGGTACACCCTCCTTTCTGTCACTTTACATTTGCACACATGGGATAGGCGTTAGAGATGATCTGGATAATTGATGTACGGACAGATGCAGCGAGGTGCCCGCGCGGTACCTATCCACGCCTATTAAATCAATGGCCACTTCCGTACGGCGGCACCAGATTCCATTTATATTTTCGGGCGTGCGCAATAAAATCAATACTGTGAACTTTCCAAGAGTGCAGTGACCTAGTCATGCGCTCCATCTGAATAAGGCCACACATTGCATAAAGTATTTGTACCGTAATAATACCAAAACATGTTTAACATTCGGCCAATTAGAGCAGTTTAAATGCACGTAGGAGCGTTCAAACAATACTCATTTGAATATCGCAGATAGGTACATTGGCAAATAAGTCCTTTGTCACATAAGTAATTTCAACATGTCTTGCAGGGTTTTGTTTTAAGTACTTACATCTACACGCATTGTAACAGGGGGATGAGAAGTCCTAAGCTAACAACTAAGGGTACGCAGGTGTACCGATACGAGTTCTGACCATCACAATTTAGCACCGCAATGCCCGTAGGTATTATTTGAAGTTTATGTGGCTGGAACCTATGGACTCAGCAACATTAAACGTGGGGCTATTATGAGTTGATAAGCAAGCTATTACACATAATGGAGTACCTACACACTCAATGTTTTAAAATATAATGTTATGTAATTTTATCGTAACGCATACCTAACGTAACAAATTATGCAACTGTTGCCAGAGAGGAGGCTTGCGGAGAGAGCTTTTATCCTCATGTTTCCTTAAGTTTCCTCTTGGACCCGTTTTCAGGGCAGAAGAGCGCACACATTGTGGTATTGTATAAATAACATGAATAAGCATGGCAGATTTTGCCAACACCGGAACAATGTAAATAGGCCGTTAAAGAATTCCGAAAAGGATAAGTACACATAGCTAAAGCCCACCACTTGAAAAGCGATAAAAATCCATTTTGAATGCGCATATTTTCCTGCAAGCCGCCCGTCCCGCGCGGCCGAGACAAAGGCCTGTGAAATTACAGTCTTGCTTTTAAATGCGGGAATGAATCGCAATGTCTCATCCCCTCAAAGCTTTGCGAACTCGTTGTGGAAAACTACGCTGTGTGTCTGCTATTTTCAAATAGGGACACACTGGTTTTGTTAGCGTACTCCCTATTTAAAAATCTCAGTTTGTTAATGTTCGTAAATTTCTACTTGCCTATTGTTTCTTAACTACATAAATTAACAAAACGAGTGGGATGAAAAATACGTTTCCCGGTCCATGGTGGAACAAATGCAGCTATTATAAATCTGCAGTCGCAGCGATGCAATAAGTGCATGCCATTTTAAAGCTCGCTTTCCTGTACTGAACTTTTGCAATAAATCTCACAAGAGAACAACGGGCACTCAGTCGAGTAAGTACAGAATAGTTTCTGTGTCCCGAGAGCGAAATTAAAACTAATCGTAACATAATCTACGCGCGGCACGCTGGCTAAGTAGCCTCGCGTGATCCGAATACTTGGCTGCGGTTCAGTCCCAAATTTAAATGCCGCGGGTGCGAATAAAAGCACCGAAGCGCGTTCAAAAAGTCCATTGGTTGGCAAACTCACGAACGGACCGGCCACGGCAAGATTTAAAAATGCAGCAACCCCGCTTTGAATGTCGGCATCTTTTCATTTGTAGGATGTGTTGCCGCAAGACAAAACCTCCGGGAATTACACTCTTGTTCCTCAAATACGAGCTCGGCGCGCAATATCTTTTCCTTTGAAAACTAGGGAAACTCATAAACATACGCCGCTGGAATGTTTTATTTACGTTTTCCTTTTAGCACAGGGCGACGAAAATGTGAGCAATTTTTGTGGAATCATGTAAATTATCCATTTAATTGTTCACTGTTATAATAACATTGTTTACTGAGTTCGAGTACGTATTGTAATAATATCCGTAGCGTAGTATCATTTCATTATATAATGGTTTCAAGGGTCATACAGCGTCCTAAATAATGAAAAACGAAACGTCGCCGTACCATTTTCATCTCTCATTTGTTCCGTGACCGTGGAGACAGCAAGCAATGGAGACAAAGTAGGGAAAAATTGCGAGGAGGTCGCTAATGCCACGGGCGGATCGAGGTTGGCCCTCTATTGTACTTTATGTCACACAAACAAGATGTTTGATGAACCCACATTTTGGCCAGTGGATCGAATTAGGCCAGTAATTTATCGTATTGTGGTAGCTGCCGCATTGAAAAAGCTGCCGACGCAGATTACCCTGTTTATTACTTCGTCGGTCGCTGGTAATTGAAATTTATGGTCTATAAAAACTAAATTACCAGCTATAAATAAATCGGTATCAAAAAGTTTTCAGTCTCCCAATAAATGAAAACGCAGGTCGAGTAGATAACCGATAAATCTGTATTTTCATTTTACAGAAACTTTGTCGGGAGGATTAAAGTTAAGACATGTTTTCGCTGTCGGCTGTATCTCGCCCTTGGCTGGGTGAGATGATGTTACAGCGATATTAAAACAAACTTTGTGTCAGAAATAACTTACTCATAATATTTTGAGTCTCAGCTGATAAGTTTCCACTGCCGATAATGACCGAACTTGATCTGCGAACAACAAACTTTGTGTTGACAAAATGTGAACATATTTTTTTATGTTTCGTTTGAGACTCATATTTTTTACTTAGGTAATTAGAATATGAACCACCACCACTTCAGGAATGAATAAAGGACTTTCACAATAAATACCTTACTGTTACACGTATTAATCATGTTTAATTGATTTCTAATCAGAAAAAAATACTCATTAAAATTGTTTTAATGAGTAACTTGAAACAAAATAATATTGCCTACCTGGAATGTTCAACGGCTCTGCTCAGTCGAGTAATGTCGTGATATAAACATTGTGCGTAAAGTGTCGTGTCTCCGTACGACATAGCCCACATGCCGTAGCGGCCTTTGTTCCCTAAACCTGGGGAAACAAAAAAAAATACATTGATACATTTTCATTGAACTCTAAGGACATCATATTTGTCAGTGACGTAGAGGTTGAAGATAAAGTAATATTTTATGCAGGCATGAATTAAAGATTCAAAGAAGGTTAATTACCCTGAAAGCCTTTCAGGTCCCAACTTAAAATCTGTCCTGACGCAATTTATTCTGTTTTCTCTGTAGGTACCTATAAATAATGTAGCGACCCCTCGTTATCATTGAGGGTAAAGAAAAGGGAGCAAGACAGATAGATCTTACGAATTCTTTCATCAGTCAGGCATTGAAAGTACTGTCAGCCCAGCGATTCATTTACATATCCAAGTGTAAGCAGAAACTACAAACTCGGGAGTCAATTCCAGAAATCGTTAGCAAGAAAACGCTGAGAGAAGTTTTTTTAATCAGATTCAATTGATTCAGTTGAAGTTGTTTCATGTTGGGGAACTGAATGGAAATGTTGACTATTGACTTAAGAGATAGGCAAAGTTTTTCTTTAATCAAAATCGTTAATCAGAGAAACTTATCACCATTTACATTTTAGCAACAAACTCTTGGGGGCCATTAACATTACACAAATATCTTTTAAATGTTTTCGTATCGTATTGCAATGAAGTAGTCCAGGTATTCTTGAAACACTTCAAAATTAATATTTCAGGCCTACTATTTAAGTGGTAGTTAGTACAAGGTTGAACCTGTCAAAAACCCGGTGCTCAACTTTACCCATTATCGGATCAATGGCACTCAGCTTCGATTCACTACCCTGGACATTTGGTTCCACCCTCGTCACACCTGACAACCGCTATCATTATTCCTCACATTTTTATGACACAAATGTCGTACGACTTTTCAACGGATTCCTATCGTATTTTATTAGGAATACTGACTATTCAATAAACATGAAAAACTTTTGGAGAACACGAGAAAATTCACAGATTTCATGAAATCTTTCAGTCCAATACCTAAAATAAGCCTAGGTTATAATTTTCAGCTACTTTAAAGCTTTCGGCGCACTTATTAAAATTAATTACCTTACCTTTTTCATCGTTATCGCTAAAGGATAATCTCTGAAAGCGGCTTTCGTTTCACTCAACCATTTCAATTGCAATTAAATTTGGGGCAAATTGAATCGAAGCGGATCGGAGCGGCAACCAAGTGTTCGACAAATAGTCTATTCCAATTTATTTCCATCACACATAATGAGATACGTTTACCGGCGAATATGCTTCAAATAAAATGCTCTTATTTCTCATGTTGTTGCCTAACACAGCCTCGTCGAGGGTGCTTCACTATAACGTTAACTCTACAAAAAACAAATTCGCAAATTGCACAAGAAAATTACGTTTTCCATGAATTTTCCGCCTTTTTTGCCCGATTTGTACTGTCACCTGTCAATCTCATATTAAGGGTCTTTTAGCGGCAGCGCATTGTAAAAATGTTGAGAAATTATTTCGTAAATAACTCGAGTGAATATTTTATGACTGTTTTGACGGGAATGCGAAAGCTGAAAAAACGGCTGTGTTTTAATATACATACTTCTTAATTTATTTCTTGTTCAGGAAACATAAAAAAATGAGTTCTTCTCACCATGTAAGTATCTACAAGTTTCTTGATGTATAGAGCCGGTGTATGTATTGTAAAATAAAATATCACAGGAGCAAAAGAAACTACTGAGGTAGATATTATTCCATAAGTACATTTTATTAAAAGAGCAATCTGATATTACCTAAATTGCCTTTCTGTTATGTCCCGCATTTATAACAAAAGAAAAGCCTTCTACGTGGAACTCAATGAGATTACAAATAACAAAATCTCTACATCATAAATCATGGCGCATGTTACGTTGAGCATGTTATATTATGTAATAACGGCTTGTCGCAGGTAAAAAATATGGAAAGTACGCACCAAGCCCGGGTGCCTCGTACAGAATCAGATCCGTGCTCCCCGGCACCCGACGACATCTGCGGGAAATAAAATATACTTTAATATACTACTCCACCAAGCCAACTAGGAACCTGTCAAATGTGACGTCACCCGCACAAAATGGCGGTGGCGGTGTGCCGGTGGTGTGGCAGGCGATCCGAGTTCCTAGTTGGCTTGGTGGAGTGGTACCATCCACTCAAACAGAACAAGAGTTATTTAAACTAAGTAAATGGTAAAGTTTCAACTATCAAACGTTTATAAGATCCAATTTCGAGAGGTTTGGTTACTTAATGGAGTCGGAACAAAGATTTTCTTTAAGTTAAATTGATACAGACGCTTATACCGCCAGCTTAGGTTAATTGCTTAGGAGATCGGTTGCGATCTCGTTAAACGCAACGTTGAATGTCAATTTCGAAACCATTTTCTACGAGAAATAATAAAAAAAATACCACGAGGAATACAAAGGCTATACATATACAGGCTCAATCAATATTTTTTTTAACACAATAACATCCGTCCTGCATCAAAAATGTGACAATAATAATGATGATTATTGTTATTACAGACGAAATGGGACAAACGTGTTTAAGAATAATTTAGTTACTTTCCACAATTTGGTTCACCTATTCACTTTGAACACAGTTTTGAAGTAGGTAAGTTATTGTCCTCAAGATATTATTAGAGTACCTATGACGACGTATGCAGTAGGCAGATATATTTTAGTACCTTCTTTGCAGTTATTTCAAGACTGTCATTTTAAATACTAACGCGTAGTACTTTATTCTGGAACTAAATCCTTTCGATCTTTGCGTCGATAAGAAGCTTTTGATGTCATAAAATTACCATAAATGTGATAAAAGGATGTTACACAAATACCCAGCGCCAGGAAACCGTCTTGCCGAACACAATACGTTACATCGTCAGACAATGGCAGGCACTTCGACGAGCCTCGCTTGCCACTCGAGCTTGGCAGTGTAAAGTTACCACGCGTCCTATAAAAAGACATTGTCATGAGGGCGCTTTCAAAATTCCCGCTATCCTTTTAGTTAGGTACACACGTGTTATTCCTCGCCTCGTCATCTTTTAGTGGTCTACCTAAAAATTTTTTTTTGTTACGTACTAGATAAGTAGGTATAGATCACACGCCGGTGGACGCCAGTGGCAAGACCGTGATGTGGCAACATCACGTTGCAGTGGGATGAAATGGCTTTTTGGCGGGAAGTGGAAAAGTCATGTTGTCATTTTTGTTTTAATTTCCAAAACTTGTGTTTTCGTGTATTATAGTGTGTAATATTGGTGGAATATTAACCATTATATGGTCATAAATGTGCGTGAGTGTGGGCAATTGGAACAAAAGTGATGAAACATGATTTTCGGCTTCTCACAAGAAGTCTAGTAATTTGTCAGTAAAGTATCCGCCACTTTACTGATAGGGTTTGGGGGGGTAGAAATAAGGTAGTTATAAGGTAGATTTAAGGTAGTTATAAGGTAGAATTAAGAAAAAAAATGTAATAAATGTATACTGATGTTAGGCTCCAAAGGGCTAGTTCCCAGGGGCCGTAAAACTAATCTTATAAAAAAAAAAAAAAAGTGGGATGAAATTTCCACTTGACAGTCTCTCTTTCTGACCTTGCAACTAATTATATAGTGTTGTACCACTGACAGAAGACACCGCACACACACACACTGACAATGCCACTGACACTGACAGATAAAGTCACCTCAGTCCAATCCACAGAGTAAAGACTAAAGAAAGAGGTTCCCTTATTAGATATATGTATAAAAAAAAAACGTGGTCATTGTTTTTTCATTTTCATTGTTCTATCTACCGGTAAATAGTTGAACTACTCGCTTCGGTTTATGTCGATGTTAGTACTAGGCCGACCACTCGGCCGAGTTGCTTGGGGCCAGTCCCCTTAGTAATTGGTCCATGGTCCAATCAAGAGACATCTACTAGTGAGCTGAAAATTGTTACCCTCATTGGAGGAGGTAATTTCTAACTGTGGGATGATCATAAGTATAGGTAGGTACTTAATTAATGCTGATTTCAAATTAGAGTCTACCCATTGAGTCAGCTATTTCGAGTGATTTAACAAATCGGGTTGCTTATACCCCCAAAAACTTGATTCAATTACGCCTTCGTAGTACCTACGCTACGCCCTCTACAGGGTGTAACGAAAAGGGTATATATCTATCCTAAAAGGGTGAAGTGTATATCTGGCATAGAGTCTGTATGCATAAACTATTGAACTCAAAATATTTTTTCAATGAATTCATACTCAATTTTCGGTTTGTCACCGCACTACAAGTGTCATCACCTATTCACGTCACTTGCTTATCCTTCTTCTAACTTCTGAGCTTACTAATTATCAACTAAAAAGCCGTGCACTTGATATCTATACCCTTTCCGTTACACTCTGTTTACCTAAGTATACATACATAAGTATACGCGGAAGACGACCCTAATAAGACTAAACAGTTACTACTCGGCCTGTGAGAATACAACGTAGAGCTGTTAACTCCACAATACTGAGTATTGTTCATAAGGCGCGTTGGGCTTATCGACAGCTATGATTGATGATGCACATGGGAATGCCCATAGCGCGGAATATCTAATGGCGTCGACAGAGCAATTCATCACGCATTGATTATTCGACATTTCAAAGCGCTGTAACGCACCAACAATCGTTTATTTTGTCCGTTTCGATGGCGTTTTGATGGTGAAAAATGCATTTGTACTTGCAAAAGGTTTATTAACGATAATTTTTTATGTAGATCAATATTGAGGCGCTCATAGCCAGCTGCAACCTCCTATCGGTAAACGATCGGAGATTAAGCAATGCTTGGCAAGGTCAGTCAGAGATGGGTGACTATTTAGTAGCATTTTAACCGAGCGTCTCCGTGCTTCGGAGGGCACGTGAAAACTCGGTCCCGATTGTTGGCACCTAGGCAGCAGTCTTTAAGTCTTGTGTCAGAGGCCTTGAGGCGGCTTGAATAAATTGCCACCAGGATGGCTACTGACCATACGATAAAAAGAATATGTAAATCAATAGTAAGTAATAAATAAGTAGGTAGTAAGAAAAATTTACTATACTTGTATAAATATATATAATAATTTACCTAGTAACATTAAGATGTTAGATTTGCCACATTTTAGGAAATCTCTAAAAAAATTCATTATTGATTATTGTTTTTATGATTTAAAGGAGTACTTTAATTTGAAAAAAAAAACTAATTATTATTTAATATTCACTTAGCACTTTAAGAATATACTATTGCATGCCTATTTAGGTAAATTGTGTAGTTCCTATACTTTTTAAGACCACAATAATTGTATTACCACAATTATGCAATAAACAATTTGTATTTGTAAATATTTGTCTAAGTTAAGCAAATTTCATTACAAAAGTACTTACCTAGTAATAATAATTTTATGAAGACACCTAAAGGGACTATGTATCTAACCGCAGAAAATAGAGAATTTACCTTAGTACTTTTATATGTTATCTCCATGTCTTAGAATTATTTATGTAACTTGGCACCTAGGTACGCTGTTTATTAAAACATGTAAACTTATGTAGTCACGTTCTGGAAATCATACGTGCCTAAAACATTCTGAAAAATGTTATTCGGAGAGCGGTTTTAGAATATATTTTATTTTATTTTATACAGACGATTTTCTATATGAAACTCTATAAATTTTCGTAGTCAAGCGAAACAATTTAATTGGTTTTCATTGAACACGGTTGGAGTGTATAAACATCGTTAAAAATAATGTGTTATGGCTGGCTTTTGTAGGAAGACAGATGATAGATGAAAGCGCCAGAATAATGGCTAACTTATTCCAATTTATCATGGACCGACACGAGGCGCATACATATTTATGTACCCGGTGTCAGCTGCGTACTGCGTACGTGGGTATATTGTCTTTGGTACTCGGACTATCTACACTTAATTTAAATACAGTGTAAACTCTATATAGCGACACTGAAGGGACCGTCCATTTTATGTCAAGTCGCCGTTTAATGGAAAGAAGTTAAATCAACATGATTTTACTATAATAATATTATTTACAAAGAAAGTATAAAAGTTACAAACAACAAACATTAATATTGATACAAATAACAACGCTCATTGCCTAGCCTAGTCTAGCAGCCGAGGTTAACACGTGCAAGGTAATCACAATAAACAAAATAACGAATTTATTAGAATCTTCGGTAAGTATGATGCCGACAGTCGAGGTAAATACGGGCTAGATAATAAAGCAATAAAATAATAAACAAAAGAACGTACATAGCTGCAGTACTTATTAATTTCACCGACTTAGAAAGTCCTGTTTATTGCCTAATAAAGACGTTTTTTGGTCGTTATTTAGAGTGTGTGTGATGCCACATAGATTGTATCATTGTATGGAAAACAAGGTAAACCAACCAACATTACGTAATTTCGACGTTTTGGGGAGTTTGGCGTTAAATCGAGCGAGTTAAATGGAGTTTACATAAAAAGATTTATCATAATTAATTATTCTAGCCTATGCAGTTTTATTTGTTTGAAAATTATTCCTGTTATTATAAGTTCGTAGGTAATAAATATAATATAATATTTCCGAAAATCAACACGATCAAATTAATAGTATGTAGATGATGAAAGCATAAGAAGGGCCTGTTTCGATCGTCAGATAACTTTATCCACCATAATAATGTCATTTATTTGGCTCTAATTGTAAAAAAATTGTCTGCAACTTACCAATGAAATTAGTTTACGTTTACGTTTATTCGAGTTGTTCATGAGGGCCTTTACATCATAATCATCGGTAATGTGAACAACAGTATTTAATATTTCATTAATTTATTACAATCAAATGTTAGCAACACTTTTTTTTTCTTCGTTATGGCGTCGCTTTTCGCAAATGCCAGTGTCAAGTAAAATATAATATTGCAATTTTTTTGCTGCGTCAAGCACAGGAAGACCTTTGGCTAGGCCTAAAATACCCCCCCAAACCCTATCAGTAAAGTGGCGGATACTTTACTGACAAATTACTAGACTTTTTGGAGGAACCCGATAATCATGTTTCACCACTTTTGTTCGAATTGCCCACACTCACGCACATTTATGAACATATAATGGTTAATATTTCACCAACATTACACATTATAATACAAGGAAACACAAGTTTTGGAAATTAAAACAAAAACGATAACATCACTTTTCCACATCCCGCCAAAAAGTCAGCAACACTTTTATAACACGCGTTTACATTCCCGCCATAACGTAGCAATATTTTTCTTCAAATGTCTAAGTAGCCGATTGTATTAAAAAAAAATCCGTTCAAATACATTTTTAAATCCTATTCCTACCTATTGTATTTAATTCAATTAAAGGCTTTTTGGCGGGAAGTGGAAAAGTGATGTTCTCATTTTTGTTTTAATTTCCAAAACTTGTGTTTCCGTGTATTATAATGTGTAATGTTGGTGGAATATTAACCATTATATGTTCATAGATGTGCGTGAGTGTGGGCAATTAGAACCAAAGTGGTAAAACATGATTTTCGGGTTCCTCCAAAAAGTCTAGTAATTTGTCAGTAAAGTATCCGCCACTTTACTGATAGGGTTTGGGGGGGGGGGGGCTATTTTAGGCCTAGCCAAAGGTCTCCCTGTGCTTGACGCAGCAAAAAATTGTAATATTATATTTTACTTGACACTGGCATATGCGAAAAGCGACGTCATAACGAAGAAAAAAAAAATTCAATTAAAATGACTGGCCATCATCTTACGAAAAAATGTCATCGACGCTATTCATTATTTTTAAAAAGATTTTTTATTTTATTTTAAGATATTGTGCCAGCGTTATTGCCCTTTATAAAGGAAGGTGGAAGGTTTTATATACGAAATATCGGTCGTAAAGTGTAACAATAATAAGAAGTTATTCCCAATATATTGGTATGGGTGTGGAGCGTGCAAGCTGTCCCGTCAACTAAGCCTTCACTGGTGTGTTCACCACCCAAATGTACCACGACCGCTGAATATTACTAATTTACCAGGTTATGCACCGATTAAATTCAAATAACTCTAACATAACACTTGCAATATCTGAAAGAGCAGCAGTGCCTCCATTGAACTATTTATTACCTTTACTGGCTAAATGCGCAGAACATGAGCCAAAAAATAAAAAATGAACACAAACTTTTTTACTGTTCTAAAACATGGCGTTTAATTAAAACTGTGCTATTTGCTCATCCGTATGTTGATGCGGACTTCTGTCCGTACGTGTATGATAGGATGGCGGGACTCGTGCGGCCCGGTGGCCAGGACCCGCTTCAAAAGCCACGCCCTGTACAAACAAGTCCTATTTGTAGTTGCTAATGGTCCCGCTATTGAAACACAATTTACGCTTCAATTTTAAATAAAGTTTATTTGCAGTTTGAAGTATATGCGCCAAAAATAAGTTAACTAAAGCGATACAGAAATTATTGCTTTATTTGTGCACGCAAATATCGTAATACCGAGAGACTTCTTTACGTTGTACTTCTTAAGGTCCCTACCTACGTATTTCTTGGGACAGATGCGTCTGCACGAAATGCGCCTGACCTCCTACCAATGAGCGTACTGCCTATTTTACTATTTTAAAGGAAATTATTTAAATCTTAAATTATAAACATGCAAACAACAGAAACCTCAGTAGAGTAATAATCCCCGCACAATATTTGCCAACAAAAAGCCTTGTACAGTGGAACTACATCCTCTTAAGCGAGATAACAGCCTCCTCGTATTATCCAAAGCCCCGATGGCATCCTTAGGACACGCGATAAGCCGATGTAACTCATGTCGGACGCATGCTCGCCATGAATGTCGGTCTTTTGTGTCGCGGAAATTGATTCTCTCATCAAATTTAAACTATTTTTTGCATGTATTGGATTTCCGCTCAAGGGGGGAAGTCAAGTCAAAGCGACTCTACTATCCTATATTGATTATGAGTTTTTTACGGAAAACTTACTCTACTTTTTTTCTTATCATGGAATTTGCTTTTATTCATTTTTTTTTTGTTTTCTATGATATATATTTTTTTATTTAGGATAGAGTCTGTAAATATTTATAAATAAAATTAATATCTGTACCAAGAACTTGTTATTAAAATATGAACGACATTATAAGCCGCTATAATAGGATCGTAAGTAGTATTAGACGGTAAGTCCAGTATCTAATCGCTAATCCAATAAGCTCATTTCTTATAGGTAGGTGCCTATAATAACCGATGTTGTCTCTCTACAAGCTATCGCCGTGCGACTGCATTCTGCGGAAGCGAGATAAGCTGACGTCACACGGCACGTGTGCCAGACACATGTGTCCGCTCTACCTATGGGTGTGTGCTGGTCTTTTATGAAACGTGTGAAAGATATAAAATGTATGAACGGAGTAATAGTTGGTAGTAGTTTATTTTATTTTATTTCTAGCCTGTTCCATTGCAGGCTAAAGGCCTCCATTTCCTTTCGACTTGCCTAGCTACTCGGCTACTGCCAATCCGTCAAATATTTAGAAGTCCAACTCATCTCGCCATCTTTTTCCGGGTATTTTTTTTGGTAGGTACCTACTTGTTGCAACATGAAAATTACAAAATGTAGATGTGGGGACCTAGGATATTGCTGCGCGAAAGTGGTCATCCTATCACATCATTACAATCCGCTTCAGCTATCAACCCTCCATAATCCCATACCAACCATTAAATAGTGACAAAAACAGAACATCGCCCCCGAGCATTTATCTTCAACGGAGGGTTATAAAGGGCATAAATAAAGCAAAACCTATAAGGCTTTAAAGCAACAATGAAAAATACGAACCGTTTCAGGTTGGGGCCAGGTGGGGGGGATCCCCCCGCGGGCGCGGCCGGCGAGCACGAACAATGCGGCCCTGCCGTGAGCACCGCTGCAAAAATAAAAAAATACACATGAACAACCGCTCCAATTATTGACGTGGGCATGAGATGAGGATTCCTGCTGCGGCGTGTGTGTCAACTCTGCGTTGCTCATTGTTAGGGCTGGGAGCAGAGGGAACTCTGGTTGGAAGATGAGATGTTGTGCGAAACTGAATAATTGCTGAGTTCGAAACTGTAGTATGCATCGAGAATCAATAGTGAGTAGATATCATGCCGCTAGTGGAGTAGAGTGTAGATAGTCATTACCTAATCATGCAATTCGATTTCGAACCAGAAAAACCACTAAAAGTGATTCAACTAAACGAAATAATTAAATCATAGAATTAGTGCGAATTAAAAGTATTTTTCACAAATGCTCTCCCAAGTTTTATTATGCTCCTAGTTAGTACCTAACTAAAGTTCACTTTATACCTCGGTTTCTTTTATAATTAAGCTGCCCTCGTTAGCTGCGTTCAAAACCTCGATATAATGCTTATCTTTATTTTTATTAATATTTTCCGATGTAAGGATATAGTACATGCTGAATCACGTTAAGCTTATTCAGAACGAGCTTTCCATAATATATAATAATACGAGGAAGGAATCTCAGAAATCGATTTCCGGCGGAAATGCAAAGACTCGGCAAGATATTGCTTGTGAGATATTTTCAGAAACCAGGAATATTTCATGAGTTCGTCTCAAGATGAAATTTTAAAAAGGATTCACACGTTTCAGAAATTTTAAAAATACTCGTTTTCAAAAGATACAATCTAGTAGGTACTAAGTTTTCTCCTTAGATTGAACAATATATAAGTATGCTCCTAAGCTGCTGACTTATATTTCAAGCCGTTAAAAGTTTCATTATACTACAAATACCTACGTATTAAATACTTGGCGCCAAATGTTTCATATTTTCCTGACACTTCATGGTAAAACACATTCGGATTCCCCGAAAGAAAAAATGATACGAAGAGTATCGAAGTACCTAATCATGTTTTTTATGAGTAAGTATACCTATAAATATTGGTACTCTAGTTTATTATCAAAGTGTTATAAGGATGAAATAATAATTTGCCAATTTAGATGTCTAACGATTCGTAAACATATTTGCAGAACAAATTGTATATCAAGTACGCACGTAATGTGTTCTGCGCGAGTGGGGACAAGTGGCAAAAAACGAATGAGAAATCCATTGGAAATCAGTGGGGCGGGGGCGGGGGGGTGGCAGGGGCGGTGGCGCTCGAGAAGCACGGTTCCGCCGGAAATACAGTCTGCCCGGGACATAGCAAACCGCTTCACACATTTCATACACCCAGAGAGATGTTTAGTATGTTATTAGTTGTGTGAAAAGCGTTTCCACACTATTGAGAGCTTTGCATGGAGTGTTCCTTCTACGATATGCCTTCTATATGTATCTATAGCTTTAGTACTAGGTACTTGCGTACATAGACGTATTAAAATTAATCAAATCATTCATTCACAGTATGCGTCTTTGTTTACATTTAATTCTGTAGATCAAAATTAAACAAACTTTAGAATAAAATAAATCGTAAATTGACCAAGTAATTAAAGGAATTATTGTATAACATAAATTGGCTGGCTACAGCTTGGCTATGCCACCAATAAAATAATAAAATTGTGATATTTCAATCACTACAGCACCGCGACTTCTAAATCCGATAATACCTGCCTTGATTTGGGTTTCCGTGCCAAAAAGGGGGATGCAACAATACTGTCTCGTATACATCTCTATCGTATCAGATTACCTACAAAACCAATCTAACATACTGTATTAGGTGATAGATGTATTGATATTATGTTCTGATACTGAAATATAATATCATTTTGAATCTACGATGCAATATAATCCCCTGAGCTTGCACAAAGCTCTCACGGCCAACATATTGAATCTTCCCTGTGAGGTAAAATAAGGCGGTTCGCTTTTCATTATCTGAACTATAAGTATCTTTTACACGCTTCTTACTTATTAAACTCATTATCTTTTACTTACGACGTACTCCACAATATATTCAAGTAAGAACTTTTGGAAGTTTCCTTACATTCTTGTACAATTTCTAAAAAAAACTAAGTTATGATCTAATCATATTTATATTAAGGCCTTAAAGCCAGCTGCAATCACTGATCGGTAAACGATCGGAGGTTAAACAACGCTTGACAAGGTCAGTCAGAGATGGGTGACCGTTTAGTGGCATTTGGACTAAGCGTCTCCGTGCTTCAGAGGGCACGTAAAATGTTGGTCCCGGTTGTTATCTTCTAGGCAGCAGTCGTTAAGCCTTGTAAGAGGCCTTCGGGCGATTTGAACAACTCTGGGTTGGCCACTAACCATACGAGGCCATAACACACCGAGACGCCAGGCCACGTCGCCGGCGACGTCTCCGGCCACGTATCCAAACAATTTGTATTGACTGGTAACGTGGCCAGTCCGTCGCCAACTGTGATACGTGTCATACATTTCAATACGATTTAGGGCGAGGCCCCATTAGCGCGTTGCGTTGCGTCGTCGCAAGATTTTATACTGGCGCATCACCCTCCCCCGCTTCGTCTCTCGCCCGTCAACCCTTTGATCCGTTGCGACGACACAGCGCAACGCGCAAGTGGGGCCTCGCCCTTAGTTGGATGCCTGGTTGGCGACGTCGCCATGGCTGTTCACGGTGTGTTATGGCCTTAAGAAGAAAATCTTAATACATGACAGGTTTTTGTAGACCCATGATTTTATTTTTGCGTGACTGTACCAACATTACCTTTCATTTTCTATGTAATGGTACAGTCGTACTGAAACGCCTATGACGTCATATCCAAACATTTCGATGCCATTCCGGGGTAGAAAGGGGCACTTTACGTTTCGCACTAGGTGAATAGTGAAACAACGGGTCGTTATGCAGGGTCGCACGTACCCTTAAGTGGCGCATTTTTGCCGACGCGAACAACATGGCCGCGCTCAATATTGAAATTGGAGCTTTCAGCGAATTTCAGCTGCATTGCTGCGAATGCATTTTATATAATTGAATTGGCAGGCAATTCCCGTTATGCATAGGTATATAATCGTTATTGTTGAAGATTATTGTTCAAAATTACCAGAGAGTAGTTACCTACCGATGATGAATAGCAACTATGTAGATCTTGGAAATTGGATCGGTTTTTTATAATGTTTTTATAAGACTGATGTGGCAAACAAGCGTACGGCCCGTCTGATGTTAAGCAGTTACCGTAGCCTATAGACTTGCAATACCAAAGGCATTGCTCGCACGTTGACGACCTGAAGGGGAGTGGGACGAAGGGAGGGAAGGGGGGAGAGGGAGGGGCTTCCGGCTCCCTCACTCATCGTGCGCATCTCACCTGTAATATCTGATTTACGGCGATCTACTGTGAGAGGGTGGTACTACCCTGGTCGAGCCAAACCGTATATGAGCTGCAGTCAATTGGCTATAGCTAGGCTCTACCACCATGATTCAATTTACTTTCAAATATCTCTGTTTACTGTTCCTGATAACAACACTCGTTACTAATGTCCATAAAATAGTTATATTTCCTCATTATTCTTTGATGGAGACAACCCACAATAGCAATAAGGGGTCGCGGCACCCACCTCATTCTCTTTTTTACGAAACCTCCTAATGAGTCCGAAAACTAAACATTACTGACGTGAAGTATAGTTACGAAACAAACCGTAATGTTTCGCACATTCTACTATACGTAAGAATAAAGTAACCTCAATTTCGCCCAACAAGATCCTCAGTAATGTGTTGCGAATGGTACCGCTTGATAAGGAAAAACGGGTAAATAAGGAATCGTGAGAGGATGGCCGGACCGGAAAGGGTCAGGCGGGGAGGGGGGTCCATCCGGCGGATACCCACTGACCGCCGGCTAGCCAATGTATTTCCTAGCCCGAGGCCGCCGCACTTTTATAAAACATTGAAGTAGTGCGCCCAATAAGCCTCTAACCCAACTCGCATTGAGATGAAAACATTTCGCTACGACAAAAGGTCAAGAGCTGCGGCGTGAGATTGCGAACTGTTACATTTTTAGTTTAAACTAGGTAATAATTGGTAATGCCCATGATACAGGTACTGACCTACCTACTTTTAAACCTTTTGGTAAATCTTATTACCCAATATAAGCTCCTTCTTGGAAGATAGCGGCACTAGAAGGGTCGGTGGTAGAAGGATATCGTGGCAAAAAAAGTCTAAAATAGAAAAAAAGACTATCTACACCACAACTACCTATTCCGTGCTGATGTGTCTAAAGTGGAAATAGCCCTAATGATTGACAACCTCCGTTAGGAGCCGGCACTACAAGAAGAAGAAGAGTTGTAGTAAGTAGACCCACGATTCGCATAGCAAGCAATACACAATTATTTTCAACAACTCACTTTAATAAAAATAAAAGCATAATCCATATAGTACCTACCTAACAATAATAAGACATTTGATATATCAATTCGAAGCCCACAAAATCCCAAGAGATAGTGCTTTCAAAACAGCTTTGATTTCCTCCGGCGTAGTCAAAGGAGCTTACCGAGAAAAAGCGGTGAAAGAAAGAAAGAAATAAAAAATGCACAGAAACACGGAGGTCGGAGTTTTTCCTGTCACCGGGCACAAACAATGCCTCCATTGTAGGGCTGCGGCCGAGCCCCCGTGCCCGCCCCTGCCCGCCCTCGCCCCCGCCACGGCGGAGGAAACGAGCATCTTTTGTTTCCAACCCCGCACCCCTCACGGAAACGAGAGCTTTGAACCCGCGGTCATCTGTTTACATCACGCCAACTAGAAAAAAGAGACATCCGATTATTTGTTCAGCAGCGGACGGGTTGTGCTCGCGTGTATTGTGCTCGAAGCAACCCGCAGGTTACCAGCGTAGGTACAATTTAAATAAAGTCACTTCTACATATTGTACCTACCAAGTTTTCATTGGAGATATTACTGTACACTTATTTTATTACTGTACTTTAATTTGGTTATGAGACAAAATTTAAATGAAATTAATTGGCGCAGTGGTTCGAGCGTAGGCCGCTCGGCTTAATGCATCGAGTGATTGCGGGTTCCATTCCCCCCAGAGGCACATTTCAGAAACGGTGTTTTCGTAATTTACCGTTGTTTGATTCTCACCGAGATCGCCCCGAAACCAATGTACGGTAGCCATATTACAAGCGTTGCTTAGTTTAGTTTGGGACCATACAGTTGGTGTGTGACTCTGGCGATAATTATTTATTTATAGATAAAGCGCTATCTATAGGACGAGTACGTACCTAGCAATAAAAAAAATGTAGGATGAAACAAGACTAATTTAGGTTGAGTATACGGAAAATAATAGGTAGGATGCTATTTCATAGGCTGAATGTGGAACAACCCTATTCATTTATGTCTCAAACTCGTCTAATAATAAATGCCCGGCTCGACGACTTACCGCTTACCAATTTGAAATGTATAAAGGTTGGTTTCCGGCAGGTAGTACTCACAGCTCGCGGGACGAACAGTAATAAATTATATTTCTCCCTCCGTCCACTCATTTTAATATGAAAAAATAACGCGCCGAACCTTGCGACTGTTCCAGAATGCTTTATTTATTCACAAGCCTCTGTTTCGCTGACTTTGGGATCAATTTAATAGCAGCATTAAAGGATATGGGCAACAAATCTCACCCTTTTCTGGAGTCAAGGTCTTGAGAGAATAAGATTGAGTGCACGCCAGACTAAAGATTGGATCCAGTGGCAATTATGCTTAAAACTTACCTTACATAGTCTTTGATGACGATTTAAGTGGATGAGTAATAATGAATAATAATATAATAACTAGCACTTACCTCCCCTCAAAACGTCGGGGAGTATACATTGTAATACATAACTCCAAGATGAATTACCTAGTCATTATCAAGATTATTCTGATTAAATCATAAGAATCATTTCTGCGTGGTGCGCTCTCTAATCTCTACAGGGAATTTTGAGTAACACCAGCGGGGCGATTGCGTAACTTTTTCGTCAAAGTTTCAATTGGTTTCGTTCATCCCGTATTGCATTTACAGTAATTGAAATCCGGATGAGTCAGGAGTTCACTCTTCCCGATTAAAATAAATTTCAATTGATAAAGCAACACAGGATGAACGAAACCAATTGAAACATTGACGAAAAAGTTACGCAATCGCCCCGCAGGACTAACCTAAGGTGAAGCAATTTAAGATATTCAATTCCGGTGGTATATTTTTCTACTCCGGTATAGATTCACTAATGTAGTTAGTGTCACCATATTTCACATGTCGCTATACAATTACTTCGCGTGGAACTGACGCGGCCGCGGCGTGGCTATGGCGACGATTAAACGACACGAATTTCCCTTGCAGCTCGCTCTTTTATTGCACACCTAAATTGGATTTCGCAGCGCCATGCCAACAACTGAGTGAAGTTTCATATCTCACTCATTTTGTTAAGCGTAATATATCAACGTATTTTTAACATATAAAATCGTAGCTCTCGTGAGCGCTTTTAAAATGAATTTAATTCAATTCTGTCGCGCGTTGCCTAAATTGTAATTGCGATACACAATTTTCGAGCGGGCCAGGATTAATTGAATATGTGTAGAGTATATTGTTACGTTACACACAATTGCTCCAGCATACAGATTATTCCAACTCTGACAAAATCTTCTTTTGGGAATAGTCATTCAAAGCACAATGACCTCTTTCGACTGTGCTGAAAGTATTCTATACAAACATTCAATCTATCAGCAATCATTAAAAAGTTATGAAAACTTTATTCATTATTTTCTTACAAATATAAGTACATATTAAATAATAGAAAAATAATTTGTACTTATTAAGTATTAAAAATATTCCTAAGTAAGTAGCAGATTGTTGGTCGTCTTTCAACGAGCAATTACAAGGGAGCTGTCACTAAACAGTTATTATCTTTCCATTAGGGGGTGGCTAGGCTTCAGAGCCGCCCATCAACTTAAATGGGATGGATGAGTGAACGATGACATACACTGATCTAGGTCCAATGGAACTGTAGCCCATGCCTACTCTAGTATGTACTTCCAAATTCAAAAGACATCGGTATTCTTTTAAAATAAGGTTTTATCCTCTTCTATAGACCATGTATTACATGTATATACGCCCGCTAGCCGTATTAGTAAAATATTTGTTAGGTAGATCATCAGTGAGTTGAAGGACTAACAATTTGCCATTAAAATATTTAACGTAGACGCTAGCGAGAAGCAACTCTATCGAGCGTTTAAATTAATTATTATTATTCTATCCGTGGTAACCTCTAATTGGCTTCATGTTACCTATACCATAGTATAATTAATAATAATAATAATAATTTAGCCCTTTTAACGTCCCACTGAAGGGCATGGGCCTCCCCTCAATGCGAGGGGGAAAAGCAGTGGTAGCCGATTGGTTAAGCACGCGTCTTGCGGGATTAAGGTCTTGGGTTCAAACCCTATCTCACATCTCTGGATTTTTCGAAATCTATGTGTTAATCATAACTTTAATAGTATAATTATTTTAAAAAAATGTTGGTTTTCCTTAAATTAAATACATAAATAAAGAAACTCACGGTCTGATTTAAATAAAGGAACCAGAAGTACCTATTTAATTTTTACCCGACTACGGCGGAGGGTTATGATTTTGACCGGTATGTATGTATGTATGTATGTATGTATGTATGTATGTATGTATGTGCATCTGTTCCCACCTAACTTCCAAACGACTTGTCGTAATTTGACAAATGAGGTATCGTTAGAAGCGGCTTAATGGCGCGCTGGTTATAGGCTATGTGACTTTACATAAAATTGCATATGGCGCCCTCTAGAGGACATAATGTCATGAACTAAAAAAAAAACATTTTTTAATGAAACCGTGTGGGGTATCAAATGAAAGAGCTTGATGAGCACATTTCAAAAATATATATATTGTTACCTATAACTCCAAAATAATTAAATAAAAAGTAAGTTTAAAAACTAAAACCCGACTACTGAAAAATCGCGCTCTAAAAAGTATGAAACAAGAAAATATTCTCATCTAGAGGATAGCCGTGGTCCGTGTTCATATGCCATTTGGCCTTAAAGGACCTACACGGACCACGGCTATCCTCTAGATGAGAATATTTTCTTGTTTCATACTTTTTAGAGCGCGATTTTTCAGTAGTCGGGTTTTAGTTTTTATGCCTTCTCTAGATATGGAAATTATGTTTTAGGCCACCACCCTTGCGAACATAAACCATCATAATATACCACTATAATACTATGATAGTGACTATACCATACCATGAATAACTAAGGCCATACCATCATACATTACAAGTGAAACATATCTATGTACTCAGTTACTCGTACAAAGACTAAAGCGTACCTATTTCTAAAAAACTCTCGGCTCAAAAATAAAACCCGATCGATCTAACCTATTTCTTTAGTTCCTCGAAGTGGAAACAAAACATCGGATATTCTATCTCGTCTCCGCCGAATGGGACTCAATTATTTGAGTTGGGAGGATACGTCAATGTTAGTTACGTTTGACCTTTTCATATTACGCTATCAGGAGGCTCAAAATCATGGACTTTATGTGATGGGACGGGGACTGTAAGCTGCTTGGTTGGGATAGGTAGATTTTAATTTATATTATAGATAGGTAATTAGGTATATTTTATCCGTAAATAGCTTATATTTGTGTTTATTTCAGACTTGTCACTAATAACATTCTATCTGAATATAATTTTCTAAGCTAGCTTCGCAGCTCCTTGATAATTAATTTATAGATTTGCTTACTTAAATATTAAGTTTTCTCAAATTGGTTTATTTACGAATTTTTATCTGCATCTACATCAAGCGCATGCCGGGCCCGAGTACTCAGTTTCGTCGTCGGAACGTATAGATACAATGTCATAGCATAAGTGCTCGGGCGAGGCATGCGAGGCATTTGGACGCACCTTGATTGCGCTCTTTGCTTTTTATTATTGGCTATTAGTATTTTATAAAAATGTCTACATAGGTAAGTACTATCTATATAATCACTCGCTTCATTATAAGTCGTTCACAAGTGGATATCAATGAGTGTCATCGTTATCCGTGTAAAAACGGGGCGCTCAGCTATCATTAACGCCAATTAGATTTAATTATCCCTCTCAATTGAGAGAGTTCGCGAGAGGATTTGAAGGTGCCAAAACGAGAAATTAAACCGTAAGGAACCTTTATTTGCTGTAGTAATAATTTTAACTTGTCAACTGATTGGCGCAATGGTTCGAGCGCTGGCCGCTCCGCTCACTGCATCGGGTGGTTGCGGGTTCGATTCCCGTCAGTGGCCAATTTCAGAAACGGCCTTTTTGTAATTTGCCCTAGTCTGGGTGTCACTGGGATCGCCCCCAGTCCATTGTATGGTAGCCATAGTAAAAGCGTTGCTTAGTTTGGGACCATACAGTTGGTGTGTAAGTGTGGTGATATTAATTATCTTTTACTTACCAACAATGAAAAATACTATCGCGGTCTTTGTGTCTGTGATAACAAGTCGTTATTGTCGTTGTAATAGCAAAATAGGAGCTCTAATACTCGGCATGTAATTTGAAAACTGTGTGCAAATGTGGGAATGGGTTTTGTGTCCATTAAACAGACCCAAAACTTTACAGACGCTTATAATGCAAAGCAAAACATTTTTTAAAGATTACCACCAATGTGAGGTTATCACATTAAGTACTACTTAGCAGTCTCGTTAGCCCCTCCAACTAAGCTAAATGCTTGCACGAGTGAGCTCATAGTGAACCCACCGTGACCATTAAGGTCACGGTGGGTTTCGAAATCGGAACCTCTTGGTGACATGTCGATGTCTGCCCGCAGCGTTCAAATGACGGTAAGTTACTTTCATTGATTTCAAACCACCCGTCAAAACTCCTGCGCCTAATGTGGAGTACAATACTCCTTAGTACCCCATCCCGACGTTATTCAGAGCTTAATAAGTGGCAATCTCCAGCAATGCATGGCAAACGTTCGCTCAAATCCACTGCCTTCCGTAATCCGGGCTATTAGGTACATACTTGGAAGCTCGTTTGGCGGCCATCGCAGCCAGCTGTCGGCCGCCGAGCAAAACAAATGAACAAATAATGGGAGAGCATTTTTGCGGCAAGTTGACACGGGCCGGAGCTCTTGCTAATTTGTCATAGTCGACGTTGTACTGTTTCTTGGTACGTAACTTGCTGTTTGTAATATGTTGCCTGTGGTTTATAGATGTTTAGTAGGCATGTTTTGATCTTTTGAGGCCAATAATACTGCAGAGCTACTAGTTGCTACAAAATTTACAGAATATTGGCATGTCATGTGCCGAGCGGCGCGCTGTAAGCAATCATTTCTGATGGCTGACCACGTCGATATAACGTCTAGCTGATTGTTGAGGCAAAGAAGCACGGGACTTATGGACGCACTTAATCACCAGTTAAAGCGAGAGGTATCTACTTAGTAATTAATAGCTACTTATGAAATCTGAACCGCGTGTTTCATACATTTGATTATTGCTCATTTAATTAGTACTATTGTAACCAGTCAGCTAATCGACAAAAAAATTAAAAGCCTTTTTAAATATATTTTTTGTATTAACACAATACGTTTCGCAGTCATCATATTCCATTCATATTCTGCTCATCCATCTGAAAAAATCGACACGACAAGGTCTCTTCGCTAAATTGTTTCCTTGTTCGAAATATGAAACGAGGCAGCGTGAAGAGGCAATTTGTCGCCAGTGATCGCTCGCGCTTGCCCACTCAGCTGCGCGGCCCGGCCCGGCCCGGCCCGGCGGCTCTGTGTTTCAATTAATCGCTTAATTGCATTAAAGCGGGTCAAAAATACCTGTATACACACGCGATGCTATTTGGATGCCGATGACAAATGTGTAGGGTAGGGTTGAGTTAAATGTTTCACACATGTGGAAGCATTTTTATTACAGGCATTCGTTAGGATTAAAATAGGTACCGGAAAATGTGGTGTTGTGTCCCAGCACCTACTAAAGAATTTAATAAAAATTCTATAATAAGGCCGTATGTTTGTTTGCGACCGTGGTAATAATAAAATAAAGGGTTCCGTACCACCGTAGAATAAAAACGTCAAAAGTATTAAGTTTCTTGTAAAGAGACCCCTTTTTTTTAACCGACTTCAAAAAAGGAGGAGCTATGTTCGGCTGTAAGTATGTTATTTTTTTAATGTTATTTTATTTTTAGATTTGTTGATGTAGCGGCAACAGAAATACACATTCTGTAAAAAAATCAAGTTACGGTTCGTGAGATACATCCCGCTGACAGACGAACGGGCGGATGGACAGACAGGCGGACAGCGAAGTCTTAGTAATAGGGTTCCGTTGGCACCCTTTTGGTACGGAACCCTAAAAAAACTGCGTACATAATTACCTACTTTCTTTGTAGATATTTAACTACTTATACTATTTTATACTTTTTCGTGTAGGTACAAAAATAAAGGATTATCCATGTATTTGCCAAAGCTCGGAATACCGTACTTTTTTTAAAGAAAGTAGCAGGTTTGGAATGGTCTAGTAACACAATCGTAAAGTTTCCAAACCAAAACTATTGTTGAAATGAAATGAAAAAAAAGTTTAATCAAATGTTCGACAAGTCCATTACGAAAAACAAATACGAAACACGTTTCAATTTCGTTGTACAAAGTGCAAGCGAGATGTGATGCAGCGGGCTGTGAAACTAGTCTCAAGCATAGTTCTATTGCCATAGTTCCGCTCGCAGCAAATGCGAATTTCGTCGGGACTCCATTTATTACCACTCCGTGTTTGGGGCTCGTAAAATTAACTAAAACAGCTGAAAATTAATTTACAGGACAGTAAAATGTACTGAGAACGTTTTTTAATTAGAATTTCGTGATACGTATGAAAAGTGAGTCGGGATTTTTGTGCTAATTCGATTAGACTGTTTGTGGGTTCCGTGAAAAATTCCCCAGCGATGTACTGTTTGACTCTCGTGAAACCTACCGTTGCTGTTTACTCGGAGTCTCGTTAAACTAACTGAGGAACACCTATGCCGTCGGGAAATGTGACTGGAAATGAGAAAGTTTTTCTATTTGCACTAACAAGCGAGCCTGATTTTTTTACTTATTTGTTTGTACCTAACATATTTTTCAAAACTTCGAACAAATTTTGTTCCAAAAAATTGTGTTGGTTTCTAAATAATATATCAACAAATAATCCAACACAATTTCACGTCTTTTGTGTAGGTATTCCAATATAACTATATTGGAATACCTACATAAATTAACGACGTAGTTAGTATATAAATCTTCCTAAAAGTAAATAAATAAATAGGTAGAGCTAGCGCCGCAATAAACGGACTGCTTGTAGCAGTTCATCTCGACCGCTAGAAGCGGTCGCTGCACGGCGAGTAGCAGTTTCAATACAAAATTTCCATTTACCATACACGAACAGCTTGTAGCGGTCCGCGCGCCTGCGCGTTGCATTCTATATAATACCGGTGTGACCAGCTGATGACCATGTGAACTTCCCACCAATTTTATTCGAACTCCCCCGAAAATTCACTTTTAGAAAAAAACCTCCTAAATAGTTTTTACTAATTTTAAAGGAGTCAAATTTAGGGGGTAAATAAGTGGGATGGGATTTTTTTAGGGGCGTTATATTTTTAGGGGTAACCCAATCTAAACAATCATATTTAGTTGCCCTAGCGTAGGGATTCGCAAAGTGGTCGATATTGGTTACATATCGACATAAACGAAAACTGATTTTGGGGGTCGACAACGTCTAAAAATCGACCCCTATTAATTAATACAAGTTCTTATTTGAAACTTTCAAGATACCGTATAAGTTGTAACTATTACGTATACCAACTTGTTATAAGAATGACTGAATCACACAGTTTTTTTGTTGAGTTCATTTAGGAAAAGGGGCGTCTTGCCAAAATAGTTTGGGAATCTCTGCCCTAGCGGCTTAGCGACATCTAGTACGGTTCCTCGTTACTAAGAATGCGGACTTGAAATAAATATGTAGTTGAACTTATATAAAAATTAAGAGAGTATTTTTGATTTTGTATTTCTCCTAAATGAGCAAAACCATAAATTTTTTTTTTTTTCAAAAAACGAATCTTTGGAGGGATTTCGAAAAAAGTTGGGAACAATTCACATGGTCATCTGGCAACATTGGGGATTTGATCTGAAGCGACCACGGATGTATAATGAAGGATTGATGACTTGAGTTTTTGGTTAAGAAGAAATTAAGAAATTCAACTTTATTCTCCTGCCTTAAGGTCTATTATGACAATTCTTAGACAGATAAACGAACCGAGCGAGAGGCCCCAGTTGGGACCGTGTCCCTCTCACTCCTAGTTGCCATGCCAAAATAATATTATCGTTGGGTAGTGATTGGTAGTTTTTAAATCAACCAAATAAATTAATTTATTATTTATCGTGTCGTGACTATTGTTTCGTCGATACATGTTGGATTCATAATGATCATTTTTAATTTGTAGTCATATATTTTTTATAGCAAGTAATATTGAATATTATTTATATTTTGTAAAAAGTAAGTTTAAAAACCAAAACCCGACTACTGAAAAATCGCGCTCTAAACAGTATGAAACAAGAAAATATTCTCATCTAGAGGATAGCCGTGGTCCGTGTAGGTCCTTTAGGGCCAAATGGCTTATGAACACGCACCACGGCTATCCTCTAGATGAGAATATTTTCTTGTTTCATACTGTTTAGAGCGCGATTTTTCAGTAGACGAGTTTTAGTTTTTAAACTTACTTTTTATTTAATTATTTTGGAGTTATAGGTAACAATATATAAATTTTTGTAATGTGCTCATCAAGCTCTTTCATTTGATACCCCACACGGTTTCATTAAAAAATGGTTTTTTTTTAGTTCATGACATTATGTCCTCTAGAGGGCGCCATATGCAATTTTATGTGACTTCACATAGCCTATAACCAGCGCGCTATTAAGCCGCTTCTAACGATACCTCATTTGTCAAATTACGACAAGTCGTTTGGAAGTTAGGTGGGAACAGATGCACATACATACATACATACATACATACATACCGGTCAAAATCATAACCCTCCGCCGTAGTCGGGTAAAAAGATCGGATTTTTTTTATCTTTAGATGGTGACATTGGTAATAATGCTCAGCTAGGGTGGCCATAAAACCACATGACCTTGTCATCCGTTTGCCGCAGTGGTTTGACCGTAGGCCGCTGGGCTCATTGCACCGATTGGTTGAGGGTTCGATTCCCGTCGGGGAAAATTTTGGAAATAGCCTTTTCATAATTTACTCTGGTCTGGGATAGCTTCCAGTGGACGGTATTTATAGTAGGTACAAGCGTTGCTTAGTTTGGGACCTAATAGTTGATGTATTGTCTGGAGATATTTATTTATTTATCCATTGTTTGAAATGTTTATTTTACTTGTAGAGTGGCTACCAACGCGAAGATGAAACATAGTAATAAGGTACTTTCTTTTATATCTTTGACAGGCATAGAGAAACCTCCGCTAGAGTTATAAAATATCAATCATGTGCGTTACTCATGTACCTATATAATACAATAAGTACGTTAAAATTTTATTATTGCGTGGACACCCTAGTAGAGGGACACTGTACCACTATGGGCCTCTCTCACTCGGCTCGTTTTTTGTGCTGCAGTAAGCTGTCCAGTATTCATTTACGTTCGTGGAAACGACCTGTCAGAGAGCGGCGTATTTACAAATTATAATGTCAGCGCTCCATAAAGTTATGATCGGTTACAGGTTGGAGTAAGCCAACAAGTCAACACAGAATAAGTAGGTACATTCACTTGTCAGCCATATTACTCCATCACAAGGTCGACGGAGCCCCGTGCATTTAGGGTCACCAGTAACCTAACACGTAACCCACGTCGTAACCTTCGAACCTAACCCTAACCTATTGGGATCTAGGATGAGGTATACGGCAGTCAGGATACGGGATGCGGGAAATGGATTCGGGATTAGCCATACGGGATGCGGGAAACGGAATCCGAGATACGGGTTCCGGGATCCGGGATAAGGTATACGAGATCTGAGATCAGAGATACGGGGTCCGGGATACGGGATCCAGGAGCCTGAAAACGAGTTACGGTATCCGGGAACCATGATACGGGATTTCCGGAATACGGGATCAGGAAGACGAGATCCGGGAAATGGGGTCCGGGATCCGGGATCCATTCTTTTAAATTGAAATTCTACGCGGACGAAGTCGCGGGCAAAAGCCATAAGTTATATTTTGGAAATACGCATCGACCGCTCGCCGACTGCTTGAGCAGTCCGTGTATGGTAAATGGCAATTTTGTACTGAAACTGCTGTTCGCCGTGCAGCGTCTGCTTCAAGCGGTCGAGATGGGCAGCTACAAGCAGTCGCGTGTATCGCAGCACTAGTCTCGTAGGTAACCACAAGACAATAGCTTTAATAAAATCATTTCGAAAATAAAATATTTCTTTGTCATAAAATGGAGCACGCCTACGACGCGACGTCAACAAAGTCTTTATCCGATTAATATTTAAATACGTTAATTAAATTCCTAAAAAGAAAGAAAGTTAATTATTCCGAGGCGCATCCAGGGCGGGTGTTTGCGTAGGGCAGAGCAAACAATTAGCGGCGCCGCGAGCAATACAGGTGACTCGATCTACATCGCTTTTGCTTAGCGGACGATTATGGTGTTCTTTACCTCTCCCTTTGATATTATGGTATCATTTAGTGGAAGTATATTAACAGCATCTAAGTCGTTAACAATATTTTATATTTGTTATTTGAACATGAATGTAGAGCATCCATTCCCAAAGTGGGCGTTATCGCCCACTCTGGGAATGGATGATAGAGCAAGCTAGATGCTCAAATCGAACAGTATTTTTTTTTATAGGACTGTGTGGCAAAAAAGGGTACGGCCCGCCTGATGCTAAGCAGTTACCATAGCATATATATGCTTACATTACCAAAGGCATTGCTTGCACATTACCGACCTGAAGGGGAGTGGGATGGAGGGAGGGGAGGGGAGGCTTTCGGCTCTCTCACTCATCGTACGAAACGCAGCTGTAATAGCTGCTTTACGCCGATCTTCTGTGAGAGGGTGGTTCTACCCCGGTCGAGCCAGCCCGTTTATGAGCTGCAGTCAATTGGCTACAGCTTGGCTCTACCACCTTGAAAATCAAGACTAGAACCAGTATCTAAGAATACATCCCAGTAGAAGCCGTTCATCTGCCAATCAGACCCAGTATGCTTTAAACCTTTTACTTACCAAAGGTCACTATGAACACGACGAACATCGTCCCCATTGAGCCTGAAAATAAATGAAAATATTGTATTTAAAGGTAAGTCAAACTTACTTAACAATTTCAACTGAAATTCCTTCCAAGATAGAATTTGATATTGCTTTCAATACAAATATACAATTATCTCATAAATTGGAGATAGGAGAGGTAGATTGACTGAATTGCTTGCCCCTAAGCATTCAATTGACGGGCCCGTTAGCGTGGTTGGCGCGGAGGCGCCTTTCACGCTGCAGGTCGTAGGTTCGATTCCTACCCGGGACATGCATTTGTGTGCATGAACATGTCTGTATGTCCGGAGTCTGGGTGTATATGTATATTAAGTATGTATTTACAAATAAAAAAGTAGTATATGTAGTAATTATCAGTTATCTGGTTTCCATAGTACCTACAAGCTCTGCTTAGTTTGGGATCGGGTAACCGTGTGTACAAAACATGTCCCAGGATATTATTATTATTATTATTAATGCCTCTAAGTTACCTAAGCACTGCCTGAATAGTTAAGCACAGCTCATGCCGACAAAAGCTGTGTTTTAATTACCTACATACCTTAAAATGAATAGGTTGCCATCGGTAAATATTATATAAATATCGCCAGACTAACATACCAACTGTATGGTCCCAAACTAAGTTACACTTGCACTATGGCTTGCTACCATACATTGGGGCCGATCTCAGTGACACTTTGAGCAGGGCAAATTACGAAAAGGCCGTTTCTCAAATTTGTCACTGGTGGGAATCGAACCCGCAACTCGAATCACTGCGCCAAACGATGTCAATATTAATTCTATCATGTTTTAATTGGATGGCAATTAAAATTACTTCCAATAATTTTACAATACAAGATTATCGAGTCTCGTTGAATAAATGTATCCTTTGATTGGACATCAAAGTCAAGTGTTTCGCAACTTGATTTAATGAAAACATTGGATTTTAGAGTAGTTTTTATTACCAAATGTTCGAAGCAACCAAATTCTACAATATTTTTAAATTTGGTGAATTCCACCCGCCTCGCAGTAATGCTATTACGCCGGCGGGTACCCCAAATGATGTTATTACGCAAGTATTGACAATTTGAATACCACTCATTCGGGGAATTTGATTGCCAATACCTGGCAAATATTTCACCGTGCCACGCGGAATTGAATATTTATCGCAAAAGAAATCTCTCGGGGACGCTTCATCATCGACCACGGACACACCGTTCAATTTTATATTTAAATTAACTCCCCATCGCTCGGCTTTTTCTACGGATTTTCATTCTGCAATTTTTCGTAATAGCAATATTTATATTTAAAATTTTGATGTTATCCGTGAACTTTTAGAAAGTTTCCTCGTGTTGGCAAATTAAAAATACAGTACCTATACTATTTTGGAGTTTCGTAGCGACCCCTAACTTGTTCGTTACAACATTTATTCAGTCAGGCTTAAGGGCAAATTAATATGATACATTTTTAAAAGGCCCTCGTGTAGTTAATAGCCGTGTGTTCGGGCCGGAGCTGCGGGGCGGGGGCTCGGGTGCCGGCGTTACGTTTATTTGCGGGCGCCGACTAATTTGACTGTCAGTTCAAATTTGCGTTGAACCAATACAAATTGTTACGATAGAATTAACTACGATACATTTCCCTTTTTTATTGTTATTGGGAGCGATGGCTAATAGGATATTTCAATCTACTGTAATAGATATCTGAAGGAAAATCCGTTACACTGCGATCCGTTTCGGAGAAAAAGAAAAGGAAGTAATTAGGAATTGAAGTATCGGAACGACGGAAAAGTTTTTAACTAGCAACTTAAAGCTTCGTTAAGTGGAAAAGGGGGAAAAATAACTTTCAAGATACACAGAGTTGCTTTATACGATGTAAAAAGTCTGAAAAACTCAAGGTCTCAAGTACCCAATTATTCATATTTATCATTCAAAGTTTTTTCAACTTCTGTAAACACTTACCAAGTTTTGTATCTTCCTCCGACCGTCCACGCGAAGTCACGTAAACTTTGGTAACTCAACTACATAACACATAACACTGTGTTTTATCAATAAAGTCATAAAAAAGTTTGTTCATAACAAGAAGGCTTTATATCGTTGTGAGATGGAACTCGCGCCAAAACCGTGTGTATCGGGAGAGGCTCGGAGATGAGAGGTGGTCCGCGTCGGGCGGCTGCGAGCACCACGCGCGACTGAGCCTCGGCGAGCGCGGCCCGCTCGCGCTCTTCCATCTATTTTATATAAACGCCTTTATATACCGATTTATATATTTACCCGCACTCATACATATTTAACTTTTTTCCCATTTCACGTCGTTTATTCCCCGTATGTAAGCTGGCGGTGTAGGTGCGCCGCGTGTGTGTGCGCCGGCCGAACGGGCCGCTTCAGCTTCTATTTACGTGTTTTAGAAAGGGTAAAGCTTTCATACCTTTCCTTTCTACTATTTCGCTCTGTAGTTGAGCGCACGCCGCGGACGCCTACCAAATATTTCGCTTCGATTTATGAGTTTCATTTTCGTGAGTTATATTTTTTCGGGTGGTGTGTTTTATCAATTTCTATGTTCGGCTATTTTATTTATCTGTTGGCTCATGCCCGCGGGATTGAAACATATATTTTAGGATTTTTGAAATATAACGTGCTCTAACTTTCAGTTATTAACCATAAATTGATAAGACATTTACATACACAGGATTTTTGTACAGTTTTTCCAAAGAAGATACTATATGGCTAAAATAAAAGTATTATTATTGTAGCCATTATTACAATACCTATACGTAATAGGTTATTAATGTCATATAATATCAATTTACTTTTCATATTACAGTGATTAATATAGGTACTTATAACATACTCCACCAATCAAGCTAATTAACATCTACGATTCCTGAAATCTAGCGGATAACAAATCTCTTGACCTGATTTATTATTGTATTTTCTTAGAAATCTTTGACGTAAAAACATGATTCCAAATAATATTATTATTATGTTTTACATGGTACTCCGGGAGAGCATCGGTGTCATTTTCAAATTTACGGTCGGCAGTGCGGCGTCCATGGCGGCTGCTGGCCAACGCATCCATCACTGTTTATTATACGACCGGGTCGCGCTCGCCTGAACCCGCGCGATCCACTCCACGCTGGACTTTTAACGATTTACAAAATCAGATCATTCTTTTATAGTAAAACGGCTATACATAAGAGAAGAGATATTTAGTGTTTTTAAATTAATAGATACGGAATCAGTCGGCTCGCATGCTGGTCCCATTATGTAATGTAAAATAGTCGATTTCAAATATTTTTATATTTAATTAGTATATAGACCTTCTAGTATATACAGACTTTTTATTAAAAAATCTACTGTCTTTTGTTCTGTGTTGCGGCAGGGGCGCGCTCTCCATCGCATCGATCATCACTCTTTATTACGCGATCCAGTTGCTTCCCACACGCTGTAATCGATTGCACGCTGGACATTCAATGTTTATATTTAAAAACATTCTACCGATCTCCGGTACATGATGGAAACAAAACACCGCCGGTGCTTACGGGTCTCTCACTCATCGTATGAAACGCAGCTGTAATAGCTACTTTACGCCGATCTTTTGTAAGATGGTGGTACTACCCCGGCCGAACCAGCCCGAATATGAACTGCAATCAATTGGCTACAGCTTGGCTCTACCCACCATTAAACCGTTTCACAAACTCTATTGTAGTTATGTAAAGAATCAATCAGTAAAAGGAAATACCATCAAATAATATATTGATCAAATTATATCTCCGAATACAATACTTTACGTAAATTGCTTTCTGCTATCAGTAGGCAGCAATCACCTGCGTAATATAGAGTTGTTCCACAGTCCTCTGCATCCGCTTATATATTAATTGTTTTATTACAACATTCATTTCAAAGGATTTTCATCGATAACGAGCTTACCGCTCTCTATTTATTCCCCAGTGGGTTGAAAGCTGACCGCTCGAATCTAATTAAATCTAGCTTTAGGTCGTGTTTATTGCTTTATAAATATGCCCTTGAGATACTGGTTCTTATTATGGTGGCTACAAATTATGTAAAGGGTGATATTCCGCTCGTCAACTTTGTCCAATGTTGCCCAATATTTGGATCAAATTTCTTTGTCGAAGTTTTTTTTAATTACCGTAGTTGAGATTTTTTTCTTGAAATTAGAATTTTCTTGCGTGGTTGAAAATCTTTTATCGAATATAGGTGTTGCTTCTTGGGGGTCATCCAATTTATTTGATCAAATGTACATTGGACAAAGATATTTGACGAGTGAAATACCAGACTAAACTAAATATAACATGACTTAAAGTATTTCTGTCTTGCTCCTACATTACGATCATGGGGATAGCAATACCGTTAGTTTAGTCAAGTTTAGTTGTGGACCAACATAATTAGCACCATTTTCATACAAAGAAAAAAAACGGAAACATTGTAATAATCGATTTCTCTATTGTCTTTTTCTATGCTGGGATACAAGATATTTTTTTTGTCTTAGATAGTTTTCAGACTTCATGATAGGTGTTCATATACTTACTTGGGATAGGTACATTAATGAGAGCTTGATATCTCTTTTAAAAAAATCAGTCTGGTCTTATCTAAGTATTCTTATCTTTGGAAACGTTGTAGGTACGGGGCTGCGGGCTGCCTAGGTACCTGCTGTTGTCGTATGGAGCTTACTTGGCCTCGGCATTGCTTGTTATTTATTGCGCAACATAATTTTACAAATAAATACTGCATGTGCTATTTCGCAGCAGTAAATTACCGGCTTACATTTAAATGTGGCTGGAATCGGAATTAGAAGATGAAATACAGTTTCATTTGTTTCTAGAACATCCAGGTAACTTTATACTAACGCAGCTAATGACACCCGGTAGCAAAAACGTATGTTTATAGTCTAAGGTCTAAGAATGTTTGTGAACTATTAACAAAAGCCATTGCCATCAGAATATCATTACAACAGCAACTAACCAACACATAAAATGCAATTACATTAATAAAATGCGGTCGTTCTTAAACCTTAAATGCTCGACATAAAAACGTTTAAACAATTTACGACTGATTTGTTTTGAAAATTTTCAAACATTGAGTGAAGGTTTCCGCCGTGCCAAAATCTTATTTTTCTCAAATTTACTATGTTAATTCTTTAACTTATATTTTTTTCGTGTGCAAATAAGTGTTTATCTTGTGTAAGCACAAACAACCTGACTTAAACAAAATACTTTACACGTGGAATTTTTGTTCATGATTGGCGGCATCTTCATCAGGCGCATGCCTCGCGCGAGCACTCACTTTTGACGTCGGAACGCATAGACGTAAAGTCATAATATGAGTGCTCGGGTGAGGCATGCGCGCCATATGGACACATCTATTAAATATTTCTTAAGTTTTTGTTAGTACTTTGTACCTCCTTAGTTGCAACTTAAAGAACAAGAAGTTTATGTACGGAGATTAGTGGTTTTCCACATACCTACGTATGATACTATAATTTATAGTACAGGGTGGCGCAAAATTAATCATCGTATCGGAAGATGTTATAGTTTTTGCAAATGGAGTCGTACGTCAATATCTACGTCCAGATGTGTCACATGCCGCGCGAGGCAAATTTGCCTCGCGAGATTTGACTTACCTCACGTGAGGCAAATTCGCGCCCTGCATCACCTGAGCACTCAAATTTACCTCGCCTAGTTTGTCGTCATGCGACAGAACGATGTCAAACGTGTCAAACTGATTGCTCGGGTATACCCTTCTCTGTCTAGAGTGTGAGTTGCCTCGCCATTTGCCTCGCGCGGCATGCGACTGAGACAAACGTCGTGCTTCGCGAGACATGTGTGAGCAGCCTCGCGCGGCATGTGCATGTTGTAGACACGTCTAATCATATTTGGCATTTGTGAACTAGACATGCAGAATACAAACGGACAAGCAATGGAGTGCTATACTCAGCAAGAGTGTGGAATAATTGTGAAGGAAGCGTTTCCTGGTCGCGTAATCTCCCGTTTTGGCGATGGCATGGCCAGCAAGATCGCCCGATTTAACCATCCCAGACTTTTTTCTTTGGGGCTACTTGAAGTCGCGGTTTATGCCAACAAACCGCAGACAATCGCAGCACTTAAGAAGAATATTCGACAGGAATGCGAAAAGTTATCACCGGAAATCTTGCAGAAAGTCATGAAAATGCGATAAACGGGCACAAATGTTATCAACACTGGCGGCAGCCACTTGACGGATATCATCTATTCCACCTAACAGAAAAAAATCTAAAGGTCCAAATAAAGATTTCCATCACTCAATTTTTTATTTTTTTTATTTAGTAAAAAAGTTATTAAAAAACAAAATACGATGATTAATTTTGCGCCATACGTAGGTATGTGGAAAACGTAGATATAATTTATATGGTATGTGTTTACGCAAAATAAATCCCTTTCTATGATTATCAGGCTTAATTTTGTGTAGCTACCCATTGAGTCGTGAAAATAAACAACAGGGAACGTTTCTTTTTATAAAATTCGTAGTCCCAAACAGCTACGGTGCTACGTAGCTCCAATGCTACGCCGTTACGATAGCTACGCCGAGTCGCACTTCGGATGGCTGAATTCTGAACATTCGCCCTCATCTCTGAGAATTTGTATAAGAATGTACAAAATAGTCAAAATAATTTTGTACATTGAATTCAAGTTATTTTACTAGACTGAAATGTTTATGTCAGTAGAATATAGTTTTGAAAGTAAGTAACTTACGTTTTATTTTATCAAGTAAGATGAAATCCTCAATACCTAATAGATAAATCTAATATTTGTTGTCTTCCTCGACTTTCAATGTAACATCTTATTTATTTTTCATGGCAGCCTCCGGAGCGCGTAAATCTTTGAGTAGTAGGTCACCGGCGAGTCCGTCAATGAGCCGCGGTTACTTATCTCCTTCGACCAACACGTACCCCTCTAATGGTTCCAATTTGACGTTGAGTGCTCCGCGAATAAGATCAGCCGGCTGAAACATGTTAGGTGTTTTTTTTTTATAATAACTAAGGCGACAAACAATTATTTTTGTTGGTAGAGCCAAGCTGTAACGAATTGACTGCAGCTCATATACGGGTTGGCTCGACCAGGGTAGTACCACCCTCTCACAGAAGATCGGCGTAAAGTAGCTATTTATTACAGCTGCGTTTCGTACGATGAGTGAAAGAGCCGGAAGCCCAACCCTCCAACCGTTTGTTTTTTTTATTTGAATAAGGTGGCAAAGAAGCGTTCGGCCCGCCTGATATTAAGCAGTTACCGTAGCATATCGATGCTTGCAATACCAAAGGCATTGCTTGCATATTGCTGACCGGAAGGGGAGTGGGACAGTGGGAGAGGTTGGGAGAGGGGGTTAGGCAATGTTTTTATATTTTAAATAAGTTTAGTGAAAACTTATACGACCGTTGTTCTTGATAAATTTCAGACATCACCACTTCCTAAGCTTACTTCAATCGGTTAACGCGCCAAGGCCTCCAAATACCTTAAATATTCGTCAATCCTGGAAATTCCCAGCACTAAAGTAATATATCCATTGCGTATGTTTGTTATAAAAGTAAAATAAGATTTATCGCGGGTTACGTGCGGGCGCGGGCGCGGGCGGGCGACCGCACCGGATATTTATTAGCCGACCAAGTCGCCGGTGCGCGGTAGACTTTATCACTGCTGTAAAAACCGGACCAAGAAACTGCCGCACTTTATTACTCGTCGTGAGAGCTCCCCCGCACGCGTTACTGCTGCCCGCTATTTCTAATACATGTCTCACCACATTAACGTGAAGGAGTAAGATTACCTCTATGGATAATTTGCGCCACCTTTTTCCAAACGGGTAGGACTTGAGCTGCGATACACGCGACTGCTTGTAGCTGCCCATCTCGACCGCTTGAAGCAGACGCTGCACGGCGAACAGCAGTTTCAGTACAAAATTGCCATTTACCATACACGGACTGCTCAAGCAGTCGGCGAGCGGTCGATGCGTATTTCCAAAATATAACTTATGGCTTTTGCCCGCGACTTCGTCCGCGTAGAATTTCAATTTAAAAGAATGGATCCCGGATCCCGGACCCCATTTCCCGGATCCCGTCTTCCTGATCCCGTATTCCGGAAATCCCGTATCATGGTTCCCGGATACCGTAACTCGTTTTCAGGCTCCTGGATCCCGTATCCCGACTCCCGTATCCCGGACCCCGTATCTCTGATCTCAGATCTCGTATACCTTATCCCGGATCCCGGATTCCGTTTCCCGCATCCCGTATGGCTAATCCCGAATCCATTTCCCGCATCCCGTATCCTGACTGCCGTATACCTGATCCTAGATCCCGTTAGGTTAGGGTTAGGTTCGAAGGTTACGACGTGGGTTACGTGTTAGGTTACTGGTGACTCTAAATGCACGGGGCTCCGTCGACCTTGTGATGGAGTAATATGGCTGACAAGTGAATGTACCTACTTATTCTGTGTTGACTTGTTGGCTTACTCCAACCTGTAACCGATCATAACTTTATGGAGCGCTGACATTATAATTTGTAAATACGCCGCTCTCTGACAGGTCGTTTCCACGAACGAAAATGAATACTGGACAGCTTACTGCAGCACAAAAACGAGCCGAGTGAGAGGGGCCCATAGTGGTACAGTGTCCCTCTACTAGGGTGTCCAAGCAATAATAAAATTTTAACGTACTTATTGTATTATATAGGTACATGAGTAACGCACATGATTGATATTTTATAACTCTAACGGAGGTTTCTCTATGCCTGTCGAAGATATAAAAGAAAGTACCTTATTACTATGTTTCATCTTCGCGTTGGTAGCCACTCTACAAGTAAAATAAACATTTCAAACAATGGATAAATAAATAAATATCTCCAGACAATACATCAACTATTAGGTCCCAAACTAAGCAACGCTTGTACCTACTATAAATACCGTCCAATGGACTGGAAGCTATCCCAGACCAGAGCAAATTACGAAAAGGCTACTTATTTCCAAAATTTTCCCCGACGGGAATCGAACCCTCAACCAATCGCTGCAATGAGCCCAGCGGCCTACGGTCAAACCACTGCGGCAAACGGATCACAAAGTCATGTGGTTTTATGGCCACCCTAGCTGAGCATTATTACCAATGTTACCATCTAAAGATAAAAAAAATCCGATCTTTTACAAAATATAAATAATATTCAATATTACTTGCTATAAAAAATATATGACTACAAATTAAAAATAATCATTATGAATCAACATGTTTCGACGAAACAATAGTCACGACACGATAAATAATAAATTAATTTATTTGGTTGATTTAAAAACTACCAATCACTACCCAACGATAATATTATTTTGGCATGGCAACTAGGAGTGAGAGGGACACGGTCCCAACTGGGGCCTCTCGCTCGGTTCGTTTATCTGTCTAAGAATTGTCATAATAGACCTTAAGGCAGGAGAATAAAGTTGAATTTCGTAATTTCTTCTTAACCAAAAACTCAAGTCATCAATCCTTCATTATACATCCGTGGTCGCTTCAGATCAAATCCCCAATGTTGCCAGATGACCATGTGAATTTTCCCAACTTTTTTCGAAATCCCTCCAAAGATTCGTTTTCTGAAAAAAAAAAAAAAATATTGGTTTTGCTCATTTAGGAGAAATACAAAATCAAAAATACTCTCTTAATTTTTATATAAGTTCAACTACATATTTATAAACAAATATTTTTATATTCCATTTTATTTTACCTGTTTCATTTAGCATATAATTTGTTACATGTCATGTTTTCAGTGTTAAACATTTATCACATTTTCGATGTAGGAACAAAATTGAACGGGTGGACCGATTAAGATTTAGTTTTTAGGGGTCCGTACCCCAAAAGGTAATTGGTAAAGGTATTGTAATATGGTATTCACCCACATACTACGACGTTTTCTACGCCTTCGCTTGCGCAATAATAGCAAAAGAAGTAGTGTTTCTTCGTCAGAATCCATGTTGCAACCGAATGAATAGCGGTCAAAGTCAACGGTAACGTCGGTAACCATGGTTGTAGTTGTAATCATGAAATATAATCGTCCTATGTTTATGGTTAACACTATGGTGATTTGCTTTTATTCAAGTCCGCATTCTTAGTAACGAGGAACCGTACTAGATGTCGCTAAGCCGCTAGGGCAGAGATTCCCAAACTATTTTGGCAAGACGCCCTTTTCCTAAATGAACTCAACAAAAAAACTGTGTGATTCAGTCATTCTTATAACAAGTTGGTATACGTAATAGTTACAACTTATACGGTATCTTGAAAGTTTCAAATAAGAACATGTGTTAATTAATAGGGGTCGATTTTTAGACGTCGTCGACACCCAAAATCAGTTTTCGTTTATGTCGATATGTAACCAATATCGACCACTTTGGGAATCCCTACGCTAGGGCAACTAAATATGATTGTTTAGATTGGGTTACCCCTAAAAATATAAAGCCCCTAAAAAAATCCCATCCCACTTATTTACCCCCTAAATTTGACTCCTTTAAAATTAGTAAAAACTATTTAGGAGGTTTTTTTCTAAAAGTGAATTTTCGGGGGAGTTCGAATAAAATTGGTGGGAAATTCACATGGTCATCAGCTGGCCACACCGGTATTATATAGAATGCAACGCGCAGGCGCGCGGACCGCTACAAGCAGTTCGTGTATGGTAAATGGAAATTTTGTATTGAAACTGCTACTCGCCGTGCAGCGACCGCTTCTAGCGGTCGAGATGAACTGCTACAAGCAGTCCGTGTATAAGGATAGTTGAATTTATTGAAAGTAGGTATCTTTTCTGAACAGCGAAAAGTAGGCGAAGGTGCTCGGGTAAGGCTGCTCGGGGCTTGTGGACACGCATCATTGATTCTAAGTAAGTATAAAGAGATTAAAGTTTGTTTTGACAAAGTTTTTTCTTTTTTTCGTGGTACTACATATATAAATGTGTAATAAACGTGGACTCTATCTCAGTAAACGAATCTGTTTATTTATTCAGCGCGCATCTCGTTTTATGACCTACCGTGTCCCATTGAAGTGTTCGTAATTAAAAACAAAATGACGAGCTCCGAACCTGCAGGTAGAGGGCCACGTCCGACCTTTTAAAGGGTCAGGATTAAGCCGTAATGAAGTGAATAATCCCAATGAAACGACCTGGAAAATTATACGAAATTTCATTTCCAACAAAAATGTCGGAATTTCGATTAGTGATCGCCTTTGTAATCGCTCCAAATGGACCGTATATTTTTACGGTCACTGCAGGTCTATTGAAGAATCTTGAGGGGACTTGAGTTATTTCTTTAAGCTACTATACTTAGGTACGTACTCCCCATTACCTGATGACTATCGGCATTAAGGAAAATAACTGAGCATCAAAAGAAAAGCCATAAAACTCGTATTTGCGTCCAATTCGGAAAGTTTTGAGTCACTGACGGTAATAATTTTTTTTGTTCAATAATAATACGTATAATCAATCAAAAAGTATCAACTCTATTATCTTTTTCTAAAGCTAATATAATAGAAGTTGGTTATTTACTCCTTGTCCTGGCTTCATTGTATCCCAACCATGGACCAGTTACTAAGGGGACTGGCCCTAAGCCAGTCGGCCGAGTGGTCGGCTTAGTACTAACATCGACATAAAACGAAGCGAGTAGTTTAACTATTTACCGGTAAATAGTAAAATGAAAATGAAAAAACAATGACCACGTTTTGTTTCATACAAATATCTAATAAGGGCACCTCTTTCTTTAGTCTTTACTCTGTGATCGCAACACGTACACAAACCTGTCCATTAGTCGCTCTCGAGTTCATTTGTCGCAATCTCCCGACGCCACGCCATCACGCCCCGCGCAGACGGTCTTGAGGCGAAATTTTTCAATGCACCACCGCGATAATCCCCTGTGGCTTTGTTCACACTGGCTGTTACTTTGGCTGCTAACCTGGTAATCTTATCCATTCTATTTACTGAATTCACCAGTAGATCTCTACTTGCAGTTCACTTGCAATTTCTTTATACAATTTTAACTTGACAACAAAGATTGATTTATTGATAGGTACAATCAGAGTGGGGCAAAATTTAATTGCAATTAATTAATTGCAATTGTTCACGATTGACAAACAAATCAAAATTAATTGTTAATTGTGATACCACATGCAATTTGCAATTCAATTTTGCCCAACTCTGGGTACAATACTTACCTAAAAGGGTTATTACACCTCCCTAAATTTAGAACCTAATTTAGAAAGCTTCTGATTCAGTCAGTCAGAAACCATCCTAGCTTCTAAATTTAGGATTCTAACTTGCTAAATGCGATTACAGAGTGAATTACGCCAGCAGTGGGGTTTTTTTCTGCTGGTCCAATCAAAATTTGAATGATACAGATAATTAGTGCTCCATCTCGTGTAAATGTGCCAAAAATTTTAAATTTGTGCCTATAGCCGTTTTGGAGTTATTCACGAATATATGATCTTGCTGGCGTAACGTTACCGCAGCAGTGTGGTTTTTTCCTGCTGGTCCAATCAAAATTTTAATGATACAGACAATTAGTGCTCCATGTCGTGTAAATGTGCCGAAAATTTTAAATTTGTGCCCTCTAAGGTTTCAGAGTTATTTCAAATCTTGCTGGCGTAACGTTTTGCGAATTCCTGTATCTCAAAAACTGTTTGGCACACAATCATGATTTTTCGTACACACATTAGTGTTAATTTGTGCCCATTTGTGACAGTTTCATATTTCAATAAATCAGAAAGGTTCGGGTGTTATAATATTTTTCATAAAAAACTAAAATAGCTCCTAGCTCTTAAACTGGGAAACCTAGAAACCAAATGTTAGTGCTAGCTTGTATTTCTTATGGATCCTAAGCATTTCTATAATGATCGTAAGCCTACTCCAAGGAATTTACGATTTATTACGATTTTATTGCTATCTCGCGGTGAAATAATTTAAACCCTAAATACACGAGTTTCGTATGTACCGATTACTTTTATTAATATACAAAAATTAGTGCCCTACTTCAAATATACGTGTACGAAATATCAGCTCTGTAAACCTTATAATTATAAAATAATTAATAAAAAACACCATGACAAACTTTCAATGGTTAACCGACCAAATAAAATGAGTTGAAAAATGCGGCCGCCCGATACATAGCGCCTACCATCTTAAATGTATACAATAAATTGGCTGTGTGCTAACAGTTCTATAGAAAAGTGAATGAGTAATATTTATTTTTATATTTTCTTTGTAATGGTTAAACTCGACTTCCTACCCTTGCCCCCTGTCTAGACCCCTTCATCCGCTTACTGTTTGTACTGTGCTACTATACCATAAGTTTTTTTTATTATTTCTAATATCAAGATATTTTTTTTGTTTAATGTAAGTACCTACATTATTTTTATGTTTTGATGTTGTGTCAATGAAGTAATGTTTTGTTTGTTTATAATTGTTGAAAATACTAATATTTATAAGTGTTCATTCGTTTTATATCTCGATGATGGTGAATGATTTCGATTTAAAGAATGGATATTAGTTTTCAAAGTCGTATTGCTGTTTATAAGCGTCGATTTTTTATCTCTAGAAATATATAAAAGAAGATACTTTTAGTGTTGTTGTGTGTTATTAGTTAAAGCTCATTTAGCTACACGAAACATAAAAGGAATATTAAGGAAGGTACCTACATATTTAAATTCAGCATACCCTGTGATTATACATTTATTTACCTTATTTAATAGTTTATAAATACACTTCAAAGTATTATGTACGCGTCTGTACTCATTACAACGCTGTCAATTGCTTGAAGTACGGAGCGTTCGCTTGTTTCTATACATTCCAATTCCGTCAGTTAAGCACCGAAATTGCTTCGTGATGGTTATTTATTAATAATATTTTAATTATAAGGTTTACAGAGCTGATATTTCGTACACGTATATTTGAAGTAGGGCACTAATTTTTGTATATTAATAAAAGTAATCGGAACATACGAAACTCGTGTATTTAGGGTTTAAATTATTTCACCGCGAGATAGCAATAAAATCGTAATAAATCGTAAATTCCTTGGAGTAGGCTTACGATCATTATAGAAATCCTTAGGATCAATAAGCAATACAAGCTAGCATTAACATTTGGTTTCTAGGCTTCCTAGTTTAAGAGCTAGGAGCTATTTTAGTTTTTTTTAGGAAAAATCTTATAACACCCGAACCTTTCTGATTTATTGAAATATGAAACTGTCACAAATGGGCACAAATTAACACTAATGTGTGTACGAAAAATCATGATTGTGTGCCAAACAGTTTTTGAGATACAGGAATTCGCAAAACGTTACGCCAGCAAGATTTGAAATAACTCTGAAACCTTAGGGGGCACAAATTTAAAATTTTCGGCACAATTACACGACATGGAGCACTAATTGTCTGTATCATTCAAATTTTGATTGGACCAGCAGGAAAAAACCACACTGCTGCGGTAACGTTACGCCAGCAAGATCATATATTCGTGAATAACTCCAAAACGGCTATAGGCACAAATTTAAAATTTTCGGCACATTTACACGAGATGGAGCACTAATTATCTGTATCATTCAAATTTTGATTAAACCGGCAGATAAAAAACCCACTGCTGGCGTAACTGACTCGCGATTACACTTGCCTAAATTTAGTCACGACTAAATTAAGTAGCCTAAATTTAGGAAGGTGTTATAAGCTCTTAAGGGACTTTAGATGTTTAAATACAGTTCGGTCCTAAAACACTGTAAGTAACTGGAGTTACAAACATCCAAATGATTACTCATGTACCCATCTGTGAGTTTGTCACAGCCATTTTCCTCTGAAACTGTTTGGGTTGAAAGATAGTAACTTGAAAGGTTGGAACTTGATATGTGACATCCTCGCTCTACGTATAATTAATATTTAGTGCTCTAGCAATGTCAATGTTTGAAACCATACGAACTTAATTATTTATTTATTTGTGTACACAATACATTTTAAATTATTATAGTGTAATTAGGTACTTATACTAGGTGTGTAACCTATGGTAAGATTAATACAAATGCATAGTAAGTGAAACAAGAATTTCTACTTAGTCAAGTTCTATGCCAAGAAAAATGAAGCTTACGGAGCTTAAAAGAAAGGTGATAAGTTGGCAACGACTGGCAAGCAACAGTAGCGCGATAAAAACGTTGCTTAGCTCTTAACTAAGTCCGTGCTGGCTATAAAAGTTGTGAGTACCGCTCCACAATGTAGCTAGGGATGGGTTAATGGTTGGAACTGTTAAGATAAGTACGTGTAACCAGTTGTTGATATAGTATAGTAGGTATCTGAGTAAGTCTATAGATCAGGAAGTAGTTGATTTCCTTTTTTCTAGATGTGTCCATATGGCGCGCATGCCTCACCCGAGCACTCATATTATGACATTACGTCTATGCGTTCCGACGTCAAAACTGAGTGCTCGCGCGAGGCATGCGCCTGATGAAGACGCCGCCAATGGGTTTTTACTTTTGTTTGCTACACAATATTTTGATAATGCCTACAACTTTAATATGCAGGGTTACTGGTAATTGGTAGAGGAGCTAAAAATCAATAAAACTAATTTCTTGGTGATATTACCGTATCTGTATAAATTTAAAATTGATCCATAACTTTATAACTGCTAAGTTTTTTGGACATTATTTACGCCTCTATACGGCTTTATTGACTTCAATTTAATTTAATAAGGACTTATTCAGTAAGCCTTTTGATTATATTTGACCATACTTGCAAGGTAGGTATAATAATTACGCTTGTACACCGCTTACCGCTCAGTGCTATGGGCGCGGTAGTTTGCCGAACAACACCTTTTGTTCTGCACTCCAAATTCAGTTTTTACTCGGTGCAAAACAATGGTGCTGTAGTTAAAACATCGTTATGCAGTTCCAGGGTGCAATAATAAAGTAAAAATAACCACGTTATTTCTAGGTGTTACAGTTTTTATCAGTTACAGAAAAGTAAAATGATGAGATTTTGTATTTAACTATACGAACAAAAGATTTATTTCTCAAATTTACACAAATTTTCTCATTTCGTGATAATAAGTAAAGATAAGTAGGTATCTACTTGTATTTTATCTTCTATATTTATTATATTTTTTGTAGAGATAAAGATAATATACAAAAAATATCAAAAATATCACAAAGGTACAATCAACATCAAAAGTACCTTGGTATATCAAATATTCAAAAGAATAACATTATTAAATAAGTATGATATTAGAACACGGAGTACTTCGAATGGAAATGTGGTATACTGTTGATACCTTCTGCCATACTATCATGATAGGTCTACCAAGCTACTGTTTATGTTGTCTGTACAACTAATGTCATGGTATTCATAGAAAATAGTATCCCGTATACAAACTCGCGACTACATAAGGACTAGGCGAGACCCACGTACTCATACTAGCCGAGTGTTATAATGCCACTCCTCGTTTTAATTAAACCCCGGCTAGTTCAGGGGTATTTCCTCTGACTCAAGAGTCTATGCTATATTTTTCCTTGCCCGTTTCTTGGGTCGTGAGCGATGAGATTTTACATCTGAATATCACAAATGTCTGTTTATTATATATATATATATATTATATATATATAAAATAATAAAATATAACAACATGAGATATAAAACATAAAGTTATTAAGTAATTATTAAATATTGTACGGTTTTATTACGATAAAAGTTAAACTCGATAAAAATGTGTTTCTAGTAAAAAAAATCCTTGTAAAATTTCTCAATCTTGAGATCGACTTATTAATCAGGCCTAATAATACTTTGTAATCGTATACGAGCATTTTCATTGTTTTTTTTTACTATCAAATAGTATAATTACAATGCCTTTGATTCTGTATTTCCACATTTTCTACAAACAAGTCGTACACCTGCTTACATCTCATTAACATTGTTTTCAAGCACTAAGGTAGTATTTTAAGTAAGAAAGAAGACCTGCCTTATTACTCGTGGCCCGGCTCCGAGCTCCGGTGGAAGACGGGCGAGTCTGGCGGATATTAATCAACCACCAGTCAGCCCGAGTCGCGCTCCCCAGACCTGTCAGCCGCCACAATTTGTAACAGTAAACACTCTATTAAAAAAGTACAGGTCATGGTTTTTCTTTCCTTTAAAAAGTTACATCAAGACTTAGTTTAGATGACGGTTAAATACTTCTGCAAAGAATAGGCATGATGACTAGGTGACAAATTATCAATAATAGCGCAGAATATGATGAAAGTTATTAGGCGTGTCTACAACATGCACATGCCGCGCGAGGCTGCTCGCACATATGCCTCGCGAAGCACGACGACTGCCTCAGTCGCATGCCGCATGAGGAAAATGCGAGGCAACCTACACTCTAGACAGAGAAGGGTATACCCGAGCAATCAGTTTGACATGTTTGACATCGTTCTGTCTCATGACTATGCCAAACTAGGCGAGGCAAATGACAGTGCTCAGGCGAGGCAGGACGCGCATTTGCCTCGCGCGAGGCAAGTCTAACTTCGGGAGGCAATTTGCCTCGCGCGGCATGTGAGATATCTGGACGTGGCTGTTGAATTATGATGGATTTCGAAGTCTCCTGTCAATCAATAGCAATGGCAAACAATTTAAACTGGCGTAAAGTTCGTAGTCTCGTTGCTTTTGAACTGCTGCTTTGATATTCTGACCGACCAATCAGAGAAGAGAATAAACCTTGTTCTCTTCTCTGATTGGTGATTCTACCGCACAATAACAACATAATAGCAAAATAATTGGCTACCAGTCTACATCTCCATCTGCAGTACCATTCATTAGCTACGTCCAGATGTGTCACATGCCGCGCGAGGCAAGTTTGCCTCGCGAAGTTTGACTTGCCTCACGTGAGGCAAATGCGCGCCCTGCCTCACCTCAGCACTCACATTTACCTCGCCTAGTTTGTCGTCATGCGACAGAACGATGTCAAACGTGTCAAACTGATTGCTCGGGTATACCCTTCTCTGTCTAGAGTGTGAGTTGCCCCCCCATTTGCCTCGCGCGGCATGCGACTGAGGCAAACGTCGTGCTTCGCGAGGCATGTGTGTGAGCAGCCTCGCGCGGCATGTGCATGTTGTAAACACGTCTAATCAGCACTAGTAGCACAGCCGCTAGCCGGACCGCGATAAGACAAAACGCGATTTTGTCTCATTCTCTCCTATGCATTAAGGTAGAGAGAGAGCAATTCGGTGCGACATAAGTCTTGTCTTGGCGTTTGTGTTAGCCCCATTACCTATGTAATATTTTGTCTCGCTAATTTTATTTATACACTTGAGTGGGCAATATTTTTTAGATTCCGACGCTTTTCGGTAAACAAAATTGTTTTTTTTATTTTTATTTTTATTTTACTTTATTCGGATAGCTTACAGCGATAATGCAAAAAAAAACAATATAGGAATCTAGAAGCCATTTACAAGCTACCGCATATAGGAAGCTAATGTAAATTAAGATTAACGACTAGCATACGATGACAACATATGATTATGTAAATAATACTACATTGGATGATGATAGGTTACGAATCATCCTTCTCAGGGAGTAAAATAAAATAAAAACACGGTGTACAATAACTTAATTGCAATGGAAAGCTCAAAGGGGCAGTAGGGGTAGTAGGGGTACACAAACCATAATTACGCCCTTCAAACCGGGATTATCGGCCTGTCATTAAGTGGGAGTCACGGACTTGTGGTGCTTTCAGTATACGCAAGCACGAGCTTTTCATCCTGATATCATCCTTCATACAAAGTTATTAGGTTCAATATTGCATTAGTATCAGATACGGGCTTGATGAGAGTATAGTAAGCCTGTTTAATCAACGTCCTTTGGTCGAAAACCGAAAGAAACTTTATCGCTAAATCAATACGTGGAATAATTTGAAAAATGTTTCAGATCAATGTGTAGTCATTCACACTTCTAATTATTTACTGAAAATAATCTTCCAGCATCTTCCCATTTCATAATAAGGTCGTCTTCAGTTTTCCAAATAGGTTGCTCAGCTATTTTCATAATAAATATCCCCAGACTACCACCAACGGTATGGTCCCAAAATAAGCAACGCCTGTACTATAGGTGCCGTACAATTGACTGGGGGCAACCCCTATGTCACCCAGACTAGAGCAAATTACGGAACGGCCGTTTCCGAAATTTCCCTCCAGCGGGAATCGAACCCGCAAGTACCTGATGCAGTGGACCAAGCAGCCTACGTTCGGACCACAGCGCCCAACCGGCGTATTGTTCGAATATACCGACCGCACAAAATTCAATATCTGTTCAGCAAATACAGCTAATCAACTCGCTAATGAACCACAAAACCGTCCCGCTAACAATAGCCCATTGAGCGTGCAGCGTGTTTATCATAGCGTGTTCACGTGGCCCGATTGTCCCGCGCCGTGCAGCACGCGTGCGGGACTGCGGGACGGCCGCTCATCGCGATTGTAATCCACAAAGTGATGCAGAACGAGCCGGTCTCCTGGCAGACGTGAAATGGAATCGTTTTGTGCGGGATGCTTCTGTTGTTTTTTACGCGTTTAGTGGAGAATGAGCCGTGAAAAGGCGACTGTAACGTGTGGAATTATTAAGAATTTCTGGGAGAGAAATTACATTTATCTGTATGAATTGCTGTAGTTGTTTTCCTAATTATTTTGGGGTAAAATAACGAATAAAATATTGGTAAACTTGATTATAAAGTCAAATAACATTTTACCGTAATATATGCCTACTTCATACAAAATACAAGATGTTGTAAGCAAATGCTGAAGTTACATTATCGACGGCTTCTCTGTACTTACCTACGTAATGTAAAGAAATGAGATCCTAAATAGATTCCGTCCGCGTAGCTATATCAGTCTCTTCCCTTGCAAGAACTTGAGAATATCCCACCAGCATATTTTGCCTTTCTTATTTTTGTGTAGCTCAGAAGAGATTGTTGTAGAAACTCTTGAGGGAGGCCTATATCCAACAAATAACGTCTTGTGGTTGACATAATGATGGTGTTTCGCTATTCCAATTACAAAAATTCAATAGATTCTAATTTTGTTGTTAGAACCTATACAATTTATTCTCCATTTATTATAAGCGTCTAAAACAGAAGAACAGTTTATACTCAAATAAGAATGAAATCGACACAATATACTTAAGACGTAACTTTCCCTCCACTTGTTTTCCAAAGTTCAAAGATTGCGCGGAAGTTCCTGCTAGTCAGTTTCTTATTGTGCTCGATTTCCTTGTGTAAACTTTCACAGAGAAGCGATACATCCGTCGAAATGTAAAATTGTAAAGAACGTCTTAAATAATGTTGGTTCGGTTTGTGCGTTTAATTGCCAAAGCTAAAATATAATGCGAAGCTATGATGACTACATCCGGAAATGCTACGACGTAGGCCGTAGCATAAACACCTACGCCGTAGCCATAGTGCTACAGGTGACTATAGTTCCCTGTGAAAGTAATTTTAATAACACGATTTTTTAATCAACAGCATTTCCCAATATGTTTACTTTAACTTTGGTTAGCCCGTACCTATCTTGGTATTTTTATACTGGCATATACAGGGTTTTTGGTAAAACACTAACAACCTTGCAGGGGCGTATTACTGACAAAAAAACAACAACTTTTGTTCTATGACTTTTTACAAAACAAAAAAAAATTTACAAAAAACCACTTTCTAAAATGTATGAAACAAATTTTTTTTCTCATCTAGAGGAAAGCCATGGTACGTGGTTGTATTCCACTTTACCCTAAAGTACCTAAACGTACCACGGCTATTCTCTATTTTTTGTTATTTATTTTTTTGTTTTGTAAAGATTCATAGAACAAAAGTTGTTGTTTTTGATGTCAGTAATACGCCCCTGCAAGGTTGTTAATGTTTTACCAATAATCCTGTACAGATAAATACCTCGTAAAAAGTAATATTGCCAAAACATGTTATTACAAGTAGCTGAATAAATATGCGCATATTTTCTAGCGCAGAAATAAAGTACCTAAGATCACCGGCTGACCGCGAAGAAACACCCGCACTTTATTACCCGCCAAGAGGCCGCCCTACCCTACATCAGGGAAAGCGGAACTTTGAAATTATGTATTAGCTCCGTGATTTATTTGTTACGTAAACTAAGAAATTGCTTGGAAAATAAAAGGGAAATCTTCTAGACAACATATTATTATTACAATTTCTTCAGTTAATGTTTATTTGTGAAATACTATAAAATGCACGGTAACTTAATAGTTCGGTAAGATCACACAACCAAATTGCAACCATTAATTCCTACGCTACGGGTGCCTAAAGACGGACACCGTCGCCGAGGCAGGCCCTGGAAACGTTGGCATAACGACCTGGATGCTTTCCACATCAACTGGCCAGAAGTGGCCAATAACAGAGAAAAATGGAGAGTTGTAATAAATATCGCCAGACTTACACACCAACTGTATGATCCCAAACTAAGCGATGCTTGTACTACTTATGGCTACCAAACAATGGACTGAGGGCGATCCCAATGACACCCAGACCAAGGCAAATTACGAAAAGGCCGTTTTCGAAATTTGTCCCTGGCGGGATTCGAACCCGCAATCACCCGATGCAGTGAGCCCAGCAGCCAACGCTCAAACCACTGCGCCAAGCTGTCGTCAGTTGTGGGGGAGACCTTTGCCCAGCTGTGGGATGATGTGGGTTAGGAAAAAATAAGGTATTATATTCCTATCGCAGGTAGGTACTGTCTCATAATTCATTTAAAATTTTATACGTTCTTTAATTAGCAGCGTACCAGTCACATAAAGCTGAATATTGTTTTTGTTTTTGAGAAAACTTTAAAACACAGCCATTCCTCAGAGGAATGCCGCGTCGCGCAGCGCACAAACACATTATAAACACATCCATTAGCCGCGCTCCGAGCACATTTCTCAATCTCCCGCGACGCAGCGCGCGAGACCCCGCACTTTGCTATACATCAAACGTAACGTTGTATAGAGAACGATATTTTATTGTTGAGTATCACCGCTGCCCTTTTTCGGATCACAGTTCCCCAACATATTCTTTCTTTGCCAATAGATACCGCATTAAGACGGCCGTGGCGCATTTCATGTGTGTATTATGAACAAATCGGTTTCAATCGACGATTTTACTAAAATACTTTATGCCAGTTTTCATTTTAACTAAAATAGTTTTGCAATATGCAACTCTATTTATATCATTCCGTTATTTTTATAAACCTTCTGCAGTTTATATTACTAGACTTTATAAAACATCAACATAGATGGCAGTGCCAAGCCGCAGCAAATTCACTGCAGCTCATATAAGGTTTGACTTGACTGGGCTAGTACCACTTTTACAAGATCGCCATAAAGTTACTATCTTAGCGTTGCGTTGCGTTTCGTACAATGAGTGAGAGAGCCAGAAACCCGACCCTCCTTTCCTCTCCCTCCATCCCCCTTCAGGTCGGCAATGTTCGAACGATGCCTTTGCTATTGCAAGCATCTATAGGGTACGACGTAGCCGCTACGGCGGGCCGTACATTTGTTTGCCATCTTAGATATTATACCTAGCAACACCAATGTAGTACTCTTAGACCACATATCTCGCTCTCCCACAGCGCTCGATGCCCAGTCGCCTCGACACTAAATTTTTCAACGCACGACCACCGCTCTAATCTCGTAAGGAACTGTTTACATTGCTCCCGCGGTCGCAGCCGGTCTTACATTTCACTTATCGAGTTTGCAGCCGCGACTTGCCGGCTTACTTGTTGGAAAGAAGCAATTTACTTCTATACTAATGCAGGGTTTCCCAACATAGGATCCTCAAACCTGTCCTAGGGGGACACAGTCAAAAGAAAAATTACTTAAGCATCAATAAGAACGAAAGCTTGACGACGAGTGACGAGTTATTTTTATTTTAAGGGATCTGTGGCGTTACCTCTAAGGAGTCCGACGCTGAAAACTGTTGGGAAAGGGACTGGCCCTAAGCAACTCGGCCGAGTGGTCGGCCTAGTACTAACATCGACATAAAACGAAGCGAGTAGTTCAACTATTTACCGGTAGATAGAACAATGAAAATGAAAAAACAATGACCACGTTTTTTTTTCATACATATATCTAATAAGGGCACCTCTTTCTTTAGTCTTTACTCTGTGGGAAAGGCTGTAATTTTTAGATAGAAAGTAAAAAACACATATCAAATAACAAATATAAAAAATAACAAAGATTTTAGTTGGTGTCTTATGTATTATGTAGTAGCTTTAATAAACACGTAATTAAAACACCGTCTAAGAAATAAAAGAGCACGATACTCCCGCAATTCCATTGAAAATAAAAACCCTTAACTCGGCTCCAACAGCCGTTAAGAAAAGTTTTGAACTTATTGCATAGACCCTTGATTCAGTAAAAATACACTTAGACTAGCTCGAGTTTAATTAAAACCGAGTGAATTAGACGACCGCTTCGCGCAGTGGTTTGAAAGTTAGCCGCTCGGCTCACTGCTTCGGGTGGTTGCGGGTTCGATTCCCGCTAGAGGCAAATTTCGGAAACGGCCATTTCATAGTTTCCCTGGTCTGGTTGACACTGGATCGCCCCCAATCCATTGTATGGTATGGCCATAGTTTGGGTCCATACCGTTGGCGTGTAGGTCTGGCGATATTATAGATCAAGCAGCCGGTCAGAAGATCCGGGTGTTTCTTTTGCTAGAATTCCTACGTAACTTTTGTGTAGAATACTTTGTCTGAGCAGCTGAATAGTCGCGAAATTACGTGATCTGTGAACAAAACGTTGTTTAGCCATTCGACATATGCAGTCGAATTGTTGAGTATTTCTCGCTATTTCACTGTCTGATAAATACTAATTCACGTTTGAAAATGTACCTACTGATGGATTGGATAAGGTTTAAATACTGTTATCATATGTATAAGTAAGTATCTACGTATAACACCGTATCTACGTACGTTAACATTATAATTATTAAGACCTGCGGGGCGATTGCGTAACTTTTCCGTCAATGTTTCAATTGGTTTTGTTCATCCCGTATTGCATTTTCAGTTGAAATTAATTGAAATCCGGATGAGTCTGGAGTTCACTATTCCCGATTTCAATAAATTTCAATTTATAAACACAGGATGACAGAAACCAATTGAAACATTAACGAAAAAGTTACGCAATCGCCCCGCTGATTCAATCATCTTACAGAGAGATATGTACTTTTGACATATCGTAGCGATATCGTCGGTAAATATCTTTACAATTTATCGTAAAGTCGTAGTAGTTATTACAGCCGCGTTTCGTACGATGAGTGAGAAAGCCGCAAAAAAACACCCCCTTTCCCCTCCCTCTGTCCACGTCCTCAATCGGTCACATCTACTGTACGCTTCTATAGGCTACGGTAACTACTTAACATCAGGCGGGCCATACGCTTGTTTGCCACCGTAGGCACATACAAAATCGTTTCGTTATCAGGAGAATGTACCTAAGTACCGCCGTAAGGTTAATGACCGTGACTGGATCTTAGGCTATGTTTAGAAAACTCACGTTCCAATAATCCTGGGAATTCAGTCTGAAATACCTCGCCTCGAATTCTTTCCATTTTGCTTTTATTTTATTTTCTGCCTGTATTCTGTAGCTACATTCTGTAGCTAAATAATATAACATTCTTTGTAAATTAACTAGCCATATGCGTGATAGGATTTACCATACAAACCTTCATCCCCTATTTAACACCTTTAGGGGATGAATTTCCATAAGGGCCTCCGCAGACTAGCTACTTTTAGCATCGGCGATCGGCGATTTTGATGCTGCGTCTCGCTCGTTCGCGCTCGAAGAAACGCGACGCAGCACCGAAACGTCACAAAATCGCCGGTCGCCGATGCTAAAAGTAGCTACTCTCCGGAGGCCCTAAATGCTGATGCCAATTTTCATTTCTTATATCAAAACCGACGTACTTCCAAACAAACTTTCTTCCATTCCCCTTATAGGGTTGAATTTTCAAAAAGCCTTTCTTAGTAGTTACATAAGGTCCTGTGCAACATTTTATGGTTATAGGCCCACCAGTTTAGGCTGGCTCTGTCAGTTAGTGAGTTGTATTTTTTTTATTATGTAGATGTTTTGCTTCTAGTAAATAGAAGGTAGCTAAATAGTTTGTTAAATGCGAGCTAACCTGATGCGGAGTACGGACTCATACATGCTACTGTTCCAGACCCATGAAACGGGAAGAGAATATCTAACTTACCCAATACCTACGTCAAGATGTGTCACATGCCGCGCGAGGCAAATTTGCCTCGCGAAGTTTGACTTGCCTCACGTGAGGCAAATGCGCGCCCTGCCTCACCTGAGCACCCACATTTACCTCGCCTAGTTTGTCGTCATGCGACAGAACGATGTCAAACGTGTCAATCTGATTGCTCGGGTATACCTTTCTCTGTTTAGAGTGTGAGTTGCCTCGCCATTTGCCTCGCGCGGCATGCGACTGAGGCAAACGTCGTGCTTCGCGAGGCATGTGTGTGAGCAGCCTCGTGAGGCATGTGTGTGAGCAGCCTCGCGCGGCATGTGCATGTTGTATACACGTCTAAATACTTAGCTTACACTCATAATAATATAAGCCGACTGAAACAAGCTTATGACAACTAATATAAAAGGGATTGTTTACAATTTCTTTTTTTCATCACTGTTTAACTTAACTGTACTAAACCAACAAACAGTTGATTCAATAAGCTTACGAGCTTACCATAATCCTGTAAAATTAAAATCCCAAAAATCTATTTTGTACTCAACCACCTTGTAATAAAGACTTTTGTGTAATAATTTAAAAGGTTTGTAATGGTGTTTGTACACGGTTTTAAATCCCCGTGAATCCCACTTACGACGGGCTGATAATCCCCATTCGAGGAGGGGTGTAATGATGGTCGCCGGGTGCTGTACATAATTTACGTCTAAAGTTCGTCTGGTTTGGTGGATCTCAAAAAGTCTAGTCTAAACTCTTTGATTATTAACTTGTCTAAACTATGACTTTTCTCAATACCGCGTCCAGATGTCCCACAAGATGCGCGAGGCAGCTTTGCCTCGCTTAGTTTGACAGGGTGCCCCCGAGCCAAATGATCGCCCTGCCCACAGAGTAAAGACTAAAGAAAGAGGTGCCCTTATTAGATATTTGTATGAAACAAAACGTGGTCATTGTTTTTTAATTTTCATTATACTATTTACCGGTAAATAGTTGAACTACTCGCTTCGTTTTATGTCGATGTTAGCACTAGGCCGACCACTCAGCCGACTTGCTTAGGGCCAGTCCCCTTAGTAACTGGTCCATGGCCCTGCCTCACCCGAGCGCTGTCATTTGCCTCGCCTAGTTTGGCCTAGTCATGAGACAGAACGATAATATACCTAAGTATGTTACTGATTACTCGGCTATACCCTTCTCTGTTTAGAGTGTAGGTTGACTCACCGGAGCACACGACAGAGGATGCGTAAATGAGGGCAAAACATTTGCAGCTCACCTGATGCCTAAGTATCACTTGCGAATTTTATCTGTCACTTCACTTCTGTCTGGCTATAAATCATTTCATGGCCTCCATTCAAAATTCCAAAGTGGACGGTCACGTTATATTTTGTGTTTGTTGGTGCTATTTGTTACTTAACACTGGTGGAACATATTTTTAAAGATAAAAGGAAGAAGTAAAATAATGTACAATCGTCACGAAGTCAATGACCTAAGAGAGAAAGGACGAGCCCTATGTGACGTCATCTGTAGCCAAACACGAGCACACGACCGTCCAAAATGGCGCACAGCAAAAAGTGTTGTACTTTTAGTTAGTCGATAGTATCCATATCGATATACCTAACGATCATGTCGCGGGAAAAGTGCTGGGTCCTGATTAGGTAGGTTCAGCTATGCTGGGCAAAATCAAATAAGGCAAAAAAGGGGGGAGACAAATCTGTAAGGCTCAGGTCAATGTCAAGCGTGTACATTAACAAAACGATGGAGGCGGGTGCATTTCCAGGGTGGTATGGCTGGATCGTCAGGTTCTTCTGCGCAGGCACATCACTAGAGCACTCACTTGGGTTTATCCAGTTCACACAACACAATTACACAAAGGATTGAGTAGATTTCGTGCGATTAAGGTTTTTAGACACCGCGACGACAAGTGTACCAAACGAGTCGGTCAGTCAAGTGTCATGAAGGGGGGAAAGAGACCGCAGCACAAATATCACGTTAATCGGGGGTAGGCAGTACAGAATTATGTTTTTATTTATGACTATTATGTTATTTTATGGCTCTGTGGAGCGAGTCACCCTCTTCCCTCTAAAATGGTTGTGCAGAGTGACGCTGCTGCTCAAGTAAAGTCATTTTCACATGGCAACTCTTCGGGGTTCGCAATTTAACGTTAGAGACCACCAGAATTTCAATGTCTCGGCCTTGTTGGCGCCTCAACTTAACCACGAAAATATGCACGTGTGGAGAGCCTCATGCATACACGGCCATCATCCCTACCTACCACGGCCCAGTGTAGCAAAAGCGTAAAATTAAAAATCGTCAAATTTATCAGCTAAAAATCTTGCGAAATCGGGAGATTTTGAATAAACTCTATTTTAACTTCTTTAAGCCGTTTTAGCAAATCCCACATTTAATTTTAAAATGTTCACTATCCATAAATCAACTTGTTATCTCTGTCGCGCATCTTTATGTTCGTGAGTAGTGACGACAAATATTATAAAACAAATTTAAGGCGGCGCAGTCACGCACCTTCCAAAACAAAAATAATTTCTTTGTGGTCACCCCGGGGTGACGGCGCGGCCCAACGTGTAGGTGAATAGAATTTGTATCGATAACTTTGAAACAAAACTTATAAGAACAGCACTACGTTTTTATGTAAACATTGCAAATATTTTTTAGTTCTATTTTATTTGAAAATATGAATTTTAGAGTACGATTATAGACGGGAACTCAATTAAAAATTAATATAATGTACACGAAAGGTATTTTCACACACTTTAAATACACTTAAATATGAAAATAACACAACTAACCTGAAAAATGACAATCCTTCGAAATTCTTTAGAGAATCAGAACTGCATGCCCTAACGCAACACTAAACTATATTGATTTTTCCTTAATAATCCTAAATAATATAATAAAGAGTCACAAAATACACACAGTTCAGCGTAAAATTTAAAATAATTTGTATAAGACGCTGACATGACAGATGAAGTACTAACCATAGTGACCCGACCATAGCCGACAACCCAATATGGTGGTCCAAAAAGGCCCTCAGGGAGGCGGCTTACTGACGGAACTAACCAAAAACTTCCAGAAAAAAGAAATATATGACATATACTGTACTGTTTTACATAGCTAAATTGTCACGAGTAAGAATGAGACAGATATGTTTTCGTTAATGTGGTCCATATTTGCATCAAATATGTATACCATAAACAATAGCTTCGTATCTGCTAATAATAAATCTATGCACGAAGTCGGATGGAGAGACTGTCAGAACTGTCAAGTGGCAATGTTAGACCAACGTGACATCAAAACATGGATGCCCTAATTACTAGAACTACTCTGCTCTAGCTCCACCGCGGAGCGCACCAACTGGCGGAAATTAGTGAACCTCTAGTCTTAGTATGCCGGTTGGGTTACATTTCCGGCAGCCTTCACTTCAGCAGACGTTTCGTAACAAGCTGAGAGTAATCATCATACCACTGGTTCGTTGCCAGAAATATGGCAAGAGCTTCGTAAAATATAAGAACCGCGCGTCCGTGGAAACCAATCCTTAATTCCTCCGACTTTATTTCAGTTCTTAGATTTTTATGCGAGGAAACAAACTGTTATAAATTTTATTTATCATTTATCTTCAAACAGTACCCAACTAAACACATAAGTCGTGCTCAGCGCTCAGTCCAAGGTTCGTAATACGTGAAATAGGTACAAAGTTGGTTTACTTTCAGAAGTACTCGCGCGGCTCCCGCCTTGACTGGTTATACTCCGATTTACGACCCACAATTTACAGCTCCAGACCAAACATACACCTTTAATTTTCTTGCGCTCAGCAGACACCTTATACATTTTCATTTACAGAGAGTGGTGTGTTAGATGAAGATATTATTCAACAAAGGATAATTAAATACACTTAAGTACTTACTTAAATAATTAAGTACCTACTTGTTTTTGTCTCAACTAGAACTGTAATTAATCTATGTATTATAAAGCGCCGGCTACACGTGCAATTGTTGCTCTCGGTAACTCTAGAGCAATATCCTAAAATTGTGGCAATGTTTCAGCAGTATTGCTTTTGTTGATCCAAATGGCTGCGTCTACAAGCAGCGAGCGGCGCGCCCGAGCAATCAGTTTTGATGACTTAACGCGTCGATATAATGTCATAACTGATGGCTCAAGTCCAATGGCTTGGGCTTGTGTACGAACACAAATCTATATTGTATTGCCCAATTTATTAAGTTGCTATACAACATGTTAAGAAAACCCTGTCCGAGCCGAAACCGGTAATTAGGATCCCCAATCACATGACCAAATAAAAAAAAAAAAAAAAAGAAACATGATAGTAAACATATTAATGAACATTTAAAGTGCCAATTTTTTTTGCCTTTTTCCCACGTAATGTAGCTAATTTTAAAAATATGACAACACCGTTACCGGAAGTAATTATGTTAGATCGTGTGGCGTCACCTCAGAACACAAAGTATGTGATGACGTCATTTTATGTTTTTTTTTTTTATGTAAACGGGGTATTTGTATTACAAAAAAATATGGGAGGCCTTTGCCCAGCAGTGGGACACATACAATGCCAAAAAAATGAAAAAAAAAAATTGTAAAATTAAAAAAAAAAAAATAAAAAAAAGTTTTTTTTTACAAAAATGGAATCTAATCTCGATACCCAACAATACGTTTTCGGGTCGGTCAGGGTTTTTTTAACATATTGTATATTTTACTGCATGGTGTGGCGGTATCGGCAGAAAAATTTGCGATCTAGGCATCGCAGTTAACTACTTGATGCGTCGTGAGTGTCGTAACGTCATAATTTCCCAGGATTCAACAATTATATCTGGTCGTGTATCTCCACCCTCAGATAAAAGCCAAAGCATTTTACCATGGTTTAGTTAAATACACGGTAGTTCTTTAATCTGTTACAGTGTAAGTAGAGAGATCGGCAGCTTATAACCCTACTTGCGTGACTCTGAGAAATGAGTTTTTAAATGGATTCCGCCCGCGTATCCCGATGATGCCTTCCGTCGCTACAGGGTGCCTTACGGCGTGTTAAGGGTAGCAGGAAGTATTTCAACCTTGATGAGCTACGTGCTCAGTGTACTTTATTTTGAATTATGCATTAAGTACCGAATCTCTAGTCTCGTAAATTGAACGATTCAAGGTTTCGATCTTGACATTATGAGACATCAAATGGAAGCCTGAATGGAAGAATGGAATAGTTTTAGTAGGTTTATATCCTGCGGGATATTATCAGCATTGTTAGTGATTTTATTATTAAAATAATACAACTTATAGAAAATTAAGAGCCTCATAAGATGCCTACCTACGTCACTCCACGCAGCGTCATTTAAAATATTATCTCGTCGGGTACGCATATAAAGTCAACCCTTTTACGCCGTCGTCACAAAGATAAAACTGTCGAATATCCTCGTCGCGTTAATCCTCACCAAACGTTGAAAGATCATAAAGAAAATTTGCATAAAATTCAGTCCATTTTAAGAGAATTCGCGGCCGGCGGCAATTTTTTTATGCGCGCACATTAGGGGACATTACGCGGCGCCGCCCCCGCGCCCACGTTTACTGAAATAATATTTTTCAAGCTGTTGAGTTGCTTTTTATTTCGAGGCTCGGCGGCAAATGAGATTCTAAGCGTAAATAAATCTTTCGCTGCCCTCTGTCGGCAACCGGAAACTTTTATTATTATCGTTTTGTACAGGGCTCGGCCGGAGCCAGCGAGCGGAGCGGTGATGAGAGGGCCGCTGGAGCCCCGGTATCACAAATGTTAGTTAAACGCAGCCTAGCCGCAGTTAAATATGGATAGTTGTTTCGGGCGAGCGGCAGCGGTTAATTTTCCAGTTGTGGGCCGCCTGCGTCTGCGGTGGCATTCGGCTGTCGAAAACTAGTTAGTTCCCGCTTTCGTGCCACCTAACGCTGGTTAACTGACGGAATGTTATAGCCAAAAACTCGTGTTGATGTTAATGGGACTGTGCCTTTATTATATTTATATTGTTATAAAAAAATACTATCTATGAGCAATAACTATTATATGCGAGATATTAAATTGCGCCGGCTGGTGCCGCCCATGAAGTTTTCAACTTTAATCATTTTATTGGACTTTTAATTAAATTTGTTATTCAACAGTGATAAGTAGTAGGTATAAATAAAATAATATAATGACATGTTTCTTACGGATTTCTACATTTCCGCATATTTTATAAAGCCTAAAAATGTATAAAAAGTTCACTTGGAAAGCAGTGCACAGGCAAATAATAACTATCTTAATATAATAAAACTACTAAAATTCATAGGTACACAAAACTCGTAAACCCCAGTAAAGGCGGCATCACATAAGTACATTCCGCATACGAGGCGGTATCCGAGTACCCGGGGCGCGGGCGCGCCGTCAAATCCACAAGTTATTCCCAATATCCTAATATCCGGCGAGACGCCGCTATATATCAACACAGGATACACGCTGCAGCCATAAAGTATACCGCTCCACGCCAAGCCAAGAACGCCAAATCCATGGAGATGACTTAATAAACTATACAAATACTGATGGTGGATGGTGACTGAATGGTGGCCCCTGAACCTGGATGGTAAACTTAGCAGACTGAGCGGCTTTTACGAACAATCAATGGATCTATTATATCTACGAATCGAACATAGGTACCTTCTTACAATATTTATATCTGGCTCATACGTTACGACCTGATGAGAAGGTTTACCCCCAAATTAGAAAGTTATGGGCATGTGTGACTGGCATTACAAATAACTTTTGCTCCTGTAAATGTTTTGTAAGACCATTGTAAACTGGTTAAAATTCTCTATAAATTTGGCGGTGAGTATTTAGTTTGTGTACCAACAGAATCAGCAATATTATCTTCCTATATCCGCACTACGCAACGTAATGTAGAGTCTCCCCGCCTCCGCTGCACGCGTAACAAATCTTATTTGCGCCCGTTCCGAACGAGATTCGTCTCGTGTCACCGTCCTCACTTTTATTGCCTATCTGCAACACTATACACTGCCACACAACGATGGTATACGTGTATTGATTTCATGAAACACAATATTACGACGCTCTGAAACATTTGACTTGTCACTGAGGTTGTTACCTATTTTTTTTACGATCAATGGAAAGTAGATAGTTACTAACCTGACACGTGCATGTGCTACGGGTACGAATTTATTACTTACCACACCCTAAATCTAGTCTTATACCTAATATCTATAGAAACACCTCACCTTATTACTTTACTATAATATAAAAATTTAAAATCGTGTGATATCTATTGAACTATTTTTTGCCTTTCGAGCAAAATAAAGTTCTATAAACACAACTAAGGTTTTCACCAAATCACGCCGGATCGTTCGCGGGGTGGAATACTGTCTGCGGAATACAAATCCAAGGTGATTCCTGACCAGATAGACGGGAACCCTCTCGTCTTTGGAAAATACACCTTTACTATCCTAATAGTATCAGTGCGGGGGAAGGGAGACAGGTCTTACGAGTCTGGATGCACCATCAGCCGGGCAAGCCGTCCACCTGAGATTTCAATTTTGCGACGCTGAATAAATTTATTCTTATTTTGCCACCCCCTATGTTGAACTTATCAACATAAAGCAATACCAGAATGGGAATGTAACGTGAGTCTGCCTTCCAAGACTTCACGAAAATGTAGCGTTATTACATTTTTTTGGAAAAATGTCGAGACATTTCCATTACATTAGGGCCATAACCATAGAGATTATAATCAGAAGATTTCTCTATGAAACAACGCGTGGAAATTTGCGCGGGATGGCGCGGGTGGTGGGGGTTAAGAAATAGGAGGCAATTTACAAGATACCGCCTCTTCCGATTATTTCTATCTACCGGTAAATAGCAGAACTACTCGCTTCGTTTTATGTTGATGTTAGTACGTAGTTTAACTTTTTGCACTAGATGTCACTAAGTATAGGATGTTAAAAATGACGTACAAAGGGACGCCATCTAGTGTCAATATAGAAATATATTTTTGATGAAAATGTTTGCAAGACGTCTGCACAGGACGAATGCCGACAGCACACTGACTTAAGCCACGCCTACTGTGATGACGTCACGGGTCTAAGCACCCGGGCCCGAAGACTCCGGGCCCGGGTGCTTAGACCCAGTCCTCTTAGAATTAGGTTCTTGGCCATAACACACCGGGACGCCATGGCTACGTCGCCAGATGTGATAACTGTCATACATTTCAATACGAATTAGTTGGCTACGGTGGCTCTAACTACAAAGTTTTTATCTGAATAATCCTAAATTCCGATGACAACCCGGGGACCAAAGAAGCGAAAGCCATTACCAAGAAAGAGGGAGACATGCTATAACCGTCCAAAATAGTAGGTATGTCCTACTAAACGGAGTCCATGGACATAGTACGACTCGCGCGACTCGTTCGCGGAAAATACTGTTGCAAACATGTCGGTGCCAATACGGCTATAAAATGCCTTTAAGTTGATTGTCGAATTGCTAGTGCTATAACAGAGGCGTGCGCTGAGCACAAGTCTGGTGATTGCAACGTTAAGAGGTACCATATCTGCTTAAATCATTTCATCAATGAAAGAAGCGATAAGCCACGAGCCGTTAATGTGATTGCAACATCATAAATACATACATTACACATAAGCGAATTCTCTTGATACCAAATGATGTGCCCTCCGAAGCACGGAGACGCTCATTTCCAAATGCCACTTAATGGTCACCCATCTCTGACTGACCTTGCCAAGCGTTGCTTAACCTCCTATCGTTTATCGATCTGCCCCCTACCCAAGGGCTTCATCTATGAGCGTTTCTAGAAATCGCTACGCTTAAATGTATGGAAATGATATTACAAGTCGATAAGTAGATCACGTGACTTATGTCATTTCCATACATGAAGCGTAGCGCTTTGTAGAAATGCTCGTAAACGAAGCCACTTGGCTAGGGGAGCAGTCATTGCAGCTGGCTATGAGCATAAGTCTATGTAATAGGCACGGCAACTGAACGCCAAGTCCTTGAGCCAGCACTCGATCGCGGCGACCACATCGAGTGCGTCGAGGCGGTACCAGAAATGACTTATGCGACCAAAGTACTCTGTGACTGTTTGGCGAGCTCTCCGAGCCAACAGCGCGACTAGTTTCCTATAAATCAGCACTTTTATAGCCCCCTAAAGTGTATCTTGTCTATAGTGCACGGAATTGGAATTATTGGAATAAGTAGTTCAAATAAATTGCAAGCGGAATTCATGAAGTTATTAGCAGTTTTTGGTATTGTATAGTAAGTACCACATATTTTAACAGGTTTTTAATAAATTCAATTAATGATCCATATAAAAATAAATATCGCTAGACCAGCACACCAACTACATTATGATGGTCCCAATTAGGGCCAGTCCCCTTAGTAATTGGTCCATGGTCCCAAACCATAAGTAGTTTTTTTTTTTTTTTACTGTATATAGTATAAACTCTTTGTTCCAAACTAAGCAACGCTTGTATGTACCTATCATCGACGTAATACCATTGAACATGACTGTGGACTACAAACTTTATTTTCCATTCACTTAATCAAGAATAATCCTTATGTGACGGACTTAACGCCCACGATGCACGCATTATAAAAACCGGTCCGAGCCAGATACCTATAACTGCGCCTTCTTTCCCTTTCTAATAGTACAACCTTTCATCCCTTGTGTTGCCAGTTAATATTTATTCGATCACCTTAAACTTGGTACATTTTCATGTTAAGAATAATAAACAATAAAGTCGATTAATGAAATACCTATGGTAAAGTATAAGAATATCCTAAGATTAAAATTTCAAATATAAATATATATCTGGAAATAAGTACTTACCTTCTTTAATAATTCGCTTGTAATTGTCAGTTCCGTGATGTCTATAGGAATCGTAGCAGAAATAAAATTAAAAACTTGAAACACAGAACGTCAATTTGCGTGACACACGACATTTTCAGCTAATTTTAAATCTAGAGGATTGTGCTGAATTTTCTCATAAAAATGGGTAGAATATGCGTAATGGAAGGGTGTAAAAGCGAATATTATCCGAATTAAGGATCATCTTAACATAGGAAAGTGGGTAACTATGTTTTCCACGTTAAGTACATTTTAGATGTTCGGGTGACACAAATTTCTCTAGTTAAAAGGACTATAATATAAATCTTATTATGTGTCTGTGTTAACTGAGGAATATCGTCCACGGGAACTGTTTGCAGCGATAAAGTCGCGCTTTTCGTTGCCGCACGACTACATCGCTACTTTTTGAAGTCGGTCGCATTTGCAACGCGCGACAGACCACACGCTGGTAAAACGCGACGCTCACGCCGCGTTGTCACGGCTCGCCGGGCTCGCACACGGCGTTCGCGTCGTTCACACGCTCGAGGAACGCGCACGTCTAGGGCCAGATTAACCATTTCAGGCAATGTAATTCTCGGGGCCCCTTTCCTTTACCCTTTTGTTACTTTTTAATAGTACATTACTGCCACGGTCTGTAATGAGTGTGTTGCTGGGCGCGTTGTTGATGGCCGAAAGCGCGGCGCAGCGCAGCTCCAGGGCTCCACAGCGCGGTCAGCATTGCAACCCTTGATGGACAATATAAAATAAAGGCCGAGACCGATGGTTTGTCGATTGAAATTGTTTGAAATCGGGACGACTTTTGACTTTACACTTCCCGATTACTCCTAAGCAATAAAAAACAAAAAAACAATTTTGTCTTTTACAGATCCCAGGCGTGTAAATTGGTTACAACAAATACCTATTGGCTACAGAAAAATTACCCAAAATTCCGTCATATGCAGCAAGCATTTTAAGCCGACAGATTATGTCCCTAATTTAACACAACGAGTTTTAAAAGAAAATGCCCTGCCCTCACTGTTCCTTTTCGTTAGCACAAAGGACAATGGGCAAAAATGGTCCAAATGTCCAACACTTGCGAGACCTACGTCACTCGATAGACCACTACATACTGAGTAACTTTTGCAAAGGCAGTTCAACAAAATAGGTTGTCAGTAAAAAATGAGTAGTTTAAAAGAATATTTTTATTTTCTTATTTCACACTTAGTGTTATGTCTTATACATTTTTTTCGAAAGGCAACAATATAAATACACTTTCTAACATTAAATAAAAATAAAAAAAGCTGTCAGAAAGCAAAAAATGCCGTGAAACATATTTTATTATTATTATTGTTACCTGATGATAAGTGAAAAAGTAAGGTAACGCATAGAAGGTACCTGCTTATTTATTTTATAGAAGCGCAACATCAGAAAATACGTAAGAATGCTGCTGTTGTTGTTGTTGTTCACTTTTCATCAGGTAACAAAAATAATAATAACATATTTTTCACGGCATTTTTTGCTTTCTGACAGCTTATTTTATTTTTATTTAATGTTAGTAAGAGTATTTGTATTGTTGCCTTTCGAAAAAAATGTATAAACATAATACTAAGGGTGAAATCAAAAAAAATAGTTTTTTAAACTACCCATATTTTTTTTACTGACAGCTTATTTTGTTGATCTGTCTTTGTAAAAATTACTCAGTATTTAGTGGTCTATCGGGTTACGTCAGTGGTGTATATTTGGACCAAGTCCCATACAATTTTGCCCATTGTCCTTTAATTTTGTCTTATGGTCTAATTAGTTGGATATTCTTAGGGTACCGTACCTATAAGAAAAAAAAAACTAAACCCTAATATGATCACTTTGTTGTCCGTCTGTCTGTCTCTATGTCCGTCTGTCACAACTTGCACAGCCCAAATCAAACATAACATGTTAACAGTAGTAGGTACCTTTTATAGCATAGAAAAAGAGTAAGTATAGGAAAGATAAGTATAGGAAAAACCATAGATATGGAGAGCCTAGACAACGTCCAAGCGTGTGAAGTGTCATGTTACTTTATATTACAAAGTGGCAAAATCTACGATCTTAAATACTATTTTGTAACTTCATTTAGGTTGCCAAGATACAGACAGGCACTCGTGTGGTTTGGCCACCGCAGACTAATTTATTGTACCTACTCATGTTCTTAAGAAAATAAACATCCTTTTCCTTATTTTATTATTTTCCTATCATAACAATCTCGGAACAAAAGCACGTTTTCACTAGATGTCCATGGGGACGTTCTCAAAATTTCAAAATATTATGGTCACTCTTGTTGGCAAAGGAAACAACGTTCAGTATGGTATCTCGCTGTCGGCTTCACTTTTGCTGCCAAGTCCGCATTCCAGGTGTTAGAGACTTAAAACTTCCTTGGTACCTATTGACACCTATAGTACTGTCCGTTCACAGTTATTTTACCTCTGACGTTCCTCATTTTATTTACGTAAAACACAAAATCAACCTTTAAACTTGGCCTTTGAGACCATGAACTGTAGATTAGGCTTTATTCTACAGCCTACATTACTTATAAAAACCTAATATCGACTACGTTTTTCTAAAATAAATAAATAAGGTAAATGTCAGAGGTAAAATAACTGTGTACTGACAGTACTTACCACATACCTAGGTATGTGTATGGTGCAGTATTGGCACATTGGACTACTATTGAACTGGGGCGATATCACGACAAATAAGGTACGAAAAGGCCATTTCCGAAATTAGTCCCAACACGGGAATTGAACTCGCAACCATCCGGTGCAGTGGGCCGACCAACGGTCAAATTTAAGATAAGTAGGTACAGTAGCAGTGTGGGAAGAAAATGAACCTTATTATAACGGAATAAGGCAGCCCGTTTTAAAAAATAAGAATGTCAAAAAATGAATGCGAAAATGAATTTTACTCCTTTCCTTTCCCCCCCTCCCACATGTCAAACCGGCCATCATAACGTGCCGCAGGATAAGTATAATAATCATAATCAATAAATAAATCATATTTTTGGTAGAGGTGAGTCGTATTTACTAGAACAGGTGCGCAGACTAGGTATTTTACGAGACTAGGTGGCACCTATTCCAACTTTGACAGTACTTAGTCCACCTAGTATTAGCGCTCAACACGTCCGCTGACGCACCAAGTACCGTACCGTACTGCGAGAGCGTGACGAGTCGACGCAATCAATATATTATGGAATAATTTTAATCTAAAAAAGTTTGTTTACATAATTACTATGGAGAATGACACATTGTAAGCAGTAGCAACATCTGAAGAGAGCAAAAGGCAGTTTTTGTCCCCATTTGATCTCATGTATCGCGTCCTATTATGGACCTAAGGACTAAGTACGCGAACCATAGCCGATAAGTAGTTGAGACTAGGTGGAATAGGTGGAACAGGTGTTTGGATCACGTATTTCTAAATACTAGGAATAGGTGCACCTAGTCCCAAATTTACCTAGTACAACTCATCTCTAATTTTTGGTAGTATGTAATTAGGTAGGTATTATAGGTATAAATAACTATTATCTGCTTATTTCATAATATTCGCGTCTATCTTTTCCAGTTCCACTCCAAATTATTTATGTTCGTTTATTTATTTAGGTTATTGTTGTGGGTACCATACCATACTACATGTATTCGCTGGAATTTGCGAAATGTTTGTAAAAGGTACCCTTTCAAAAATTTATATACAGTCCACTCAATTCCTATAACATCATCGCGGCGGGGGTTATAATTCAACGGTGCCTAGTGCTATCGCGTTTTAATTTTGCTAGTAGCGCCATCTATTTTACTTGAACTTAATCTAAGACGGTGGCCAGTGACCACATCACATATAAGTTTAAAAAAAAATCGTCGTTGCATTGCATCGCATTCGCGGTCGCCTTACCGGTGCGGCCCCGGCCTAAAGCATTACGATGGATTACAGAAGATGTGTTCTGTTTTATTAGAGACGCCGATAAATCCAGTACGTGAGCCGACACAATCACCGCCGTAACAAATACACTCGCCATGACCCTATTCTGAGACGTGTGGGCTCGGAACACGTCTCATTTTGGTATATGTAGATAGACATCGCTTATTCACCTGAACTCCATATCAAATATTTTAAGAAATCATAAGATTAACAAACATGGTGGTAACTTATGTCGCCATTATTGTTTACATATACCTACGTCGAATAGTACATTACTGCTGCGGTCTCTAATGAGTGTGTTGTTGACCGCGTTGTTGATGGGCGAAAGCGCGGCGCAGCGCAGCTCCAGGCCTCCAGAGCGCGGTCAGCATGGCAACCCATGATGGACAAGCTAAAATAAAGGCCGAGACCAAAGGTCGAGGCCTTTATAGCGCGGCCAGCAAGGGTAGCTATGATGACCAAGCTTGGAGGCCGTGAGCGTAGCGAAGCTTAGCTTGAGGCCAGTATAGCGTGGTCAGCAGTACACTCATTAGAGACCAAGGCTTGTATAGTGCTTTACTCAAAAATGCGACTATTAGTTTCAACAAAACTAGCAAAGTGGGTATAAAAATTAATACAATTATATTTATATTTTTATTAGGTACGAACTATATCTATAGTTGTGTATTTTCTATGTTTACGTTTCCATGGCAACGGCCAGACCTACTCATTTTAACCGTAAATCAGATTTTTAATAACGAACCATTGGTTACTTGTTTGTTACGTTTCCATGGCAACGGTCAAATAACAGCAATATAATGACGATAATACGGGGAAATAATACATTGTATGTCATGTAGCTCTTGCAGTACGACAAATCCGATTTTGCTCGAAGAAGGTTTGTGAAATAATGACAACATTATAAACTTTTTTGAGTAAAAGTAATTATAAACTAACAAACAGACGGTAAATACATTTCTTTATAATGTAAGTACTTATCTAAGTAGGTGCGTAGGACTCCCTACATGTAACTATCTATGTACAAATATTATTTGATTGTAATTTGACGCCTCCCAAGTCCACTGAACCTACGGTGTACCTACAGTGACCTATAAATTGTTATAAGTCTATTGCGAATCAAACTGGACCGATGGAACCGATTATTGGCCAATCTAATATGGAAACAAAAGTAAGTAGGTAGTACGTAGTATACATAGGAATAAAATTGCACACTGCAAACAATTTTTTCCGACTGTACTGTAAGTTTTTATATTGTGCCTACCGCAACTCCGCGGAACACAGAACACTTTGTAGCAATTCGCGAGGCATTATTTCATCTTTTCTCATTTTCGCGAGCCGGTATGAATTACGAGCATTAATGTCGCGGTTACCAAGTCAAATTAAAACAGTGAGAATTAAATTAAACGCGATAATGGGTACTCTTGTAAAAATCGCGGCGCGCTCGAGAGCCACGGACTTCCCCGCCTCCATCCCCCACAGAATTAATGCCTGGTTCGTATTGATGTAAATTGCCTTGGAGGACTTGAAAGGCCGACCAGTTTAATAGATTTTTTTAATAAAACAAAAAAGGAATAAATTGCTCACATCAGCTTTTTATTTCATAAATACGGATTTATACCAACCAGTAATCTCATTTCCAACATAGATTACCTATCACTTGGGGAACCGTGAAGGAAAGTAGCGTGAGGAAACTTGAACGTCGTCGTTCAAGACTCGCGAAATTATAATGAATAGTATAATGAATAGTATAATAAATAGTATAATAATGAATATATAATGAAAAGTTCGCGAGGATAATATTAGAAGCTAGTGGTTTACCAGTGGTTAATTGCTAGCAGACTCAGGGCCCTAGTATATTTCTTTAAGGTACCTAAGTATGGAGTTTGCAAATAGGTAACATCACAATCACATTTCAACATTAACAACATCAAATGTAAAATATAAAAGCCAGTTGGACAGCTTCAAAGATTACTAGCGGGATATTATACTCGGCAAAGAATAAGGTGTCGTATGAACCGTGCCCGCTCGCCTCCGGGGAAATGGAATTGCAAAATGTACCTACGGCAAACCCGTCTGCCAGACAGTCGTATTATACAACACCGCATGAAATAATTCTGTTGTCACCTAGTAGGTACCTACCTATGTTACTAACTAGTTACTTATAATGACGATAGTTTTGTCTGGATCATTATTACTCTACTAGATGACTCGGTGAACTTCATACCACCTAAACATAATAAGTACCTAATCCGAACAGACAATTCCCATACCTTTGGGGTTTTTCTAATGTTCTTTATTTCTAAGCTAACCCAGTATTGACCTGGCGAACAAAACAAAATTCCAATCGGTCGAGTTATTTTTTAGTTTTTGCGAGAATAACGCACGGCAATATTCAGTGCAGTATACAGTACACAGTACAGTACACAGTGTGCACAGTGTGCTAAGAAAACCCTGTCCGACCGGTGAAGGTATTATTGGGTATCGAGATTCGATTCTATTTATGTTAGGGCCTCCGCAGACTAGCTACTTTTAGCATCGGCGACCGGCGATTTTGTGACGTATCGATGCTGCGTCGCGTTTCTTCGAGTGCGAACGAGCGAGACGCTGCATCAAAATCGGCGATTGCCGATGCTAAAAGTAGCTAGTCTGCGGAGGCCCTTAGATTACCTAATCTATTCTACAGGTTCACCACACAACGCCATCTAATCCACTCCGCGATTGTTCGAATTTTACCGGCGGAAGCGTTCGCTAGCAAGTGGTCATTTATTTGATTTATTCCTATAATTCCGATACCATGTAATATGGACAACGAAATTTAAATGCTCTGTAAAAGCGCAGATTTATGTGAAACCTAGTGCATTGCCACTGATATTGGTTTAGTTGGAGGAGGCATTAATACTCCTCGATCATACCAAGTGCCTGGTACAATGAAACCAAGGCCTCATACGTAGACCCGCAGCGGTGAACATGTTCACAGGAATTGCGAACAAACAATTTTCCGTTTCAAAACAATTGGTTTCTAATATTGTCTTCATGAATTCTTCATTGTAAATCGCAAATTCTTCGTCGGTCGTCCGCGTCGGTCGGCATGCTTGGGCCAAGGACTGTCGACACGATATGTCGACCACCAAGAATTGACGAAGATTATAATTAGAGACTTGTGGTTTCGCCATGGACAATTGTTAAGGGACTCGAGGCCTTCCCGCGATGTCCCAAGTCTACATCACTATCATTCTGTTCCATGCAGCAACGTGTATTTGACCATACAATTTTTCTGGTGTGTTTGCCATTTTATGAAAAGAAATTCTAAAACACCTTACACTACAAAAACTGACTCACTAAAAGTCACAAAGACAGTTTTGTTTAACCGAAAAGCATTTTGATACAATCACTTTAATGGTCCGCCTTATCATTCCGACTGTCATGTCACAGAGTTGAATTATTCAAGCAAGAAAGGAGCAAGTAGTACCTACGCACTAAGGTAGTGGAAACGCTCGATATTTTGAACCAAATGTTATAGGGCGGGTTATTTTTAGCGTGAGTTGTGAAATTATTCGTGATATGGGCTGCGGTGGACGGCGTCGCCAGCAGATAACCACTTGGCGTTCGCCCAAACGGTGCCATGTTCATATTTAAAAACTGACAACTTTTTTGTTAACATTTTTCACTCGTATGTTTTTACCACAACATGGAGTCCTTCAAAGGGCATGTTTACAGGGCCCTAAAAGGTCGACACCGCATCTGTACTCTGCTCTCCTTACGTTGCACGGTTGCCACTTACCTACGATACGGTGGACCGTCTGTCCGTGTGCCTTCCTAGTCTATAAAAAAGATGCAGTGCCTGACACACCAAGTCTGATTTCACAAAATGAAGCTTCATATACTACCAAGTATTCTGAAGAATTTTATTCATGAAATTCAGGCATTAAAATAGGGTAGATATATTCAAGTTGTACACACCTACATCGCCTTTCATACATAGGCAATAGCCCTCTGCTAGTGGTAGACTCTATAATGTAGTTTCCAATATTACCAACGGTCACTGAATAAAGTTGTGGCTTCGAACCGACATACATCACAGACCACTGATTAGTGGGCAGTGGGCACGGTCGCGGGGTGGCCAAGCGCGCCGCAAAAATATTCAATATCGCAGCTTTCCAGCCGATACAGTGGGCAGGAGGGGGTGATGGGGGGCCCCCATCCACCCCGCCCGCTCCATTAAACCCCCCGTCGCGTTTATTCGTCGGAATAGTGTGCAATAAAACGCGAATGCCGACCGGCCACTGGCCGGGCCAAAAAAACGCCAACTGAAAAATTATTCTGAACTAGACTAGTGGACGCACACTGCAGCGTGCATGAGTAGGTACCTACACACATTCACGGTTTTCATACTTAGAAAAAAAAATACGGACGAAAAGTTCCAAGCTACATGTTGTTGGATTTTTTTTAATTTATATTTTTTACGTCGGCGAATGATTCGACGAGTGTGTTTTGATGGCTATTCACAGTAGGAACCTACACGCGAGTTCGTTAAACCAGATAATTTGGGATCCCGCTCTTACAAAAAAATATTACGCTCGTTAACGTTATCTCGGAATAAATTAAGCGTTAAATGAAAGGAAAACTGCTAACTGCACGCGGGATTTCTTCTCATTTGTTGTAATTCAATATGTCGGTGGTACAAAATAAGGGTTACCAAAATAATTAATTTCATTACCACCGCGAAGAAAAATATACTGTACATGATATAGAACAACGGTCGGCAACAGGCGGACCGCGGTCCGTTTGCGGACCGCGAAAGGTCGAACCACGGACCACCAAATATTGTAATGTATTGTATACTAAGTATAAATTAATACGTAGATCGAAATTAACGGACGCCCACCTAGAAGACACACTTCGAATTTGCAGTTCTTCTCGAGAACCAAACTATAAAAAACTGGCTCAAGACCGTCGGTGCAGTTTCTCACATTAATTTTAGGTCTTGTGTTTTATAATTCGGAATTTTATTAGAAACTATAATTTTTTTTCTGGACCTCGTTATAATTTTCCCATAGCATCCGGACCCCACCTAAAACTACTTGCCGACCCCTGATATAGAATAACAATTTAACTACCGCTTGGCGCAGTGGTTTGAACGTTAGCTTCTCGTCTCACTGCATCGGGTGGTTGCGGATTCGATTCCCGCCAGAGGCAAATTTCGAAGAAGGTCTTTTCGTAATTTTCCCTGGTCTGGGTGTCACTGGGATCGCCCCCAGTCCATTGTCCATCCAGTCCAGGCGGCTTTAGAAGCATAATGTGATAACCACTCACATTGTAGTAAAAATATATAAACATCTAATGTACGAAAGGATAGGGTACTTACACGAAAATAATCTAATATTTTCTATACGTGCAAATGACAAGGCTTTTAGCGATTTTCTCTCGTAACATAACAGGGCTGAGGGCCGTCTGTGGGCTTACATTATTGTTAAATAAACGTTACCAACGTAGAGCCAAGAATAGGAAATTGGTACAATAATAGTTTTCTTTGCAGATTACAGGAGAAACCGCATAGGTATTATGAGTGAAGGATACACACGATTTAACGTAGCAAAGTGTACTAATAAGTGTACTAAACAATAATATAAGGTACCTACCTACACAGTATAAGTAGGCACTACCAGGTTCGATCCCCGGTGGGGCATGCACCAATGGATGAATTTTCATCTATGTGCATAATTTACAGTTCGCTGACGGTGAGGGAAAACATCGTGAGGAAACCTACCTATCCCTCGGGATTAGGTAATAGTCAGTTCCTGTATACACGGCGACACGGTTCACCACCTGTCACGTTGGGTTCTGACTATCTAGTGAAACGTGGGCTTTGAGTTGGTTAATACCTCCACAATGTGGTGGTGTATGGCCACTCAAGCCTCTGACTACCCCCGAACGGGGATAAAAGTCGTGACGTTACATTACATTTTACACTACCAAATCTGGTGATATTATTACTTATCTGACGAAAATTAAACTACTAAAATAACACAAAATTATGTAACCTACCAGAATATTACGTTAGAAGTCAGAAAGGAATAAAAGAAAAATTATAGAAAGGTCCCGTTTCAACTTTAGGTACTCAAGACAAAAGAAACAAGATAAATACCATGGAAAGGAATAGAGTGCTAGTATACAGCGTCTTGTTTTGACTAACCTACCCTTTTAAACAACAAGCCTCCCGATGCAAAATAAGAACTAAAACCGAACGTTGTTTACTAAGCCCAGCTACTTACAGGACCAAATTCCCCGCTCCGATGCTGCCATCATAATTGAATGTTACCCTTAATTAATTTATTCGAAAACCTAATTGCCCGTCGCAATCAATTCGGCGTAACAGCACGTCCAATTAAACCGTAACGATGCTATATCAATCATCGTAACAATGGTGTTGCCTGACATTAAAAATCTACTTTGTATAGCAGGGTAAATAACCCTTACTGTAAAGGGCCTTCCTTTATAATAGCGGGCTAAATTCTTACCAACCCAAATACCTATAATAATTAGGCACGTAGGTAGGTGTTGTGATACCTAATATAAAAATATACTGAAGTACCTATTACCTAAGTATCCCTTGAGCACGACCCACCTATGATAGACAAACTGATCGTCCATTAGTATAAGGATTACAAAGACAGGTCGATAGATTTTATACAGTTTTTAGGGTTCCGTACCCAAGGGGTGCCAACGGGACCATATTACTAAGCCTACGCTGTCCGTCTGTCAGCGGGCTGTATCTCACGAACCGTAATAGGTATAGACTTGAAATGTTCACAGACTGTGTATTTCTGTTGCCGCTACAACAACAAATCCCAACAGTCCCCATACAAGAAACTTGATATTTTTGACGTATTTATTCTACGGTAGTACGGAACCCTTTATGTGCGAGCCCGACATGCACTTGGCTGTTTTTTAATACTTAATTGATATTCGAGTCAAAGTGAAAGTTCAGCAGTTCAACTTGTTTCAGAGTTTTTATAAAACTTCCACTTTTGCAGCTGAAGCATGCTCCCGTGTCTATTGCATTTCATCAAACATTCAGTTTTAAAAGTTGTGAACTGGCACTGCGCACCGGCGTCTCTCGCTCGACTTGTCGCATCGCACGAGGTTTTCTACATCGCAAGTTAAAAACTTCATCTCAATACGTTTGGGAAATACATATTAGAGTTGTTGAGAAAATTGCGTTTGAGATTGAGGTAACATTTTTAAAAATTTAAGGAGGTACCTATTCGTATAGGTAGGTAGGTATAGGTACTATTGATTGAGTGGATCCGTTATTTACTGATAATAAAATAAGCCAACATAAGAGGCCCCTAATATAAACATAGTATGATACCTAGACAGAATTTAATCTGACAGCATTTTATACTAGCCAATAAAAAGGAATTTTCAATATAGACAATTCTGAAATATTTTCTCGATTTTCACACAATCTTACAAACGCTACAAAGTTTTTTATTGTTTTTATCTTCGGGCTAGCGTTTTATTGGCGCCGTTGTAAATACAAAATTTAATTTAACAGACATTTCAACACCTAGACAATATGACAATCCACCTCGCAATGCCTCGCATAGGTATACTTACATTCGTCTATTTTATGTTTCGGTCTGCCAGATAGAATTTAGAGTCAGCAATTCTTGGAACGGCTTCAGTCGCTAGAACTTGAATAGATCTACTCTAGATTTAAATTAATTAGGACTTACTTTAGACTACCAAGATAGGATACCTATATCACCTATACAGAAAAATATTTCACTCTCAAAAACTGCTATTTACTTTCTTTCACCTGAGTAGGTTTAACTTAAGTTACATTAATAGGCATTTACGTTTATTATAACTTACCGAACAGGAAATCGATTCAATAATTGGTTGTTAGTTTATCGAGACGAAAAGATACCTATCCCATCAGCCATCGTAAAATTTTGTTTTGGGACTTGTTACGTGATGACCCTCCTTCATATTCCGAATCCATATAAAAGTAATAGATAAATTAGCTAATATCTTAGAAGTCGAGACAATCAAGGTTATCTTATTTAATACACTAATGGATCCCGCCCGCCCAATTTGTTACCAAACGCCGACTTGTATTTTTTCGTATGACCTTCAGCCATGTTTCTTTTGGAAATAGGAATACATAAAAACATAATACGCCACAAAATGTGATAAATTTTGCCTAGCCAGTCTCTGCTTATAGTCATACTACTTAATAATCAGGTCGACCCGCACCGCCTTGATCCTGGATTATTGGTTCCAGTGCCAGAAGAGTGCAGCGTTCGGTGGTGGGCGTTGATAAGCCCGTCCGGCAACCACCTGCACTCCGAGAACACCCATCCGAAGATGAACCTCAACACCACCGTGCACGAGTGCTATGACGCCGTTATCTCTTCCAATGTAGATGTTAAATGTACCAATACCGTAGCACTACCCGTACTTGCCAATAGATACGCTAAATAAGTCCCCATGTGGAAAGATAGGTACAAATAATTCTTCCATCACAAACAATACTTGTCGATGTGCCGTGTGAAGGGTCTATCCACATAATAGCAGGGCCGTGCCCGGGACGTGAAAGAGAACGTGAACAAGTTCATATAAAATGTACATATTGATATTTATTGATTCCCTGACGGAGCACGGTCCGTCCACTTCCAGGGCGCTGATATGTGTGGGTAGTCCTTTAGGGCTCTGCTCGCTAGCGACCGGCTGCACACACTCTTGTTATTTCTAGTATTCAATAGTCCAGAATGTTTCAGTTCGCGAATTTGCTTTCAATGCACTGCATCGTCTCATTTTATGCAACGTTTGCATGTTAGCGAGAATTTCACAGAAAATATTTCGATACACCTATTCGGGGAACGATATTCTGAATTTGCAAAAACTATTTTGTCGCACTATTTTATATTTCTACACTCGTTCGCGAACATTTGAAATCCATTTGGAATATTCGTACTGTTACACTGAAATAAATAAATATTGCCGTCATTCCAGCGCAAATTGTATGAGAGCAATTTTCAGAAATTGGATTCTAGCTTTCTGTTTTTGTAAAGAAAAAATAATACAACGATTCCACAACAAGACTCAGAATGATAATATAATTATTATTTATTAACTATTTTATACCTGTTTCTCTAGTTATCAAAAGGTACGAAAAAATATCAACGTGGTTATTAAAACAAAAGATGAATGGGTGCGTCAACAACAGACAACCGGCGCACCCGAGCAGTCAGTTTGGATGTTGGGACACATAGATACCTATAATGTCATAACCGAAGGCTCGAGCGCGGCAGCGGGAGACATGTGTGCGCACCCAATAAATTAGACGAAAACAAAGAAACTTTGGGAAATAAGACGGATAGGTATGTAAGTCCTTCCCCTTAACTTTCAAGACGAAGGAAGTCTGCTAACATAAAACAACAAAATAAGCAATATTTAAACAGTTTGCCATAGTTCAAAAACTGCTAATATGAAACACGTAAACAAGGTGATATTTCACGCAGCGGGGCGCGAGTTGTGAGTTTTAATAACAGGTAGGGCACACACGGGGTGGGCTACAGTCTCATCGTTGGCCCTGTACCCCAAAAAATAACCCAAACGCCTGTAAAGGGTCCCACTCGGGATGTAAATAAAAGGCGTGGACTAACTATAGGGCTGTATTGCCGTCAAAATAATTACAGTAGAAACTGCCTAGACAAACAAACAATATAAGGGGATTCGGGAATAAGGTGTCGTCCGGTGCTCGTGGTGTCGGAAACCTAGTGTCGTCGCCTCAGGTCGCGTCGCTAACCACAAACACAGAAATATCCCAACGAGTTTGCAACGCAATAGTGCGGGCTTGCCATCCTGAACCCCTTTCACGAGTTAAACGCTTGTTGTTAGAATAAAAACAGAATCGAACCGAACATTTTCCATCGCATCTCCTGCATCCGTCCTTCTTTACGTAGATCCTTCCTAAAAAAAAAAAAAGATTTCCTTGCACGCAATCTAACAAACGTACCTACTATTTACGTGTTTCTACTGAAAACGGAATAGGTACTTACAAAATAAGATTTGATGTACAACAGGCAATACAACAGAACTCTATGTTCTAAATGTATTTGTATTGTTCTCATCTCATCATCTATAGTCGTTTAAAGCACGTTCAATAAACACCATCGCAAATAGGAATCACAAAATCCGCGATGATACCTCATAACGGAATACACGTAAGGATAAACAAACAAATACCTAAGCGTATAATGCGGTTGGAAACGCCGACTGTTCTCCGAGCGAGGGCAGAAACAGTTTAATAATGAGACCGCCTATAAACGGGGCCGTTTCTTTTTATTCCGCCTCCTCGGCCTTTGTCTCGGGTTTTGCATTTAACATGACCCGCGCCGCAGACGTACTTGGGACTATTTATACCTTATTTCGCACAGTTTTGCGACGAGAATGTAGGTAGCGCGTAGCACTCTTTATCTGACAGAATGTTGGCAACATTTGGCTTTTGCAGTGATGCCGCCGAGTGCACTTTTAAAACGTTTTGGCTGTATTACAGTAAAACAAATAGATACGAAAGATAATGTCACGCTAGAATAGAAGTTTGGATAAATAAATTAAGTTCCCGGCGTTTATGTACATGGATAAACTTAGCGGGTATTACACTACCCGATATTTAGGATCCCTTACGCTAAATCAGGGACGTCTTAATAGCTAAGGGCTAGAGTTAAAGAGTTACCCCTTTATTCATAGACACTTTAGCCAGTTTACAATGGTTTTGAAGAGCATTTTTAGGAACAAATGTGATTTGTAATTCCACTGCTAGTCGATCATAACTTTCTATAGAGAAATAGAATTAATAATAATAATAATAGATTTTTATGGTTAGAGTTAGCTGTTTTAGAATTAAAGACTTTGGGCACTTTACTAAATAAATAGGGTAGTGTATACTAGGAAATAGAATGAGAGGAAGTTAACTAATAAGTTGCTTATTTATAAAAATAGCTATCAGTTATGTAGATATTATAAGTTAATATAAGTGTTTTTTTATGTGACTCAGGTGACAACCAAGCGTACGACCCGCCTGATGTTAAGCAGTTACCGTAGCTAAGTAGTAAGTAAGATCACTTACTTACCTAACATCAGTTAAGATGAGGAAGTTATCAATATCGATGGCGGAGTTTTGTTGAAACTTAGCTTTAAATAATATACCTATTTCTTTATTTTTTAAATTTATTTGATAATATCTGTAATGACACTTATTAAGTATTTTAATTAATAAATATCTACAATAATTTACACCTATATTTTAACTAGCATGAACAAATAACTTAAGTAATATGTACACTCCCACTATCACAACATCAATTAAGTTCCAGCTTCACAAACGCCTGCTTTGGTTGTCAATCACTGTGTATCTTCATGGGGTCAGTGAACTGCGCAGTGAGGATGTAGAACAGCGCCGGCGCAGGCACCAGCGACAGGTACCAGAGCTCACGGAACCCAGTCAGGGATATAATACCGTAACCATGCACCAACCAGTGGCCCACTAATATGACGAGGTTGCGAGGGTTCTTGAGTGAGGCCATGAGCAGCGCGGGCGCAGACTGCTCGATCTTGATGGAGAAGTGCGACGCTGACGTCATCATTGATATTATTATTATTATATAAGGAAATGAGCAATCTGAAAAAATATGTATTCCATAAATTAAACTTATTATGAAAGTCATCCAAAGGTCATGTTAATAGATTAATACAGTTATAGCAATGATATTTCCAAGTTTATTTTTGAAGCCCTGGGGCACTTACAAATTGACATTTTTACATTTTCTATCTCCGGATTGGAAACGCGACAAAGAAGATTCGCCAAGAAACTTATCAGGCTTGTCTTTTTTACATTGATTGTTGATTTATTTCTTTTATCCCCACTTGTTTTTTTATTTTAACAGTGTTTTTAACTTAGGCAAACACCTCCAATGCAGGATTCTAACACTGTTTAAATCTGAGAGTTGTTGCCAATTGACTGCAGCTCATAAACGGGTTGGCTCGACCGGGGTAGCACAGAAGATCGGCGTAAAGCAGCTATTACAGCTGTGTTTCGTACGATGAGTGAGAGAGCCGAAAGCCCACCCCCCCTCCCCTTCCCTCCATCCCACTCCCCTTCAGGTCGGCAATGTGCGAGCAATGCCTTTGGTATTGTAAGCATCTATAGGCTACGGTAACTGCTTAACATCAGGCGGGCCGTACGCTTTCTTGCCACCACAGTACTATAAAAAAAAAAGATAAATGGAATAAGAATAATCGCCCAATACATTTCCCTCAGACTGTAATTTGAGGCTAGTCCTTGAGAAACTCGCCTAAATATAAATTAAAAGCCACTTACAAATAAGCCCCGCAGCAACAGTGTGTATAAGCACCAGTATTGGGTAGAAATACAGTGCACAGTATATTGCTTTTGTGCCTGGGTTCGGTGCGTCCCAGGTCAGCAGGCAGGGTCTGAGAGTGATGGTCATTAGCAAGCTGAATGCATACATCAGAAGTACCACTGTGTACCTGGAAAAGAAATTATAATTTTACTGTACTCTCTAGTTTTCCCAATTTCTTTTGGAGTTTGCTTTCAGCCTACTGATATTTACATAGACTGCTTTTAGAAAATGTTTCATGCCCAAACAGGATAATTTTAGAGTTCAGATGGAATTATTATTTAGTTGAAAACACTCACAGTGTTAATACAAAAAGTTAAACATGTTTTGAACATGTCTCTTGAACATTCTCTTGTACAATTGACTAGACAGACACACATTTGAAACATGCATTCTTTTTTGCAGGAACATCGTCAAAGTCTATTTCTTCTTATTTTTTTATGATTTTTATTGCAGTGTTATTAATTTTAAAAAAAATGTGTAACGTCACGACTTTTATCCCCATTCAGGGGTAGTCAGAGGCTCCAGTGGCCATACACCACCACATTGTGGAGGTATCAAGCCAACTCAACGCCCACGTTTCACCACATAGTCAGAACCCAACGTGACAGGTGGTGAACCTTGTCGCTGTGTATACAGGAACTGACTATTACCTATATTAGCGGCACTTTATGATGGCACTTTTGACATGTAGAGGTGGGAAGATGATGAACCTTATTATAACAGATTAAGAATGACAGTTTTAAAATTTAGGAATGTCAAAAAATTAATGCTAAAATGAATCTTATTCCGTTGCAATAAGGTTCATCATCTTCCCCCCTCTATATGTCAAAAGTGCCATCATAACGTGCCGCTAATATAATCCCGAGGGATAGGTAGGTTATTAATTACACATAGACCAATTATCAATATTTTTTGCATAATAACTTCCACTTCTATTGGATACTTACAAAGGGTATACTGCTTCCTGTGTGCAGTGCAGTGTCTCCTTATAATCGGGATGTGGGTTGTGCAGCAGCGTGTACCAGTCTGAGAGCGCCTTAGGAGTGCACACATGCAGGGCTATGGAGCCTGTGGGCGGCAGCACCAGCAGGGCCGCTAGCGTGCCTGCCGCCACCTCCACAAACGCACATATGTGCTGGATTAAAATGTTCTTCTTGCTGTAATTAAAAACAAATCAAATATATCAAAACAGAGTAACAATATCTTAAAACTATAATTACAATATGCATAGTTTATATTTTTTCAAGAACATTGCATGCTTTTAAAAGCTTGTTTACATTTTCATTCTGTCATCAGATAGGTACTTCTCAATTTTGGTTCATTTTTTTTTCTTTTCTATCACTGGTTCTACTGTTACATGATTTACAAGGCATTTGCACATTAATAGCATTGGATGTGGCCACATTCTAGTCCTCTACCATGCAGCTGTTCGGGCACAAGGGATACACTAGCAAGTGTTGCTGGATGATGATGGACTGGATCGAAACACTCCAGTCGCACTGCATCACAATAGGATCTCTGGAACCTAACTTAAACATGCCGAGTCGGCAGCGGCCGACCTGAGTGCGAAGCCGGTTTAAGGACTTCCACACTGGCTATGACGGATCATATCCTGGTGGTGGCCGTTGTCTAACAGGGATGAAATTTCAGCTCACTTACCCCTTACTAAGGGAGACCATGTCGATGAAAAACCAATGTAAAACCATGGGTAATAGGACCATGAAGCCAAGGTACAGGCCGTCGTACAGCGTGGGCTCATCAGTGCACGGCATGCAGTAGCTGGACGCGTTGGTGCGGTACCCTCGGGGGCAGGCGCCGCACTCGCCCCACGACCCCTCTTCCGTTTGGGTACGCCCACAATATAATCCTGGACAACTTCTCACTGCAGACATCGTGTAGGTCGTAATATAATGCGATTATTTTACTTTAAATCAACTATTTCACATAATTTCATTGCAGTTTGTTTACAAAACATCAATACTGTTGACGTTTTTGTTTGACAGTTGCCTGGCTGGAATCGATTTGACGTTGACACAAGTAACACAGTTCAGGAACTCTAAGTAAGTAGGTAGCAAGTAATACGTTCAGAAACTATATTCATTATGATTTGAAATGGAAATGAAATGGATTGTCGTATAATATTTATGGTGGTAAATACTGGCACAAAAAATACATACCTACTGAAGAGATATAATACTGGTCATTTATGTTGAGAAAATATGGTTAATCGCCATTAAACTTACAAAAAAGAAAATCACGATATTGTTTTTTTGCTAACAAATGGCTTTGAGGATAGCAATCGAAAAGGTTTTAGTACCTATCTATCTTGTAGATTTGTAGTTGAACATTAGCTGAACGTACTTAGGTAAATAGGTACCTACTCTACCTACTTTGAAAAAAATACACATAATATCTGGGTATAAACGGATGGTATTTATTTGCTTAATGCTTAAAAATCATAATTAGAAAGTAAAATTACTAAAACAAATACAATTACAATGCTTTAAACTTGCCTCCAGGGCCTGTGCCTCTTCTCGAGAAACGTACGCGTAAGCGTCTCACAATGGAACGTAAAATAATGTAAGTGAGATACATGATAAACATAACTCCCGCCAGCAGATAGAAATAGACATCCAACATGTAGTATTTGATGAAAGACGTGCCCACAGCTGGAGAACGAAGATGGTGCGCTTCACCATGACGGAGAAGATACTCGGTCCACCAAACAGCTTCCCCGGGTCCAGAAATGATTGGGTCAAACACCATGTCCTTTAGTTTTGTCATTGCCTTCTTATATCTGAAAGTTAGAATGACTTAATTTTAATACCTACTACTGACTTTTAATTTTTTATAAGACTGCGGTGGCAAAAAAGCGTTCGGCCACCTGATGTTAAGCAGTTATCGTAGCCTATAGACGCTTGCAATACCAAAGGCATTGCTCGCACATTGCCGACCTGAAGGGGAGTGGAATGTAGGGAGGGGAAGGAGGGGGGGGTTTGGGCTTGGTTTTCGTTTGGTTATAACCCTCGAGAGATAAGATCACTAAATACACACTTGCGTAATTTGTCACAGATTTTAACTCGTTCCTGCCTAGGTTACCTAACTCTTTACTTAGAAGCATAGAAACATTACTATGCACTTACTTTTCATTCGTCACCACTTTGTTGATCGTAGCTTTGATCGTCTCCTTGTCCAAATAATATGGGTCCAGGATCTCCCCGGCTCCGTATTGCGTGATCTCTTTGATGAACACGTTCCTGGACTTGACGATGGGGAGACCAATGATGGGCACCTCGTAGAACACTGCTTCCTCGAGAGAACGCGCGCCACCTTGGGTTATGAAGGCCTTGACGTTGGGGTGCGCTGTTGAAAATCGGAGGAATTAGTTGACGTCTTACGTGTTGACTCCTTTTTGAACTAAGTGATTGAACTAGAAATTTAAGCAAGTCATATCTGTAATCTGCCATCTTTTTTTTATAGGACTGCGGTGGCAAAAAAGCGTACGGCCCGCATGATGTAAAGCAGTTACCGTAGCCTATAGATGCTTACAATACCAAAGGCATTGCTCGCACATTGCCGACCTGAAGGGGAGTGGGATGGAGGGAGGGGGAGGGGGGGTTGGGCTTTCGGCTCTCTTACTCATAGTACGAAACGCAGCTGTAACAGCTACTTTACGCCGATCTCCTGTGAGAGGGTAGTACTACCCCGGTCGAGCCAGCCCGTATATGAGCTGCAGTCAATTGGCTACAACTTGGCTTTACCACCTTTGGCTCTACCATCTGCAATATGGTTTCCAGTTTCCACAGACGGAAACTAATATTGGCTTATTCTTCGACTAATTCCAGATCTTCAGTTGTTAATAGCGTGCGCCAAGCGTGTGGTCGGCGAGGTCGCCGCGGGCTACGCAACGTGTTCGTCGCATGCACGTTGCGTACCCGCGGCGAACTCGCTGGGCACACGCTGCGGAACTCTTAAGAATAGGGTCGCAATGCCTGCTTACCTACTTAATTGAATGAAAAGGAAGCTAAAAAGTAGTAGGTAGGTACAGCGGCGCTAATAGCGACGCTATGCAACATTGCCAATGCAATTAATTTGTCTGATTTTCTAGCAGAATCCTTAGCAATTAAGCTATATCTCTGTAAAATAATCACACATTTTACTCCATTCGTTAGCATTTCACGGAAATTTTGCGGTTTCTGCTAGAAAATCAGAAAAATGAATTGCTTTTGCAGAATTGCTGAAATGTTGCACAGCGTCGCTATTAGCCCCCTTGTTGTATATTTACCCAGAACTTGTTGCTGAGGGAACCACATGTTGGTCAGCACGTTATCGGGGGTGGTCAGCATGGTCGTGTTGCCGATCTTCCACAGCACAGTGAACGGCAACTCGCGGAAAGCATCCGTCAGTGTCTGCAGCACTCCAGTCGAAAGCTTCTCGGATTCCTGGATCACACCCAAACTGAAGTATACGACGCCATTCGTAGCTTTATCCAAGTAGTCCTGTAATTCCTGAAAGATGAATTATAACAACAGGTGAGTATTCGTAATTTTCTTCTCAATTAGTTTTCGTGTAAAATGGTTTTCTTGTTCGAAGGTACCTGTGGTAGTTTAAGCCCAGGCTTAATATGCATTCGATCCACGAAAATAGTCGCAGGGACAGTCGGCCGGTTACCCGTCAACGCCGGGTTGCTAGCGATGAATAAGAAGTCAATGTCATATTCTACTTCTAGAAGATCCCTCTTCAGACCCAAGAGCTTTTTCGCAGCCATATCGCACAGAGGTAGATAATCGTAATAATACTCGATTTTCGTTTGAATGTGGCGATAGAACTCGACAGCTTTCTGCCAGTACGTCAAGTTGCCATAGTTGAGGGTGTTAACATCTGGGTACAGTATTGGATGGATCGGATTAGCCTTTGCTTCGTGCTGGTGTATTTTGCCGCTCGATGTGGTGATAGCAATGTGTGGAGCCTTGTACTTCTCTGCGACCGCATACAGCAGCGGCACGTCGGCCTCTGTGATCACTAAATCGAATTTTATGTTTGGATTGATGAGCAGCGCCGTCATCTGTTTCGATCTAAGCTGTGCGATGGCTAACTTAACCGAGAATTCGTTTAATGCTCTCAGCCTCGTGTAATAATCGTCGGTATTCGTCATTAACATTTTGAACTCATCCCAGTAGGGCGACGATACCTGACCGACATCCAACTCAACGATTTTTTCCATTTCGGGATATTGGAAATGGCCCGGGTATGGCGTCATCACGACCACTGAATGTCCTCTCTGTGCTAGCAGAGAAACATATCCTCTGAAAACCAGGTGATCAGAGTACGACAAGGAAGAGAAAAGGGCGAGTATGGAGGCACCCTGCACTGCATGGCAAAAACATGCCAAGAATAGCACCGCACAAAGTTTATTCGCGCCCATCGCTCGAGAACACAGACGCGCACATGAAATACGACCGATCAACAACAACGTGGAATAATAAAGAAAGGACAAGAACCATGAGGCACTCACTCTAACATAATGAAGCAAATGAACAGCTGCACAAACATTGTAACGATGAGTGCGTAACGAACCGCTTTATCACCGGCCCGGCTATAAATTGATTGCACTCGCGAATAAATAACTGTGCTCTAGTGCTTATACATTAAATATAACTTAGGGAGTCTTTAAACGATAAGGGCTCACACAAAGATGTTTTATCACCTATTTAACTACCAATTAGATAGGTACTTATTTATTTATGACACCTAGTAGGTAAGGTACCTATAGTACGTTTTTTTATACTTGTCCTATTTGGTAAGTAAAGATGGCGTCCAGCGGGGCGATTGCGTAACTTTTTGTCAATGTTTCAATTGGTTTCGTATATAATTGACACAGGATGATTGAAACCAATTGAAACATTGACAAAAAGTTTCGCAATCGCCCCGCTGGACGCCATCTTTGCTTACCAAATAGGACAAGTATAAAAAAACGTACTATATATACGTTTGTATTGGGTTACAGGACGGAGCTTTAAAGTAGGTAGATATGGACATAAGCAAGGTTCAGTTTGTAAGATAGAGCATGAATTGAAAGATTCATTATCTGCACTGGACAAAGTAGGTCGTGTGTAGCATCCGTTTGCTATATAATTTCATTGTGGTAGATAGGTACCTATATATAGCCATAGGTACCTTTTACTGTATCTAGCTAATCACACGTGGAGACCATTTTGCCGTTTGTACAACGAACAATCTCAATGATATTAAAAAAGCTATAAACACATAAGGTATCAACTTGTATAGGTAATACATAACTTTATAAGTAGAGTTTATGCATTCAAGACACATTCAAGACACACATATTCAATAACAAGTCATGAAACGGGCATAAACCCGTAATAAGACCTCTGTGCATGTACGTACGAACATTCTGGCGGTTACCATAACAACCAATATACACAAGAAAGTCAACACAAGTTAACGTCAGCGGACACCTGATTCTTTGCTTATAAAGAAAAATAATACTGTTTTATTGCAAGCGAAGTAATTTACGAAATGTTATCTGAGTAGCCGATTATGGATAACGACGTGGCAAGCTACTCGGTGGAGGGCCGCATCGGCGAAGGTGCTCACGGGCTGGTGTTCAAAGCGAAGCACGTGCCCACGGGCCGGGAGGTTGCTCTGAAGAAGATCCTCATCAAGAACCTAGAGGATGGCATACCGGTGAACGTGATGAGGGAGATAAAAGCGCTACAGTTGCTGCGATGTAAATATGTCAGTTTCCTTGTGTACCTTTTGTGGTCCACTGTGGGCTAATACATTCATCAAACCTACATTCTTTGTAGATACTTGCAATGCGATTAAAATAAGAATAGGATGGGCTCTCGGCTAACTTTACTCATATGTATGTATAAAGTACTGCACTTCTGAGTGAAGTTACTTCCGTAACTGGTCAAACCTCCACGTTCGTTTGACTACTACTATAGATCCTGACTTGCAGGAAGTTGTGTATAATAGAAAAGGTAGGTATCTAGATAAATACTTACGTAGATAAATGCTGGAAGCTAGATGTAACTTGTAAGTCAATTAAAAATAATAAGAATAGTCCTCCTGCCCGAATTTCGGCCACGGCGGCCAATCTCAACGGAGGCTATAATACCCACCTGCGCAACAGATAGGTGCACCTCTTCGCTCACTCCCATAGGCCGATGGGACGCCGCAATCAGGTACTATAAAAATAAAGGTATACCGCAAGCGCTGTACCGCGCCTTAGGTACGCGGGCGGCGAGACGGGGGACTCATCGCTCTCGCCGTCCCGCTACCCACCCATCATCGCTCTCGCCGTCCCACCCTCCCACCTCCCCGCGCATACCTAAGGCGCGGTACAGCGCTTGCGGTATACCTAAACCTCACGCTATAGTTGTTTTGTGAATGTGGTAGATAATAAAGCTGCACGACATGTTCCCCCGGGGCATGAGCCTGGTGCTGGTGCTGGAGTACATGTGCTCGGGGCTGTGGGAGATGCTGCACCACCACCGGCAGGAGCTCACGCTGCCGCGGGTCAAGGCGTACGCGCAGATGCTGCTCAAGGGCACGCGGTACATGCACGCGCACTACGTCATGCATAGGGTTCGTCATTTTTTCTTTTTTAATCCATCGCTATTCTGGAGTGTAGGCCTTCTTGAGCATTCCGTGTCTATTGTGACTTACATATGATCGTAGATCCATCTCTTTGGTGTAGTGTCCGACCGAAACAGGATTTTCTGCCGAAACCGAAACCGAAACCGAATCTTTGGCATCTGTTTTAGGTTCGGCCGAAACCGAAACCGAAACCGAACCTTTTTCAGACAAGTTAGAAATCTTTTGTTTCCTTAAATTTGGCTTATTGTATACCCTTATAATGACATTTAGAAATGTTAGAATGTGTTCAATGAAATAAAAAACAATAATTGAAGTATTTGAAAATATAATTATTATTAATAATATTTTTTTTTTTAAATATTACTGCTCTGATTAAAATAAACACAAAATAACAATCATGTAACACTTCTTGGAACAAAAAAATGTCAATAATCAACACTTACATTATAAAAAAGAACCCCATTATTTGAGTATTGAGTAGCGACTGTAGCCTAGGGGTGAACAGGTTGGGCTAACAATCGGAAGGTCCCAGGTTCGATCCCCGGTGGGGCATGCACCAATGGATGAATTTTCATCTATGTGCATAATTTACAGTTCGCTGACGGTGAGGGAAAACATCGTGAGGAAACCTACCTAGCCCTCGGGATTAGGTAATAGTCAGTTCCTGTATACACGGCGACACGGTTCACCACCTGTCACGTTGGGTTCTGACTATCTAGTGAAACGTGGGCTTTGAGTTGGTTAATACCTCCACAATGTGGTGGTGTATGGCCACTCAAGCCTCTGACTACCCCTGAACGGGGATAAAAATCGTGACGTTACATTACATTACATTATTTGAGTATTTCGATTGCGTTTATAATCACAACATGTTTAAGACTAAATTTAACATTAATTGAGATCATTTTAAATTTTAATTGCAGTTGGTAATTTAGGGTTTTTGTGGAATTTTCATATTTATTTATAATTTAGGGTGGCAATCGTAATTGTAATATATTAAACCCCCGTTTTCATTTTCTACTTAAGTAGATAGGTATGTCACGTTCAGATTGATTCTCAAAAATATACGGACAACAGCAAATTATTTTACCAATAAAAAATGATGTATCTGAAGGTTACACACAGCTAAATCATAGCTGGTAGTTGATTGGGTAATTTAAAACCTCATCCAACAACAATAACCTTAAACAAATGTACCGTAACATAAGTAATAAATAAATGATGAATGTGTGAATCAAATATAATATAATATAACCTCTTTCTTTTACATACTTAATTCTCATTATTCATAAATCCGAGTGAATAACTCAACGGAAAGAACTTCAATGCTTAATAAAGCGAGAAATAACACTAAACCCACAAAACAAACACGAACTCTGCCGAAATCAGCCGAGTGACGCGCGATAATTCACGAACGCAGAGTTTCGGCGCGGCCGAAAGGTTCGGTGGGTTTTCTGCCGAAACCGAAACTGGTGCCGAAACTAGATTTTTGAGCCGAAACTGGCCGAAACCGAATCTTCGGTTGGACACTACTTTGGTGGCCTGACCAAGCTTCTGGTACTTATTATCTGGTCTAGTGCGATGTTTCAACTTGAGTACTTTATCTATCCCTAGTAGCAAATCTTCGTCATAAAGACGTACGTTTACGTCACTGACCCTAAATTGACGTTAGATTGACGTCTTTTTGTCGTCCCCGACCTTATTTGCTACCTAGGATGTAGCCTTTAAGCCCTAAACGACTTTATTTGACGCAGGTCTATACTAAGGTAGGTAACATAAGATACACTACAAAATACAAATACCACAAGTATTTGCTTACTAAGTAGAACTTTTACTGTCAAGGATTTGAAACCAGCAAATCTGCTGATCAATCACGAAGGCATACTGAAGATTGCTGACTTGGGGCTAGCGCGACTGTACTGGCCTGACGGCGGTAGGCCGTATTCGCACCAAGTTGCTACACGGTAAAATGTCTAACCCTGCTCGTATACCCATCCACTGGGCAACATTTGAAGCGCGATATGTTGAACAACATGTTGCTTATCATGTTGATGGGCAACGAGCAACTTTCGTTGTTTGTTCATGCATGCATGACCAGTCGTTGATGTTGCGCGCTAGCTGGCAACGTCGCCCGTTGTTATGCAACGTTGCTGTTCTTGTTGAGCGTCACGTGTTGCCTAGTGGATACGAGGCTTTCTTTTATTATCATAAAATCTCTTGAACCCTTTGTACTTGTACTTTCCTTACAGATGGTACCGCGCTCCAGAGTTGTTGTACGGAGCTAGATTTTATTCAGAAAAGGTGGATTTGTGGGCCGTTGGTTGTATTATAGCCGAAATGGTCACTAAACAACCTCTTTTCGCTGTAAGTACCTAACTATACCCTTATTTGGGACTTATTATCTAAGTTTTCAGGGTTTTCATGGGTACCGCCACGGGAATGGTCATATGGTAGAATTCTCAAAGACAGTTACTCAACGAACATAAATAGCTACAGTTGCACACACCATTCTTAGTCAAATTAATACACGGACCAACCAACCTTTGGTCTCCGCACTCTAGTACAATAGTTTCCTAATCACATTCGCTTAATCACTACCTTGGATGGTGCGTGTCTTAAGTGGATGTCAGGCAGTTGCCTTGCTTTCATGTTGCCAAGATAAGCACGGTAAAGGTTTAAAACATCTTAGCTGGTACCTAGGGCGAATTTCAAAGGGCGGTTGGTCTGAAAGCGTTTCTACAAAACGCTACGCTTCCTGTATGCAAAAGTCATAAGTCACGTGATCTACTTATCGACATGTAATGTCATTTCCATACATTTAAGCGTATCGTTTTGTAGAAACGCTTGTAGTCGAACCCACTTGTCTAGGGGGGCTGGACCTAACGTGTTAAGTACTGCATAACCAGGGAGAGTCTGACATCGAGCAGCTGGCGATAGTGCTGCAGCACTTGGGCACGCCCACCGAGGAGAGCTGGCCCGCCCACGCGGAGCTGCCCGACTTCCACAAGATCACGTTCCCGGAGTCCGCGCCCACGCCCTGGCCCGACCTGCTGCCGGGCGTCGAGCCCGACGCCGCGCATCTCATCAAATCATTCATACTCTATGACGCCAATAAGAGGATATCGGCCAAGGAGGTACAGTGCAGTCCCACAATTTGTATCTGGCCCGCTGACAGCGTCGCGAGTGTCTATACAAGACTCTCGGACTATGTTAATTCTCTATATGAAAATGACAGCTCTTTCGGCCACAAGGCTACCTTGATTATTGTTCTGTGGCCAGATGGCCTTGTATCACTGTAAGTTATAAAGGCTTCAACCGATACGTACGGAATATTCGCGCGATCTGCAGTTGCCACTGCAACACAAATAAATAATCCGCGAGAATGTCTGTCTCGTTTTTCACTAGGAAACTTTATCTTTATTTATGATGATGTGGTGGTGTGGAAGAAAAAAGGAGAGGCCTTTGCCCAGGAGTGGGACAGCCATATACCTAGGCTAACAAAAAAAATATGATGTATCAGAGTCACAGAGTAAACACTAAAGAAAGAGGTGCCCTTATTAGATATACTAGGTTTTGCCCGCGACTTCGTCCGCGCATGATATATATTTAAAAATTTCCGTTTCCGTTTGCTGGAACCCAAATTCCGTATCCTGGATATCCCGGATCCTGTATCTCATATCCCTGATTCTGTATCTCATATCCCTGATTCTGTATCCCGTATCCGTATCCCGTATCACGCATCCCACATCCCGTATCCGTATCCCGTATCACGCATGCCGTTTCCCGTATCCTGTATCCCGTATCCGTATCCCGTATCACGCATCCCACATCCCGTATCCCGTATCCGTAGCCCGTATCACGCATCCCACATCCCGTTTCCTGCATCCCACATCCCGTATCCCGTAACCTTACCCCGTATCAGGTATCCCTTATCCCGTATCCGTAACCCGTATCACGCATCCCACATCCCGTATCCCGTATCACGCATCCCACATCCCGTATCCCGTATCCCGTATCACGCATCCCACATGCCGTATCCCGCATCCCACATCCCGTATCCCGTATCACGTATCCCATATCCAAAATCCCGTATCCCATACCCCGTATAATTTTCAAAAACGCTTTTTTTTTTAAAGACTTAATCACCAATTTTCATAATTTGAACTACAAAAATGACGATCTTCCATACAAACTTTCATCCCCTATTTGACCCCCTTAGGGGATGTGTTTTCAAAAACCCTGAAATTAATATTGTTTATCTTTTAAAAGTCACCTAATCACCAATTATATAATTCATACAAACTTTCACCCCCTATTTTAACCCCTTATGGTATAAATTATCAAAAAAGCTGAAATTACTATTTTTAATACGTAAAAAGAAACCTAAACACAAATTTTCATTATGCTAACCTCAGAAATGACGAACTTCCATACAAACTTTCGGCCCCTATTTTACCCCCTTAGGGGTTGAATTTTCAAAAACGCAGCACTTCAAGTTTTTTATTTTTAAAAAGGAACCTAAACACCAATTTTCATAATTCTAACTTCAAAAATGACGAACATCTATACAAACTTCCCAACTAACTTTCATCCCCTATTTTACCACCTTAGGGGTTGAATATTCAAAAACGCCGAAAACCATATTTTTTTTTTTTTAAAAGACACCTCAACACAAATTTTCATAATTCTAACTTGCAAAATGACGAACTTGCATACAAACTTTCATCCCCTATTTAACCCCTTTAGGGGTTGAATTTTCCAAAATCGCTTCTTATTGCTTGCCTACGTCACAAAATATATGTACTATCTGTATCAAAAGTACGAAATAATACTCCGGGGTATGCATGGGTATTAAGCAAAGAACTACCCGGTAAATTGTTAAGTCCGAATTCATACACCTTATTTTGCATACAAATCTTAAAAATTACTTTTCAGATTTTTTTTAGGCCAGCCCTTCTACACGAATAAACTCCGGCTATTTACTTTAGGTCAACGACTCCTATGTTATCTTTCGTTGCGGCCTCCCTTTGTATTAGGCCCCGCCCCCGGTCGTCGTGCACACAAACACAAAGCGCGGCTACTTGTGTCGCTTGCGCAGCGCGGCGACCGCGCGCCTTCACACGCGTACGGTGCGGTGCCGACGGCATGATATTATTATGTTTCATTTAGGCCTACTCATAAAAAAATCGATAGAAAGTTTTACCGTGTTATTTAAAAAATAAATAAACGTTAAATGAAGACGAGTTATGTCAAAATTAACAAGGAAAACTTGACTAGACACGCGTTCAAAACGAGTTTAACATTATTGTGATAACACGGTCGGTGTTTAAAATTCGGTGAGTAGGTATTCAGGTTTATCAACAGATTAAAAGTACCTACCTACATACAGTTTACCTACTAAATACCATTATCACGACTGTATTCCGCGTAGGGATAGGCAAAGGCGTACCTACTGCAGTAAACGACGCTTCGTCCGAACACAACACCCTCGCTGACAATTCAGGGTCTCCCTGAACGCTAGTCATGTACCTGCAAAAGTGAATTCTAGGCTGATAGTCAGCGGGTGTAAGTTCTTGTACACGTTGGAAGTGGTAAGGATGTTGGCCATCGTCTTTCAGTGTCCGTCACACGAAATGGTGATGTACCTACATTAAATACTGTAGCACTTCGTCGTGTACTAGTTCGCGGATTGTCGCGAAAATGATGGTACTTATCTGGTTTTCTTATTCCGTACCGGCGTGAGTAGGTATTATGTCGTCCTACTCAAGTGGACGACGAGTGAAAGCTACCAGTGCTTTGAGATCGAAGGCATAGGTTTCGAAAGCAGGTATAGCCTATAGGATGGCAACTGGCGTCGATCAGCGGGCGGCCGGCCTTGGATAAAACGCCGCCGGTACAGATCCCGAGCTTGTCGCACCTTCCCGTCAGCAGCACCAACACACATCATCATTTCATATAAAACAATTAGAATACACTCCACTATTACCACGATCGCGACCCGGCATTTTAACAAGCAACGAGATAACGTGACAGATCTTACGTAACTGAAAGACTTACTACGAACTTACAATTATTATTAGAAGTTTAGAAGGGTTCCGTAAAATAATAATAAAAAAACCAAAATGACAATGATCCATTACGGTTCTGTCAAAATAATAAATTTATTCGGAAAATAAAGATTACGTAACGATTCTGAAACAGGCCCAAAACCACGCAATTGATTAATTATGAAATTTACAATGCGCGCTATTTATTATGTTTTTCCACTAAGAAGAAGTTAAATTACTTTTTTCAATCACATTGCATGATGACGCAACTCATGCACGATGATGAATTTACACAATAAGTAAAGATTTATACCCTGAAATTCAGGGCTTGAACTAAAATAAAACAAAAATTGCATGCGGAACCACATGCATTTAAACTGCATTTTGTCAAAGGAAACCGCTTCATATTGAGCTCGACCAATCGCGGATTTTCCGCCATTTTCAAGATATTTGTCATTGGTCGATAATCTAATTAGATCCTCCCCAAAAATGGCCACCATGTATACATATTTACCGCCATGACAATGGAATTATCATAGAATAAAGATCAGAGGCTTTTTAGATGTGACTAAGAAATCTGTTCCTACCTACCTACTCAAAGATATTATTTTAAAATAGTGAAAATTATTGAATTGAGAAAATTAAATGTTGTTTAGCTTTTTTACTTTTAATTAACTAAGTTATTTTTTAAATGGTGGCATATTGTTTTATTATTAGCCCTTTGGTAATTGAATAGAAAATTACGAGTTAGTAATTTGAGCTAAGAAGATATTTTTTCATGCAAGATCAAGGAAAACAAACATTTTGGTGTCTAAGTTTTACTAAACTCGATGTATTATGTTAGGTACCTACTAGTTACCTACTCAACGTTATGATATAAAACATAGGTACCATAAATGTGTTTGATTTACCATATTTCAGTATTTATGTTAGTAGGTACAAAACATGTGTCCTATCTATCACTCCTTAATCACGTTGAAGTGTGCTTATTTACACAACCAGCTGATTTTTTAAGGGTCGCAATACAAAAGTTTTGGTAACAATTTTGAACTCCAATAGCTCAGAAACTAGAAGAGGTAGGTATAGTTTGCTAGAACATATCGGACTACATATCAACTGACCTATACGTACCTGTAGTATTATTTCGTACTTTTGAGACAGTATGTATATACTGTCCAAATTTCATGTCTCTAACTTCAGTAGTTTCGGCTCGGCGTTGATGAGTCAGTCAGTCAGTCAGTCAGCATTTCCCTCTTTATATATTAGTATATAGAATAGATATGTATGAAAAAAATACGTGGTCATTGTTTTTTCATTTTCATTGTTCTATCTACCGGTAAATAGTTGAACTACTCGCTTCGTTTTATGTCGATGTTAGTACTAGGCCGACCACTCGGCCGAGTTGCTAAGGGCCATTCCCTTTAGTAATTGGTCCATGATCAGAGTACATTCTCATTAGCTAATTGTATTTTGAGTGTGGATAATTCGCAGGAATTTTCCGCATGTGTCGGTTTAGGTTTGAATTTTTATTTCTGATTTATAAATGTTTTTCAGGCACTCAGACATCGATGGTTCCAGAACAGGCCACCGCCTTGCCCGCTGCAAGATATGCCTAAACCTAATGTTATAAAAGCCAAATGATTTGAGGAGACAAAATAAAATTATACGAACGTCTTGAAATATTTTTTATTGGTTTTGTAGTCACCTACTTACCTAATTAAATTAAAATCAGTAATAATTACAATATCAAGTTGTACTTTGAAATTTTATGTACATTTGAGCCAAAATAATCAATGCATAGGATATCTATAATATGCCTAATATAGTACCCACCGAAGAAGATGGTAAATAGGTTCTTTCTGCATATTTTTTCTTAACAATTTTATCATTGCATGTTACCCACGCACGAGTAATATGACTACACACATACAACGTATTATATTTTATTGCAATAAGGTTAACATTGTACCGCATTGATTAATTTTAGAAGGTATAAATCCATCCATTACACCACGAATGACCCAATTGAAATAAACATCTGACAAAATCCATTAAAACCTAACCGTATTTTTGGAATCAGACTAAAAATCTACCTACTTGTGTTAATAAATAAATTCTAAATTAAATAATTAAAATAAAATGCACACCGACAATACATAAAAAGAGATCAAATTATACACCACCCCATGAAATTTACCTTCAAAAAATCTCCTCTTTTTACATAAACCATAATTCACGAGAAAGTCTCCGCCCCGTTCGCCGTGTATAATAGGGGATACAAGTTCATAATTGTAACATAAAACCATATACAAACTAGCACAGCCGCTGTTACTACTAATAGAAAGTTAAGTAACATGGGACTTCGATGTATCTTTACAAGCTTATAAAACAGCTATAATAATTTATACTAATGTTGGGGTCAAAGCACATTCGATAATAATAATATCATATATCAGTGAGATGCATTTGTATGACAAATGTGTCAGTCTTCCGAGTTTGCGATGGAATTGGTTCGTGTTTTCCCGGTCCTTTTTCTTCGGTTGTGTGTTATACCTTTATGTGCTTATGTCGGACACAATGCATAGCGCTCTAAATATTGTCTAAAGCCTTAGGTATGAACCGATTTCCAGAAGTCTGAATCTGAAAATAGCCTTGAGGAAGCTTTTTTTCATGACTATGTGCCGTTTTCGGGAATTTCCGGAAACTCCCCAATATTCCTGAGAACGGCAATGTCAGAAAATACCCTTTAAATGTGCTTTAACCTCATATCGGAATATAATTCCGAGGAATTCTCTAGTAGTCAATCTTAAACACTACTTTGGTGGTACAGCGCTATGAGGCATCGCATGGCGTCGAGTCTCCCGACGACATAACATTACCTATACATACCGTAATGGAATTCTAAACCTTTATGTGCTTATTAGCATTTTGTATATTACCTACTATAACTAGAAATTAGCTAACATGATACGAGCCTTGAGGCGCGTACGAATATTTTTCAAACGCAACGAAAACATAATGATATTCTCTATTCATTTTAAGATGGCAACAAGGAAACTGTCAATGGCATCAGTGGGTCAATGGGCGTTTTTCCACCAGCCGGCACGGCACCGGCACCACAGTTGTCGTACCTAAATCTGACCAAAGACACTGTGCAAAAAGTCGTCGCCGTCGCCGTGCCGTTGCCGGTGCCGTGCCGTGCGTGCGGCTGGTGGAAAAACGCCTAATGTCATCATGAACGGGATCATTGCCATGGATCTTAAAACGCACAGATTATAAATTAAACACGTATACACGCTGAATGCGCCTAAAATACATACATCTCATCCAAAAGTTGATTTAATAACCCTTCGAAGCCAAAACATAAATGGTTGCAGACAACCTATCGACAGAGATTGTGCGGGTGCTTATTTACATAAATATTGCTCTATGAGAGCAGTCGAGAAAGGTATTACCACAAAGCAAATACCAAGAAGAGATGTTGTTATTAGATATCCCTATGAAACAACGCATGACATTTTGCGGAATGAGATTCCGCCACTTCTTTATTTTCTATCTACCGGTCAATAGCAAAACTATTCGCTTCGTTCTATGTCGATGTTACTACATAGTTTAACTATCTCACACTAGATGTCACTAAGTGAAGGATGGTAAGAGGGACGTACAAAGTATCGCCATCTAGTGTCGAGTAGAATTATATTTGAAATGCGAACGTTGACAGAGAGCTGTGTATAGGAAGAACGCCGGTAGTACACTGACTTAAGCCACGCCTACTGTGATGACGTCAAGACCTAGTTGAATCACAGTGCACAGTTTTTACGACGTCTCTTCTTGGTATTTGCTCTGTGGGTATTACCTATTTCACACAAAACCATGCATACATTGCGCCAATTGATTTAACAAAGAAAATATATCAAAACCGAAACACAATGAGCACCGAAACTTGCATATTTGGAATATGTGCAACGTTTTCTATTAAGATTCTTCTATGAAACTATTAACAAATATCAAGGAAATATTTAAAATATCTTACATTTACATACGACAGCCCTGTTTCACAACCGTCGTACCTACAAGCGGTAGTTTAACTACGGACCAAAGACGTCTAGGACTCCGCACTAGAAATAACTTGCATTAAAATAATTCCAAAAAGGGCAGGAGCGGAGGCAACGCCATCATAATTGGTTGGGAGTGAATATTAATGGATTGTGATTGCTCGATCGTAAATCTCATAAATCTTTAAGACGTATATTTCGAAAAAAAAATATCCTAGAGTGCGGAGACCAAAAAGTGGTTAGTCCGTGGATTTAATTTTCAATTTTCACTATATATTTTTGATTTATTTGAGGCGCTGTCAAATACGATTGCTATGCTGATTAAACACAAGTTATGATACAAGATAGTGTTATGTTATAGTTCATTCATTCGATATTATTATTATTTTACATAAACGATCGATTTAAAGAGTCTTTTAATTTATAGGAGATATAAAGGGCGTTTTAATTTACATATTAAGCCAACATAGGCAAAATGGTTTTAGCATGTCACGAGTTTTTTTTTTTACTTGGACTTTGGCTGGAACGCCAAGGTCCGACCTATTGGATATTTCGTGTCTTGTGTGATAAGATGTGAATGAATGTGTGATAAGAATTCGGACCCTTCGGAACGAATTTGACTAATATGAAACAGGGAATACGAAATTTTGATTTCGTCTACTTAACAATGTAATCAGTCCGGGCTGCACATCTCTCTCGCACTCTATTCGAGGATTTCGAAGGATAAAAGTTAAATATTTCTTTCTCAGAAACCAGCCAACTTGTTGGCTGGTTTCTGGTTTTTAGCTTAACAACGAACGGCCTATAGGCATCTAATTTAGTGCCGGCGTTTAATAAATGGCCTAGCCGCCCAACAGAATGGCTAATTTAACTATTTGGCGCCGACATATACACTGGGTGTTTTAGTGTCAAGTATCGTCGTGTATCCTTAGTATTAAGGCAGAATAGTCGGATCTGACAGCGTATGACTGGCCTTTCGTGGTACACGTTGAGTACTATAGTCCGACCGCAAGCGCTGTACCGCGCTTTAGGTATGCGCGGGGAGGTGGGGGAGTGGGAAGGCGAGAGCGATGACGGGTGGGGGAGTGGGACGTCTAGAGCGATGAGTCCCCCGTCTCGCCGCTCGTGTACCTAATTCGCGGTACAGCGTTTGCGGTCGGTCTATAGAGCGCACTGGCGGCAGGACCTACCGTAGATGGTCCCTGACGCCTCGTAAGGTGCTGCCAGGTATTGTGTGCCTCCTTTTATAGCCCTCAGGTTTGGGGGGGGGGGCGCTATAATAAATCTCTTGTATAGATATAGGTCCTTGACCTGTCGCGGTGGGCACGAGGGGTGTGAAACGTGGTCTAGTTGCGGAGCCAGCCGGCGGCGCGCAGGTACTGCGACACGGCCGCGTCCAGCTCGGTGTCGGGCGCGCGCCGCAGCAGCACGCCCTTCAGCGTGATGTACTGCGCCGCGGGCACGCACCACGACGCGCACAGCTGACCAAACAAACACCAAATAAATAAATAGTCAAATTACTGTCCGTGGTGCGTTACAACTGGTCTTCCACCAGTTGTAAGTCTTATTTCTGGCTACTACTGTTATTTTTGTCTCCCGCTATGCTACGGAGGGAAGTGGATAATTATCTTCCAACTCCTCCTATCCATTCTTTTGATTAAATTCGTGCGGGTTCCAAGACAACTTAGGTTTTCCCTGGGACTCGTTGAGGGTCAAACCTTGGCGTCATCGTTGGACACCACTGTCGATCCTGGCTTACAGGAGTAACAGTGGTGGGAGTGTGTGGCAGGCTTAGTACAATTTTTTTTTAAACAAACACGCTTCAATAACGCACACACCTGACGCAATACATATGTTCTACTCGGTAAACGTATATAACGTAATGTAATTTGTCCTAGATCATTTTGTTTAATGAGGGTTAAGCAACGCTTGGCAAGGTCAGTCGAGGATGTGTGACGATTTAGTCGCATTTGAACTGAGCGACTCCGTGCTTCGGAAGGCACGTAAAAAGTCAGACCCGGTTGTTGCAATCTAGGCAGCAGTCGTTCAGCCTTGTCAGAGGGCTTCGGGCGGCTTGAACAACTCTAATACCACATTGGATGACGCAATACATGTGTTGGTCATCATTTTGTAATTATTTTTTGTTCGAGATAATTTTTAGTCGAAGTAACACGTCCAAATGCGAACGTTGTTTATAGCGAACACAGATATTTGCGTAGTTGAGCTAAAACAAAATAACCACACATGCATATTATGCAAATAATACGTAAGTATGTCATATAAAGTGCCAGCATGCATAGGGTTTATTTATTTGTAATTTGTAAATTACTTACACCTACTACTTGTTATCCACTAACACGATATTTGGAAATTAGCAATTGCCTCAGTTTCAGTAATAAATTCGTTGAAATCCGCAAAATACGTATATGATTCGTAATGTCTCATGGTCAGAAATAAATCATATCAATATTTCATCGCCTGACTTAATGAAACTGTGATTATACAGGACAATGAAAAAGCTATCATTTTATTGCTCTCTTATTATAGACGTAGACCTGGCCCCCAAGTCGCCCCCAAGTCGTGATTCTGACCAACCAAACAGAGGGTTCATCAGAATAGAAAAATACAGTGGCAGTTCAATGGCTAAGCGACTCGGTGCCCTAAACGAAGTTCATACCTCTTGAAGTCGCAAACTAAGAAGAAAACTGTGTCAATATGTAAACTGCGGTCAAGCAAGACCGACCCCCAAGCAAATGGGACCAGGGGCCCTACCACCACCTCTTATAGCAGTATTGTTTTAACGTTTCAGCGACTTTTTGTGCAATGACGTTTCTTATTGCCATGACAATAAGGTACGTCATTGTACAAAAAGTCGCTGAAACGTTAAAACGTTCCTATAATTGAATCGCGATAAGAGGTCGTGGTAAGCCCCCAGATCTAGCAGGAAAAGGAGATAGGGTGTCAATTTGAGTGTACGAATGTGGTTACCTGTATTTCATTAGTGTTGAGCAGGTGTCTCGAGCAGCCGGCGCTGCTGCTGCTGCATGAGCTCTTTCTGGAGCATCCACATGCGGTACTTGCGTCCCGTGTGCACCTTGGGCTGGTGGAACTTGAGCCGCTTTCGCCGTCTCTGTTGCACAACAACAAATATAACCATTAAATTTATTACTATCTCATCGATTTATTGTCTAATTGCGCAGATTTTCAGTCCCCAATAGTTATAGCATAATGATGAGGACTTTATCTCTTAAGTATCACCATAGGCTATCCAATAAAAAAATTACCCTGTTTTTTCGTGATGCTCGAACACGGCTGGATAGACTTGGACTGATGGCCTTAAATTCGTTGCAAGATCCAAAACTGAATATTCTTTTCTTCAGGATTTGCTTAATCGCGAAATTCGAATTAGCGAAATTCTAAATTTTATTCGCGAATTCGCTGGACATCGCTGTAGACTACTATGGATCCTGGCTTACTTATAAGTCTCAGTGTGTATAGGGACAAATCCCCATATAAAAATGTTATCAAAGTTCCCTGACAAACTTCTATGCAGTTCTGTACATTACAGTTATTTTATTTGGTACACACTATACAATTTGATATAAAATAAATACACGTATTATATTTTCCTGTTCGTCTCGCTGCGTCACACCTATTTCGAGGCGTGATAAAATTAAAACACATGTTAAAATATGGTAAATTCAGACATACATTACATAAAAATACAAAATATGCAACATAAATAGTTCTCTTATACCCACTACTTGTCGTAAAACTTAATTGATTTGCATACTGTAATTCTACTCTACAGTCATAAAAAAAAATCTATAGCCGCTGAAATGTTGCATAATCTTATCGATGACGTAAGCAAAATGTTTACATCATTGCACACATATTGTTAATTTTACGGATATTAAGAGCCGCCATAGACAGACAGCTTAGAGCAGTCGTGTTGCGGTCGGAGTCGACTTTAACCCGACTGCTCCAAACAGTCAGTGTATTGCGAATGTCAATTTTGTATTGAAACTGCAGATCGCCCAACAGCGACCGCTTTAAGCTGTCGGCACTGACTGCTCCAAGCAGTCCGTCAATGGCTACCTAAGTTATGGCGCAAATTGGTACCTTTTTCTTAGCTGCTGAGTGCTGGTCGGCGTTTGGTCTTTTGTCTGGTTGGTTTCCAGACACCCACTGCTGCCCTGGCGAATATAATAGTTATACGGGATCAAACCCAAAACTACACAACGAAATAGCCTAAGACACGACTGCCGGATTGAAAAGAAAAATATGAGAGTGTAATAGGTGTCTATTAAAATGAATTGGTGCATGCTCGCGCGAGCACTCATTTTATGATAATAATATGTCTATGTCTATGCGTTCCGACGTCAAAACTGAGTGCTCGAGCACGACATGCGCTTGATGTAGACGAAGCCATAGTAGAAAGAGTGGGAAGTACGTAACGAAACGGGTCGAGATTTTTTTTTAGTGTAGCGCACACTTATAAGCCGCGCGCGGTGCGTTTGTATGAAGATAACGTACTTCCCCACTTTTTCTACTATGACGAAGCCGTGACATTTTCATCGTTACGTAAAAAAAAAAAAAAATGTTCCGGCTCACTCATCGTACGAAACGCAGCTGTAATAGCTGCTATCTATCTTCCGTGAGAGGGTGGTACTACCCCGGTCGAGCCCGTATGAGCTGCAGTCGATTGGCTCTACCACCAATAAAATGTAAGGCCCGTATTAATAAATCGATCTCAAGATTGAGATCGAACTTGAGATGCTGATTTTGAATGATGTTCCATACATTAAACGTCAAAACTGCATCTTAAGATCGATCTCAACTTTGAGATATACAGGGTGAAATCGAAATCGCGGGCAATATTTTAAAAAATGACTCAACACATGATTCAGAATATTTTGTGAAAACAAATAAAAAATCTATTGATAAAAAATATTGCTCGGGTAAGCAAATAAGCAAACCATTTAACTGTTATACCTTACCTGGGTAATAAATTCATATCAATTGATTTGTTGATTAATATTCCCTAAATATTCTGAATCATGTGTAGAATCACCGTTTAAAATATTGCCCACGATTTTGATTTCACCCAGTATTTATTAATACGGCGCTAAATGTTGTGTGTGTGTGTGTACCAGCGGGTGGGTGTGGTGGTGGTGCGCGGGCGCGAGGTCGTGGTGGTGGTGGACGTGCGGGTGGTGGCGGCGGTGCGCGGCGTGCTGGTCGTAGTGCGCGCACTCCTCGAGCCGCGTGACGCCGCCCAGCCGGTAGCGGTGCAGCTCGGCCAGACGCACGCGCAGCTCGCGCTCGCGCCACAGCCCCAGCGCCACGCCCGCCTGCTCCGCGCGCCCGTAGAACTGCGCCGTCCAACGGATGCGCTCCGTGAACTCCCTGCACGACACACACGTCATAACGAGGCTAAAGATAGGAGTTCGATGCAAGCGGCAGACGGCAGACGTCAGTCGATCTCATAGAAATTGTGGCGATGACATGTGCCGCGACGGCTGATGGCATTACAATTTCTATGAGATTGACTGACGTCTGTCGTCTGCCGCTTCGATCGATTCGATCGAACTCCTACCTTAATAGCGACACTATGCAACATTGCTAATACAATTCATTTTTCTGATTGTCCGCAAATTTTCTGTAAAATAGTCACGCATTTTACGCCAATCGTGAACATTTCACGGAAATTTACAGTATTCTGCTAGAACATCAGAAAAATGAATAGCATTAGCAATGTTGCATAGTGGCTCTATTAGACCCCGGACCAACTGCATCCCGACTGCAAGCAGGCTGAGACAACAGTTTGTTTGGATGCGGTTTTGGTGCAGCTATACCGAGAGATATAAAAATTAAAGTGCGCGGCTTTGCGCAGATACAGCAACATAAGTCGTTGAACATTTTCAATACTTCAAATGAGTAATACTTTTTATTACAAACGTTGGTGAACGTTGTTGAAACGAAATATTTGCACAGCCACATAAAGTAAATCAAATGCAAAAAAAATAACAATTGGAAATCCGCAGACTCAATAAAAACAAGATAAAATACGTGAAAACATACTTCTTCTCTTTGGCAAGTTTCCCGAGTGTCTTCTGCTTGTTCCGCTGGTTGTTGAAGAACACCGACACCAGCTGGTAGTCTCGCACCAATCTCTTTCTTCTCGTCCTTTCCCGCAAGCGCCGCGTGTATATGTCCACTTGGGATAGTTTCAGAGCTGGAAGAAATTATTTTATATAACACAAACGACTTAGAACTCTAATTCTAATTCAGTACTTTCTGATGTAGACTAATAATATTTAATAGATGTTTTAAACACATATTTATATGTTTAAGTCTTTAAACAACACAATGGTTTGAACTCACCCACATCCAACTCATCATCCTCGGGATTGAGAGATAATGTAGATATTAATTGTTCTGCTTCATGATCATGTTCCTGTAACACACATAACGTAGTCATTACTCATTATAGTTAGTAAACAAGTTTCTTTCTGTACAAAGTCCAGTGTTATGATTCATTAGCATACTATAACTGTTTGAAAAACATTAAAATAGTGTTTAAACATAAATCAAGGCATTTTATCAAAATCAAAAGTCAAGTCTTTTTAATTACCAACATGATTCCTATATTTAATTCATTAAATTATTAACAAATTATGTACACACACAGTCTAGGTACAATAAAAGTATCTGAAACATTTACCCGTTCAAAGTCATCTCTGTTGGGCATGTATCCAAGTTGTGCCGCTTCATCAGACATGACAGCGAGGTGGGGCAGGCGGGACACGGCGCTGGGCCCCAGCGGGCCCTCGTCAGTGTCCGCGCAATGCAGCGACGGCCGACTGGTGCTCTCCACATTGCCCCACGTAGCTCGTCCGATGCTACCTTCCAAATACCTTTGGATGTACTCATTCTTGGCCTCTGAAATTATCCGTAATTACAGTTCATATATTTAGGGCCTGTTACTGAATTTTCGTTTTACTTTTATCAACCAAATAAATAAGTATTGACATAATGCATCGGAAAATATCAAATTTATTTGGTGAATAACTTTGTAATCCGGTGTAATATAACAAATGTTTACCTTCTGGTGTGCGGGTTTCTATATGTTTGGCTATATCCTCCCAATTACCAAAGCCAAACTGTTCTATAGCATCCAATAGTCTGACTGCCTCATTTGCAGACCAACTACTGCGTCCGAGGAATATTCCAAACGCTCCAGAGTCCTAAAATCATACTGGCGTGAATTTATATAGTAGGAAAATAGTTTAAGTAAGACGCGCCGAATAGATATTGAAACCTTTAACAAACCATATACTGATAGGAGTGGTCATTTTTGTGTGATCCTATTTCCGCTCCCAGAGAAAAACACTGAAAAATACGAAAAATATTATTATTTTTATAAGGAAAAACTTGACAATTTTAAATTTTGCGCCAAAACTGTAAACAAAGATGGCAGCGAAGCTACTTTACCTGCAAACAAATCTCAAAGTCGATACATTCAGCACATTTTACACGAACACCATTAATTTCCTCTTGACAATAAGTACAATTATATTTAGCATATAAATCTGAAAACGACATGATTTTATTGACGATAAAACAAACAAATAAAGACAAACGTTGGCAAAATTCGGTTCACTACTCTTTCGCCATTTTTATTAATACCATAGACTAGATAGACCGACAGAGTAGAGTAGAGTAGAGTAGTAGTCATCGACTTCGTAACCAAAAAATTATCTTTGGATTTATTGATAAAAGACAATTTTTAATCGCCAAGTATAATTGGAAACACAATGGCTGTTTTCACATTACACGGCACGGCACCGGCGACGGCATGGCGGCAGCTTTTTCATTGGTCAGTGACCCGTTGTCATTGGTTATTGACCAATGAAAACCCCGCAAATAGCTGTCACTGTGCCGTGGCCCCGGTGCCGTGCCGTGAAATCGAAAAATGGCCAATGTGTACCTATAATTTTGTTATCTTGTGCATCCTATGTGCATAGCAGATTACTGGGTATCGTTGGACACGGACACACAAATAGGTAATTTACATTGCATTCCCTCCTCCGTAAGTTCGCTAATATCAAAAACAATCGAGAATTTCCGAACGCACGTTTCTTTTTTTGACACTTGACAATGGGTATCCTAAAAATTAGAGATGTGATGTTTAGGTAAATTTGGTACTTATTCCACCTAATCCTAATCCCCATAGTTACCTAATCCATTGAATCCACCTAATCCACGTAGCGTAATTGGCATGAAGTCCACAGAGATGGAGCGGATGGTAACTAAACCGCCACTCGTGAATTTTAATATTAATAATACGAAGTCTTTGTTGTGCCAGCTAGCCCATGTATAGGTAGCCTATATTATTACTTTGCCTACAAATGTCAAAATACATACTTACTTTTCTTTGTTTACAAAGTTTTCAGTTTTGATTGGAATAGACTATACCTATGCTACGCTAGACCTGGACAAACTGGAATTTACCGATCAATGACAGAGACAGAAACACGCGTTTCACGTTCCTGGTATTAGATTGTAGTCTGTGGGAATGGTATTAGAGATGGGTTGGACTAGGTAAATTTGGGACTAGGTGCACCTATTCCTAGTATTTAAAAATACGTGATCCAAACACCTGTTCCACCTAGTCCACCTAGTCCACCTTGTCCGCCTAGTCCACCTAGTCTCCAGTACTTATCGGCTATGGTTTGCGTACTTAGTCCTTAGATCCATAATAGGACTCGATACATGAGATCAAATGGGGACAAAAATTTACTATTGCTAACTTCAGTTAGATGTCGCCTACTGCTTACTAATGATGATGATGATGATGATGACGATGATGATGACGATGATGATGACGATGATGATGATGACGATGATGACGATGATGATGATGACGATGATGATGATGACGATGATGATGATGATGATGATGACGATGATGATGATGATGATGACGATGGTGACGATGATGATGATAACTTCCTTTTAGAGCCATATTTGTTATAAAGACAAAAATAGGTTATCTCAACAATTTAACACAAAAATATGATAATAATACTACTTGGTACTAGAAGACTAGTTACCTACCATATACTATGTAGACTAAGCAGTTCATAATACTCATAATAATACGCGATATGCGCACGCAATCGAGAGAGCATCACGTCCGCTGGGACGTGTTGAGTGAAATACTAGGTGGACTAAGTACTCTCCAAATTGGAATAGGTGCCGCCTAGTCTCGTAAAATACCTGTTCTTCGCACCTGTTCTAGTAAATACGACTCATCTCTAAATGGTATTATGTGGAATCCGTGGAACAATAATGTGATATTTTTGGATTAGGTGCGGCCTAATCTGGTGAAATACCTAATCCAATATTTATGCCTCACCTCTAATAATAATAGTGCTGCTGACTGCTGATTATCTGTGGATTTATTTTGATTGTATTTCATTTCAGTGCTATTTTGAAATAAATAATTTCGTGGAATTATAGATACCCGTTTGAAATCACAGTTCATAGTATAATCACCTGTAGTAGAAGTATTAAAGTTTGTTTTGTTTTCATGTATAGCACGGCTGTGCTGAGTTATGTGAGTGAGTGAAGCACAGACCACTATTGTAAAGTGAAGAGGGCTCGGCCGTCCGTGCAATCTGTCTCCGACTATGAAATCCAGCAAGCGAAGACTGCAGGCACTCACCGAAGGCTCTGATGGATTGCCCAACTATCTTAAAATGGAAGATTCCGAGACATCAATCCCGCCAGTGTTTAGATCGCGTTTGCATGAACTATTTTCGCAGATTGAAAAAGAGTTTGACCTTCTTTACTCAGAAAATTTAAACCGTAAGTCTGAAATCAATGTATCATATTGCATACATTAACGATTTGTATCTTTACATACAATACAAATATTCTCATGTCTCATTAGTTCTCATTAGTAATAAACAATGGTTAATAGATTCTAACAGCTGTAGGAATGTAAACAATAATCAAGAAATGATTAGTGTGTGATGAAAAAGAATCACATTATTTATTAAAAAACAGAGACAGTGTTTAATAGAGGACCTACCTTCACCTATAAAAAATATTATTTTAACAAAGGTCTATAGTTACGGTTAGTTGCATGGCCCAGGGAAATTTCCTGGATAGGCTGAGCTCCCTTTGGGTGTCAATAATAAAGTGGGCCCAGGGGGCTGGCAATGTTCCCAGAGATGTGCAGTCTACCATACATACAGTAAATTTTATTTGGGATCTATAATCTATAATTAAATGGGAATTCCAATTAAAGTCGACACTCAAAAAACATCTGTATCCTCAACATGTAACTTATTTCAGTTCAAGAAAAAATAGACATACTGAGCGAGAAGTTAGAACGAGAGAGCTATGTAGGTGATAAGCAGAATGATTACATAGAGTTTGATGCAAGTGGGAAGAACTCCAAAGTCAAATGTGAGTATCAGTTTTACAGATAATCCCACTAATATTATAAATGTGAAAGTTAGGATGGATGGATGGATGGATGTTTGTTACTCTTTCATGCCAGAACGGCTGAACGGATCTGGATGAAATTTGGCACAGAGATAGATTATAGTCTGGAATAGCACATATGCTATGCTATGCTTTTTATCCCGATAGTATGTTCTCGTGGGACAAATGCGCACACAAAGTCGCAGGCAAAATCTAGTAATAAATATGGATTGAACTTGTTACCTGATTAATGGGAGGTAATATTGTTGTTTTGAAAGACATCGGAGTTCACTATCTCGAAGTGTGTTTGTATGGTAGACTATGGCGCCCTGTGTATGGTATCAGTATTTATAGAACACCATTCATGAAATATGGATGCACTACAGTGCACCTGCTTGCCTACTCCTGTGGGGTATAGCTACAGGTGTAATAGTGCATTTATTATTGGAATGTTATAAGAAATGGAAAAGCAAAAGGATTACAATTAAGTGAGTTTTAAATAAATAATATACAAACAAGGAAGTAGCATTGTAGTAGTATATAGCCAGGAATTTGATAACAGCACTATCCACTCAATAAATTATTCTGAACATAATATCTGTTCAAATATCTTGTTTTATTTCCTGCTTTGAATTTGGCAACTGGTATTGAACAATCCAATATTTGCATATTTTTATATTACATAATTCTGACTTCACATATTTAATTAATTGTATTGATGTCATACCTACTTTTATGTTATAATTGTTAACCAGAACTAATATGATATTAGTGCAGTTTATGTTGGTACACAACTAAACTTGGCTAAACTAAATACATTGCCATCTTTCTCATAATCTCAACATCTAAGCAAGATGTAAACAATTTTAGATGGATCAAATATAGTTTAGTCATCATTTCTTCTCTCTCCTGCCCCATTCCCAGTTCAAGTGGGTTCGAGCCTCCTTACGTCGGCGCCAGGATAATCGATCCTGGGTTGTCGTTGGTGCGATGTTTAGGGCTTCCATGTCCTTTTCGATTGGCCCACCATGTAGCGGCTGGCCTTCTTCTTCCTCTTTAGTTATAATTTGTAGCCAACATAATAAGCACCAATTTTAATGTCAAGCATCATTGACAGGATATTACGAAGTGATTAATGGTTCTTTTGGTTGCTAGTGTCCCAGAGCAACTCTCAGAAAGTCAAAGCTAGTCACAAGCTGAGAGTGCAGACAAGTAAGATAGTGTCAAGCTTCAAAGCTCCCACATACAACTGCCAGTTGGTACGGGAGTTCACTGGCCATAAAGACGGCATATGGGATGTGACCTCTGCAAGACCTGGACAGGCGCTCTTTGGCACAGCTTCTGCTGGTAAGTTTGTGTATATGGCACATACCTTATGTAATAAAGATAATAAATGAATGAGTAAAGATCGCTTAAGCTAAGATAAGCAAGTAATATTGCCTGCATTTTATGATATCAGTCAGCACAATCAAACGGGTGCAATTGAATTATGCTGGCTAGTGCTAATCACTTGCTTGCTTGCATTGGTTTTTTTTTCTAATTCCTGCAAATGACTTCTACAAATGTTTCAATTTTTGTGAAGTAATAGGAACTCATGTGTGTTTAGATGTGTTACATGATACCAAAATAATGTCAAACATGTTACATCAGATTGTTAAAATGTCACTATGTAATGAACCAATATCAGTTTTAATTTAGTTTGTATGTAAGCACCTCTGACCCAGATATTTGATTGCAATAGTAGTCACTATTACACATCCTTATCCTATATTAGACTAGGTATTCTATTAAAAGGAAAATCAAGTAACAGTAATGTTGTGTTGGAACATTAAATTAACATGAGTATAGTGAGATGGTTACTGATGTCCCTTCCAGAAATGTAGTATATAACAGACGCTTTTTTGTACCATATAAAATGAAAAAGAGTTTAATAAACTTGTTACAATACAACATTACGTAAATTATATAATAGGCATGCATGTGTCATTCCTTTGTTATACTCTGCCATAGTTATCCTTACGTCTCAAATACACGAGTGGCACTTTGCCGTCGACACTAGTCGGCGACTGTTGCTGACGTTATTCGGCAGTAGCTGTGACATGTCAACGGCTAGCGCCGACCAGTGCCGGCAGCTGCAGTTGTAGCGGGTTGGCCGACCGTCGACGGCAAGTGCCGCTCGTGTGTTTACGGCCTTACTAAAATATGATACAATCGTAGACCACACGGCGTGCGTATGGAGCGTGGAATGGGGCAAGTGTCTGCTGCAGTACACCGGGCACTCGGGGTCAGTGAACTCGATCCGGTTCCACCCGGCCCGGGACATCGCGCTCACCAGCAGCGGCGACAACACCGCGCACGTGTGGCAGGCGGCCGTCAACTGGGACTTACCAGTAAGTATTGTAATTTTTTCTTTTGTAGGTACCTTTCTTCTACTTTTATGGGTGTCCACAAATCGAAGACTTGGTGCGCCTGTTTACATTTCCCATATTGAAAGTGTACACTGGAGAACGCTGTATAGTATAATACATACAGCTTTCTTATTAAGACTCAAGTTCTTAATGCAATTGAATGTAATATTTGAAAGGGTTCTTTGATACCAACGGACTGATTAATCATCAAAACCTATCAATATAGTAAATTAAAAAAAAACAAAGCCTAGAACTCATTTCGGCGCACGGCATCGAATATTATTTGCAAACTGTAATAACACACGTTGAATAGTAGTCGAAATAAAACAAACATTAAGAGATAGCTAAATAAATGAGCTGCAATCCGCCGAACTAGATCTAATAATACATAAATATACCACCACCAAGCCAACTAGGCGCCTGTCAAAGGTGACGACACCCCCACAAAAAGGCGGTGGCGGGTATGCGGGCGTGGAAGCCCCATTCCATCCGAGTGCCTAGTTGGCTTGGTGGATTAGTACCACACTTATCTTCGTTCTTTGCTCATGTAGGCTAACATTTATCTCTGAAAAACTGTCAAAAGTGTGTTGTTTTAGCGCGGACAGTCGTCAGAAGAGGAGTTGGAGGGCGGCGGTGAAGAGAGCGTGGGCGAGGGCGGCGAGCGCGCCGAGGTGCTGCGCACGCCGCTGAGCGAGCTGGCCGGCCACACCGGCGTCGTGGTGGCCGCCGACTGGCTGGCCGGCGGCGACCACGTCATCACCGCCTCCTGGGACCGCACCGCCAACCTCTACGACGTCGAGACCGGCGACTGCTTGCAGGTGCTCACAGGTCAGTCAGATGATCCTACTAATATTATACATGCGAAAGTAAGTGTGTGTGTGTGTGTGAGGGTGAATGTTTGTTACCACCATAGAGTAAAGACTAAAGATAGAGGTGCCCTTATTAGATTTCCCTATGAAACAACGCGTGGAAATTTTGCGCGGGGTGGCGCGGGTGGTGGGGGTTAAAAACTGGGAGGGCAATTTACAAGCTCCGCCTCCCTGATCTACCGGTAAATAGCATAACTACTGGGTTCGTTTTATTTCGATGTTAGTACGTAGTTTAACTTTTTCACACTAGATGTCACTAAGTGTAGGTTCATATAAAAAACGTACCGAGGGTCGCCATCTAGTGTCGAATAGAATTATATTTGGGATGCGAACGTTGGCAAGACGTCTGCACAGGACGAACGCCAACAGCACACTGACTTAAGCCACGCCTACTGTGATGACGTCACCGGCCGAGCTGTGCGATGTAATAGCAACGCGGCCTGGTAGCTTAGACCCAGTCCTTTATATGGTTCGTCTATGGGTACCACGTATCTCCATAACTACTAAACCGATTTTAATGAAATTTTAAACGTAGATAGTGTAGGCTCTGGAATAAGAGATAAGCTAATCTTACATATCAATATCCACGCGGGCGAAGCCGCGGGGCACAGCTAGTATACGATATTCGCACATCGACTGTTCTTTTCTGGTAGTGAGTGATCACGGTGCAACTCACACAATGAGTACCAGACCACTCGTAGTCGACTCATGGTCCGCGCGTGGACAGCTTGCGAGCGAGGCGAGACGGTGAGCCTACGGGGTTGATGCAGTGAACGTATAGAATTCCATATAAAAAAGTGACCATACCAGGCAAGGCAGTGCTGGTCGGGTGCCGGGTGGGAGTAATGAGCAGTTTCCTTTTTAGCTATATTTTAAGTATGAGTGTCACTCTTACTAAGTTTATCAATCCTGTGCCGCTGCACCAGGTGATTAGTATAAATAAGGGAAGGTGGTTCGTATCGTCAGGTCACGACCACGAGCTGACGCACGCGTCGGCGCACCACTCGTCGCGGCTGGTGGTGACGGCGTCGCGCGACACCACCTTCCGGCTGTGGGACTTCCGCGAGCCCATACACTCCGTCTCAGTGTTCCAGGGACACACAGAGTATGTCACGCACTATATTTTTTTTCTTTTTATCGTGTTGGCAGTTGGCAGGGCCCATTGCTCGTAGAACTTGCTGGACCGACGACCTGGTGAAGGTCGCGAGAATCTGCAGGATGCGGGCAGCGCAAGACTTGTCACTCATTATAGCGAACCTTGGGGGAGGCCTATGTCTAGCAGTGGACGTCTTTCGGCTGAGATGATAATGATCGTGTCGATGGTTCTTTTTGCCAAAATTCTGCTACCCATCGAGACTTCAGACTTGACTAACTTGAGAAATAAATCTGATGGCCGCGTGCGCGCGTGTTCAGGTGGTCTGAGTATAAGCCGGTTAATGGAGAGTTGCAGGATAACTGTATTTTTTTATTTATTTTTTGCAGAAGCGTCACATCCGCAGTATTTACGAGAGAAGACAAAGTGGTTTCCGGGTCAGATGACCGATCGGTCAAGGTATATTCATTCACCAGTATCTTATTTCTTGAATATTTTCCGATAATGTATCTTCGCCCTACTCGCTATCTCTTAACCCGTGTTATCATGACTTAATCGTCAGGTATGGGATGTTCGCAACATGCGGTCGGCCCTAGCGACCATAAGGTCGGACTCGTCGGTGAACCGCGTGGGCGTGAGCTGCAACGGGCTGATCGCGATCCCGCACGACAACCGTCAGGTGCGGCTCTTCGACCTGCAGGGGCAGAGGCTCGCGAGACTGCCGCGCTCTAGCAGACAGGTGACTTTATACTTCTTACCCCCCCCCCCCCCCCTCCCCCCACTCTCCCTCCCTCTCTAATCTCACGTGAGATTTTTCAAAGCCATATTCTAGAGGAGAAACATGTTTTACTCAATTTAACCCAGTTTTCTCGCAGTTTTACACTGTTTCTTGCGGTAAAAAAAAAACGTGAGATTTGCCGAGACTCCCCCTCTCTCCCACGTGAGATATGGCTAGAACCCCCTCCCCCCTACATGCCTCACGTAATTTATGGACGCCCCTTACTAGCAATGTGAATACATAGCAGTGGGGCTAGCACACGCAACAAGACAAGACTTTTGTCAAGCACTATGTCGCACCGAGTCGCTTTCTCTCTTAATGCATAGGACATAATGAGACAAAATTAATTTATCTCGCGTTTTGTCTCGTCGCGGTCGGTTGTGTACTAGTGCAGTAGTCCTCTTAGCCATTACCCCAAAACTAAGCTAAATGTTTGTGCTAGGAGTCTGTAAATGACTGTGTCTACTAGAGGCGAGCGGCACGCCCGAACAGTCAGTTTTGACGTTTATGCGAGGCTTAGGCGTGGTGGCTCGGGGCATGTGTACGCTACCTTTAATGTAACGGTAGGCAAGGCACCGGGTCTCAAACTTAATAAATAGAAGAGAATGAGAAAAAAACTAAATAACTCACGTGTGTGCTGTGGTGGTCTTTGAACTTTGTCGTAGCAGGTCGCAGCAGGTTACATATATATATTTGCACTGGTACCTTTAGCTTCAAAATCAAGTCTGGTGAAGCTAGTAGATACATAATCATGTGCTCTGTCTCCAGGGCCACCGTCGCATGGTGACATCAGTCGCGTGGGCTGAGGACGTCTCGTCCAATCTGAACTTCTTCAGCTGCGGCTTCGACCGGCGCATCCTGGGCTGGTCCATCCAGCCTTCCAAGGAGAACTAATCACTAAGACTTACAGGTTCGTTCATATAGCGAAATACTGTTCAATAACAATTTTAAAGTCCGGGACAGACCAGCCCCTCTAGCCTAGAGGCTTCGTCTACGAGCGTTTCTACAAATCGCTACGTTTGATGTATGGAAATGATATAAGTCACGTGATCTACTTATCGACTTGTAATGTAATTTACATACATTTAAGCGTAGCGATTTGTAGAAACGCGCGTAGACGAAGCCATTTGGCTAGGGAGGCAGATACGTGGCGTGACGTGACGTGCGCATGCACCAGTTGTAATGTATGAAACTATAAGAATGATGCCAGACCAAATGCGTGACGTCATGCCACGCTACGTATCTGGTCTGTCCCTGCCTTAAAGCGAGGAGACAGCAGTAGAGGCGATGTTGCAACTTAGATGAAACCTTAAAGTGACTGCTATGAAGTTCATTTTAAATTGCAGCGGTCACGCTAAGAATATGATGATATCAAAATAGTATGCGGTAGATAATCTAGTTATATGTAAAAAGAAAATTGTTCTAACTGTTGTAGTCCATGGTTTAGTACTTGGACCTCTGTACTAATGATGACCTTAAGTGCGATATCGCACGAGGCAACCATGGTTGCGCCACCAGCGGGTGATTCGATAGCCGACATCGAATTGGTTTAGCTACTAAGCGGACACCAGGTGCGATACCCTCCATACAGGTCTATACATTTTGTTGGTGGAGCGACTGGTTGCGCTACCACAGGTGTCCTCGTGAGATATAGCACTAAGATGTTTGTGGGTTGCCTATTTATCCCAAATAATATTATTGTTTTATTTCGAAGCACAAATGCTAAGTGATTAATGTATGATATTTTGATTGTTGGTTTTTAGTAGTCTATTAGTGTTTTAGGTTTCCTTGTTCGAATATTCGCTATTTTAGGGTTATTGGTGTCATGTAACCATACTTTTAACTTAATATTGGGCCAAAAGGATTTAGTTTGTTGTTTAACAGTGAGTTATTGACTAAAATTATATTAAACGTAATATGTAAGGGTCAAGTTTAGATAAGTTTAAGAACATTAAAGTTTCCTTGACGTATATCGGTACCTTGTATTTCGAAAATATGTAAAGTAATGGGTTTCGTATCTCACTACTAATAGTCCCTCCAAATAAGTTGAATTGCTTGTGGAGCAGGTACACGTCAAAAGTGTAAGGGCGATAGCCCATTGGCGATTTGCAAGCGTGTTTCTATTAACGTGCTTACTTCGCTGGGAACAAACTCAAGAACAACTGTAGCGTTTATAAATCGACAAAAAACAATATTTTAGCGTTGACACCCTTGCAAACCGCCAGTGTACTATCGCCTTTATGGGCGTTACCTATCGCTTTGACTACTGGCTCTTCAAAATTATAACACATTTATTCAGAATTTACTAGTTCTATATGTATAGTTCTATATCTTAATAGTTATTGCGCACAAATAAATATTTAAGTTTGAAACAGAAAATAACTTGTAGCCAAATCACACTACACCATATAACGCATGCCTTCTGTAAGTCTGCACGAATGTGTCACTTAATAGAAGCTGTCTTGGTTGAACAAGTGTCTGATGATAGACTGTAAAAGAATGGATTAATGATTAGGGATTTTGACATGACTAGCAAGTTCGATCGATTTTAATACAACCACTTGCCGTGTAAGTATCCGTGTGACATATCTGTAGGTAACTATATTATCGTCCTAGTCAACGAGTAACAAGACGAACAAACCAAAGGTTGTTGAGCTAGACATTACCACCTTAAAATTGGAGAACTTAAGCGCTGGAGTCCTCCAGAACGGTGGGCGTCATATAACGGCCGCACTAGAACAAAAAAAAACGGTGTCCAACCGGTCTCTAGGCAACCGCGCCATAGTTGACAGCCAATGTTCTAGTGCAGCCGTTATAATGACGCCACCGTTTTGGAGGACTCCAGCGCTTTAGACCTTAAGACACATTTCACTAAATAGTGCTCAATTTAGCTTGAAAATATAAAAGTGACGCATGTTACATCAGGCTGTAAGCCACAATAATTTACAGATAAATATTAGAGGCACATACAAATTGAACGCAATAATAAACGTGTGAGCACAGACCAATAACACAAGGCGCCACTTATGTCAACTATTGTATGAGAATACAATCGACAAAAGTTTGCGGGATAAGACAGCTAACTTTTATTGGTCCGTTCAATGTTAATTCTTGAACGAAACAATCAAAATATCCGGTGCGGTCGCACATTATGCTGTAATTTATATGTTAGGCGACCGGAGTGTGGGTGCCCAGCTATGTAGCGTCTACAGGTTATTTGTCTGTGTGTGTGAGGCACACTACATATTTTATCGATCATTTGAGTGATGTTCCATTATACCTTGTGTGTAAATGGATAAGTAATAATTTATTTTAAAAAAATGGTTGGCCTTATGGACATCACATATCGAAAACAAATGGTATTACATCACAGAAAAAAAATATTAAAATGCGTTTTTGTAGTAAGTATATGGGAATATTAGGTTAGAACTGTCCCGTGTTTCCATTCCATGTTGAGATAATTTGTTATACATAAGTTGGTTGGAATACTTGATCTAGCTCAGAAAAAACATAGTTGTTTTAAAAATTATGTAAAAAGAAGTATACTTGTTTGACATTATTTGATAGAAATTGTTATTTACCAAGTAAAGGGTGACCTTTGTGCTATGTACTCAAATGCGCAGCGTAAACGATTTGCTTACTGACAATGTCATCTGAAATCGGATTACAATTTAAACACAGTTTATGCCAAAACTGTAGATGGCAAAACCATTTGTAAATACTTAATTATCGTTACTGAAAGCGAAATAACGTAAATTGTAAAGGGGTCTCGTTCACAATATATTCAGAATAAAGTCCATTTTGATTATCTGCCTCATTCGATATCGTGATAGCGGCCCGTATTGTAAATAAAATTGTAATATTTAAATTATTTTTTCATATAGAAATATTAGTTACATGTTTACGTACAAACTGAACGATGTTTATGAAATGTAATTAATAATTATGTAAAGGTTATGCAAAAACCTCTTTGACACCTTACATCGTTGATTAGTGCTCATACGCACTGATACATTGGCCGTTTTTCCACTACCCGGCACAACACCGGCACCGGGGCGGCACGGTTGCCATTGGTCAAAGTCAAAGTCAAAGCGTTTATTTTGTTTAGGCCTACGGGGGCACTTACAAATTGTCATTTTACATTTTTTCCTTAAATTCTACTGCCGGATCGGAAACGCGACCTCGACTGAGAAGATCCGGCAAGAAACTCAGCGGGTTTGTCTTTTTTTACATTGTTTTTTTTTTATCGCCATTTACTTATTTTAATACAATGTAATTTGGTAAACAATAGCTCCAGTGTGCTGCCTTCCGAAATAAGCAAGGCAAGACACGCTACACTTTAACATGACACTGTTATTAACAAAGTGTATTTGAGCGATCAGTCCCAAGCTGATTTATCTTCCAAGTAATCCGAGATTTTGTAATAGGCCTTTTGACAGAGTTTAGTTTTAACTATAGTTTTAAACTTATTAACAGGCAGGTCAGTGACCAGTTGACATTGGTCACTGACCAATGAAAACTCCGCAAAAAGCTGTCGCCGTGCCGTTGCCAGTGCCGTGCCGGCTAGTGGATAAACGGCCATTAGGTTCCACGCGCGGATGAATCCGGCCGACCTGAAGTTAGTTGAAGCAGCGCTGTGTTTCAGCGCGCTAAAGTAGTCACGATAGTAAGTTAGCAAATGCAATGAGGTAGCGATTTGCTGCGCCTGTATCGCGCTAACTTTAAACGTTAATTATAGTGATCTAAGTAGCCGAAATTTCGTGACGCTAAGTGCGTGTGCGCAAGTGCGTATGAAGGTATCTATTCTGTGTTTGTTGATATTCTAGTCGAACATAGCACTCCTTTTACTGTTAGCCTTTACTCTATTTATGGCCGAAAATTGTCTTCATTATTATTGTATTGTGATGTCTGTATTTAATAATAATGATAATAAATCAAGAAGCATAATAATGAGTATTATTGATAATTATGGAGTTATCAGTTGTTATAATATCTTCTATAAATATGATCTGAATATTTTTGTTATGCCGAGTATGGTATGAAATACATTATAATGTGATTATGAAACACGTTCTTTTATTCCCCTTGCTACGGGCTTACGGGCCAGCAATATATGGCATAGCTCACAGAGAACTATAATATTATATTGGGAAGATCTGCTTTAGAGTAGACGGGCTAGACCGCTAGCCCACTAGGCAGATGTTTCTCTGCGCATTTTAGACAATTTTATTATAAGTACAACACGTCCTCTGTCTCCGTCGATTATTACCTACGCAAAGAAAATATCGATGTCGATATATTTTGCCAAACAACCCTATTTTTTAAGTTAGTTTTACGGCCTTGGGTACAAGCCCTTTGGAGTCTCCAAACAACCCTATGGAGTTGAAGTGTTGCCAACTTACCGCTTTTTGCGCCAGTTATTGCTAGAGATGGGTTGTACTAGGTAAATTTGGGACAAGGTGCACCCATTCCTAGTATTTAAAAATACGTGATCCAAACACCTGTTCCACCTATACAACCTAGTCTCAAGTACATCGGCTATGGTTCGCGTACTTAGTCCTTAGATCCATAATAGGACTCGATACATGAGATCAAATAGGGGCAAAAACTGCCTTTTGCTCACTTCAGATGTCGCTACTGCTTTGTCATTCTCCATAGTAATTATGTAAACAAACTTGTTTAGATTAAAATAATTCCATAATATATTGATTGCGTCGTCACACTTTCGCAGTACGGTACGGTACTTGGTACTTGGTGCGTCAGCGGACGTGTTGAGCGCTAATACTAGGTGGACTAAGTACTGTCAAAATTGGAATGGGTGCCACATAGTCTCGTAAAATACCTAGTCTTCGCACCTGTTCTCTAGTAAATACGACTCACCTCTAAACTGCACTTGTTGTGACTGCACTGACCAGGGTTGCCAGATCGGCCCCTGGGGGGCCGAATATCGGCCCTTGAGATTTTATGTCGGCCCTTGCCAGCCATCGGCCTTTTTGGGCCTTTCCCCGCTATCAAAAAAATATTATTTACATATACGTCAAGATTAGCCTTTGCCATGACTTCCTCCGCGTGGAAATATTTTAAGGACAGTTTGGCTTTTCTTTTGTCTTTTATGGATAATATGTCCCTGTTTTTCATTTCTCCGAAACTTATTTAAACCATTAATATACCAAGGGTCTCAAAAGTATGAAATAATAATAAAACTACGTATACGGTTGATGATATGTAGATGATTAGTGAAGACCGACTATACGTAACTATAATAGTTTCTGAGTTATGGGCCTTTGAATATTTGTGATAACTTTTGTGTTTCGGTACTCATCCCAACCAAGTCCGTACTTTTATGACACACTATATAAGTTTTACTAAATAACGTTTTTTATTTAAATTTCGGCCTTTCCTGCCAAAAGTCGGCCTTTTTCGACAAAGCTTTCGGCCCTTTTTGAATTATGTGCTGGCAACACTGGCACTGACTGACTGAAAATGATGGCTTTTTGGCGGGAAGTGGAAAAGTCATGTTGTCATTTTTGTTTTAATTTCCAAAACTTGTGTTTTCGTGTATTATACCTAGTGTGTAATATTGGTGGAATATTAACCATTATATAGTCATAAATGTGCGTGAGTGTGGGCAATTGGAACAAAAGTGATGAAACATGATTTTCGGCTTCTCACAAGAAGTCTAGTAATTTGTCAGTAAAGTATCCGCCACTTTACTGATAGGGTTTGGGGGGGTAGAAATAAGGTAGTTATAAGGTAGATTTAAGGTAGTTATAAGGTAGAATTAAGAAAAAAATGTAATAAAAGTATACTGATGTTAGGCTCCAAAGGGCTAGTTCCCAGGGGCCGTAAAACTAATCTTATAAAAAAAAAAAAAACTGACTGAAAATTCTCAATTGGAGGAAAACTGTATAAAATTAAGTTTCTGTTGTGTTTTTGATTGGATTTGATTTTGTTTAGTAGCGTAGATAGTTGAGATTCAAATTATTGTAAAATGGACGAGTTACGGGCGTTTTTCAATCCTTGTCCATCGAGTTCGCAAGTGATCAAACTTCGCGGACCGCTTACCGGTGGTCATCGGATTACTAAACTGGACCCTACCATGGAGCTGAACAGGGCGGAAGCACATCGGCACTCCGAAATAATGTGCGGGACAGAATATGCCCACGAACTCAAAGAAAGGGAAATAGAATTATACCGGAGGGTAAGTACCTAAATAATAACAAAGTTATTGGTCAGCACAGCGGTTGTTTATATTCACACGGGCTAAACTTTGTATGTATTAAAAGGTACCTTCTTCTACCTATAATATTGGACCAACCGACCAATTAATCTCTTTTGTGTCTTCACCAAGACCTATGTTGACATTGGCAGAATTATATTGGGCCCGATTCAGTAATTGAAAGAGGCCATTAACTAAAAATATTGTATTCTTATTACCTCCATACACTACACATTCACAGAATGAAATAGAGCGTCACCAATACGAGATAAGAGGTGGTGGCATGGAGTCACTGGAGTACCTCCCGTCTGGTGGAACCTCAACACAGGACATTACGTTGACCGAGGAAGCTATGACGGAGGTGTACAGCAAATATTCCTTCCAAAAGAAAGAGGACACTAATAACTTAGCCATCAATGAGTATAAGCAAGAGGTAATTACATAATATTCAGTTTAGTTTTCATACTTACCAGGAAATTTGAAATACTTGATGTTTTTATCCTTAAAACTGTAGCCAGCTAACTAGTTGGTTATCAAATCTAAACCACAAAGCATGCTTAAAGTACTCTACAATGCCCCTAAAATTACACCCAGTAATTGTATTCCAGAATATGGCTATTTAATATTTCAAAGCATTTTTTAGATTCTAAAAGATATCTCCGCAAATCCGGTAGTAATTGTAGAAGGACCCACTGGCTGTGGAAAGACCACACAAGTGCCACAATGGATCCTCGACAACTGCCACCAGGCTCGCAAACCATGTAAGATTGTGGTAACACAACCGAGGAGGATTGCTGCCATATCTATCGCCAAGAGAGTTGCTCAAGAGAGGGGATGGGAAGTTGGCGATCTGGTTGGTTATCAGGTAAGAATGTTCGGAGGTTTTCTTGTTCGTCGCAATGACATTGGCCTTCTGGATTGGAATATGTATGCAAAATATTAAAAATAATTATTTGTGATGTGAAAAACTATTGTGTCACAAATCCGAAAATGGTTTCCTAGGTCCTTCTCCATCTTTTGGTGAAAAAAAATATTGAAAATTCCGAGCCGCCTTGAAAATTTGGAAATATATGTGAATGTTGCTTGTTTAATGCCATGATATTATTGGTTAGAAGTGTTTTGAGATCCTGATTTGTATATCACAGGTTGGCCTGGATAACAAAACCACAGCTGATACACGCATTCATTACGTCACCACTGGTGTTCTACTGCAAAAATTGGGTAAGATATTTACAAAATCTTTTGACTGTTCCCATCAACCTGACAGTCCAGTAAAATACAAAATTCCAAATTAGGGACCATGTCAACTGATCGACCATCAATCTATGATGGCGTAATAAAATGATTCACCATCGATCGATAGTTTCTACAACATCCAATCGATCTGCTCGATTTTTCATCGACTGACAGTTGATCGTGACAGTATGTAATGTAGAATGGCGCTCGCGTCATTGATCGATATTATCAATATTCGTCGATCAGCCAAAGCTACGTCGATCGTTTGATGTGGTGACACCCTTAGTGTATATGTATAGAACGCTGAATACGCCTTTATGTAGCTATGCTTCTATGGACAGTAGGCCTAAAACTATGCCTTAATTCCAGTCGCCGCCAAAACAATGAATGAATATACCCACGTAATCTTGGACGAAGTGCACGAGCGTGGCCAAGAAATGGACTTCCTACTTCTAGTAGTGAAACGGCTCCTATACACAGTGTCTCCACAAGTCAAAGTGGTGTTGATGTCGGCCACTATCAACAGGATGGTGTTCGCAGACTACTTCTCCACGCCGACCCCTCACGGCCACCAAATGTCGTATTGTATCAACGTCGATAAGAAAGAACCGATGTTCAATGTGAAGAAGTTCTATTTGGGTGATTTGAATAAATTCGGAAATGTGAGTTCCTTGATAGAAGTGTTATGGGAATTCAGAGTAGTGTGTTTTTATAAGTATAGTCCGCGACAGGTCGAGATGACATTCGGGTTATGAGCTTTTTGCAGAGCAAAATCCGAATCAAAATTAGCAGGACCAGATAAACAATTAAAGTCGCCCACAAAATTATTAAATTAAATTATTCTGTTGCGTTGCGGGTCCTGCTAATTTTGATTCTATTTTATTCTGCAAAAAGCTCATAACCCGAATGTCATCTCGACCTGTCGCGAACTATAGAAGGTTCATTAAAAATCCCAGTTAAATATCTCCAGGGAATAAGCCAATTTTCTATACGATATATTCTATTCTATATTTTCTGACGATGGCTTCGCGTTGTGGTTTGAGCGTTTGCCGCTCGGCTCATTGTATTGGGTGATTGCGGGATCGATTCCCGCCAGAGAAAATTTTCGGAAACGGCCTTTTCGTAATTTGCCCTGGTCTGGGTGTCACTGAGATCGCCCCCAGTCCATTGTACCATACAATAGTCTTAGTAGGTACAAGCGTTGCTAAATTTGGGACCATACAGTTGGTGTTTGTTTGGCGATATTTATTTATTTATAAGAATGGTGATTTTTTTATATCTTCTTTGTATCCGATAAATTAATGTAAGCTTTTTAATTGAAGATCCTACAAAAGTCGTCGCCGTCCCCGTACGAGGCGGGTATAGTCCCAGAGATGCACCACCTCGTGGTGAAGCTGGTGAATGCATTTGAGAACATAGACAAGCACGAAGAGAACTATGGGGACCGCTCGGAGGCTGAGGTTCCGTCCGTGCTGATATTCCTGCCTGGTATCAACGAGATTGAGGACCTGTACAGTTGTCTTACTGACTTGGATTTGCGGTAAGTTAAAGAAAGCACACGATAATGCTTTCCATAAATATGAATTCCGTGCGAAACTATGTACCTACTATTTTTATGCTGGGCGCATGACTGGGGAAACCGTGGCGCGGAAATCGACCCCTGTAAATTCGCATAACTGTATAAAAGTATTTAGGTAACACTAAATAACAACTTGTGCATTGTGGATCAGTATTTGTAAACACTAATTTAGCTGATGGCGATGCCGAGCCATCAGTTTTTGGTATTATGTCTATGCGTTGCGATGTCAAAACTACTCGGCCGCGTTGCTCGCCTGAAATAGATGCACGTATTGAAACATGACCGAGTGACATTTTAGTCCTTGCTATTAGGTGATCTCACGTCGTCGTTAATGTTTGTAAAAACGAAAATATAATGTACTTATAGAAATTGTACAAAAATATGATTGTAGTGAAAAGATAGCCGGTCCCGAGTGTCCGAAGTACAAGTGGCGCGTGCTGCCGCTGCACTCGACGATCACTGCGGACGAGCAGGTGCGCGTGTTCCAGCGCGCGCCGCCCGGCCAGCGCAAGATCATCCTCTCCACCAACATCGCAGAGAGCTCCATCACCGTGCCCGACATCAAGTATGGTGAGCGACACACACCACCACACGTTCAACACACCACCACACGGTCAACACACCAACACATGACACAGACAGACAATAGCTAAGCATACACGCACGGATCTGCCCGACAGATTTGCCTGACAGTTATGCCTGGCGGACAGAACTGCTGGTGTATGCCTCATCACAGCTGTGCCTGGTGGACAGAACTGCTGGTGTATGGTGAGCGGGCAGGCATCAGGCAGGCAAATCTGTGCCTGTTCTCATCATACACCAGCAGTTCTGTCCGCCAGGCATAACTGTCAGGCAGATCTATCGGCCAGATCCGTGCATGTATGCTTAGCTAGACAGACAGACGGACGGACGGACGGACGGACAGACGGATGAACGGACAGACAGACAGCCAGCCAATGATAATCAGCCTCTCTAGACTCTGCTTCTCGCCTGACTGAACTGCCCTCGACTGCCCAAAGAATTCAAAGAACTCTCTGCCTGCAGATTGTTTCGATTTCATTATGCGCAAATTCGCTCTCTCCCATCTCTTCCCTGCGACAATATCCAAAATAGATGTAGGTATAAAGAGACGTAAGCAACTGACCCTAGTATAGCCACGTGGTAATGATGTACCGTTTGTTGTTGTGCAGTGATCGACTACTGCCTGATGAAGGTGCTGGTGGCGGACCCCGAGACCAACTTCACGTCGCTGGAGCTGCAGTGGGCCGCCAAGACCAACTGCGAGCAGCGCGCCGGCCGCGCGGGCCGCGTGCGAGACGGACGCGTCTACCGGCTCGTCTCGGAGAAGTTCTACGTAAGCTTTATTAACTACACATTATCTTAAGGCGAGATGGCGGGATGATTTGGTCACCTTGGCGGGAGATACTTGGCCTGTGACCGCTCAAAATCTTGCTTTGTGGTGAAGTCAAGGAGAGGCCTTTGCTCAGCAGTGGGACACCAAAATAGGCTAGTAAAAAAAAAAACAACGGGTTGCACTCCGTGCTATCGTACACAAACATTACAATTTATATGTAGTACAAACACACGCACACTCCGTCTTACGAATTTTCGATCAGGTCACGTGACCTGACGCGAGCTTAACATTTTTTACCCATCTCATCTTACGAATTTTCGATCAGGTCACGTTTCCTGACGCGAGTTAAACATCTTTTACCCATCTCAAGAAAAGTGCACAACGCCGCTAAAGAAGTTTTCACTTCAAAAATCTTAAGTCGTATCCAGAGTTCAGACCTATGATATAAGGGTTAAAAAACGCAGAATCGCTTTTACAGGGTGAAACTTAAAAGAAAGGGAATATTCATCATTTTATATCGCCAGCCAGACCAACGCATCAACTATCGTCACAAACTAAGCACCGCTTGTACTATAGCTACTGTACAGTGGACTTGGGGCAATCTCATTAATACTTAGACAAGGCCAAATTACGAAAAGGCCGGACAAGAAGGCGTGTGAGACGAGATAATCTTGCCGCGCACTCCGCCCCGCGCGTTAATTGCTGCGTCTATATGAGCTGAGCAGCGCGCCCGAGCAAGCAGTTTTGCCCTCTGACCAGGAAGACATAACGTCATATCTGATTGCTCGGGCGCGGCTGCTCGGGCTTGCAGACGCGGCCAATTGGTAAAACTCCTCACAAACCGCCAGTGGAATAAGGTCCTTAAAGTCATCATCATCTATACTGATTTCTGTAGATTCTACAGAAATCTCTTTGATGGCCAAATAGCCTTGGTGTCATTGTATGTTCCATGATTGTTTTGCAAGGTTTCTCCAATCCAATCCAGGACACGTTGCCCCGCGAGGCGCAGCCGGAGATGGTGCGCTGCCCGCTGGAGCGGCTGGTGCTGTTGGCCAAGTTGTTGGAAATGGGCTCGCCCGTCGAGGTGCTGGCGCTGGCCATGGACCCGCCCGACATGAGCAACATACAGCGCACTATGCTCGTCTTGAAAGAGGTCAGTGGTTCACCAGACAAACGTTTTTGGCCGCGTTCAGAGTTTCAGCGTTTTAGTGGGGACCATAGAGATTTTTATTAGAAGAGACGTTCTTAGTTGATATCTCTATGAAACAACGCGTGGTCATTTTCCCGGGATGCGTGGCATCAACTACCGGTAAATAGCTGAACTACTCGCTTCGTTTTATGTCGATGTTAGTACTCGGCCGACCACTCGGCCGAGTTGCTTAGACCCAGTCCCCTTAGTAATTGGTCCATGGTGGGGACCCAGCAACCGCGCGAGGCAAATGTTTTGTCGCGTCGGATTACTTTTTTCTGCGTGGTCAGCCGTCAATTAGATTGCTCGGATGCGGCAACTCGGTATGGATGTTCTATAGGAGAAATCAGGATTTTTAACTCTAGGTTCAATCTTTATTACTGAGATTTAAAGTGGTAAAAATGAAGTGAAAAATGACGTCACCCCAGTCCAATCATTTTTTTTTTACCCATATTTATTGTTTTAATTTTTTTATCGGTGTTCCGTCATCAATTTACAAATGAATTTACCCTAATATTTAAAATATTTGAACCCAACCATCGAACAGTCTGAAGACAGTCACTACAGCTGGCCAAAGGTCTAAAGTTGAAGTTATCCAAAGTCTATCCGCTGCAGTCCCCAGTTAGACATCGCTTTCTTTCTATCTACGCAATAGCTGGGTGCGCTCAAGAAAACTGTGGACGACGAGTGGAGTAGCACGGACGGCGACATGACGTACCTGGGCCGGGTCATGGCCATGCTGCCGCTGGACGTGCGCGCCTCCAAACTCATCATGCTGGGCCACATCTACGGCTGTCTGGAGGAAGCCGTCGTTATGGGTAAGTGTAGTGTTGTTTGTAATTTGTTTAAAAAAAAGTTTATTTCTAACTTTTGTCAGAAGATATTCGGCGGATAACACGTTATTTACTTCCTAACAAAAAAAAATACGGTACCTTTTATAGGCAGATTTACACTTGCCCGCATGCCATCGTGGAATTGGATTTGGTATTTATGGCACTAAGAAATTTACTAATCAAATCCACCAAGCCAACTAGGAACCTGTCAAATGTGTCGTCACCCGCACCGCGGCGGCGGTGGCGGTGTGCGGGAGGTGTGGCGGGCGGGGAAGCCGCCTTCCATCCGAGCTCCTGGTTGACTTGGTGCAGTAGCATAGTCCTTGAACGCGTCTGCTGTTGGGGCAGCACTCAGAGTCGCTAGTGTGGAAAATTGTCAAGTAATGAGTGTTTTCGTGGCGGTCGGTGCAGCGGCCGCGATGTCCGTGAAGAATGTGTTCAGCAGCCCGTTCCGCGAGCGGCTGAACGCGTACAACTCCAAGCTGACGTGGGCCGACGGCTCTACCAGTGATTGTATCGCGTTCCTCAACGTATACAAGGTGAGTGACGTAACTGTATCCGGTCCCCTTGCGTTGCGAAGTATTAAACTATGCGTGTTGATATAGTTGATACGGTTTAAGTTGTCGGTCAAGTAAGTGATTGTTTCAGCGTAATATTAAATTCTTCTCGACTAAGCAAAGGTACTGGAAGTCAAGTGAATAAAGCATAGATGCAGAGAAAGTATTGATGAGAATATCTATAGACGAAAATATTTTACTTTTGTTCATTCTGTATGCATGTAAATATTTCGACGGGACGGGGTATCTTCGACAACCGGTAGCATGACAATGAAGTTGACTTTATAACCACGAGAATGAGACTATACTATCCCCCTTATTCATAGAAAGTTATGATCGACTTGCAGTGGAGTTACAGAACACATTTATTCCTAAAAATGATTTTCAAACCCATTGTAAACTGGCTAAAATCTCTATTAATAAGGGGGTATGTCTATACTAATGTAATTTTATACGTGTTGTATTGTAACGTGTGTGGTTGTATGGTAGGTGTGGGACCACCTGCGCAAGCAGCAGTACTTCCGTCAAGCGGGCAACGATGAGGTGGCGTGGGCGCGGCGCTTCTACGTGCAGGTGCGCGCGCTGCGCGAGCTGCACGACCTGGTGCGCGAACTGCGCCTGCGCCTGGCGCGAGCTCACATTGAACCGCCGCCCGGCAAGGCACCCTGGACCAAACACGAGCTCTCGCTGCTATACAAGGTACATCACCATCGCTAAGGGTGAAAGAATGTATGAATGGCCTATATTATGTGTGCTTTTGGAATCGAAGTGACCGAAATTATGTATTAGGTACTATTAGTGTTTTTTTGCCAGAGCTCTTTTAGGTCATATTCTCGTCATATAACGTTCGCGCCACGGCTTGCTTCTGCCCCTGCACCTGCATCACTCAAATAAATGTATTGTTGACGGCTGTGAATAGCGACATAGTATTACCACAGGTATAACTTTCCTTTTGCATACACATTGGCTATCGGCTCCATCATTAATAATAATAATTGATCGTCCACACAATGGACACATTATTTTTGTTTGACAGTAATATCTACATATTTACATCCCGAAAACATCTGTTTAATAAAATCTTTATTCTACAGATCATCCTAGCGGGGGCGTTCTATCCGCAGTACTTCGTGCAAGTATCAAGCGACGAAGAGCGCGAGCGGGACGCCGTCAAACTACTGAACGGACTTGACCCTAGGACTACGGTAACTACAGACTACACAGTACCAAAATATTCTGGCATTGTATACTCTGGCCACTAGGAGTTAAATTCTCACATCTTCCAATACAGGCCATTTTGAAGTAGGGCCGTTGCGGGCACCGCGTTTCGGTTTCGTTCCATCTGGGCGCCAACGTTTGAGGCGCTTAGGTTATTCTTAGTGAGCATACATCTGGATAGATGCAGCACCCGCGACACGCGCCTAAGCCACTTGTTACCATCATCATCATCATTTCAGCCAAAAGACGTCCACTGTTGGACATAGGCCCCCCAAGGTTTTTCACAACGATCGGTCCTGTGCTGCTTGTAACCAGTGTTTTAACTTTTAATATGTGCTGCTTGCATCCTATGCGGTTTAACTTATAATATGTTATCGCAGGTGTATCTGAAAAATTTCCCGGACAACCAGCCGGGTGAAATCTACAAGGCGGCCATCAAGAAGGTTATTCGCCAAACTATCACGGACGAGCCTCGTGTCACCTTTGATAATAACAGCAGGTAATACTTTATCTAAGATTACGTCTATTCCTAGACTTGAGACCATTGCAAACAACTTTGTCTTCAGACATAGTAACTGCTCCCTTATACTGAAAAAATAAATTAAAAAAAAACATCAAAATTGTTTTGTTTCCAGAAAAGTCTATTTGACATTTGATGATGACAGAATGAAGTCAAAACAAGGGAAAACGAGAGGCGTAAGTATCATATTCTATATTTTCAATAGCAGACTATTTGTGATCTTCTTGAGTTCTAGCTAGTACCTATAAATCACAAACTAATAACACAAAACGCTACTTACGTCGACTATTATATATTTTTAAAAATAAAAACACCCCAACTGTATGATCCCAAACTAGGCAAAGCTTTTACGATGGGTACTGTACAATGGACAGGGGGAAAAGTTGGCGGGGTATGATAGCAAACTTGGATTGGTATTTTAGAGGCTTCCTTAAAATTTGAAACGTCAAGCGCGGTCATACATATGCAGTAGTAATGCATAAGCTAGCCGAGCGGGAACACTCATCTATGCGGCGTTTATTCCTAATTGGTCATGGTATACGTAATCGCACTATGAAGAGGTTTTACCGATGAACTTTTATTTGTAGGACCCGACAATCCCTGGCCAAGTGGTCCTGCCGGTGTACAAGGCGATCAAAGCACGCCAACTGCGCATTGACATTAGAATACCCATGCTGCCGTAAGTAAACATTTCAATATTAAATTTTAGCTTCTTCTTATCGTATGGTTAGTGGCACCTAGTGTCAGAATTTTTGAATGCGTCCGGAGGCCTCTGACAAGGCTTAACGACTGCTGCCTTGATGACAACAACCGGGACCGACTTTTTACGTGCCCTGAACGTGTACGACGTGAACGACTGTGCCCGTTGAACGTCTCCGTGCTTCGGCGGAGACGCTCAGTCCAAATGCCACTTAATGGTCACCCATCTCTGACTAACCGTATTTCCGGGCATATATTATTATATTGTTGTATCGCTGTGTTCAGTGTAGAAAAGGCGAACGAGCTCTCTTTTGCGTTGAAAATGGACAAAATGTCCCTGGACCTGGACATGGCTGTGCCGCGGCTGCCCGACATCGACGACACACACTTCCCACTAGTCATCTCACACGTAAGTAACATAGTTTCACGCAGTGCCTAAATTAGAGTTTTGTGCGCCGGTCGCGAGATTATTTTTCGTATATTTCTCGACCGTCAACGTCTCCTAAGAGGTTAGTATAATTGCCACAGACTAGTTTATAATAATAAAAAAACGTACTTTTTATACTGTCCCTAAGTTGCGAAACCCTGGTATCAAGACATCCTTTTGGAATATCAAGGACATGAATTTAAATGAATATACAGTCTACAGTTATTTTTGGAGCCATCGCGCTTTACCGTTGGTCATTTTACGCCCCACTGGTTGGGAACCCATGCGTCTTCAATGATAATGACATCATGGTGATCTCTCACCAGGAGCATTCGCGTGTAATGTAACATTTTAGATTAGATTTTGAGGATCACGTTACAATACTTCCTCCCTGACTGACAAGCATTTGTTTGTAACTTAACGCATTGATGTTACAAGTTGTATCAAAATTGCGCACTGTAATGCTCGGTTCTCCTCCCTCACTGATCGAATGCTCGACTCTGTAACGTTACATTACAGGCGAATGCTCCCGGTGAGGGACTTAACATGTCATCTATACAGAATTCCGCGAAGACGAAATGATTTTCTTTGAAAAAAATAATGTAGCGTCACACGACTTTTATCCCCATTCGGGGGTAGTCAGAGGCTTGAGTGGTCATACATCACCACATTGTGGAGGTATTAACCAACTCAAAGCCCACGTTTCACCTGATAGTCAGAACCCAACGTGACAGGTGGTGAACCTTGTCACGGTGTATACAGGAACTGACTATTACCTAATCCCGAGGGATAGGTAGGTTTCCTCACGATGTTTTCCCTCACCGTCAGCGAACTGTAAATTAAAAAATAATCAATTGGGTATAATTACCTTCCTTAGCTAACGGATTTGAGCACTTTCTGGGTGCAATACGACGACGATTCGACGGCGGGCGACCTGCGCGCGATCCAGCTGCAGCTGAACAAGGCGCCGCTGGTGGCGTACACGGGCGCCGTGGCGCCGGGCGAGCTGTACGCCGCGCCCTACTGCGAGGCCAGCGGCACCGCCATCTACCGCGCCCGGGTCATCGCCGTAGCGCCCCGCGACATGCTCGAGGTCACTACCATTATATCATACTAGCTTCTGCCCGTAACTTCCGCGTTGACATTAGAACTTCATGTATTTAGATTTTTGATAAGCCCACAGGAACCTAAAATTTTCCGGGATAAAAAGTAGTCTGTCCTTCTCCATACCAAAATTCATCAAAATTTGGTTTAACTGTATAATCGTGAAAACGTAGGAGACAGACAGAGTAACTTTCGCGTTTATAATATTAGTATAGATACCATCAGCCAAATTTCTCCTAGTATTCCGCAAGCGCTGTACCACGCCTTAGGTACGCGAGCGGCGAGACGGAGGGCTCGTCGCTCTCGCCGTCTCACCCCCCACCCGTCATCGCTCTCGGCGTCCCACCCTCCTACCTCCCCGCGCATACCTAAGGCGCGGCACAGCGCTTGCGGTATACCTATAACATTACAATTAATTATGAGTTTGTATTTGTATATTGTGACAAACTACCGTATTGTAGTCCGATATACATTGGAGGATACGATATAGTTGGAGCGCATTTTACAAAGCGGAAGTTGATCTGTCTTTACAGTATTTAGCGTCTAATTACATTAGCAGTGCGCGGCAAGATATCTCGTCTCACTCATACTGCTTCCCACGCACACCGCTCGACTTTTGCCATCATCCGTTGCGCGGAGCTCCGAAGCGCTGTGCTTGATCGATCTTTTAGCCTCAGTGACAAAGATTTTGCTCGCTATCTGCTACGTCAGCCAATCAGCCAGGCGAGTCGTCGTCGGTTCTGTGCATATCGTACGGTGACTGATATTCGCGTTGTTGTCAGGTGTCGTACATAGACTACGGCAGCGCGGGGCGCGTGCACGTGTGCAACATCCGCGAGCTGCCTCAGGGCGCGTGCCGCAGCACGCCGCCGCTGGCCATGCGCTGCCGCGCGGCCGCGCTCGCGCCCGCGCCGCTGCTCGACCCGCACTCGCACTGGAGCGCCGCTGCACTGGCCTGCTTCCAGAACCTCGCCACGCGCGGCAGGCTGCTCGGCAAGGTACTGTACACCTACACCACCATCACACTCACCACCACTAACTGCACAACCACTGCCACGACCAATACCACCCCCACCTCCAGCAACACCACCACTACCATCACCACCACCACCACCACTACCAGCACCACCACCACCATCATCACCATCACCTCAACGAGCAAGACCACCACCACCAGCAACACCACCACCACCAGCAACACCACCACCATCAGTAACACCACCACTACCAACATCACCACCACTACCAATATCACCACCACCACCAATAACACCACCACCTCCAACAACACCATCAGCAACACCACCACCACCAGCAACATCACCACTAGCAACAACACCACCACCACCACCACTACCACTACCAGCACCACCACCACCATCATCACCATCACCTCTACGAGCAAGACCACCACCACCAGCAACACCACCACCTCCAACAACACCACCAGCAACACCACCACCACCAGCAATATCACCATCATCAGCAACATCACCACTACCAACAACACTACCACCACCAACACGACCACCAGCAACACCACCACCACCAGCACCACAGCAGCCGTGGCACCTATCCCACCCAACAATACAACGGCATCTTCTTCTGAGGGTGGTATTAACAAATCGACGACTAAGTTGCGCCTGTTTTGTGTGTGCAACGGTGGTAGGCTGGTCATTCCAGCCATCCAGGTTCCGCCTGGAAGATCTCCAGTTTCTTGACGTCACCGAAGATCTGAAGGCTATTTGGTGAGCCCAGGTAGGCCCGCAGTAATCTAGCAGAATGTGAGCGGCGGTTTCCTCTGACTCCATGCGGGCCCGGCATAAGGGCCTGTCCGTTAAAAGATGCCTGTTAAAATTGCCATGGCCTGGTAAAGCGCCTTTTATAAGACGTAAGTGACCTACTTCGTTGTAATTTATTGCTCTGGTGAACCTGAGGTTAACTCGGGTTAGTACAAGTCTGGCCTGCCTGTAGCCTAGGCTGTTCCAGTAGAACAGCATACTCACTTCCCTAGTTCCGTCGTACCCATTATTATGGGCATTTTTAGCTAACGATGTTTCTTTTCAGGTGTACTCTGTGGTTCACGGAGTGGTGGCCATAGAACTGCTGGCTGAGGGAGGACAGCTCAGCGTCAATCAGGAGCTGCTGAAGCGAGGTCTTGCAATACCCAGCGAGGAGAGCTATGATTCTAAAGTAGGTTCACTAAAGAACACGAACATCCCACATTTTCAATACATATTTGAATGCACACACTTAAATATTCATCTAACACACTGATAGTTTTAAACATCGATTTCTTTTCATAATTCGTTATTTTAATCATTGACCCCACACCTCGTAGACACCTAGTATAATAAAATAAATTTAAAAAAAAACTTTATTTCTTATCTCAAAGTAGGGCATGTTCTTTACAAACAGCGTACCTACATTAATATATTCTTATGCGAACACATTCAAATATCACATTAGAAAAATAGATCTTATATAAATCCACGCCCACTGATGTTTGGCCAGTAAGGAACTAACGATCAGGCCCTCAAGTCGCTTAGCCATTGAACTGCCACTGTAGCGTTTTGCTATTGTGATCGACGAGTGGTCGGTCAGAATTAAGCGACCAATGGCTAAGCTACTCTACGCCCTGTATCTGTGAGTGGGAGGATTTGTAGTGCCCGCGCACAGCAGATGGCAGAAATATTTTAATTGCGAATGAATAGGTAAGGGGGCGTCCATAAATTACGTGATGATTTTTGAGATGTTTCGACCCCCCCTCCCCCCTTGGTGACATTTCGTGAGATTTTGCTTGACCCCCTCCCTCCCCCTCTAATCTCACGTTTTCAAAAGCTATATTCTAGAGGAGGAACATGTTTTACTTAATTTAACCCAGTTTTCTTGCAATTTTACACTGTTTACACGGTAAAAAAAATTACGTGAGATTTTGCTCGACCCCCTTCCCCCCCCCCCCCCCCCCCCCCTAAATGCCTCACGTAATTTATTGACGCCCCCTATTTGGTATCTACGGGGTATGACGCCGATGTTTTCAATTGACTCCGGAATCAGCGCTAGTGTTGAATTGGTGTCCAGATGAACCACGACCTGCGTCAAATGGCGACGGAGTTGAACATGTCGCAGAAGCGCGCGTACAACCGCGAGCAGAAGGAGCTCGCCTACTGCAACACGTACGAGCTGGACGCGCCCAGCGCCAAGGAGTGCGTCTCCGATGTCTGCCTCAAGGGACCGTTCAGGTATCGTTTCATTATCACAGACCTATAAGATAAGACGGTACTTATTTCTAATATAAATATTGTATGAGAACTGTTTGTGTTGTGTTTATGATTATGATGATGATGAGAATTCGATCGTCAAGATTTATCGGTGAAGACGATAAATTTTGTTTTTTTTTTCGTTCAATTAATGAAAATGTCAGTGGGGCTACTCCGTAACAGGGTTGTTACGAAAAAATCACCTTGTTTTAGACACCGTGTTTAAAACATGTTTTAATAATTTGAAACATGTTTTAAACACGGTGATTTATGCCTTCTGATTTAAATCAATGTTTTAAACAATGACTTAAACACGTTTTAAACAGTTTTCATTTTAAATTTCCTGTTTTTTTGCAACTCTGCTCCGTAATAGAAACGAAACGTTTCGGCTGACGGATGGTACATTTTCCTTCTCAGGAAATGTTTCGGAAATATTCCGGATTCTCTCAGAGTAGGGAATCGAAAGAAGGAACGTTAAATCACGACTATCGAATCTGAACTTCGGATCCAAAATATACCTACCATCCGTCAGCCGAAACGTTTCGTTTCGTATATCTGAGTATTGGCCATGTCGATCAGATAATAATGTATGGTATGTGACGTGTGCGCAGTCCGCTGGAGTCGTCGCTGCACAACCTGATGTACGCGAAACGCGAGAACCAGGTGGTGGTGGAGTGGAGCTCCGTCAACTCGGTGCTGCTCGACACCGACCCGCAGCAGAACTATCAGAGGTGACGTCACAAACTATACCATTTTTCCATTGAATTTCTAAGTTTTTTTTTAATATAGCCAAGTTTGTCTCGCGGATTCTCAAATTTATATATTCTGAAAAATATATATATTGATTTTAACGTTTACACTCCTTGGTTATGATGCTATCGATGCCTGACATTATTTAAGAAACTAAGGAGAACATCGTGAGGAGACCTGCGTCTCTTAACTAGTTATAAAAAGTCATGTGAAATCTTCCGATCCGCACTGAGCCCGTGCAATGGAATAGGGTGTATTGATGACTAGCTTCTGCCGGCGATTTCGTCCGCGTTGACTTTAGAATCCCACAGGAACCCTAAATATAGCCTCCAAATTTATAGAACGTTACGACTTACTTACACTGGCATTACAAATCACTAATATTCCTAGAAATGCTTTTTAAGATCATTGTAGGCTAGGATCTGTATAGATTTGTGGGTAAATGTGTAGGCTGCTGGTGGCGGGCGCGGTGGGCAGCAGCGAGCTGAGCAGTCGGCTGACGCTGCGCCACACCACGCTCATGCCCAACATCCCCGCCCTGCCCGCAATACTCGCGCTGCTCTTCAGCCCCGTGTGAGTATTAACACACCAATAAGCCAATACGACATCTATTTCCACTGGTATTATTATTACACATATGGTTAGTGGTCAACCTGGTAGAGGTGAGTCGTATTTACTAGAACAGGTGCGAAGACTAGGTATTTTACGAGACTAGGTGGCACCTATTCCAATTTTGACAGTACTTAGTCCACCTAGTATTAGCGCTCAACACGTCCGCTGACGCACCAAGTACCAAGTTCCGTACGGTACTGCGAGAGCGTGACGACGCAATCAATATATTATGGAATAATGTTAATCTAAACAAGTTTGTTTACATAATTACTATGGAGAATGACATATTGTATGCAGTAGCGACATCTGAAGTGAGCAGTTTTTGTCCCCATTTGATCTCATGTATCGAGTCCTATTATGGATCTAAGGACTAAGTACGCGAACCATAGCCGATAAGTACTTGAGACTAGGTGGAATAGGTGGAACAGGTGTTTAGATCACGTATTTTTAAAGACTAGGAATAGGTGCAACTTGTCCCAAATTTACCTAGTATAACCCATCTCTACAACCTGGTGCCAGAGTTGTTCAAGTCGCCCGAAGGCTTCTGACGTGGCTTATCGTCTACTGTGACAACAACTCGGACCGATATTTTACGTGCCCTCCGAAGCACGGAGATGCTTAGTTCGAAATAACACTAAATGGTCATCCATTTCTGACCAACTGGCTAAGAATGGCTTAGCCTCCAATCATTTACTGATCAGGGATTGCAGCTGGCTATGAGCGCCTCGTTATTTCCATAACTCCAAGAGAATGCAACTGTCAAAACTTGCCGGAGTATCGGGGAAGACTGCCAGTTGGATTCGTCCGTTCTAGGTCGAACTTTGATGTGATTAAAATGTCAGGTGTAGTGATACATATGCATTAGTAATGCATAGGGCAGGCCCCCTCTTCCGCTAATAGGTGCCTCTATGCGCCTGCGCCAGCAGGACCTAGACGCACCTAGGCATTCGACAAGCCCGCTGAGTTTCTTGCCGGATCTTCTCAGTGAGGTCGCGTTACGATCCGGTGGTAGTTACCTCCGTTCTCTCTCTAGAGACAGCAGCCAAGCCGAGGCCGAGCCCTATGTGGCGCCCTTGAGCGTGCTGTCCCCTACCCTTCTGGTTGGAGCGCACTTTGCACTCACCAAAGTCCGGGTGAAGTTGTAGAGGCCATTTTGGCCAACAACATATTGTCAACTCAAAAAAGCATAAGGCAGGCGAGCAGAATGCCCGGCATCTAGAGCTATCTCATCTGTGGTATAAACTAAACTCTGTTGCTACAGCAAACGGAAACAGGTCAATGACCTAGCGTACCGTAGGATAACCAAACTGCCGCTTACCCCTGTATCACAAAACGCGGTAAAGAACCATAAGCGATAGAGAGGTGTATGAAGAGCGATACGTATCGTTTTGTCCAGTGCGGAGCTGCGCCGATCGGAGTCGTGCAGCCGGTACGTGAGCGTGCTGTGCGGGCTCGGCAGCACCGACAGCGGCCGCCCCTACTTCCCCGAGCACGACATACTCGTAGACATCGACGCCGACCTCACCATCGAGGACATTGGACTGGTAATATACTTTTTTAATTATAAAAACGCACGAACCCGGTCAACGCATATGCTGGTTCAGTTTTTACCCGACTACGGCGGAGGGTTATGATTTTGACCGGTATGTATGTATGTATGTATGTATGTATGTATGTATGTTTGTATGTATGTATGTATGTATGTATGTATGTATGTGCGTCTGTTCCCACCTAACTTCCAAACTACTTGTCGTAATTTGACAAATGAGGTATCGTTAGAAGCGGCTTAATGGCGCGCTGGTTATAGGCTATGTGACGTCACATAACATTGTATATGGCGCCCTCTAGAGGACATAATGTCATGAACTAAAAAAAAAACATTTTTAATAAAACCGTGTGGCGTATCAAATGAAAGAGCTTGATGAGCACATTCCAAAAATATATATATTGTTACCTATAACTCCAAAATAATTAAATAAAAAGTAAGTTTAAAAACTAAAACCCGACTACTGAAAAATCGCGCTCTAAAAAGTATGAAACAAGAAAATATTCTCATCTGGAGGATAGCCGTGGTCCGTGTTCATATGCCATTTGGCCCTAAAGGACCTACACGGACCACGGCTATCCTCTAGATGAGAATATTTTCTTGTTTCATACTTTTTAGAGCGCGATTTTTCAGTAGTCGGGTTTTTTAAATCATCGAATCGTTGCGATTTTATAACACATTTTATGTAATGTGCGGCATGTGCACGACGTCTCACCGTCGGACCGTCGGATTGAAGGCGCGCCGCAGTTCATTACAAAGCGCGCGTGGTCTAAATGACGTCACAACAACCGCGCGCGTACTTCGCTAGTAATTTGGTCACAGCTTCGTCAATTTTTGTCATAGACCAACAATTTTTGCACTGTATGTTATGGATTTCTTAGCTCTATAAATCTGCGTTCTCAACTAACTTCGTCACGGAAACCCATTGGTGCTTGGCACTGGTCTTTCCATCTTCTGTCATCATCACCGTTAAAAATAACGTGTCAATGGTCAGATAAACCACATCCGGTACCTGATGGACTACATGATGTACTGCGGCGACGGGCAGGACGCGCCCACCGTGGACGACGAATTTCGGGCGCAGGTGCCCAAACTCATCAAGAAGGATCTCATGGAGTAAGCACTCGGCTTTTATAGTGGCGCTTGTAGCCGCGCGTGCGGGTACTGGCGCGGACGAAAATGGATGTAGTATCTACTCCCGCTTTATTGTTACGCGTCTGGAGCCCTATTACGAGACCGGATAATCTGTTTTGTTCGTTCTCAATTTTGACACATTTCCGTCGTAAATTAGTATCAAAATATGAAACGAAACTGGGAAAAATAGATTGTCGGGTTCGTTAGGCAATTTGACGATTGATCTCTTGTTTAACTTTTTATAGATTATTTAAGTCTAATTAGTGTGTCATTCATTAGATTGCTGATGACGGAGTTTGACGATTGATCTCTTGTTTAACTTTTTATGGATTTACTACTAACTTACTGACTTTATTGCTGATTACGGAGTTGGAAATATATGCTTGTGTTGTGTAGATTGTTGACGAAGCGCCGTAAGCACCGGTCACCGGAGGCCATGGGAAGTGCGTGGCAGTGGCGGTCGGCGGACCCGGACGAGCTGCTGGAGATCACGCTGCCGGACATGCTGGAGCGCGCCGTGGTGTTCCCGCTGCACACGCCGCTCGAGCTGCACCCGCCCTCGCGCGAACACCTGCTCGCGCTCAAGCGGGACAACGACACGCTCAAGATGCTCGTCGCCAGGTACACACTACACTACAGATCACGCTGCCGGACATGCTGGAGCGCTCCCTTGCTTAATGAAAATTAAAAAAAAAACGATTTATCTTGAAGTCAGATAGTCATAAATACGTTTTTGTTATTACATAGCTAACAGTTATTTGGCGATATAACGGTAAATGATAAGTTTCGTTGTGTTGTGCAGGACGCCGATATCGTCGAGCGCGGAGCTGCAGTGCAAGCTGTGCGGCACGGCGGCCATGTCGGCGCACGCGATGCGCATTCACCTGTACTCCAACGCACACACCGAGAAGGAGGAAGACCTGAGGGTCTTCGACTCTTAGACCATTCGTTCTCATATTATTTAACCCAAAATTTTCCAACCGATTGCCGAGAAAAATACGCTCGTATATTATTTTGGTAAAGTTAAAACAACTTTTATTACTTCCATCACTGAGCACATTTTCTAAAAAAAATTACGTATGAAGATGTGCCCAATGTGCGCCAAAATACGCGGCAGTCGGTAGAAGCCTTTAATCAGTTAACAATCGCTTTACAAAGCTTTTAATGCTATTGTATAGCGATCGTAACTATAAATGTTGGGTATTAGTCTTTATAGTTGCCAAAGTACTGATTTATAAATTAAGGGGGACATGAATCAAGATGATTTTGATTAATGTTTAACATGTGCTATGGCGATTAAATCAATGTGATAATCGCATTTTTTTTAGATAAGTAGTAAATAAAAAAGGATTAAAATATGTTATTTTTTTTCCTAAGTATGTGATCTTCTAGTGTTGTTGACTTTGTCGTTAGTGTGATGCCACACAGAAATTATACGTTTAAGTTATCTTTAATTTTGTTTTGTTATTTCGTTAGAAAAAAATATGTAACTAGCGATATTATATTTTTCTAAAAAAAAAGAAAAAGTGATTGGGACTCGATACTGACTACCTATACTTAGTTTTAAGCCTTAAGCGACTTACCCCAAGTGTTTATAACCGGTTACCTCTGCGGTAGCCCAATAAGTGAAAATCCTCGAATAAAAGACTAAAATGTTATGTTTGCGTGTTTTATTTATACTTATTATGTAGTTAGGTATTGTAAATATGATACACATTTTAACAATAATTTTCACTTCGAATTGTGGAATAATAATGAAGCACACTTTTGTATTATAACTTTCTTAAAGTAGGGAAGTGGGTATAGTCAGTTACTTTTATATGTGTTCATTGTCAAGGACAACAAAATTTATACACTACGAACGACGACGACTATAATTTTGGTATTCATCAGGGATGAATGGTGTGACTATGGAAATCAAAAAGCTGATACTGGCACACTAGAATAGTATTCATATATGTAGCTCGGTTTACCTGACTGTTAAATCATTATTAGAAATTTGAAGCAACGGGCAGTAGATGCCAATGGATCAACTAAAGACTTACCCCCTTATTCATAGAGATTTTGGCTAGTTTGCAATGGTTTTGAAAAGCATTTTTAGGAACAAATGTGATTTGTAATTCCACTGGTCGATTATAAATTTCTATGAATAAGGGGATTATTATTTATAGCATACAAAGTGTATACATATTTTTGTTCTTGACAATAAATACCTATAAAGGTAAGATAAGATATACAGGATGAGTAAAAAAATAATAATCTATTGATAAAAAAATATTGCTCGGGTAAGCAAATAAGCAAACCATTTAACTGTTATACCTTACCTGGGTAATATTTTTTTATCAATTGATTTGTTGATTAATATTCCCTAAATATTCTGAATCATGTGTAGAATCACCGTTTAAAATATTGCCCACGATTTCGATTTCACCCAGTATATGATATATGCATACAACATATTATTACAGTTAGTGAATGTAGGTACGATGAGTAACTGCCGGTTCTCGCGCGTCGGATCAACCACCTAACAGAGAGAGACAGAGCTATATAAGAATGAGAGAAACAGTTGACATGCTTATTTTATTGTTCTTTGTGTTAACCCATAGATCTTGCTGACTGAAGAAACACCACGCGATAATTACCACGCCATTACAAATGGGTTACAAAATCCACCAATACCTATGTACAATTTATCAATTTTAAAATCGATTTGTGAATCTATTGTATCATTTACATTATTTATTCAATCATAGCTAAAATGACACGGACATCGTTATGTTGACACAAATTATTATATACCTGCGGAACAGGTCCATTACAGACACGCCAAGCGAAGCGTACAAACCATTATAAGTTGTGTAAAGTCGCGTTTGCTCCTGGCGCTGCGTCTGCGCTCGCGAAAATATTCGGGTTTTGATTGGCTACGCAATAATGTGGCAACCACGAAGCGGTATAGAGCCTGTGTTAGAGTGAGTATACCTATTGATATAACTATTTTGTTTTATGGTTAACTTAACTATACCGTTATCATTGCATGACCTTGCCGGGCGCTTTGTTTTGGAATGACAATTATGTGTAAATAAGTAGTGATGATTAACTATAGTGATAAGGATTTTGTTTTTAAAGGTCAGAATGAAATCATGAGCATATAATAATATTATAGTGTACTAGTATAATGTTACTACGTAGAATTAGGTACTATATTGTCAATATTGATTAAATTAACCTAACAAATTTTTGATTTAGGTATAATCTGGATAGTAGGTAATCAATAATGACGTATTTCCGGCTGATTCTTGTGGCTAGATCCAGTGCAATATTGGGTATAGTAAAATAATAGGTACTCAGTTAAACGCGTCGTATAAACCCTACCTCTATTTTTGTTATCACTTATTTTTTTAACATAGCAAAGTAACATCACAAACAATTTTGAACATTTTAAAGGCGTTAAGGCTGCGTCTGTTGTATAAGTAGTATAACTGTTACTATTATCACGTATCTCTCTCGTCTACTCTATGTCTAGGTACTGTACGTCTACTGTAGGACAGCCTACATAGTGAGTACCTATTACGCCTGTATCCCTCGAAGGGTAAGCAGAAATACACTGATGTTGCGATGGTAATGGACATGTATATGTACATATAATAGTGTGCTGTTGCCTCTTACGGACACTTCTAATCTAACATACACAAACGTCGCAAAAGTGTACCTATGTTTGATGTATGTTGTACCTACCTATATGATTTCGTAATACTGGTGTAAGTTGTTTGTATCTTATGTGATGATACAAAATACGTCTTTTATAGTGTTATCACTGGCGCGAGTGATGATAGTGCACTCCAGTTATTGACCCGTCTCGAACAGTTAAAATATTTATTTAAATAACAACTTGTTAATATTTTTTTAGCTAAGAATGTTTAAATCTTATCTACTTAATTAAGAGATCATTATAAACATGAATAAAATGCTCAGATTTTGGCCTTTAGTTCCCGTAAGAAAATTTTGCAAAGAGTGTTTGAGGTAGGTTTGAATAATTACTCGGATACCTAATAGGTAGTAGGTACTCTAAACATTGATTAATTCCAAATAATGTCAGGTATTTGTTTAGAAACAAATACCTAACATTGGTACATACCATTTCAGATACCTATCTGCATGTTGCATGAAACTAGCTTGTTTACATCATGTTCACATCCCATGATAATAATGTATACTCAATTTTTTTGATACCAAACTAACTGCTAGGTAAAAAATACTTATTTCTCTCTAATATAAAATAGCCAGCTACCGATGATGTCTGATGTAGGTACCTATGCTTCAGGAGCGTCAAAACAGTTTTATTGCATGCGGATATGGAGTAGCTAACATTGAGCCATTAAGCATGATGAAAGCCTAAACATTTCAAAAGCCAGCAGCGAAAATTCAATAAAATGTTTTTCAGGTAATTTTCATCTAAACATTTTAACATTAGGTACCTATGGTAGAACGGTTGTCAAACACCGCAAATGACGTGAGTTTGGTCAGAACCCATCGGAATCAGATAATGTTTAGCGTTTCGCTCGATTCCATGCCCCCGGGAGCCGGGGTTATCAGCTCCCGGCGGCTGCAAGTCGCGATCTTTGTGCCATTCGGGCAGTCGGACTGGGGCCGACGAGGACCACAGACCGATCTAGCAGGATGGTGGCACAAGTGATCTCTGGACTCGAAGTCGCTAGGTATAGTAAAGCATGCTGAAATTCATGATTACTATCAGTGATGATTTAGATTGCATTCACTGGGGTTTCAAATTCACATCAACTCATCGTTCTACTAAACCGACCTGTAGCCCGATTCACGTAATAAAAAACCGTAACGATATCATACCGTCATAGTCGTTGATAGCCTATTCGTTATGGCAACAAGTCGTTGAGTAACCGTTTTTCGTTGAGTAAACGTTTGAGTTGAAGTCCTATCGAACTGCGTTCAAAGAACATGTGAATACTAACTTTTGATAGGAATTCGATCGAACGACTTTCGAACTTCAGCGTTATTTTGATTGTATGTTTTTACGTGAATCGGGCTACTGTACCTAAAGTGAGACTGACTGACTTCATTGTGACAAGCTATCTTCTTCAAAATAATATTTCGTACCTACAGTCTTGCCGCCCCTAATTCATAAACTTACGTCCGCTACCGTTCCATAAACATTCTGATATGAGTTGTCACTGCTCCAATTGAACAGACCGATCCAGGGTATCTGGGGCTTGTCCAGCCCCACCTTTTACAAATGTCCCGTACGGACCTGACGTTCGATCAACATTTGCAGACACTATTATTAAAATACCATTGATTTTATACGTGACAGAAGCTATAGTACCTACCTATTTTCCATTTTCACCATCAGCCTGTACCTATCAGTCCACGGCTGGACATAGGCCTCTCCTAATGAACGCCACAAAGCCCGATCTTCGGCTTCCTCCAGTCGCTGTCAGTTATCCTGCCTATATCGTCGCTCCACCTAGTCTCACTACCTATAGTTATGTTTAACGAGAGTTACAAAGCCAGTTCTTTGAACCGTCTCCCCAGGTCGATCGAGAATGAGCTCCGGCAGCAGGTGTCCGCGGGGCGCGCGCAGTGGGCGGACTTCGCGCCCCGGCTGGCCATCGTGCAGGTGGGCGGGCGAGAGGACTCCAACGTGTACATCAGGATGAAGCTGAAGGCGGCCGAGAACATCGGCATCACCGCCGAACACGTGCGCCTGCCCAGAGACATCACCGAGGCTGAGGTACCTACCCTATAAACTTTAGAGTCTAAAACCTTTTTTTCCACGGATATATTCGAAAGCCATGCAACTGAGATGCAAACCACCTATTGGGTACGTCTATATCAGGCGCATGCCGCGCCCGAGCACTCAGTTTACAACATGAGTGCTCGGGCGATGCATGCGAGGCATCTGAAAAAGCAATTGATCTATTCTATGATGTGCAGTGACCTTACATGGCGCTACTTCGACTTCATAGCAAGCATGTTATAAGCGACTATTGGTTCGCATCTCAGATGCAAAGCTTGTGAATACCTCCATGGGAGAAACGTTGTAAGCCACTCGAAAACCTTACATCGTTATTATCTGAAAAATAGGTTTCAGTGTAAGTAAATTTGACCTCGTATCGACCTCTAGGTACTTATACCTACCATTATCTGTAGGTATTTTGCAAATAGACAATACAAATGAAAAAAAAAACAGTCGAGTTTTTCAATAAGTAATTTATAGTGAAACCAAGTGAATTCTTGTAACAAACATAAAAACAAGAATTATCGGATTTAAAAAAAAAAGTATTTAAGGAATTGTCCTTAAATATTTTTTTTTTAAAATCCGATAATTCTTGTTAATTAATCATGTTTGTACAAAGTAGGTAGGTACTGTAGGTAAAACAACGAAAAAATATATCAAAGGAAAAGTTGTTTAGGTACTAGTGTTTACTCGTTGGAATTTGATTATTTTTTTCAAAGTCTCTTTTCTGTGGGCCCCTCTTTTGTGGAGGCCCGGGGCTGTAGGCTGTAGCCCCGGATGCCTTCCCCTAAATCCAGCCCTGGTGCCTCTCCTCTATGTTATTGACTCCATTAAGCCCGTATATCATCTCTTGACCTCTTGACATGACGATAAGTAAGTTATGTGTTTACTGCCTTGCTTGCATGATGTAACTATGTATAAAATTACGTAATCTTTGTTTAATAACTTTGTTACACATAGGTCCAAAATTTATTGTATTCCATAATAGGACGGTGGAGAAAAAACTTTATTTTGTTTATTATACTAATAGGTACTTAATTTTAATTCAGATCGTACTTAACTGACTGATATTAGAGTACATTCACCTTACAAATTGTGATAATTCGGCATAAATAATTTTCTTCTATCAACAAGTTGATTGGTATTTCAGCATGGAAAAAATCTCGGAGATTAGGAACTCTCAACGATATCATAGAAGACATCTTCCCAAAAAGCTACATACTTATTCCGAAAAACTATCATCTTTGCTTCTTTCATAAATCATCATGAGCCTGTATCAGTCCGCTATCCTCTCTCCCAATATACCTAGGTTACGCCACCAAGCTCAATTTCCTTTCAAAACTGCATGTTCATAAATACATTGTGCCTGTTCGCAGCTGCTGGCTAAGATCACGAGTCTGAACGAGTGCCCGGCGGTGCACGGCATCATCGTGCAGATGCCGCTCGACTCCGCGCACCCCATCGACGCGCACCGCGTCACCGACGCCGTCTCCCCGGACAAGGATGTCGATGGGTACATTACACTTTTGTTGTTGGGTATTTACTCGCAAAGGCACAAGAGCACGCGGCAGACCTAACATGCGTTGGACCGACCAAGTTCAGGCTACGTGAGGAGTGGCGAAGAGTTACGAGCTACTAATGCCTAAGTAATGACAACCACCATTCTGCTAAAAGACGTGTAAAGATGGAGAAAAAGAACTACACTGGGTTTACATGCATATCGCTACTAGTTTGTCATTTTGCAGCCCGATCCCTAATGGTCATAGCGTGGTAGCTACCTTACGTTTTGAGTCTAACCATAGGCTATTCCTGTGGGCTATCCAAGGCTAGGAATAGGATGGACATAATATTCGACTTTGTATTTCATACATACCGAAACGTCATATTTATGGAAAAATATCAGTAGGTACTAAGCACATTAGTTTTTACAATAAATTGCAGATCATTAAGCTCAGTTTGCAAATTAATGGTTATTTCGGATAGTAAACTATATTATCTAGGTACTTTACAATAGCGTCTCATTTTTAACATACTTAACTTACTTTTTCTAAGCTGTTGGCTTATGTAGGATCTTAATACTACTTGTACGAAAACCTGAACAATTTACGCTCGCTGGTCGCCAGCGTTTGTGTAGAAAATTAGTGACAAATTATACCTAGGTACCTTCAGCGCCCATCCATCGGCGACCCAGACTGCTTCCCATTGGATCAAAGGGGTACATTGGGGATGAATGATCATCGTTTTTTTTATCGCCAGACTTATACACCAACTGTATGGTCACAAACTAAGCAAAGCTTGTTCTATGGGTACCGTACAATGGCCTGGGGGAGTTGCCAGACGAGTTGAATTGGAGTCAAGGGATTATTCAGATGGGTGTAGTCTTGCCATCCAAACGAAAATAACAAAAGGTTCGTTTACTAGTCTCTTATGGTAAGAGATTATAATATTTGCAAAGGGCGATGGTAAAACCAATCGACCACCCTTTGCAGATCCTACAGATAGATCGTAGACCATGCTGTTACTAGACCATACCCGACTGGCCATTGCTGATTTGTGAATCTTACTTGATGTTTCGGCCCCTTGTCTTTGTAAAGATTTTTTGGAGCTTGACCTTTGTATAGCCATTAAGAAGTATTAGTCAGTAAGCAGACAGCAAATAATTGCGCTGCTTCAACGGCAGCCGCGGCTCGTGTGAGCCCACACTAGTCCGCAAGTCTTCTCGCTGAACACACTGCTCTCTGAGTTTGTGGTAGTTACCGATTTATATATTTTATTAGAATTTTATTTAATTAAGATTTTAGTACAAAAAACGTTCTCGAAAAAAACCGACCTTTACGTGCCCTCCGAAGCACGGGTCTCCGTCCTCAGTTCGAAATGTCACTCAAAAGTCACCTCATCTCTGACTGACCTTGCCAAGTGTTGATTAGCCTTAGGGCTGTATCACACCTGGCGACGGGTTTGGCGACCGTCGCCAAGTAGAGTCCTGTCATATTTTGACATTATTCAATACGAATTATTGGCGACGGTAGCCAGCGACGTCGCCGGCCACGTATCCAAACAATTGGTATTACCTGTCAAATTCAATACGAATTCGTTGGCGACGGCGGCTGGCGACGCGCTTGGCGTCCCGGTGAGATAGAGCCCTAAAGGGCTCCAATATGCTAATTACTAGCCGTTGCAAATCCACTCTTCACGAATATTTTTTATTTTTTATTATCTTCGTGAATTATTTATTATAAATCGTAAATTCTTGGCGGTCGACATGATCGCCTAGAAATACGAAGATAATTAATAATTTATTTATTAATAATATTGGTATAGTGTCAAGTATTTTTTCTTTGGTTAATACCACGAACCAAATATCAAGAGGACTGGGTTTAAGCAACTCTACACTGTGGTTCAACCGTGGATTCAACTAAGTCCTTACGTCATCACAGTCGGCGTGGCTTAAGTCAGTGTGCTATTGACCGGTTGATTGAAATGGCGTTATCTACACCCCTTCACCCGTGCCTTCTCTGTGGTTAATACTAAGCAGACATGGGGCCTAGATCGTTTACCGATAAGTGATTGCAGCTGGCTATGAGAACTATTATTTAAGATGATGTGTTTCCAGGTTGAACACGATAAACGAGGGTCGCGTAGCTGTGGGTGACCTGTCTGGGTTCGTGCCGTGCACGCCAGCGGGTTGCGTGGAGCTGGTGCGGCGCGCGGGCGTCGCGCTCGCCGGCCGCCGCGCCGTGGTGCTGGGCCGCAGCCGCATCGTCGGCACGCCCGTCGCTGAGCTGCTCAAGTGGGAGCACGCCACCGTCACCGTGTGCCACTCCAAGACTGAGAACTTGAGTGAGATTGTAAGTTCTTAACAGTAATATCTTGTTTATTTGCATAGTGTGACGCCGATAATTTTCTGCGAATTAAGGATTTTTTTGCCATCATAGCCCGTTTTTTTTACCAATGATAATCCAATAATAATTAATATTATCTTCATCGTAAATAATAAATTCATGGCGATCGGTATAAATAAATATCGCTGACTAACACACCAACTGTATGGCCAAACTAAGCAACGCTTGTGCTATGGCTACTATACAATGGACTGGCGATCCCAGTGATACCCGGACCAGGGTAAATTTCCGAAATTTGCCTCTGACGGGAATCGAATCCGCAACTACCCGATGCAGTGAGCCCTGTGTCCAACGCTCGAACCACTGCGCCAAACGGTCATCAATGTCAATGCAACCTCGTGATGATTTATATTTTAAGAAATTCCTTGATATGAGCACACTGACGGGAGTGAAATGACAATTAACTTCAATCCAGTCCAACCAAGCGACAGATTTGCTGATTATTTTAGCTTTTCTCCAGAACTCGTCGGAGGCCACTATTCGGCGTCATCGTTGGACACTAATGTCGATACTAGCTTACCGCAGTAACAGTGGTGGGAGTGTGTAGCGGGCCTCGTCATCCCTCTTTTGTTATTCAATTGTTACTTTCGTTTCTTTTCCACAGACAAAAACCGCTGATATCCTGGTGGTCGCCATCGGGAAACCCGAGTTGGTGCGCGGCTCGTGGATCAAACCCGGCGCCATCGTTATTGACTGCGGCATCAATCCAATTGCGGGTAAAGTCCTAAAACACTACCTCACAATAAACCACGGGGTGTAATGTACGATAACCATTTTAACGAAATTATTATTTTTAAACGTGTCGTTAAAAAGGAAAATTGATTTCCTTGAAACGTAGCCGAGAACTCACTTGCCGGTACTGCGTTAAACTTAGAATCCGTTCATCTCATTTGTTGGTTCTGGAACTACGAGGCTGCATAGATGAGATTTACCTACTGGAATTTTACGACTAATACCCCTATTAACGTTGCGTTGTCCGGATTGGAAATAAGGTTTGGCACAAACTAGGTAAGTACTTGCTGTTAAGGATCTAGGTACGATCGCGAACTCATTTTAAATAGAACGCCACTGTTCAAATGTCATAGAATGGTAGTATATCTATTTCTGTATAAAAGTATATACCTACATAGTTAGTTGATCATTGATGTATGAATTCAGCAGATATGGGACCTCCTAATATTGCAATCACTACACTTTTGCTCAGCGCACCACATGCAGCGAAATACACACATCTGTTATCGCACTCGCAATTCGACAATCAACTTCAAGGCATTTCGATGACTTATTTCACCAGAAGGTTAGCCGTATTGACAATACCAACTTGTTTTCCATTATTTTCCGCCAACGACTGAGACGTACTGTGTCCATGGACTGCATTTAGTAGGACATGGAATTTTGCATAGTCATGTCTCCCACTTTCTTAGTATCTAATGTCTTTGTAGGTGATAGGTATTGCGTACATCGTAAGGTGAATACGGGCCGGACCCCATTAGCGCGTTGCGTTGCGTCGTCGCAAGATTTTGTACTGGCGCATCACCCTCCCCCGCTTCGTCTCTCGCCCGTCGACCCTTTGATCCGTTGCGACGACGCAGCGCAACGCGCTAGTGGGGCCTCGCCCTTACGTGTATTCTCTCGATTCCGTCAAAACAAATCAATTGTTGATGTTTCCTTCATGCGGGCGACAATACACGGAACAGGCGTTCGCAGCGGAATATTGACAAAACACACCAGTAGCCGCAGTTGCATTCCGATTATCCGCACCTTGTGCACGGTGCATAGAAATGATTGTGAAGTGGTTATTATATCCGTGAATATAATTTAATGGCGGCGTCTTCATCAGGCGCATGCCTCGCGCGAGCACTCACTTTTGACGTCGGAACGCATAGACGTAATGTCATAATATGAGTGCTCGGGTGAGGCATGCGCGCCATATGGACACATCTAATCAGTCATTTTAAGAATAATCACGATGCTTTCAAATATTGTGCATTGTTTTGCTTAAAAATAAAAACAAAAGGCGAACTTGTTTCACTTAAATGTTTAAACAATGTTCGCACTACACTGTAAATAGATAACTTTTAATAAATTAGTGCAACCAAATGGTACCTATGCAGAAAAATAGCTCCGTTTAATAAGTAGGCACAGTCAGCAACATAGGTCGCTGAACATCCTCAGTTTTTCAAATCGGTAATAGTCTTTATTTCACAAACGTTGGTGAACATTGTCAAAGCTAAATATTAGCAATATTGTTTAACCCAAGAAAAATAATAGATTAAATGCAAAATAAAAGTGTGCAAGGGATTTGAAAATCTGAGAATGTTCATCGACTTATGTTGTTGACCATACTGAGTGAGTTACGTCCGCAGTGTGGTTTTTTCCTGCTGGTCTAATCAAAATTTGAATGATGCAGATAATTAGTGCTCCATCTCGTGTAAATGTGCCGAAAATTTTAAATTTGTGCCTATAGCCGTTTTGGAGTTATTCACGAATATATGATCTTGCTGGCGTAACGTTACCGCAGCAGTGTGGTTTTTTCCTGCTGGTCTAATCAAAATTTGAATGATACAGATAATTAGTGCTCCATGTCGTGTAAATGTGCCGAAAATTTTAAATTTGTGCCCCCTTAGGTTTCAGAGTTATTTCAAATCTTGCTGGCGTAACGTTTTGCGAATTCCTGTATCTCAAAAACTGTTTGGCACACAATCATGATTTTTCGTACACACATTTGTGTTAATTTGTGCCCATTTGTGACAGTTTCATATTTCAATAAATCAGAAAGGTTCAGGTGTTATAATATTTTTCCTAAAAAAACTAAAATAGCTCCTTGCTCTTAAACTGGGAAACCTAGAAACCAAATGTTAGTGCTAGCTTGTATTTCTTATGGATCCTAAGCATTTCTATAATGATCGTAAGCCTACTCCAAGGCATTTACGATTTATTACGATTTTATTGCTATCTCGCGGTGAAATAATTTAAACCCTAAATACACGAGTTTCGTATGTTCCGATTACTTTTATTAATATACAAAAATTAGTGCCCTACTTCAAATATACGTGTACCAAATATCAGCTCTGTAAACCTTATAATTATAAAATAATTAATAAAAAACACCATGACAAACTTTCAATGGTTAACCGACCAAATAAAATGAGTTGAAAAAAATGCGGCCGCCCGATACATAGCGCCTACCATCTTAAATGTACACAATAAATTGGCTGTGTGCTAACAGTTCTGTAGAAAAGTGAATGAGTAATATTTATTTTTATATTTTCTTTGTAATGGTTAAACTCGACTTCCTACCCTTGCCCCTTGTCTAGACCCCTTCGTCTGCTCACTGTTTGTACTACCATAAGTTTTTTTTATTATTTCTAATATCAAGATTTTTTTTTTGTTTAATGTAAGTACCTACATTATTTTTATATTTTGATGTTGTGTCAATGAAGTAATGTTTTGTTTGTTTATAATTATTGAAAATACTAATATTTATAAGTGTTCATTCGTTTTATATCTCGATGATGGTGAATGATTTCGATTTAAAGAATGGATATTATTTTTCAAAGTCGTATTGCTGTTTATAAGCGTCGATTTTTTATCTCTAGAAATATATAAAAGAAGATACTTTTACTGTTGTTGTGTGTTATTAGTTAAAGCTCATTTAGCTACACGAAACATAAAAGGAATATTAAGGAAGGTACCTACATATTTAAATTCAGCATACCCTGTGATTATACATTTATTTACCTTATTTAATAGTTTATAAATACACTCCAAAGTATTATGTACGCGTCTGCACTCATTACAACGCTGTCAATTGAAATAGGATGGCTTGAAGTACGGAGAGTTCGCTTGTTTCTATACATTCCAATTCCGTCAGTTAACCACCGAAAGCGCTTCGTGATGGTTATTTATTAATAATATTTTAGTTGTAAGGTTTACAGAGCTGATATTTCGTACACGTATATTTGAAGTAGGGCACTAATTTTTGTATATTAATAAAAGTAATCGGAACATACGAAACTCGTGTATTTAGGGTTTAAATAATTTCACCGCGAGATAGCAATAAAATCGTAATAAATCGTAAATTCCTTGGAGTAGGCTTACGATCATTATAGAAATGCTTAGGATCCATAAGAAATACAAGCTAGCACTAACATTTGGTTTCTAGGTTTCCCAGTTTAAGAGCTAGGAGCTATTTTAGTTTTTTTTGGAAAAATATTATAACACCCGAACCTTTCTGATTTATTGAAATATGAAACTGTCACAAATGGGCACAAATTAACACTAATGAGTGTACGAAAAATCATGATTGTGTGCCAAACAGTTTTTGAGATACAGGAATTCGCAAAACGTTACGCCAGCAAGATTTGAAATAACTCTGAAACCTTAGGGGGCACAAATTTAAAATTTTCGGCACATTTACACGACATGGAGCACTAATTATCTGTATCATTCAAATTTTGATTGGACCAGCAGGAAAAAACCACACTGCTGCGGTAACGTTACGCCAGCAAGATCATATATTCGTGAATAACTCCAAAACGGCTATAGGCACAAATTTAAAATTTTCGGCACATTTACACGAGATGGAGCACTAATTATCTGTATCATTCAAATTTTGATTGGACCAGCAGAAAAAAATCCCACTGCTGGCGTAACTTACTCGACCATACTTATCAGAAAACCTTATCGTCTTCTTATGGTCCGCTTGAGAGAATTTTGTTTGAATATTAATTAAGCTTATCGTCATGTTGACTAACTACAGTTGTTGCATCCAGATTTACAGAAAAGTACTATTACGTATCTTTCCATTGATTCCCCTTCGTTAACATTGGGTAGGCACTTCTACAGCTTACTAGTGTTTTGAGTTGGAAAGACAGCTAAGTTGTTACCTAGAGCGATCGAAATTAATACGTAGGTACCACTTTTGACGATTGACCTGATTGCTCGGGTGCGGCGGCTTGTGGCTTGTAGACGGACTTATTTGCTATTTGTGTGGGAAAAAAGCAATGGATGAGACCAATGTGACAAATGTGTAGATCCGTCGAGGGCCAGCGGTCAGCGCCTAGTGGGCGACGTGGCGTACGCGGAGGCGCTGGGCGTGGCGTCGCACGTGACGCCGGTGCCGGGGGGCGTAGGGCCCATGACCGTGGCCATGCTAATGCGCAATACCGTGCTGGCCGCGCGCCGCCAACTCGACCGCCTGCTCACGCCCGTCTGGCCGCTCAAGCCGCTGCGGCTCGTGCCGCTCCAGCCGCCACCTAGGTGAGATCTACCTTTATACTTATCTCAGGTAGGTACCTGTAGAAACAAAGGTAAGTTACCTGTCGGCTTCTTCAAGATCAAAGTAGTGCAACATCTGTACATTACCTATTCTGTGACGCAAGACTGAGGTCCGGGTTTGCCAATTAGCCTAGTTTGAATGTGCCACTTACGGAGCGCGTATTACGTATAGCTACAGTACCTATTACAGTTTCAGTCGCACTTGACGTCGATATTTAGAGGGCAGGGTAGCTATTCTGGAATATCAGAATCACGTCTTCTACTATGAAACCAGCAATTATTTTCGGGAAAATTGGCATTCCTACCAGATAGGTATTTGGGTTCCGCAGCCAGCATTCAAATGTCAAGGTTTCTACGTATGTACTATGTGTTGTTAGGGCGTAAACACACTATTGCTGTTATACGACTATTATACGATATGTAGCAATTTAAACGGCCTCCCCGCAGCGACATAGTGATCGCGCGCTCCCAGCGGCCGAAGGACATCAGCGAGCTGGCACAGGAGATCGGTCTGTTCCCGAACGAGGTGTCGCCGTACGGCCGCACCAAGGCCAAGATCTCGCTGTCGGTGCTCGAGCGTCTGCGCGACCAGCGCCCCGGGAAGTACGTCGTGGTCGCCGGGTTAGTACCACCTACCTTGTATATTTTGTTAACCAGCCGCTAGTGACCAACTTCGCAGGGTTCAAACATTCCGGGTACCTATTTTACTTCAGAATTTATTTTGAATACATGATCATCATCATCGTGTTAGTCAAAAGACATCCACTGTTGGATATTAGGCCTCCCCCAAGATTTTTCACAACGTCCGGTCCTGTGTCACTTGCATCCAGCGGTTTCCCGCGACCTTCATTATATTAAGCAACAAGCCAATGAAAATTTATGGAGACTGTGAACCTTGTGACTAAGCAACGCTTGTACTACGGATACCGTACAATGGACTAGGGCATAGACCAGTTACTAAGGGGACTGGCCCTAAGCAAGTCGGCCGAGTGGTCGGCCTAGTACTAACATCGACATAAAACGAAGCGAGTAGTATTTAGCGGTAAATAGTAAGATGAAAATGAAAAAACAATGACCACGTTTTGTTTCATACAAATATCTAATAAGGGCACCTCTTTCTTTAGTCTTTACTCTGTGGACTAGGGGCAATCCCAGTGACACCCAGACCAGGGCAAATTATGCAAAGGTCGTTTCAGAAATTAGCTTCTGGCGGGATAAGATACACGCATTAATGAGTGACGATATGTAACATATCTCCGTATCAACTAGTGTACTGTATGCAGTATAACCCCGACGCCGTTGGGCGAGGGCAAGAGCACGACGCTGCTGGGGCTGGTGCAGGCGCTGACGGCGCACCGCGGCCGCAACTCGTTCGCGTGCATGCGCCAGCCCAGCCAGGGACCCACCTTCGGCGTCAAGGGCGGCGCCGCCGGCGGCGGCTACTCGCAGGTACCGCTACCACTACTATACGACTGTTGTACAGCCACTATACTGCTAAGTTCAACGGTTACCCCGTATCTATAGACGAGTCAAAGTGTTTACTTGGACAAAGTTTTTACTTAAGTCACAGTCTATTCTATAGATCAGTCATTTCACTCATTAATGTAAATAATAACTATTAAAACCTAGCCAAGTAATAGTCCTCATTCAACTTCCTTAAGCAATACTTTTTACCCGACTACGGCGGAGGGTTATGATTTTGACCGGTATGTATGTATGTATGTGCATCTGTTCCCGCCTAACTTCCAAATTACTTGTCGTAATTTGACAAATGAGGTGTCGTTAGAAGCGGCTTAGTGGCCCGCTGGTTATAGGCTGTGTGACATCACATAAAATTGTATATGGCGCTCTCTAGAGGACTTAAAGTCATGAACTAAAAAAAAACATTTTTTAATGAAACCGTGTGGGGTATCAAATGAAAGAGCTTGATGAGCACATTTCAAAAATATATATATTGTTACCTAGAACTCTAAAATAATTAAATAATAAGTAAGTTGGTCCATGGTCATGCCACTTTGACGTAAAAGGGCTTAACGGACCACGGCTATCCTCTAGATGAGAATATTTTCTTGTTTCGTACTTTTTGGTGCGCGATTTTTCAGTAGTCGGGTTTTAGTTTTTAAATTTACTTTCTTTTAATAAAAACTTGAACACATGTGATGGAACGGCACGACTTTCTTACGAGTGATATACTTATACCAAACGATCTCCATTGGTAGAGATAAGTGCACGATTCATTTCCACCTACCCCTATACTTCCACCTATTCAGATTTTATGTCCCGACGTTTGTGTACCACACATCTCGTGTCAACATAATCAGACAACAGCAGCATAATCTAGACCTGGCTTCAAGTACCTCACCTATTGGCCCCCAGGTGATCCCAATGGAGGAGTTCAACCTGCATCTGACAGGCGACATCCACGCGGTGACCGCCGCCAACAACCTGCTGGCCGCGCAGATGGACGCGCGCATCTTCCACGAGCTCACGCAGAAGGTATGCAGACGGAGTACTTTTATTTGGAAAAAACCTATTAAGGGCCACCGCAGACTTGCTACTTTTTGCATCGGCGATCGGCGATTTTGCGACAGCATCGCGTTTTGGCGACTCGCTGCGGTCGGACGCAGCGACTGCTCCGATCTAAAAGCGACCAAATCGCCGTACGCCGATGCAAAAAGTAGCAAGTCTGCGGTGTCCCTTATTAGTACTTTAGCATTGTGTAGTTCCTATAGTTATAGACCACAATTATTGTATTACCACAATTAGCAATAAAATTAATTTGTATTTGTATAAGGACGGTCCCCTGTTCGACCGGCTCGTGCCGCGCGTCAAGGGCGCCAGGAAGTTCTCCGCCATACAGCTGCGCCGCCTCCAGAGACTCGGCATCGACAAAACCGACCCTGATACTCTTACTGACGACGAGAAGACCAGATTCGCGAGGCTGAATATCGATACTGACAAGATTATGTGGAATAGAGGTATGTATGGCCTTACTTATAGGGCGTCCATAAAATAGATGAGGCGTTTAGGGTGGGGGGCAAATATCACGTAATTTTTGCGAGAAAAAGTAAAATATGATTCTCCACGAAAATATGGCTTTTAAAAAATCTCACGTGACATTAGGGGGGAGATCCCACTGTGTCGAAAATCACCTCACGTAATTCAACCGGAGTATTTTTATCTCTTAGCTATTTTGGTTCAAATTATGCGTAATATAGATAGGTGTATTATACTTACATAAGTATCCATCCACCCATTTGCGTCATACTGAACGCGGTAGATAAGTACGCTGCTATATGCTCTGGGTATTCCCAACTGCTAGATGAATGTGCCTATGTAGGTATCTACACCATATTTAGATCCCAGTTATCTAAAACAAATCCATTACTCGTACAGTGTGTATTATTAATAATCTACTCATAATAATATAGCCCAACGCTGTTCTGTCCCGACCCCCTTCAGGTCAGCAACGTGCGAGCGATGTCTTTGGTATTGCAAGCGTCTATAGGCTACGGTAACTGCTTAACATCAGGCGGGTCTCATGCTGTTTGCCGCCATAGTATAGAAAACAAATTCAAGCGATATCTGATGATTTTTATTAAACGACTGCTCAAAAAGGAGTGTTATGTTTTCAGGGTTCATGTATGTACATGAGATCCTTTGTGCCACCATAACTTTTAAATTCCTGAACAGATTTGGATGTATGAGGTATCGTTAGAATCCTTACATCATCCCGAGTAACACTGGCTATATTATTTTTATAAAAATCAATATGGTGGCATTATGGCTCCATTTTCTAATGCGAAACAAAATTCTCCTTCGTTCCAGTGGTGGACCTGAACGACAGGTATTTGCGCAAGATCACGATTGGTCAGTCGCCGACCGAGAAGGGGTACTCGCGCGAGACCGCGTTCGACATCGCCGTGGCGTCCGAGATCATGGCCATCCTGGCGCTCGGCAAGGACGTCGACGACATCAAGCAGCGGCTCGCGGCGATGGTCGTCGCGCTCGACAAGAGCGGCAACCCTGTCACCGCTGATGACTTGGTAAATACACCTATATACCTTTTCGTTACACCCTGTAAAACAACTGAAGATACGTTAGATGCACTTACGAGTGGCACGTTAAAACTTGGCTAATTGGCTAACCCGATCTCGGTCGCGACTCGCGCATCACCTACGAAAACGAACGCCTCAACAGCGCAGTTGTCTAGTCGGCTGCATTTTGAACGCCACTAGGTGTGTCTACATGAGCCAAGGGGCGCGCCCGATAAATTAATTTTGACGTCTGATCTCAAAGACATAACGTCATATCTGATTGCTCGGCTGCGGCTGCACAGGCCCGTCTGTAGCTTCCGGCTCCCTCATTCATCGTATGAAACTCAAGCAAAATTGCTAAACTACTTTACGCCGATCTTCTGTGACTCCTCCGAGTCAGCCCGTATATGAGCTGCAGTCAATTGGCTGCGTGTACATTAGGCGCATGCCTCGCCCGAGCACTCGGTTTTGACGTCGAACGCATAGCTATAATGTCATAACATAAGTGCATGGGTGAAGCATGCGCCTGATGTAGACGTACCCATTGGCTAGTTTGGCTACATTTTGGCTACAGTTTGGCTACATTTTGGCTACATTTTGGCTACAGTTTGGCTACAGTTTGGATATAGTTTGGCTACAGTTTGGCTAGAACTTGGCTAGTTTGGGTACAGCTTGGCTACAGTTTGGCTCTAGCATGTTGTTGTTGTGTCCAGGGCATGACGGGCGCGCTGCTGGTGCTGCTGCGCGAGGCGTGCGAGCCGACGCTGATGCAGTCGCTGGAGGGCACGCCGGTGCTGGTGCACGCCGGCCCCTTCGCCAACATCGCGCACGGCTGCTCGTCCATCCTCGCCGACAAGATCGCCGCCCGGCTCGCCGGGGAGAACGGCTTCGTCGCCACTGAGGCCGGATTCGGCTCCGACATCGGTAAGTACATGCCGCCGATCATCGGAGGTACAGCGGAGGTGCCACGACTTCGTCCGTGCATAATTTTTAAAAAAGTAGCCTATGTGCTATTCCAGACTACAGGTAATCTATCTCTGTGCCAAATTTCATCCAGATCCGTTCAGCCGTTCTGGCGTGATTGAGTGACAAACATCCATCCATCCAAACTTTCACATTTATAATATTAGTGGGATTAGAAAACCACTGCTCATTCTTCTTATTTTATCGTATGGTTAGTGGACAACCTGGGCGCTAAGTCGCTTTGCCATTGAACTGTCCCTGTAGCGTATTTGTAAGTGAACATAATAATAAATAAAAATGTCGGGGCTTGTAAATGTCTCGTTAAACGTTATTTAACCAATTGTTCTTGGTACCACCCACCATCTATCTAAATCAACGAATGTGTGAATAAACAGTATGACTACGTTGTACAAATCTTCGTCGAGCCCGTACGGAGACTCACTGCAAACTTTAGTAAAGCTACCACGTGATTACTATGTACGGTCGTGTTCGTTTGAAGTGCATAATTAATCACTGCTTATAATTTGTATTGTAGGTAGGTATCTACAAGATGTATCGTATATTCAATCGGAATAAAAGATTCGGAGATGTAGCCTTACCTTAATTGGATGCCGATGATGTGTTTGACTCATGATGCATGCATGAAATCAACCGGTGAAAAATACTTGCATGTTGGAATTCTGACACACCCCTTTAGAAGAATAAATTAAACAACACATTTTATTGGTGACGATGTCAAGTTTATTAATGTGGTATCTTCCATTCCATCCGAGCGCCTAGTTGGCTTGGTGGAGTAGTAAAAAATGCCACGGTGGTGCCATATAGCAAATGGGCAAACAGGGGCCCTACCACCACCTCTTATAGCAGTATTGTTTTAACGTTTCAGCGATTTTTTGTGCAATGACGTTTCTTATTGTCATGACAATAAGGTACGTCATTGCACAAAAAGTCGCTGAAACGTTAAAACGTTCCTATAATTGAATCGCGATAAGAGGTCGTGGTAAGCCCCCTGATCAACAATTTTACTCGTCTCTGGGTACTTGATACATATATGCTGCGTTCCATTCACTGTAATTTTTGTTATTTTCGTCCACAAAAAGTGTTAAAAACGATAATAATGATCACTTTCAGTACAAGTTGGTGCGAGTGGAACGTGATTTGTGGACAAAAATAACGAAAATAACAAAATTAACGGTGAGTGGAACGCACCAATAGAAACATGAATCGATTGATTTGAAATAACCTGAAAATAACACGTTTTTAACATTAAAAAAACTAAAACCCGACTACTGAAAAATCGCGCTCTAAAAAGTATGAAACAAGAAAATATTCTCATCTAGAGGATAGCCGTGGTCCGTGTAGGTCCTTTAGGGCCAAATAGCATATGAACACGGACCACGGCTATCCTCTAGATGAGAATATTTTCTTGTTTCATACTTTTTAGAGCGCGATTTTTCAGTAGTCGGGTTTTAGTTTTTAAACTTACTTTTTATTTAATTATTTTGGAGTTATAGGTAACAATATATATATTTTTGAAATGTGCTCATTAAGCTCTTTCATTTGATACCCCACACGGTTTTATTAAAAAATGTATTTTTTTTAGTTCATGACATTATGTCCTCTAGAGGGCGCCATATGCAATTTTATGTGACGTCACATAGCCTATAACCAGCGCGCCATTAAGCCGCTTCTAACGATACCTCATTTGTCAAATTACGACAAGTAGTTTGGAAGTTAGGTGGGAACAGATGCACATACATACATACATACATACATACATACATACATACATACATACGTACATACATACATACATACATACATACATATATACATACATACATACATACATACATACATACATACCATATATGTTTTTTTGTTTGTTGAGTATGGATTTTTCGGCGTCGTTTTTTTTCACATATAATTGTAGCTTGTAGCGAGACGTGTGCTCGCTACAAAGTAATGGTGTCCTTATAACCAGGCATGGAGAAGTTTATCGACATCAAATGCCGCGCGAGCGGTGACATGCCGGACTGCGCCGTGATCGTGGCCACCGTCCGCGCGCTCAAGATGCACGGCGGCGGGCCGCCCGTGACCCCGGGCCTGCCACTACACGATGTATATGTACAGGTCAGTGGAGTAACTACTCCTCCTCCTTATATGTATGGTTTTTTTTTTTTTTTTGGGGCCCTTTGACCTTAGTCAAAGGGTTATTTATGTTATTTATTAAGTCACGATTTTGTGCTATTTAGTCGCGTTCCGATTTGTGATTTAAGGTTGCGTTAGTTCGTTTTCTCTTCTGCTAATGGATACAGAAGTATATGTATGGTTAGTGGCCAACCTGGAGTTGGTCAAGCTGCCTGAAGGCCTCTGACAGGGCTTAACGACTGCTGCCCAGATGACAACAACCGGGACTGACTTTTTACGTGCCCTCCGAAGCACGGATACGCTCAATTCAAATGCCACGATACAGTCACCCATTTCTAACCGACCTTGCCAAGCGTTGCTTAACTTCCGATCGTTTACCGATCAGTGATTGCAGCTAGCTATGAGTGCCTCACCTACCTTCTAGTACCTACCTACTGTACTGTAGGTACATATTAGTAAACTACGGCTCTTCACAGGTGCAGAAAATTTAAGTGCAACCATCCCAGGTTTTTAAAATAGAAATCATGTTATGTCACTCTGAAATGTTTTACACATATAGGTACAGCTTATACCTATTTCGAAAACGACCGCTAATATAAATATCGTTCTGTTTTGGGCGTTATTATTATTCATCGGAGTTCACAGAAACTAGCGCTACTCTATTGATTTGCGTTCCTGAGCTCGATATAGATTTCATGAGCCATAACTTTAGTTAATAGGTGAGCTAGTTTCCCGTTCGCAGAATAAGTTTATTTTCTCGCTTATACCAGACTGTTGTGTTCTGTTTTTCGCAGGAAAATCTCGAGCTGCTCGGCAAAGGCCTGTGCAATCTCGGCAAACACATCAGTAATGGCAACAAATTCGGAATCCCTGTTGTCGTCGCCATCAATAGACACGGGTTCGTTTACATAATTTCTACTACTAGCTAAATATTAACAGATTATGAGGAGGCATTGGTTGAAAATCATCACTGGAGGAGACTCCAGCATATGCTGAGCCTTTCGGAACCTTTCGGCTCTTATCAATCACTTATCACTTGCTGCACGGTGAAGTAAAACATCGTAAGGAAACTTGCATGTCATTCGAAAGATGTAGAATTCGCCAACCCGGACTGTGTCAGCATGGACAAAATAAAACAAGCGTCACAATTTCTTTGGTCAAAGCTATTAATGGCGCATCATATGAAAATAAAAGTATAAAATTCGGTCTATCATTATTGCGCGTGAAAAACGAAAGTCAAACCAATTTCTAAACAGTATCGACCCCAGTTTTGGGACAAAATTGTCAACGGTGGTCATTCTATTTATTTTCATCACACCCATTCGAAAAACGTCAATTGCCTTTCAAGGCTAGCGGGAGCAAAATTCTATTTTGCTCCCACGGGAGTTTTTGTTTCTCCTTCCTGATTGGTCAGCGTTCGTGCTTGTGAATTGAATGTGAAAAAAAATCGAACGCTTAATGTATGAAGAAGTTACTGGCCGGTTAGGATTACGCGGCAACCAAAGAGAATGTAATGGCAACGCGAGCTGAAAAAAAATTGTCATGTACATTTTTCTTTTAATTTCTTTTGTCTCGGTTTAGTAAGTTTAAGTTATTGCAAATAATAATTAAAAATGAGTTCGAGTAATTATGTGGTGATATATTATTTGTTTGGATACTACATAATATTATGAGAGTTTCGAGTAGGTAGAGGTACACGTAGCTTTTTATTTTTCTCATAGGTAGTGATGAAAAATAGTATGTATCATTCGGGACCAAAAAATTTTGTCCTCGGGCGGCGTATATTGAATTCCTCGCAAAGCTCAGGATTCTACTTTAAAATCCCTCGCTACGCTCGGGATTCTACTATAGAATCATCAATCAGCATCCTTTTCTCGAAGCGTTCGGACCAAAACTTCGGCCTGGATTTTGTTACGCTCATACACACTCATCTATATATTTTCGTACAGGAACGATACTCCAGCGGAGATCAACCTGGTGAAGGAGTTTGCGCTGCAGAACGGTGCGTTCAGGGCGGTTTTGTGTGAGCACTGGGCCAAGGGCGGTCTGGGCGCGCTGGAACTGGCGGACGCCGTCGTCGCCGCGTGCGACGCCGGCGCCGACTGCCGCTACCTGTACCCACTGGACATGTCCATCCAGGACAAGATCGCGCGCATCGCCACCGACATGTACGGCGCGGGCCTCGTCGAGTACACCGACGAGGTGCTCGAGAAAATCAAGATATTCACTGAGAAGGTTAGTTACACTTTTTTTTCCTAATCATCATCAAAAGACCAAAAGACGTCCACTGTTGGGCATAGGCCAAAGGCTTGGGGACCAAGGCTTTCCACAACGACCGGTACTGTGCTACTTGCATTAAGCGGTTTCCCGCGACCTTCAAATTTTCTCATCAAGATAACTTAGTAAAGAGTGTCTACTGAACTAAATGACAGCTTTTTAGGGTTCGTTACAAGTAGACCAATAACACAAGACACCACGTAAACGTCCTTTATTGTATGAGAATGCGGTCGTCAATAGTTAGCGGGGGTATCGGAGAAGACGGCGAATTTTGATTGACCAATCTAAATGTCGGGTACAATCACACATTTGGGGCGACCGGCTATGTGGTGTCTATAGCTTATTAGTCTGTGTTTACATGTGGTAGCTATTTACGGTTAGTTACAATAGCTATTTTGGGAGCTTGGTCTATCGTAAATGTTATTTTTATATTTTGGTAAATTCTATTTCAGCGAAGTATTCACAAGTGCTTTATTTGGCCTACATGAATAAAAATACTTATTTTGAACAGGCCAGGCCAAAACAATATGTTTGTATTTGGCTAATAGCGTGACATCATGTGTTTTATTGACCAAACATAGAGTTTTAGCGTAGCATTATTAATACGCAGATAACTAATAAATTCGATAAATATGTTATTGTTGAGTCTTCATTATAATCATTAAGTGAATATTTACGAGTCACTCCGACTGATGATGTCAATATGACATCAGAAACAAACGTGATTGTGAGATCAGTGGATACATTTAGATATTATATCAGCCATGTGGACCTATAAAACAATACATTAAAGATTCCAAGGTGGTATATCCGCCTCTCACAAAAGATCAGCATAAATAACTATTTAGCTCCGGTACGTACGATTGGAGAGAGATGGATGCCCTAGCCCCCTATCCCTTTCCGCTCGGCAACGTGCGAGTAATGCTTGTTGTATTGCAAGTATCTAAAGGCTTATGCCCGGGATACATGGCGACACTCGACACTCAGTGTATCTCAGAGTAGCGACACCGCCATTACAACTGTAAAAAAAGTATGAAACAAGAAAATATTCTCATCTAGAGGATAGCCGTGGTCCGTGTAGGTCCTTTAGGGCCAAATGGCATATGAACACGGACCACGGCTATCCTCTAGATGAGAATATTTTCTTGTTTCATACTTTTTAGAGCGCGATTTTTCAGTAGTCGGGTTTTAGTTTTTAAACTTACTTTTTATTTCATTATTTTGGAGTTATAGGTAACAATATATATATTTTTGGAATGTGCTCATCAAGCTCTTTCATTTGATACCCCACACGGTTTTATTAAAAAAAGTTTTTTTTTTAATTCATGACATTATGTCCTCTAGAGGGCGCCATATACAATTTTATGTGACGTCACATAGCCTATAACCAGCGCGCCATTAAGCCGCTTCTAACGATACCTCATTTGTCAAATTACGACAAGTAGTTTGGAAGTTAGGTGGGAACAGACGCACATACATACATACATACATACATACATACATACATACATACATACATACATACATACATACCGGTCAAAATCATAACCCTCCGCCGTAGTCGGGTAATAAAAAGGTGTCGCGGTGGAGTACACACGCATCCTCGATGTATACACTGAGTGTATTCTTATCAAGTGTCGTCGTGTATCCCGAGCTTTAGGGTCGCCATCTGTCACCTCTTAATTTAAGCGTGACCGACTTAAAAAATAAGGGTGTTTTATTTTTTGAAACCTTTTTCAGGGTTACGACAAGTTCCCGATCTGCATGGCTAAAACGGCGAATTCCTTGACCGGCGACCCAGCTATAAAGGGTGCGCCGACTGGGTTCACCCTGCGCATCACCGGGATCTTCGCGTCGGTGGGCGCCGGGTTTGTAGTGCCCATGGTGGGAGAGATCTCACGCATGCCGGGCCTGCCCACGAGGCCCTGCATCTACGACATCGACCTCAACACCAAGACCGGCGAAATCGAAGGACTCTTCTAACTCACATTGTATTTGTAGACTTGTTGGTTGATAGCGGACCAAGTTTTATAATCGAATAAATCATTATTATCTTTTTATTTGCGCGTTTTATTATACGTTTTAATCGTGGCTTCGCCCACGCACTTCATAAAACTCTTTTTAATACCCCAATGGCCAATTTTCACGAGGGGCTTTTGGCTAAAATACGAAAAATAATAAGAATACATAGGTATACTTATTACGTTTCCATTGTATCCTTATTCCATGCTATATAACAGACCATTAAATGGCTGATCAACATGTATATCTAACTTATACTACTACCGGCTTTGTTCCCATTAGTGTCATGTTTGGCCCACCCACGACGGATAAACCGCACATAAAACAGAGATAAGCCATTCATTCTTCATACATTAGCACGTGGCTCGCAGCTGAGTGCGATCACGTCGTACAACGCGCACCCTACACCGTCAATAAGTTTGTATTGAACAATATCACGAATTGTGCAATGTTTTTGACCGGCTCGGGTTAGATTGAAGATAGCGCAGTAATTGAATAAAAGTTTGAGCGAGAAATATTTTTCACATCTATTCCACGGTACACCTACGACTGCTCGCGTGAAAACATTGACGCTTATGAGTCATCAATGTTATTGCGTCAATATTTTTGATCGTTGAGTGCAAGGGGCGATTCAAAATATTGGCGCCATAAAAATATTGTACAAAATTATTGTAGTGTAGGGTACGCGTGGGTACGCCTTAGACACGGCGTGTTTGCGGACACAAAGCACGCAATTGTAGAGCATAATTAAAAGCACAGTATCATCTCATAAACGATTTATTACTTAGAATTAAAAACGCGATTCATTTCTCCGTCGCTTCGTCAACCTCGTTCACGATCTCTGTGGGTTGGAATGTGTTGGCGCCAGTGCTGGTGCTGGCGCTGGTGTTGGCGCTGGCGTTGGTGTCGGCGTTGGTCGCGACCGGCGTGTCGTCGTCGTCGCTGTCGGTGGCGCCGGGGTGCGCGGGCTCGAAGTGCTGCGGCTCGTGCGAGCGCGCCGCGCGCTCCGTGCCCGGCGCTGACCACCCGCCGGTCGAACGCTGGAAATAAGTACGATATTGGATAAATCCATACCAATATTACTGGCGACCAGCGGAATGTCAATCAGGGCAGGTCAGGCCATCTGATAGCAGTTCTCTGTCCGACAATATTTCGACCGCCAAGAATGTAATAATAACGTATAAAGAATTCATGAAGATAATATTAGAGACCAGTAGTTTTTGAATGGTTAATAATGAGCAAATTTGGGACTCCGATGTGTCGGTTTTGTCCAATGCACATGCGAGCAATGCCTTTGGTATTGCAAGCATCTATAGGCTACGGTAACTGCTTAACATCAGGCGGCTGTTTGCCACCTCAGTCCTATAAAAAATAAATTAAAAAATCTCATAAGAAAAGAGAGTTAAGAAGGCAGAGAGAAATTAGGAAATGAGACTAAATCCGTAATCATGTTTTGACATAATCTGCGTGTGGCCCCGCAGTCTATAAAAGTAATGTCACGTTGAATACAACAAAATACTAAGTAACATGAAAAAATACAGGCTCATGTTCATTCAATTAGTGTTGTGTGTGCTACTGGTGTAAGTAACCCCAGTTGAATGAACGTCCAGTGTGAGTTGATGAATGACCTCCGTCTTGCTCCAAATTAGTGACCGTTAACAAACACATTAGGTACATTATACCTACCTATAATAACTAAACATAATAATATGAATGGGGAGTTTTACACCCCCATTAATATCGTGAGTATCGCGCGTATCTCAGTCAGCGATAATATCGTAATTTGTATTGATAATGTAGTACCCCTCAATGAGTTCATAACCGAGTCTGGTCGAGGACACCCGCATCGGCGGATATTATGTGCATTTAAATTTTGCTCATTTGCAAGGGAAAGAGACGCCGAGACACGAACAACAACGCAAACGGGATACAATATCCGCTGTAGCACTCGACTGTAACGTCCCTAATTTGTATAAAGAACAATATAATTTAAAAAAAAATGGCTACTGTCTTAAACATTTTTCTATATTTCTTAGCTCTTCTATGATTTCCATAACAAAATAAGTAGATATGTAACTACATAAAAATAGTTGTCATTTGTGATAATGCCTTGTTTACTGATATTTAGGACACTTTTAATTCAGTTTCATCGTTGCGTTTCGTTTCTTCTCATTACGTTTTCAGGATCGATTCATAAATAACCCGTCGCAATTATCAAGTGCTGATACAATTTAAAAAATAATTGCAAGTGCGTGCGCAATAAAAAAATATCATTAAATCTTTATTGAAAACACATGACAAACCTGTGATGCTAATTATAAAAGAATGCTTAAAACAAACTACGCGTATTTCTTGTTATTTTGGCTCAGAAAAACATTTAATAATGTTTGGGGAAAACCGGCGCGTGCTTTTTAATGTACTTAAATATTTATTAGTTTTATGTTATGATGGTATATATCCTCTCCCTGAAATAGATCGTGACCCTGAAAATAGTTGTCATCGGGATAAAAATACTGTCACCTTCATGAGATCAACGAATGACGAAATCATTGAGAAGACCGTTGCGTCATATCTATAAAAAAAAACTTAAAAATCTTATTGTGAAAATATAAAAATATTGTGCAGATCTGAGATCTTAAATAGACATCAACCAATGCGCGGGTTGTACACATGGGCCATAAGTCACTTAACCATTGTGGCATCACAGTGGCGTTTTGCTATAGTGATCGATCCTCTGATTGGTCGGTTGATTCTGACCAACCAATCAGAGGCCGATCAGTCGGTCGGCCGACTAATCAGAGCGTCGATCACTATAGCAGCTCAATGGCAATGGTTTAACGACTTAGACCCGAATCTAAGCTATTACTCTGACCACGTAGACATAACGTCATACTGATTGCCCAGGCACGCTGCTCGGTATATGTGGACGCGCCTACTGATGTTTGTTTGAACAATTCACTACAGATTTTATAGAACACGTAAGCGGAGCTGTCAATCAGGTTTTCTAAAGGAAAACAGTAAATCTTGGCAAATATTCAACGATAACAGTAAAAAAAAACCCCATTCATTTGTTTTGTGGAATACTCGGAAACGCTCAAAATAGTATCAATGAGAGGATTCATTAGATGCAGAACACGTACGACGTTTGTTTGAATACGCTGAAAGTAGTTATACATGGTGTAACATCGAGAAGAGTCAGGGACCTCCGACACTATAACTAAGAGATAAAAACATATTTTCTAGGTAACCACATCGTCTATTTTAGGATAACATGCTATTTTAGGTAAACATACACAAACAATTGAAAATATTATGAATGAAGTTCATATTATTTTCAATTGTTTGTGTATGTTTACTCACTGATATGGTAGATATCAAAATATCTGAATATAATCTGCACATAAAATAATTTAATAGTTTCAGCATTTTCCTTTAACATTAGGCACAAGCTTTCTTAGCAATATTTTACTCCTTAGAACCTATAATAGACAATCATAGTAATTAAATAGTGATAGTCCTTTTTTGTCAAAATCTTTAGGGACATGGTTCCCAAGAACATATATTTTTTTATCAATGGAGGCGGAAGGGAGAGATTGGCCCAGCTGTGGGACGAAATAGGTTAAAAAAATGCGGCTTCCCCGCCCGCACACCCGCCACCGTCTGTTGCTTCCGCCCGCCACACCTCCCACACACCTCCACCGCCTTTTTGTGCGGGTGACGTCACATTTGCCAGGTTCCTAGTTGGCTTGGTGGAGTAGTTACACGCTGTATATTGAATGGTCGGTTGTTACTTGTTATTGTTACCTCGTATTGGTCCTTGCACTGCTTGACGCGCTGCAGGTACATGTCGTAGACGAACTGCGCCATGTGCGGCATGTCGCGCACGCGCAGTGCCAGCGCGGCCGGCACGCTGGCGCTCGCGCCGCGCTGCGCCGGCCAGCGCTCGCCCGGTACCAGCTCCAGCTCCAGCGGACGCTCCACCAACTGGTAACATATACAACTTGTTGGTAACATAGTATTTTCGAACACACCCACCCCCCCAATAGTGGGGAAAAATATCTGAATCACCTCACATCTTGTATCTTTATCGGCATTACTTGTGATGTGCCCTTCTTCAAATTTTTTTATCATGTGCAGCTATATTTTTAAAAGTAGCTGCGTGGACAAGGCTGAAACAATGTTCTTTGACGCAAAATCACCGAGACTGGTATAAAAATAACGATCTTACAGCCGTATCGGTAAGGCAATTGCGACGCGTAGCGATCGAACCCTACTGTGTTACTGTGTAGATTTGTAAGCATCACAGTTAGCAAGCGGTGTTTACCTCTAACTGCTTGTCACACATTGCGTTTTAATATTGTAAGAATTTAGTCTAAGTGAGTGTGTATTAAGCGCTGGTAAACCAATAAATAAATAAATAAATAAATAAACCCTATAAACATGCACACAGGCACGGCCTAACTCCAAGCCCAAAGTTGAGTACACTTTTGAGATGTAATATTGTACTGGTATTACATTATAATTACGTTTTAGGATCGATCAATGCCGGCATAAAAAACATTACGATTCCATCCCACCTCGGGTGCGTAGTCAGATGTACCTGATTGAAGGTGGGTTGTAGTTCGAAGCAGTTCCTGAAGAGGTTGGCCCTGGCGAAGATGTAGAGGCCGAGGCGCGCCCTGGAGGCGGCCACGATGAGCCGGCGCAGGTCGCGCACGTGGCCCACCGCCTTGGTGCGCACCAGCGACACCAGCGCGATGTCGTTCTGCTGCCCCTGGTACTTGTCCACCGTCGTCACCTGGGATACACCATCATCATTGTCATCATTTCATCCAAAAGACGTCCACTGTTGGACATAGGCCTCCTCCAAGGTTTTCCACAACGACCGGTCCTGTGCAATTTGCATTCAGCGGTTTACCGCGACCTATCCAGGTCGTCGGTCAACTGACATTACACCTTTATTATTATCACGTAGGTCATTCGTCCACGGCCCTACACAAAAGGGACGCAACCGATGTTAGAGCTTGTGCACACAGTGCGTGGCGCCTCACTCACACTGGACATGCTACCCGCGAGACGAGACGGGGAAGGGTGTATGCGTTGTATAGCAATGCAGCGACGCAGCGACGCCGCACCGTCCGTTGCCGCATCGCCACCGCAACGCACCATGTGCATAGTCCCTTACAAATTAATTGGTAGCACTTAGTCGTCCACGACGGAACCCAAAAGGAACGGAACCGGTTAGTAAGTAACTTAGATAAAAAAACAGTTGTTTTCCAAAAGTGTTAAAACACTTTGCCTTGCTCCATCTATCTCTTCTAGGTCAGGTCAGGCCATGGACCAATTACTAAGGGGACTGGCCCTAAGCAAGTCGGCCGAGTGGTCGGCCTAGTACTAAACTCGACATAAAACGAAGCGAGTAGTTCATCTATTTACCGGTAGATAGAACAATGAAAATGAAAAAACAATGACCACGTTTTTTTTCATACATATATCTAATAAGGGCACCTCTTTCTTTAGTCTTTACTCTGTGGGTCAGGCTAATAAACCTTCAGTAGTAAAATACATTTGTTTATAAAATATGGAAAAGCTAGCAAGTATTGTTTAAAAGTAGCAACTTGTTTTAGTGACCTCAAAGGTTTTCTAAGAATCTTGAGATCAACACATAACTATGGGTTGTATAATTTATTATATATTAGCTATTATGTACCAGGTATTCGATTCTGAAGGACATCTATAGTAAACAAAATTTTATCGACGCGATATAAACGGATACATACCTAATATTGGAATAATAAAACTGGCAGAGACCATTTTCTGGCCCATATAATTTTTATAAGTTATGGAAATCTATGAATATATTACACAATAATAAAAGTTTATTTAATATGTTAGTATATTGTTCACCGAGAGGAGAAAGTGACCGATTACCAACAAAGGTGTATTAGGTTTCAGGTGGGGCAGACATTCCGCCAAAATATAGATTTTTAGCCTTTAGATTTTGATATTGTTTTTACAAACCATTTCAAGGAAATAAAGTGAATTGTACTGCCAGTGTAAGTCCATCATAACTTTCTATTTTGGGGTTTATCTATAGCATTTACTGAGGCGCCTTGCAAAATATCTTGTACTATTAAATTAAGACCTTATAGGTATTTGTACAGCTGAGTACCGCGGCCATATGGGTTCATATATCTTATATCATGAGATGATGTTATTTGCTTTTCGGATCGCTGCTAAATAATATTCGACACGGCCTTCGTTTGAACAATGCAGCAATTATTATACAGCCACTCCTACACGCCAGTCATTGACATAGCGACCGACTGATCTCATTGGATACAATATGCTCGCCGAATGAATGATCGTCTGGTAACGAGTTTTTGTTGTAGGATAACAAAAAAATCCAGGTAGCATCATCTACCTATCGTGAATTTATCGAAATCGCAAAAAGATCAGAGTTCCACCGCTTCTCTTATAACGCATGCCGGCGCAATATTTCAATCACATGGTACATATTAACATCTGTATAAAAATTACAAAGGTACATTTCTAATTAGCCTTACTGCCGTTCTTGTTCTCCCTCGTTCCCTCAATTCTGAGGATCGCGACTATTGCGGATGCCCTTCCAAATGTCCCGGTCATTAGCCATCGCGATTTTTAACACGTTGACTGTCCAGCCTATTTTGGATGCACACTCTCATACGTCCAACGAGTTTTTTTTTATAATCTGATTTGTTAATACGTCCGTTGAAAATCAAAGATCTAGCTTACAAGTCCAGTCCAAAAAAGGCCATTCAGTTTAATAATTTTTTTCTTCCCTAGTGGCCACTTTCCTTTGATGTTCAGTTTACCTAGGCTTGTGTATTACATGTAATTCACGGACAGTCAAAGTGTTAAGTCACATTTTTAAACTAACAAATTAATTTGCCCATCAAACGCTGCTCGGGGCGCGAGTCTGGTAGCTAAAAACCAATGGAAACCCACTGGTCTCTAATATTATATCCGTGAATACTTTATTATACATCGTTTATTCTTGGGGGTCGACATGTTATCGGCCATCTATTAGCAATCTTCTGGCCGACTATATGCCAACCGCTAATAATATACGGTTTATAGTGAAGAATTCATAAAGTAATATTAGAGACCCGTGGTATCGCAATGGTTAATTGTGAATAGACTCGACGCCATGAGGTCTAACAGTCGACGGAAGGTCGACTTCATTCGGACGTACCCATGACCCATGAATATACGTGCCTAATAAGGCAAATCTAACACATGACCTAATATGACGCCAATATCGCATATTTGTTTACATATTAGCCTTAATGGGCTAGATCGAGGTCAGTTGCATCATGGATTCACGCTAGAAGCAAACAGTCTTCGTCTTGTTGTGTGGACTGTCTGTCAAAGTTCTTGTTTAAACGAGAAGACGTCTTCAGCATCAATTTACACTATTTAAAAAGTTAAAAATAATTGTTTCCTCAGAACGCGGTATCGTTTGACGTTACTAAAACGCGGTTTCCTAGATGTTGTCTCTCATCGCAAAGTCTAATTTCCACGTATTTTCCTAATGGACGTCATTATCTATTACCGCTTCTTAGGAAAGAGCTTTACCATCCGGCCAGGCCATATAAGCGTGCTGTACCTGTGTGTGAATGTGTTTATATGTATTTATTTGAAGTTAAAAAGCAGTAAAAAGTGTTAGCGAACTGATCGTGTTCAAACTGCCTTTGTAATACTTCCGTGACTAGACAGGGCCTAGTGCTATGTTAAGTATAGGTAACTACATATACTTAAATAGCACATACGCTAACTAGCGTGGAGCGATGACATCATGTCTAGCCATGCACTCGTGCACACGAGCCTTGGCGTCTGCGGAAAATTCGTATGTCGCATGCATCAAAAAGCGGACTCCATCGCAAAAAGTCCGTTGCCGACACACGACACGACACTAGACCGACTTCACCTACACAAGCAGTAACCGATTATTTAATATACTGGTAACAAAAGATTAGTCCGCTAACCCTGTTAGTCGGCTGTTATACCGGTATTAACGGTCGGAGTGTTACCTTATGCGGTCTGCCGATGAGTGGGTTGTCTGCGCAGCGCTTGTCGATGACGTCACGGATGAGGTGCTTCTGCCCGTTGTAGGTGGTGAGGATGGAGATGCGCTCCGCGGGCCACCCCAGCAGCCTCATGTACATGAACACTGCCACTACGTATTCAGCCTCCGCTAGGTTCTGCATCAAAAACAATATACAGGATGTTTTATAATTATTAAACAATACTTTGGATGAGTATCGGGTATAGAATTAAATAGTCGAAGGTACCTATAATCAATTCATTGCAAGACAATTTCTAATTTCCCAGAAGATTGAGGCTCACAAAAACATTATGGATAGCTCTCTAATGTCTTACCTAGAACTAGGCAGACAAGGCTCTGTGTAACGACATATAATTTACGTTCCTAATGAATACATACCATAAATGGTGTACACACAGCTTTATAGCGCCGCGCTGTGTCAACCAGATGTTACATCATTTTGTATTTTAAAAAATGCCGAATTTTAACAAAGTTCACGTATCGACATATCGCCAGACAGATAGTACCTACATATTTTTACAGAATTAACATTGAGTCAGTTGGTATTGTTTTCTATTTAACACTTTGGGGTTTCACATTGTATTGGAAGATATTGCGCAATTATATCCAATACACGTTACAGTATACCTGTGCAAGCCTAAACTTGCGCAAGTAAATCGTTACGTGTGTGGCTGCCATTAAAGCCAAGTCGTTTAATAAATTATTACCCCTATGCCATTTCTCAGTACCTGACAAGTGCGCTGTCTGGAGGGCATAATGTGTTTACCTATAAAAATACTCCGACCATATGGGAAGTTATAAATAAATAAAATACCAAGCCTCAGACAGATCTGTGGGAACCTCACAGTACACAGGATGTGAACGATCATGTATCTACTGCGTAATTATATTGCAATTTTTATATCAAAGGGAGATGGCCGCGAATTCGATCCTGTGAGAACTGAGAAGCCTTTCGGAGATAAAGAATATACAGAATGTTTCAAAAATCTTATATAATACTTGCGCACATAAATAATAGCTCCCTGTTTATGAAAACGTATACTACCTATCTCGAGTTCTTCTCTTTTTACGTACCATTTATTGACTATTCGTGACCGCTACTCTAGATTCAGTTAGGTATTCACGACAAATATTCAAAGGCCTCTTTATCGAAAAATGTTGATAACTATGAATACTTAGTCGGTCTTCAATTACTATGTGAGTACATATTAACCTAATTACTCTCAATGTACCTAAAATATTATACGGGACTTTTGATACATCCTGTATGTAGAATGTTTTTATCTCTGCAAATAAAGGGCATGATGATCCAGAGAGGATAATATTAATAAATCATGCCAGTACCATACTATTTCTTTGAAATGTTGGTAGGTACCTATATTTACTCTGGGATCAGGGTAAGCCCAAGCCATTCACTTCCTTAGTAGGTAACAGCTTTGACCTCGTTACTTGTGTTCACAGGTTTTGATAACTAGCGCGTGTACACACTTGAGGGAAATTTTCACTAAAAATAATGAGAACAAATAGTTTTTGTACGTACTTCCTTAAAGTTATTTTTTACTAAATGCTTTTTGAATGCGAGGCCTTACATCAATCTTGGCAGTAATAACATAACGTTACGAAATACTAAAAATAATACTAGGAACTATAAAAATCACTCGTTATTCGTTTTAGTACAATTTTATCTCAATCGTGAAGTAAGAGAGTGTATAGAGGCATGCTACGCACGAGCTACATGTTTCTTTAGCGATAACATGGTATGCGTAGGCTATATGTTCGTTTTGCTACTGATCGACTTTCCTCTGATTGAAGGATTTAGTAGTTAAGAATCCCTCATACCCCAGGTCCCATAAGAGGTCTGGGCATCTTTCGAAGATCTCCTCCCCGTCGAAAAGAGTTTTTTTTTTATAGTACCTGAAGGGGAGTGGAGTGGAGGGATGGGATGGGGAGAGGGGTTGGGCTTTCGGCTCTCTCACTCATCGTACGAAACGCAGCTGTAATAGCTGCTTTACGCCGGTCTTCTGTGAGAGGGTGGTACAACCCCGGTCGAGCCAGCCCGTATATGAGCTGCAGTCAATTGGCTACAGCTTAACTAGCCGCGTTAATCGCAGATCGCACGGGTGATCGGGGGACACTCGCGTCGGTACATGTGCAAATCACCGGATCCGCACAATTATTTAAAAGAAATGTACACCATGCATATTACTTGCGCATGTTACATGCACCGTGTACAAGCGCCATTATGACATTATCTTGCGTTTTCCTCCGCGGTATATAATTAGCAGTTATGCGTCATCATGGCGCTTATTGTACGTGTCGAGCAATACCTACCTACATCCCTTGACTCACATTTTAATAATATTCCTCTTTAGTGCATTACAGATTGCAAATTATATGATCATTATGCTAATTAATAGCATTTATGACCCGTTGCCATTTGCCCTTTGGTATACGTACGGACTGTATGATCAGCCTGGCATGAGTAATCGAATTAATAATGACTTTGATTTAATTTGCTCAATGACTAAGTGGCGCCTTTTTATTTCAGACTGCCTTCAGACTACCGGCTCGTTTATTTTCAGGAATCCCGCTAAAAAAGGGAAATTGGATCCCCAAATAGACTTGTCAAGTTGACTACGCAATTGTATTGTCATTCCAGCGTGTATTCAAATAATTACCTATATACTTATCTATTATTTATATTTACTTCTTTGCCAGATACTCATGCGTAAGTATTATTTCGGACTTTTTAAACATCCAGCACTGGTAGCACAGTCGGCTGCGAGTCTTGTCTTGGCGCTTTAGCCCCTGAATAAGCTTGAAACATACATGCCCAGGGGCGGATTTGATACGTTGGCTGCCCTAGGTCTATGGAAGATTGCCGCACTACTCCTTGTAAAGCAGGAAAAATTGAATCCCATTATTATCTAAATATATAAGAATCAAAGTCCTGATTGACTGACTGACTGACAGACAACGCACAGCTTAAACCGCTGATCGTAGAGACTTGAAATTTGGAGGGTGGGTTTGTCTTGATGTGTAGAGGTGTACTAAGAAAGGGTTTTTTGAAATTATACCCCTAAGGGGGTAAAATAGGGGATGAAAGTTTGTATGGAAGTTCGTCATTTTTGAAGTTAGAATTATGAAAATTGCTGATTAGGTGTCTTTTAAGAAATAAAAAAATATGGGTTTCAGGGTTTTTGAAAATTCAACCCCTAAGGGGGTAAAATAGGGGATAAAAGTTTGTATCGAAGTTCCGTCATTTTTGAAGTTAGAATTATTTAAATTGGTGATTAGGTGTCTTTTCTAAAATAAATAAGAGTAATTTCAGGGTTTTTGAAAATTCAACCCCTAAGGGGGTAAAATAGGGGAATTAAAGTTTGTATGGAAGTTCGTCATTTTTGAAGTTAGAATTATGAAAATTGCTGACTTGGTGTGTTTTAATAATGAAAAAGATTAATTTTATGGTCTTTGAAAATTCAACCCCTAAGGGGGTTAAATACGGATGAAAAAAGTTTGTATGGAAGTTCCGTCATTTTTGAAATTAGAATTATAAAGAATTGGTGATTAGGTGTCTTTTAAAAAATAAAAAAGATTAATTTCAGAGTTTTTGAAAATTCAACCCCTAAGGGGGTAAAATAGGGGAATGAAAGTTTGTGTTTAGATTTCTTTCGTGTTTTTGGAAATTCAACCCCTAAGGGGTGAAATGTGGAGTGAAAGTTTGTATAGGGGTGGTCGAGTTTTGTTGTTTTGACGGGAAAGGGGAAAACGGGGTCAAGGGATGTTTTAATAAGTCATCCATATCTCGATATTGGTTATGATTGCTTATTTGAATTGATCAGACTGGGGTTTCCGCATTTTTAATTATTTTGACGAGAAAGGGGAGAGCGGGGTCAGCGCATGTTTAGTCATCCATATCTCAAAATTGGTTATGATTGTTCATTTTAAATAATCAGACTGGGGTTTCAGCGTTTTTAATATTTTGAAGGAAAAGGGGAGAGCGGGGTCAGCGAATGTTTAGTCATCCATATCTCGAAATTGGTTATGATTGTTCATTTTAAATAATCAGACTGGGGTTTCAGCGTTTTTAATATTTTGAAGGAAAAGGGGAGAGCGGGGTCAGCGAATGTTTAGTCATCCATATCTCGAGATTGGTTATGATTTTTCATTTTAAATAATCAGACTGGGGTTTCAGCGTTTTTAATATTTTGAAGGAAAAGGGGAAAGCGGGGTCAGCGAATTTTTTGTCATCCATATCTCGAAATTGGTAATGATTGTTCATTTTAAATAATCAGACTGGGGTTTCAGCGTTTTTAATATTTTGATGGAAAAGGGGAGAGCGGGGTCAGCGAAATTTTAGGCATCCATATCTCGAAATTGGTTATGATTGTTCATTTTAAATAATCAGACTGGGGTTTCAGCGTTTTTAATATTTTGAAGGAAAAGGGGAGAGCGGGGTCAGCGAATTTTTTGTCATCCATACTTATCTCGAAATTGGTAATGATTGTTCATTTTAAATAATCAGACTGGGGTTTCAGCGTTTTTAATATTTTGAAGGAAAAGGGGAGAGCGGGGTCAGCGAATGTTTAGTCATTCATATCTCGAGATTGGTTATGATTGTTTGTTTTAAATAATCAGACTGAGGTTTCAGAATTTTTAATATTTTGACGGGGAAGGTGAGAGCGGGGTCAGCGCGTGTTTAGTCATCCATATCTCGAGATTGGTTACAATTGTTCATTTTTAATGATCCTACTGAGGTTTTAGCATTATTAATTTTTTGACGGGTAAGAGGAGAGCGGGGTCAGCGCATGTGTAGTCGTCCATATCTCGAGATTGGTTATGATTGTTCATTTTAAATAATCAGACTGGGGTTTCGGCGTTTTTAATATTTTGACGGGAAAGGGGAGAGCGGGGTCAGCGAATGTTTAGTCATCCATATCTTGAGATTGGTTATGATTATTCATTTTAAATAATTGGGGTATAAGCCGAGCTGAATATGGTAGTTACTACTTCAGTTTGATCCCATAAAAAATCATTTCGGAAATCAACACCCAAACGGGGGAAACTAAAGGTAGAAAAGTACGGCAGAAAAATATGTTTGTACCCGATTGACTTGAAACTTAGAGTGCATAGGGTAGGTGAGGGAGGAAGGGGAAGACGTAAGGTAGGGGGAAGTGGAAGGGGGAGGGGAAAGGGAAAGAAAAATTGAGGGGGAGGGAGCAGAAGGAAGAGAGGGGAGGAAAAGGGGTGGAGAAAGGGAGGGGGATTTGGGATTTTGGCTCTATATACCTACCTGTTGGATTTACTTAGTTTTATTTATAAATTCCTATACATAGGTTCCATTTTTATAATTTCTATGCATTCGACTACGCAGCACTTGTAGCTAGCTTCTTTCCGAATGCCCTATCCCTTTCCCTCGTGCACTCAGCGACATCGCGCTGTCTCACCCGTGCGAACACCGCGCGGAAGGAGCAAGCAGTAGTAACAAAATGGACGTCGCCTAATTAGCACTGTTTGTGCGATCTCTTACGAAAAACTGTGTAATTAACTTTAATCTGCGGCCGCATCATTTAAATATACTTTGCAGTGAAGTTTTATGTCGTGTGTGAAAGACATTGGTGTTTGTGATGTTCCCCGGAGCCTAAGAAGGCGACAGCAGCAGCTTCAAGTAAGTGCACGTTTCCTTTCCAAACAGCAACTGCCATCTTTTTTTCACACCTCCATTGCAGTTGTAATTATCCTGTTCTTAGCTGGTTACAAGGTGCAAATCATTATACTTATTCGTCTATCTATTTCGCGAATTATCCTTTATTACAGTCCACGTTAAACCCATGCTGGTAAGATCTTATATCGCGCCAGCATTTTTGGTCACTTCGGCCGGATAAGGAACTCCTTATATGGTCATATTCGTATTCACTAAAAATTCACGTAAGTACCTAAGTATTTAAGGTTTACGAGACTATAAGCAGCTTATGTGCAATAAAATAACGTTCGTGAAGTAGTCGAGAAATAATTGTCATTACACGTAATTAATTTAAGTCGTAAATATTTACGCAAACCGCATTGGCAGTTATTTCATTTTATAAACCGCACGATCATCTTTACGGCGTTATAATATTGCGTTGTGTCTAGAAAATAGTTACCTACCCGCGCGTTCATAGTTATCATCGTAGTCGTTCGCTCGCTCGCTCGCTCGCATCGGCCGCAACCGCACAGTGCACTTTTATGGGTACTTTGTTTACGTTACATACCGCTATTATAGATTATTGTACCGTTACGCTATACAAATAAGAACGTTTTTTGTTCAACGTTTGTAATATTTTTGTCCATTTGGTCATTTAATGGCAATAAATTATATTCAGCTTATTATTAGTAGGTATTGAATTAAAATAAACATATAAACTATGGGTAAAGGCAAGGCATTGGACGAAGAGGAAGGAGACTTGGCCGGTTCAAGCGAAGATCGCATTCAGCTGACGGTTCTTCAGGCTAAACGGGATGCACTTTTTGAAAGGCTACAGTCGATTTACGACCTATCCAAGAATGCCTTAGCTAATGAGTCCCAACGTGAGTCATTATTAAATAATGTTGATAATATTGACACGCTGCGTACTGAGTTCGAACGAGTCTTAGATAATTATAACACATTTAATTTAAAAGTAAACCCCGCATTTAAACTTAACTATCAGACTTGGCTTTCATTCGAGGAGATGTACTGTTATGTCAAACGAGTGATGTCTCAAATCGGAGTTATTAATAAAAAGCAGTCGCACGGAGATTCTCACATTGTTATGACGAAGCCTAGGCTACCGCCCATCGAGTTAGTGTCATTTGACGGTAATATTCGTAACTGGCCAATTTTCTATCAGCAGTTTAAAAGCGTTATTCACGATAATTCCACGCTGACAGATAGTGAACGTGTTTACTATTTAGTCGGGAAGTTAACCGGCAAGGCGACGTCAGTTTGTGCTGGGTTGCCATCCACCGCCGAAAACTATAAAGTCATATTGAATTCACTTATTGAGAAATATGATGATCCCCGCTCTCTTGCAGTTGCATATCTCAATCAGATGTTGGAATTCAAGCCGCTAAATAATAATACTGCTGCAGGTCTTGATTCGTTCATACACACTTTCAATTCTTCTGTTGATGCAATCAAGCAGTTAAAGCTTGAGGACTTGTTAGACTTTGTATTTTTACATCTCGCGCTGCAGAAATTGGATTCGGATACAGTAAAATTGTTCGAAGTTACCTATCGTAAACAAAATATCCCGCACTATAGTGATCTAATTGAATTTATTAAGGAACAGTGTAAGGTTTTGTCTCGCTCCACCAATAATAAGAACGAGCCAAATCAAAATAAGCCGCGTAATAAAAATATACCAGTTCCAAACGCAACAAAGGCTTTTGTCAATACGGATTCTGATTCTGCAGTCAACACCAATAAGAATAACTGTTGTTCTTTATGTAAAAACGCTACACATGATCATTTGTATCAGTGTCCTAACTTTATGTCAAAAATGACGCCGCAGGAACGCTTTAAATTTATAAAAAGCAATTCATATTGCAATAATTGTTTGAGTTGTAAACATAAAACGTTTAAATGTACTTCGCAGAAGACTTGTTCTCATTGTTCGGCAAAGCATCATTCATTGTTGCATTTTAATACCACACATTCCAATGGTCAGGATTCTGGCCATGGAAATGAACCCGCTACCTCGCACGAGCCGAGCGACCGTAAGTTTACCGCGCCGACGGATCGTGCATTTAATCCGCCCGCCTTAAAAGATCCTACGTCGCATGGTAATAAGGTTGATAATCAGTCGTGCGCCAAACCTACCGGTGGTTATAACACGTCTGTGTGTAACATATCGGTCGACCAAACAAATCGCTTTAAAGCTACTACTCTTCTAGGCACCGCAAAAATAATTATTATTGATAATAAAAACCGCAGGCATGTTATCAGATGTTTGATTGATCCAGGTTCGCAGAGTGATTATATATCGAGTGAGTGTTGTAAGCGACTATCGCTACACGTATCAACACAAAGCCGATTCACTCAAGTGCAAGGTATAGGCGGTACATCTCAACGTATTGCTGGAGTCACTGATGTTCAGTTTACTTCTCGGTTTGACAACGCTACCGTGTATTCTATTCGGCCGTTAGTAGTTGGACAGATTACGTCACAGTTGCCAGACTCATGCGTCGATACATCGGCGTTAGATTATATCGGAGGTCTACCACTTGCTGACGACTCGTATTCTACACCTGGACCAATCGACATGCTGTTAGGTGTTAATATTTACTGTCGAATTATTTTATTCGATCGTATTAAGCCATACAATAATACGCCATCCGCTATAGAAACAACTTTAGGTTATGTTATTATGGGTGACGCCCCTATTGTTGTTCCCCCGCACGTGTCTCACTCATTTTGTTCGTTCACTCGAGATCCGCTTGATAAAACTTTAGAACGGTTTTGGGAGATCGAGGAACTACCCGCTAAGACATTTTTAAGTCCTGATGAGGAAGAGTGTGAGCAGATATTCACCTCCACTACCGCTCGTAATGCGAATGGCAGCTTTTCTGTCGCGTTACCATTTAAGGATAACCCGAATAAATTAGGTAATTCTTATATCACCGCTAAAAGAAGGTACCTGGCGCTTGAAAAGAAGTTCGCTAGGTCACCAGAGCTACGAGAGCGATACAACGAAGTTATTCGGGACTATTTAGCCAAGGGTATTGTCTCCCGTACCTCACTCGATGAATGCGCTGTCCCGGGATTCTACCTACCGCACCACCCCGTTCTCCGCGAAGACAAGGATAGCACTAAGCTTCGTATTGTGCTCGACGGAAGTGCTAAGACGGATACTGGTTTATCGTTGAATGACGTTTTACATACAGGTTGTAATCTTCAGGCAGACATATTTCATCTTCTTCTGAATGCTCGTATGTTTCGTATTGCTTTTTTTGCCGATATTCGGCAGATGTACTTATGTCTCGAAGTGCATCCCCAGCACCGCAGGTATCAACGTATCTTGTATAGATTTTCCTCTGACGACCCGCTAGAAGTTTTCGAATATAATCGAGTCACGTTCGGTCTACGCTCCTCGCCATTGTTGGCCATGAGGACGCTGCGTATGTTAGCCAAGGACGAGGGCTCAAAATACCCGCTTGCCGCTGAAGTGTTAGAGAGAGATACCTATATGGATGACGTGACGTCATCGGCCCCCTCTGAGGACCTAGCCATTGATACAGCTCAACAACTAATCCAATTGCTAAACGCCGGCGGTTTTGAGCTAGTGAAGTGGACTAGCAACTCACCGCAATTTTTGGAACACATCCCTGTGTCCCACCGCAAATCGCAGTCTGTTGTCTTTGATATAGGTGACGGATTAAAGGTATTGGGGCTACGTTGGCTGCCTGCGTTAGACGAGTTCGTATTTTCTACCTCATCACCGCAACCGCTAGGTACCAAACGCGCAATATTATCAGCGACCGCTCGACTTTACGATGTCTTGGGTCTCGTAGGTCCGGTAATTTTATATTCTAAATTATTAATTAAGGAGCTATGGCTTCTTAATCTAGGTTGGGACGACGAACCCCCGCAAAATATTTTAAAACTGTGGCATCAATTTATTGGTGAATTACACCTGATTTCCGAGTTAGGTTTTCCGCGTCACCTAGGTATTGAACCTGGTTGTAAGGTATCGCTATTAGCGTTCTCTGACGCTAGTGAGAAAGCGTATGGCTGTGTCATATATTCTCACATCACCATTGATAATCAAAAACCAATTGTTCGTCTTATCTGCTCGAAATCACGAGTATCGCCGGTTAAAACTCTTACGGTGGCTAGGCTGGAGCTGTGCGGGATAGTACTCATGGCGAAATTGTTACGCAACGTATATGACGTCCTATCTCGAAGATACCCTGTCGATAATGTGTACGCCTTTTCTGACTCAGAAGTTGCGTTATGCTGGGTGCATTCGTCTCCGCACAGATTCAACACCTTTGTAGCAAATAGGATTGCACAATGCCAATCATATTTTGAAAGTGAACATTTCTATCATATACCCGGTTCGCAAAACCCTGCGGATGCATTATCTCGTGGCCTTTTACCTTCCCAGTTAAAGGACCACGAGCTTTGGTTCACCGGCCCTGCTTGGACCACACTGCCGATCAGTGAGTGGCCTATAGCACAATTTAAGCCAGGCTCGGTTCAAGTGCCGGAAACGAAAGTTGTTACATGTGTCGCAACTACGATAGAACAAAACGCTATTCTTACGCTCAGCTTAAGGTGCTCGTCATGGAGTAAACTTCTGAGAACTGTAGTTTTTATTTTAAGATTTATTAAAAAGATTTCCCGCAATAATGTAATCACCGCTAGTGACTTAGATACTGCTGAAACTTATATTATTAAGGCGGTTCAAGGTTCTGTATTTTCTGAGGACATACGAAAATTACACGATAGGCAGTCTGTATCTTCCATGTTGCGTAAACTTTGTCCTTTTTTGTCGCCTGACCATGTTTTAAGAGTTGGAGGTCGTTTAGCGAACTCCTCCCTCGAATACTCTCATAAGCATCCCATACTTTTGCCGAGGAATGGACATGTAGTGGAGTTGCTAATTGATTTCTATCACCGCAAGCACTTACATGCTGGTCCTCAATTGTTACTGTCAATCCTTCGACAAAGGTTTTGGATACTGTCGGCTAGGCGTATAGTTCGGCAACGAATTCATAAATGTAATACGTGCTTTCGTATGAATCCGAGGCCAACCTTTCCTCTCATGTCTGATTTGCCTCAGTGTCGAGTGGAGCAATGTAATGCCTTTACTCACACTGGGGTAGATTATGCAGGACCGTTTTCTATAACGTTAGCGAGGCGACGTGGTATTCGTAGTCAGAAGGCCTATTTATGCCTCTTTGTGTGTCTCGTAACCAAGGCTGTGCACTTGGAGTTAGCATCCGACTTGAGTTCCGCAATTTTTCTCGATGCATTTAAACGTTTTTTGTCAAGACGGGGTTGCTGTAAATTCGTATATAGTGACAACGGTGGAAACTTTATAGCTTCGAAAGCATATCTTAGCGAATTGCATACGTTTCTTGCATCAAGCGATTATTATAAGCTTTTTCAGCAGGAGCTAGCAACACATCGTATTACTTGGCATCTTAATCCTCCCACTGCCCCCCATTTTGGAGGGATTTGGGAAGCAAATATTAAAAGCACGAAAGCGTTGCTTTTCAAGGTTATTGGCAAACAAATTCTAACTTACGAAGAATTGCTGACCGTCCTTAACCAGGTGGAAGCAGTTCTCAATAGCCGCCCGCTTTATATGTTAAGCTCTGATCCGTCAGAACCTACGGCCCTTACTCCCGCGCACTTTTTGTGTACTGTGCCATTGCAATTCTTACCCGCGGCGGATGTAACTAACGAGCGCGCTAATCTATTAGCCAGGTTTTCTTTGATGGACTCCATTGTCCAATCGTTTTGGAAGCGATTTCGTGCTGAGTATCTCCATAACTTGCAAACGCGCGAAAAATGGAATACTCCTTCTAATCCAATCACTGTCGGAACCGTAGTCCTAGTTAATGTTGATAACGCACCTCCGTTGCGTTGGCCTTTGGGAGTTATCACACGAGTGTTCCCTGGCAAGGACGGCGTTATTCGGGTTGCGGAAGTGTTAACTAAATGCGGTACTTATGAACGACCAGTGGTGCGGTTGTGTCCGTTGCCGAGGCAGTAGAACGGTTGCTGTCTACTCGAATTTATAATTATCATTTTTTCTTTTTATTATTACATTATTTCGTATTTAAAGTTAGTTATAGTTGCACATAAGTTGTGGTATAGCTTGCGTCAGCTTATGCTTAATTAGATACCATGACTTCTATTTTATTTTATTTTTCTCTTTTTTTTTTCGAGACATTTAAATATGTTTTTCATTTGAAGGGGTTCCTTCAAGGCCGGGGGGATGTTGGATTTACTTAGTTTTATTTATAAATTCCTATACATAGGTTCCATTTTTATAATTTCTATGCATTCGACTACGCAGCACTTGTAGCTAGCTTCTTTCCGAATGCCCTATCCCTTTCCCTCGTGCACTCAGCGACATCGCGCTGTCTCACCCGTGCGAACACCGCGCGGAAGGAGCAAGCAGTAGTAACAAAATGGACGTCGCCTAATTAGCACTGTTTGTGCGATCTCTTACGAAAAACTGTGTAATTAACTTTAATCTGCGGCCGCATCATTTAAATATACTTTGCAGTGAAGTTTTATGTCGTGTGTGAAAGACATTGGTGTTTGTGATGTTCCCCGGAGCCTAAGAAGGCGACAGCAGCAGCTTCAAGTAAGTGCACGTTTCCTTTCCAAACAGCAACTGCCATCTTTTTTTCACACCTCCATTGCAGTTGTAATTATCCTGTTCTTAGCTGGTTACAAGGTGCAAATCATTATACTTATTCGTCTATCTATTTCGCGAATTATCCTTTATTACAGTCCACGTTAAACCCATGCTGGTAAGATCTTATATCGCGCCAGCACTACCTACCAAAACACGCATTCACCGAATTAGGTACCGTGATAAAGTTTGTATGGCTCCAATAAAAATCGTGAAATAAAATTATTTTTATAAAAAAGCAAATACCTACTGACTTAAAAAACCCTGGCGCACTAAAAAGTACTAAAAAGTCTTAAGTCATTTGCCCGGTTTTTTTTTATTTTGAAGTCTACGCGGACGAAGTCGCGGGCAAAAGCTAGTAATATTATAAATGTGAAAGTTTGGATGTATGGATGGATTTTTGTTACTCTTTCACGCAAAAACTACTGAATGGATTTGGATGAAATTTGGAATTAACACATAGGATACTTTTTATCCCGGAAAAATGTCAGGTTCCTGTGGGATTTTAAAGTTAACGCGGACGAAGTCGCGGGCAGAAGCTAGTAATGTATAAGAATTAAAATTAAAGAATAAGTAATTCTGTAAATTATAACATTATCTCAATCAGCGTCTTTAGATACTGATGCATACCGTTTTTATTTGTGAATTTCGCCGCCCCTGCAATTTAGCCGCCCTAGGTCGGGGGCTACTCGGCCTATAGAGAAATACGCTTCAGCTCCTGTACATACCTCAGTCAAGTTCAAGTATAGTAGTATTATAGGAAATCCCACAAACATTTCTCTCGCTCTAGGCATGAAATGTTCGTGACGAATTGTTCAAATAATGCCTAACATTGCATTATCGGTTTTTCAATATTGACTTTCGCGTCGTGGCAAGATAAACTGTGCCGTGCGTGTTACATGACACGTCATGTATGTTAAAATTGTTAACGTGTACGGAACCGAGAAAGTCTGTCTTAAAGAATCGACAAAATCAGCAGGAATGGTGAAGATAATATTGGCGGTAGCAAGTCATTGACTAACAGTTTCCCAATATTGGGCAAGACCGCTCACAATCAAAACTCACGTGAGCTTAACAAGCAATGGTGATGAACTGATGACTAATGTCTCTAGCAAGACTCAAGCACCTCTCAAACACGTAGGCCTCGAGCCTCTCAGTAATTATCCATTGGGAAACCACTGGTCTCTAATATTATTTCTCGTGAAATCAAGAATTATCGATTTACAATGAAGAATTCACGAAGATAATATTAGACAAATCAACAATTAACGAACACTATAATGAAAACTAAGCTTTCTTATATCAATATAATTTTGAAATCATCGAAATCGGTCCATCTGTTGCGATTTCATAACACATTTTATATAATGTGCGACATGTGCGTGTGACGACACACGGGGCAGTCGGATTAAAGGCGCACTGTACCCGCGCCGCCGTTCATTACAAAGCGCGCGTGGCCCAAATGACGTCACAACAACCGCGCGCGAACTTCTCTAGTAATTTGGTCAGAACTTCGTAAATTTTTGTCGTAGACCAAAATGTTTTGCGCTGTATGTTATGGATTTCTTAGCTCTATGAATCTGCTTCTCAACTAAATTCGTTACGGATCTGCATTGTTAAGAGGCTCGAGGCTCTGTTGGCTAGACGCACGGAGCGGGTGCGTCTAGCCGGCCAACATGAGTTTGAGAGGCGCAGGAGTCTCGTATCATCGCTTGTCAAGCATACGTGAATCGTGAACGATCTTGCGATATTGTGTCTTCTTCTTATCGTATGGTTAGTGGCCAACCTGGTGTCAGAGTTGTTCGAGCTGCCCGAAGGCCAACAAGGCTTAACGACTGCTGCCTATATAACAACAACGGGGACCGACTTTTTACGTGCCCTCTGAAGTACGAACTCTCAGTTCAAATGCCACTAAATGATCACCCATCTGACTGACCTTGCCAAGCGTTGCTTAACCTCCGATCGTTTACCGATCAGTGATTGCAGCTGATTATGAGCGTCTCAATATTGTGCCGAATTCGACATACAGTAGTACACTTTTTCACGTTCGTTGATGACACACGGAACATCTATGCGGTGGAAATTTGGATAGTATTGTTCGCTCACCACCATTTACTTATCCTGCATTCCTACATACCTAACTACCTGAATGAGTCAACCTACAAAGACCTTATCTGCTTTGAATAATAGGTAATCCTTACCCATATAGAATTTTCTTTGTTGGGTGCAAAATTTGTCATGGATTCATTGATGTATTATTTTAACAGATATGGTAACTCCAAACATTAAAATCACTAGAATTGCACTCAACGCATGACTGTATGCAGCGAAATTCATACATTCTGTTATCGTACTCGCAATTCTACAATCAAATTAAATGAATTTTGATGCGTATTGTTTATCAGAACACGATTATAATTGGCGACACCGACATTTTTCAACATTATTTCGCGCGAACGACCGAGTCGTAATCTGTCAATGAACTCCGTTTAGTAGAACATACTATTTTGGACAGTCACATCAGTACACCTCCCTCTTTCTTGGTAATGTCTTTGCATGCATTTGGCAAATATGGTAAATTCTAACTCACGGTCAACATGACATACTAGGTATTAGATAAACGGACATTCTCCCAAACTGAATACATGAGTCAGTTTCTTTTTAAAACCGTGTGAAGACGTTTGAGGACTCTATTGTTTTACTTAATTTATGATACCGAACAGATTGTACATAAGGAGGTAGGTATAATACCGCCCATAATATTGCTAATAATTTTCATGAATACTTACAAAAGCTAAAAAATAAGAAGTAAATTTTAACGTCTTTGATGAAAAGATAAATGTTTAGTTTTCGCGGCATCATTGAAGTCGTCCAAATGTACCTGATAGAAGAGTACCGCAGCAATGAGTTTGACACATAAGCAACTCTAAGATAAGGCACAGTACCTGATAGAAATAAGGACTGGGTTCCGTCTCCCCGGCGCCATTGAAGTCATCCACGTTTATCAGTTGGAAGTCGTATCGGAGCCCTGCGTTCGCGGCGCGGTACTCCGGCAGACGGGTCACGTGGCCCAGGTCGCCAAGCGCCAGGTAACGCCAGCGGTACAGGTTGCAGATACTGGACACAATTTAAATGTAATGAAAACATCTTTATCAAGAAACGGAGAAGATCAAGGGGAAGCGACCATTTACAACTTGAAAGAAGAAAGAAATCGAGGCACACCTGCTTCGCGAGGCAAGAAATATGGAAGAATATGCGGAACTGACCGCCAACCGCCAGTATTGGAGAGGCACCACAAGAAGATGAGATATTTTTGGTAGTTGAGGCAAAATGGCGTAAACCACCTTGTTTTTAGAAGTTGGTTAAAAGTTACTCACCTCGGTCTAGCACGACCCTGAGCGTCGAGTTCCACATAGGGAACTCCTAAGCGGACCATCCTGGTGAAGAGGCTCTGCTCCATGTTGCAGTACTTCTGGAAGGCCATGTTCTTGACAACGGGCGGCAGCTGGTGGTGGTCTCCGATCATGATCCAGCGCTTCAGCCGCGACCGTCCGTCCTGGGGGTTCTGCAGCAGCAGCGGTATGAAGGTCTCGATCTCCAGGATCTGAGCTGACTCCTCCATTAGGATGTTGTCGTATTTGAAGCCTGAGGAATGGGTGGATGATGACGCTGTAGCCTATGTTACTTCAAGTGAAATTATTGGTCTGAGTGGACTATTGGAATTAAAACCTACTTACATAATAATAATAATATGTAACAAAGGACATGGATGCACTGAAGAGGGGAAGGGGAGGGGGTATACCCACTGGACTCTTTTTATCAATTCAGTCCTCATATTTGAGTCCTATACTTATCTTCCTTTACCTACAGGAAATTCCTGATTGGCCGAGTATGTTAGGTATGCTTTGTGTCATGTGCCACATGCTTGGCGTGGATTAATATAGAAGAGACGAGGATAAACAACATTTGGGTTTTACATTATGTGCATGAGCTTCCTACAAGGTCGCCCACGAGTGCTCGTTCACCACGTTCAAATGTACATCAACCTCAACATAATTTGCAATCATAGGTTCATATACTTTGATGATGACTGAACATTTCGCAATAGGCCTGTATATTGTTCCTGCTGTTTTATCAAAAAGCACGTAGGTAGGTACAACACAATACAACTCTAAAATTACACATTTCCGATACGTGCGAGAGGGATAAATACTGAAAGTAGGGTTACCGCTTTATTCAGGCCGAATAGTTTCGAACCTACATCTAAAATATAGCGGAGCAAGAAAAAGTTAGTAATAATACATATTATAGTAATGATGTTTCAAAATTAAATTCCCGATACCCGGAATTTCCTGGGCTGTGGACAATCAGCTATCTATGGCAGGCTCAGCCAGCATTATATTCATGAAAATCTACCTTTTAAAATGTAGGTAGTAATATCTCAATACTACCTACATTTTAAAATATATATTTTCGATGTCACAGTTTATTTTTCAAGCCTTAATACAGATGGCAACCCTAATCGTCCGCAACCCTTTTATAGGTTCAAGGTCGATACGGCTGCGTCACTTGCAGCGATAGGTATGCTGCGAAAGTGCGATACCGGCTATCAGATATCAGTCGGGAAAGTATGAAGGTATTAACGTTATGACTCATGCGTAACAGACATGTGATGAAATTATGATTGATCTTATGAAATGACTGGAAATCATGACATCAAGTTCTATATAGTTTTATTCAGAAAATGGTGCCGATTTTGTTGGTACGCAACTAAACTTGCCAGAACTTACTGTATTGCCATCCTTTTCATGATCATAACGTATGAGCAATACAGAAATACTTATAGAGGTGTCAAATTTAGTTTAGTCGTAATCTGTAGCCGGCATAATAAACACCATTGTCGCATCATCCGTTAGACCCCGTCAATCGAGAATTCATAATGCTGCTATAGGCAAGATAAACGGCTATCAGCGTAGGTATCTGCTGTTTGTTCTAAATAGCACTTGATACAGTTGCGTATAGAGAGATCACTTTGCTTACAACATTCAGCTTATTAACAGAAAGTTTGGCTAGCCGTTATATTCGATTTGCATTTTCGATATAAGTACTCGTTCGAATAATTCATCAAAACACTCTGTGCAAATGCACATTCTAAAGAGGTAAATGATGTATATTTTCAAATTTAATTTGTACATATCCGGTTCGCTTATGTCTGTATAAGTACTCTTTGGTCCGCTTTGTTATGCCGGTTAGCAAAAGTGCGTTCGATGGTAACCGCATCACTTGAGCGGTGGGGCGGGCGCGGCGGTTTGAACCGCTAGGCAACTTATTGTGTGGTTCAACGCAGGACGAAGTCCCTTGGTGAATTCAAAATAACCTCTGGCGTCTTGGTAACTTATATTTGGAATGGTTAGTGATCCTTTAAAAATAAATACGTACCCATCTGTACAAGTTCCGATCGTTTCAAGGCAGCATGTGTACAGGTCATAGCAATGATTTTAGCCTCCTTAACTAGGAGATACTTGGACCGGTCGAGTCCAGATCTGAGCAGTTCAAATGCTCTGAATTCCTCCAGTTCCTCGAATATGTGATCAATGTATCTGTAATGATAAAAACCCACTGAATCACCGCTCAGTGCTAGTTAACAGGCTATAAATACCTGAATTAACGTGTGTGCAAATTTCCACGAAATCTTTGCCAAGATACAAAATAATATACTCGGCAAATATTTGGTATCTCATGGTGTTGCGCTTTGCTACTATCAATCAATCTATCTATCTAATCCATCAATCTTGAGGAATCTAAATTGGGATTAAACGATGCCTTGATTTATCGTCAACACTTAATGTAAGATAGATAGATAGATAGATAACTCTTTATTAATCCACCACTAGAAAAATAAACATTAAGGTGTAAGGCTACACTAGACACTAGACACTTACGACACTCAGTGTATACATCGGTGTCTACGTGTGTCTACCATCGCGAGACCTTGTTACATTAGTAGTGGTGGTGTCGATAAACTGAGTGTCAAGTGTCTAGTGTCGTCGTGTATCCTTAGATCTACGAACCTTTACAGATTTTTTTTTTACCCGTGCACAAATTTTCATCTGTTGTTCTATATCGGTAATAAACACACATTTCCATTAATTGTTCTGTTCTTTAAAAATATACTTTATACGAGTAAGATATAAGTAGTTCAATTTTATTATAAAACAGGTGCTGTAAGTTCTCATAGAAGCAAAATTAATAAAATTAGCGGTCAGTGATCTTAAAGCCCATTTGGATCAGTGCAGGAATAAAGCAAATAAAGCACTTCTCCTTAGTAACCGTTGGTTAAAAAAACAGTAACCAACTGTTGGTTATAAAAACTTTACACATCGTTCCAGAAATAAAATTATCTCTATGTATAGTATAAGCATATGAATGTATATAGAAACACGAAACATTACACAGATGGCGAGTACCTATCTGCTTGAAAGTCGAGTGGTGTTTCCAATATAGCTTTAATTGACGATCAATATCAACCGTATTGGTTTCATGAACTTGCGCAAAGTGAGTTACTATATTTGTTATTCAATTTATAATTAATGCAACCCGGCCTGTACCAGCGTGGGGAAATCCTCTTTGCATTGAGTGGAGGCGCGCGGTCCGCTAATAGCCTGATTATTTATTTATTTATTTATTTGTTTTTAGGATAACAAACAGCTTGTACTTAATGCGAATGAGTATAACAATAAATAAAAACTAAGCCTACAGTTACCACATATAGGCTCCGTAATAGAAAACACAATTAAAACTAATAATAATAAAAAATAAAACACTGAATACAAAAATACTAAAAACTGTGTCCCGTAGAAGACGAAGACGAAAGACGTGAGAGATCCGGTAAAGTATTAAATACTAATAATTAGAACCAAAACTATAACTAAGAAATTTCAAGATGAACCACAGATTGAGAGGCAAAGAAATCATTGGAAAGCAGAGGCAAAGAAATTATTGTTTTAGTATCGGTTAGACATTAAAATTTGGATACACAATACAAAAATTATGGGCAAAATAACATTACCCTAACGGCCAGTTTGTTAATCGCAAGTAACATCCAAAGTACAAGTGCCACAAAGGACAATGTTGCAAATCGCTCTAGGACCAACAGACACGTGACTTGAACAATATGTATTTATCTATCATTTTTTCTAATTATTGTAAATATCTGTACCAAAGGGACAAGAAAAGCTAAGCATACTCGCACAGATCTGCCTGACAGATGCCTGACAGCAGGCAGGCAATTCTGTGCCTGTTTTCACTCTACACCAGCAGTTCTGTCCGCCAGGCATAACTGTCACGCAGATCCGCGCGTGTATGCTTAGCTAAAAAGAACAGCTTGACCCGGTGACCAAAAGAAGAACAAAAAAATTGAATAGAGAAATATCATATTGTGCCAGTCTTGTATCGACATTAGCGAAACTCTTAGGGCGAGGCCCCACTATCGCGTTGCGCTGCGTCGTCACAACGGATCAAAGGGTCGACCGGCGAAAGACGAAGCGGCTGAGGGTGATGCGCCAGTACAAAATCTTGCGACGACGCAACGCAACGCGCTAATGGGGCCCGGCCCTTAGCAGGCGATGTTTGTGGGACTTTTACTTTGGCTGTAACTTGCAATGAAGACCCTAGCCGCAAAACAATAAGACCAGGAGTACAATAAATTAGGAGTTACCTGTAACAGCTTTTGGCCACCTCCATGTCTTCCTCGTAGGATTTGCCGGGGAACAATGGTTTCGGGGCATCGTCGAAAAATTCATGGAACGGGAACTCCTTACTAATAGTTTCTATGGATTTATTCTGAAACCAATAATAATATACAGACCCTTCTTTCTAGACAATTTTCCCGAAGATAAGAAACCGTAGGCACTGGCAGACGTACAACTTTTTCGGCAGGAATTGTATGAAATATGAGATTGAGAATAATATTACAATACCGAGCGCTTCAAACCTGAAAACGCATCCAGAAAGCTATTTTGAAATGTACGACGCTTCTTGTGATTTTAATTTTACCCCACCTACTCAGGTGCACCACATACTGACTCAACACCTATCAGGTTTGTTTTAAAATAACTATAATGATTATTTTAGGGATTTGTAACGGTTTCAATATAGGCCGTGAAAATCTGCCGCTAATACGAAGTAATGTTTTATGAGTTCTGTCAAGCTAAAGCTGTCCTCATTGGTATTTTATTCACTCTCCATTTGTAGACGTACCGTCACAGCCAGCTTTCCCATAAAAGATTGAACGAGTAGGCCTAGGTCTATCTAAATAAGTATCTAACTGTGTGGATCTCAAGTTTCTAACTGGTAAAATCATGTACTAAAGACGATGAAGTGAAAAATTCGTCTAGTAAAATTCGTATGATATTGGCCGTTAAAATTCCCGTTACTTGACAGACACTGTCACAAGTGCCATTATTTATTGCCGAGACTATACAAGCTCAGTCAACCAAAGCCTGACACAATAATACAAGGACCTTTGAAAGAAAAAAAAACCTCACTCAAGTAATAAACAGGTAAGTGATTCAGGCTCGTATCAAATGCATCTCGAAGTTGAAGTCGATCTTAAGATGCAGTTTTGATGTATGGAATATCTGTCAAAAACAGCGTCTCAAGATCGATCTCAATTTTGAGATCGATTTATTAATACGAGAGTATTGAGTAATTCTAATGTCTGTAGTATGCACGACAGTATGAACCCTCGATTGTACCCTTACCTGATCCTGTGTGCATTTATTGAGGAATGTTTCCCACCGCGGCCGCACGTGGTATACGTGGAAGTGGTGCGCGAGCTCGCAGGTCGCGCCGGCGTCCTCGCCAGCCTCCAGGGTACTTTGCAGCCGGCCCACTAGATCCAAGAGCTCCATACGTTTGGCTAGCACGTAATTCACACGGCCATACCTGGTATAATGTTCTTATCATGAGCCTATAGAACTAATAGAATGGCATACTGTTGTACAAAAATACTTCTCTAATGACGTTATAACGTTTTAAAGCAGCGGTCAGCAACACGCGGCCTTACGACTTCTTACTTGCGGCCCGTGAATGTTTTGTAAATAAGTTATAAATACCAAAATAAATGCATGAACGAACCGCGATCGACCGTATACAAAAAATAAATATGCTTCTCGTCTCACAGATGAGCATTTGAGAGCCATTCTACGAATTGCAACTACAAATATGACAGCTAACATACAAGAAATAGCCTCCCAAATGCAACCTCAGACATCACACTGAAATTTGTATAAAATCAGTTACTTGTTAGTAGTTACTTTGTAGTTTTTATTTCAATTTTTTGGTGGTTATTTTTCTAGCTATAAAGCCCAAACATATAAACATAATGTAAGTATTACGTGTACTAATTCCGTATGTTTTAACAATTTTAATAGCTTTTGCATTTTTTCTATGGGATATGACCAATTATACGTAGGTATCAGGTAGAATCTAGGGTTAATATCACAAGTGCGGCCCGCCCGCCTTTAGTTTATTTTGCCACCTTGTGACCCTTGCCTGCCAAAAGGTTGCCGACCGCTGTTTTAAAGGCATGGTCTTTATAAAAATACATTACAGCCCGGCCACGACATCGCGCGACGGCGACGAGCGGCAGCGTTTTTTGCTAAAATGTTGCATGACGCCACGAACTGCCATGCCGCTGTCTGCGGCAACGCGCGCGATACAACATTTTAGCAAAAAACGCTGCCGCCCGTCGCCGTCGCGCGAAGTCGTGGTCGGGCTGTTAGGAGTATTATGATAGCACTAAATAGATGTTCTAAATATAGAGAAACATACATTTTGCATACGCTTTGATAAATATGGTACTTTAACCATAAATATAATTCCGATGTTTCTGGTCAACCGTTATCCGCTATCGAACACGTCACTTTTGTCATTAAAAGGGCGCCGTTGCCTACAAATGGGGGGGTCATAAACTAAGGAATAAATAATCCAAAAAACATATTGATTTACGAGGGTTCTTGTGAATTTTACCTGCACACTCATCCGCACCTAATTGGAACCAAAAGTAAATCAATCAACCTGGTTTCAAACCGTCAACGTGAAAACGTTTTTATAGCTGTGGAAAGATTAAATTACAAGCACGTTGTGTTTGTTTATCGCAGACCACACATATATTTCCTTCACCATATATATATACTAGCACGTGAACCACGATACACTTGAGTCCAAATTATCCTTCCAACTAAGCTCAATGTTAGTGGTGGAATGACTACGTTAATGGGTGCGTCCAAACCAGGCGAGCGGCGTTCCCGCGCAATCATTTTATGACATGTCTACGTGATAAGACGTCAAAACTGCTCGGGCGCGTCGCTCTCCACATTTACGGCCCGGCCACGACTTCGCGCGACGGCGACGGGCGACAGCGTTTTTTGCTAAAATGTTGCATGACGCCACGAGCTGCCGCTGTCAGCGGCAACGCGCGCGATGCAACATTGTAGCTAAAAATCGCTGGGGCCCGTCGCCGTCGCTGTCGCGCGAAGTCGTGACCGGGCTGTTAGATGCAGTCAATAATGTAATGTAACATCTCGCTAGGCATTCGACCCCTTTGACCGATCTATAGACGAATTACGAGTATAACTTCTACATGTAGATTAAATTACTGTGAAATATGCACCAAGACGCATACCTACCTTGAACAAATATTGCTCCCAACAAACAATTGTGTCCCATAAAATAACTGCGAATGACCTATATTTATGTCTTGTCTGCTGGCACGGTTATGTTTGCATGATCATCGATTAAACATCTGTGTTGGTACTTACATACAATGTTATAGTACATAGTCTACACAGGGAAACCGGACGAGTGCGAGTAGGACTTGCGCCCTGAGGGCCGTACAAACTTAATGGGAGTTAAATTTTAAAAAATGCCCAATATTAAGTTTTATAATGGGTAGTCTCAATACTAAATTCCATGTCTCTAGCTTCGAAAAATTGGGACCCCCATACAAACTTTCACACTATATAACTATACTATACTTGGTGGTTGAATTTTCAAAAACGCTAAAAATCATATTCTTTCATTCTCTATTTTACATCATTGGGTTGAATTTAAATAAAAACCCCTGAAAATAATATTTATATTTGTTAGTCTAAATATTAATTTTCGTCTCTAGCTGCAGAAAAATTGGGACTGACAAACTGTAACCCAAGTGAAAGAATTCGTATAGGTTCTGAACAAATCGCACAACTTGTACATTTGTACTTGTATATTGATTGATTCATTGGAAATTTGGAACTCCCATAATTCTGAAAAACCCGTACGTAACCGTGCGAGTGAGGGAGAACCCCACAATATTCCTCCTTTTTATTAACGTTCTATTAGCGGGTAACGTCGCTACCGGCTACGCTAAGAGACTCCGAAAATATATCGGTGTACAGTCAGCAACATAAGTCGCTAAATATTCTCAATTTTTCAAATCGAGAATAGTCGTTATTTTACAAAGGTTGGTGAGCATTGTCAAATTAAATAGGTACTTACATATTATATAAATACAGTTATTATTTTAGAATTTTAGATCAATAAAAATCATGGTTTTGATGCAAAACAAGTGTGCAAGCGATTTGGCGATTCCGGCTTTCTCACTCATCGTACGAAACGCAGCTGTAATAGCTACTTTACGCCGATCTCCTGTGACAGGGTGGTGCTACCCCGGTCGAGCCAGCCCGTATATGAGCCGTAGAAAATGTTGTCATGTGAAGCTATAAAGACCATCCGAGCATCATTTTAATCTAAGAATACTTAGTGCGATATCGCACAAGGCAACTATGGTTGCGCCACCAGCGGGTGATTCGATAGCCGACATCGAATTGGTTGCGCTACCAAGCGGAAACCAGGTGCGATACCCTCCATACAGCTCTATACATTTTGTTGGGTGGAGAGACTGGTTGCGCTACCACTGGTATCCTCGTGCGATATAGCACTTAATGAGCACAATACCTGGAGAAGTCTTTGTCTGTTTGCAGAGCTTCTTCGCCATGTCCAAGACGGAGGAGATGGCGTTCGTCCACATCCAGCTCGGCCACCTTCTCGAACAGCTGGTTCAAGGCCTGGTTGCTGTGAGTCACCACTAGGGTTCGTTGCCACGGAAAGTTATGGTACAAGTTGGATATAATCTGTACCGCAACGTCGGTTTTACCTGATGACAATGTTAAGCACGGTCAGAGGGTGGAGACTGGAGAGTGAATTAATCACAAAATACGCCTGCATTAAAAGTAAAAAAAAAACAGCCAAGTGCGTCTCGGACTCGCACATAAAGGGTTCCATACCACCGTAGAATAAAAACGTCAAAAATATCAAGTTTCTTGTATAGGGACCCCTTTAAGTTTTATTTTATTTTTGTATTTGTTGTTGTAGCGGCCACAGAAATACACATTCTGTGAAAATTTAAGTTTCTACCTATTACAGTTCGTGAGATACAGCCCGCTGACAGACAGACGGACAGACGGACAGCGTAGGCTCAATAATAGGGTCCCGTTGGCACCCTTTGGGTACGGAACCCTAAAAACAAGTTTGAACAATTTCCTCTGCTTTGGCTTCTTGCCGCAGTCGGGGGACCACTAAGTCCACGGAATATGTTTTATAGGGTTATAATTTATTTTATACCTTTTAGTGTCACCGCTTTTTACCCGACTAAGGCGAAGGGTTATAATTTTGGAACATACATACATATTCCAGTCAAAATCATAACCCTCTGACAAGTCCGGTAAAACCAGGATGTGTTTTTCCGCATTTCAAAGGTTCGATTGCCGGTTCAAGCAGATTAATCAACATCGTTGAATGCAATTTTACTTCTTATTGAAAATAAAATAATGTTTCCTCTCAGTAAAATATGCAAGAGACTCGGTAAGGCAATATAAAAGCGTTATCGCTGTTCGATTAGGAGAATATCTTTCTGTTACACTCTGTTCGTCAACAGATATAGGCATAACGTCTCCTTTATAGCAAGGAGCTTCTTATCTGTAAGTTACCTCAACCTTAGCTATTCCACAGCACGGTTATTTAGTAAAAGTCGGGGCGATGCAATGTTTCGTGGCCCGGCCATACACTCCGTCTTGCCTGCGAACATGCCTGCACTATACCTGCGGCACGTTATGATGGCCGGTTTGACATATGGGAGGGGGAAAGGATGAACCTTATTATAACGGAATAAAATTCATTTTCGCATTCATTTTTTGACATCTTATTTTTTAAAACGGCCAGTCTTATTCCGCTATAATAAGGTTCATTTTCTTCCCCCCTCACATGTCAAACCGGCCATCGTAAAATGTCGCTACTGTAACCAGTTTGCGCAGGTAAGAGCGTGCGTGTGGACGGCAAGACGGACGAGAAGTTAAACTTATTTTTTGTTGCGGTTAACGGACCGCATTCCCTTTTGTGTGTGTGTGTGTGTGTGTGTGTGTTTATTAGCCCTTACCTGTACCCGGCGGGCCCACCACGAGGGTTAAACCCGGCTGCATTCCGGACCTGATCGCTTCAACTTGTGTCGGAGTGAACAGGATATTGTTTCTGGAATAAATATACCTTTTAGGGACCATACATCGACCACATAACCAGTAGACGCCTAAAGGACTATCCACACACAGCCGAGCCGTGTCCGGGACGTGAATATGTACACACCGATATTTTTTGAGCCGTCATTTTATATGAAGACGGAGCACGGTCCGTCCCCGTCCCGGGTATACTAGGTGCCTACAGGATTTGAACTCGATGGGATAATACAAACAAAACTAGTTCAGAGAGGCCCAACAGCGCGGCGCGTTGCGTAAATCGACTGGGACTGCATCTTTGAATATAATTTAAAATAAGTAATCCCTCTCTTATAATATTCAACATTATAAATTGAAATTCCAACGTTTTAAGTAAGAAACAAACCTTTTTTATATTCATTTACATATTTTGTCAACGGAACGTTCCTTAATTAACAACATCCTTTGCTTATCTGTTTAAACAGGACATTAAACTAAGTTTGGACTAATTAAGGAGGTACCTACTTCATATAAATACACCTACTGAATAACGAATTAATTAAGTTTAAATAAAGGGCATTCAAATGCCAACAGTAAAGCGTTGTAATCCTACCGAGTATTTTATGTATAACTGGCAATCAACAAAGATATCATCTGGCAGTTTTGGAGGTTCACAAAAAAACACCAAATTAATGTTAGCTGGCGCGGTCGCAACCTTGGCTTCGATTAGATTCAGCATTGCGCAACCAAGCCCATGTTGGGAATAGAATATCAGTTTCATCACCAGCATCTATAAAAAAAATAGTTTTCCACGTACTTTTTAGGTTCATTGTACAAATATGGCCCACGTTTAGGCTGTACGTGCGGCTCCACAACGAGGACTTTCCGTGGGTCTTCCTCATCCATCGCTTCATCTCCGTGCTTTTGCTTACGGAGCACATTCTCGAACGTCACCCTGTTGAAAGAAACAAGCATGTAGCGACCCTAATATTTTACACACGGCTTTACAGATGGCGTTATTCTCCATATAGTCTAAAACGCGCTAGTGAAGTTTATACACGAGCAGCATAATGCCATTAATAATAAGGGTATTTAAACAGTGTGAGGGTAGGTCTGTGACTGTAAGGCGCAATAGCCTGCCGGTTAACGTGCCGTAACGATTTCAGCACGACGACTGTTGTCAATGTTATATTTGCTTTTAGCACAATCTTAACATAAATGTATCGTCAGCGAGAGAGCATGCTGTCACTGTCATTCTTAATTATAAAATGCGTGATGTGAGCGGGACGCGACATGGACTTATTTAACGCTGATTCTTTCTAGCTGTAGGTGTAAAGACCCCCCACGTAGATGCTTATCAGAAATATATAACTTTCACTACGCTTCCTCAGATTTCTTGAAGAGTCACTGAACTCAATGAGTCAGGCTATGATGTTTTTGTCAGGATTCGCTAGTCTAGCAGAAAAAGTTGTTCAAAGAAGTTTGTTCGTAACTGTAAAAAGTTATTAAGGAAATTAACTCAACATCCACATGAATAAATCGTCTGAATCAGTTTTAAAAATTTCAACGCTACGAGTTTTGTTTTTATTTTTTTATAGCCAAGGATGGCACTATGGCAGACGGTCCACCTGATGGTAAGTGGAAGCCGCCACCCAGGACTAATCAACTTAAGGGGAGCAGACGCGGCGCCGACCTTTTAGGGACCTGTAAACGTGCCTTTTGAAGAACCCCATGTTGTAGTGTATAGGAAAGACTTCGGGAGGGAGATCGTTCCACAAATTGCACGTGCGCGGAAGAAATGCTCGCGATGCACGTAGATTTGTTGGATACGAAGTGTGGGTGAAATCTCTTCCAACGTCGAAGAGTGTGATGACGGAAAAGTGACGGTGCACCAACTTAAACAGTTCATCAGAACACTCCCCGTGGTACAAACGGTAGAGCACACACAGAGAGCCAATGTCTCTCCGGAGACTTAAGGGGTCTAAACCGTCTGTAAGCAAGGGATCGTCGACAATACGAGCAGCCCGGCGTTGGATGGAGTCAAGTGAAAGGAGGCGGTACTGGGTTGCACTAGCCCATAGATGGGAACAGTACTCCATATGGGGACGGACCTGAGCTTTATACAATAAAAGCCGGTGTCCCGGTGTGAAGTACTGCTTCGCTTTATTCAGCACCCCGAGCTTTTTAGAAGCTAACTTGGCTTTTCCCTCCAAATAGACTCCAAATTGGACTTCGCTTGATATTTCGACCCCGAGGATCCCAATGCTAACTAAACTAGACTAAATGGGACTGATGACTGATGATTAATGTAATGGACTAGTTGCTTACTTGGCGAGGAATATTTTAAGAATCAGGCAAATACCTGAGTTCACTGAGTATTGATAATGAGTAACAGGAAAGAGAATAATGCAGCTTCTTTAGCTGCACCGGCAAAGGAATAGCTTAACTTAGAACTAACGTCCAGGATAACGTCTAATACAAAGACTCCAGGATGTCAATTGACCACTTCCGTAAAATTAGTGAACGTTCCCAAGAATTCTCGAATGACGAATCTGATAACCCGACAAAAGTAATTTCAATCAATTCAATGACTGGGTTATTTTGACTTGTCTACTAAATGCAAAATAGCAAAGAGGCTCAGTCATCAGTGACGAACTGGAAATTTTGTTGAAGTTAGGCACTGTTTCCATACAGCCAAAGAAGGAGAAATGAAAGCAGGGGTGGAACTTTACCTATCAGGGAAGACACTAATTAATGGATTCAGGATTGATGTAGGAAGATACTGTGGCTAGTTTTAAAAGAGCGAATGAAGTACCTATGGAATTTTACGTAAAACCCAAAACGACTGTAGCCTAGGGGCGAACACGTTGGGCTGGCAATCAGAAGGTCCCAGGTTCGATCCCCGGTTGGGCATGCACCAATGGATGAATTTTCATCTATGTGCATAATTTACAGTTCGCTTACGGTGAGGGAAAACATCGTGAGGAAACCTACCTATCCTTCGGGAATAGGTAATAGTCAGTTCCTGTATACAAGGCGACAAGTTTCACCACCTGTCACGTTGGGTTCTGACTATCTGGTGAAACGTGGGCTTTGAGTGGACTTAATACCTCCACAATGTGGTGGTGTATGGCCACTCAAGCCTCTGACTACCCCCGAATGGGGATAAAAGTCGTGACGTTATATACAAAAAATGTCTCTATAATTCATAAAAATTGTGGCGGCAAAAGATGTGGGGAATTCGAGATAAGCAAGATTTAAAATGTCAGAATCGTGGCATGGAGGCAAGTATCAACTCAAAGTTTAGGTCAAAAAAACATTTGGGATTTTGAATGTCAAGTATGTTAAAGGAAGATTGCTAATACCTCTATAATTGGACATGGTAGGTATACCTACCTTTTACACTCGGTCGACCGTTGACCTTTCTTTTGTTAACATCGTATACTTTAATGTAGATAGGTAATAACAGTGAATAATTTAAATTTCTTGTAAATGCTAAAAGCGATATAAAAGTTTAATATCACGTGTGGTTATACAGTACTTGTACTTACTTGAATGGTCTGACCAGTTTCCTAGGGTCATCTGTCTGCACCTTGATCTCGTATCCCGGGAAGCTGTTCCGAAGGTGTTCCATGTCTAGGAACGTATCATTGAAGTCTAAAGTCGGGATTTCATTCGGCATTCTACGCAAAAGAAAAATTCTGTCACGTATTTTGTGCGATCAAGACTTTAATATGACTTTAATATGAACTGGAAGGCTGGAAGTCTAAGCGTTAAGCAGGCCAATATTGCATATCGATTTTTTTAAATGGCACTAAGTCAGTAGTTTTGTCTCAGTCTGGATTGTGATTTTGACAGGCGTGGTTAAGAAACAGAATTAGTTTGTATTGTATTAAGAATTTAATTACATCTGCGAAATATTCAGGCAGTTCAGTTTATAGTTAACTGCCTGGAATCAGGATTTCATAATACACAATATTTGAAATAGATATGTAGAAGTTTCAAGTCGAACAACCCAATATAGTGATGTAGTTATTCGTTTCACAGCCGTCTAGATTCGGCCAATAAGAGTAATCGCCTTAAGACAACGAAACATCCAATCAGAATCAGCGCACAATCAAAACTAGAATTGAGTCAATTTTAAAAATAATAAGTCTAGGGTATCCTATCGCAAGAGATAGCATTTATAAATAATTAAATAAGTACTTAGTAATTGGTATTTGTTAAAAGTAGACAAACTACAATAGCAATACAGATAGCAAGAAAGAAATAAATAAGAAAACCAATTTCAATGAAAATACAGTTATAATGAATAAGATCATGAGTATTACCTGGTGTAATGCGCTTGGCCTGGATCTCCGTACCCTAGCACGATGTCATGTAGCCACTCTGGCACCACACACTCCGTATTCATTAGCTCTCGGATCGTCTCGAGAACTGCCTTAAAGTTGTTCTCCTTTGGTTTACGTCGCATGACTATGTTGAAGGTCTCATAGACGTCCTATAGAGGATAAAATCGATGAAAGGTTTTCTCGAAAAATTAAACTTTTTGTAAGGGATATATTGGAATTTACACCTAGAAGGTTAAACAGACATTCTATGTAAATATCGTTATTCATACATCGGATCAGGTTAAGAAAATATTTTTAAGAAGGTGAGTGTAGATCTATCAATGGTAAGGACCTTTTGTCCTGCATAAGACTTATCGAAAGGAGAAGTCAGAATCATTTGCCCAGAGCAGTGGAACTAAATACACAAGCAATGAAAATCAACGCATGAAGCCAAGGAGTTAAAGGACAAGCTGTGTTATCAGTATCAAATGATTGTCTTATAACGCAAGACTAATTACCCCACATATCATTTTAAACACCTTTAAATCTACCAAGGTCAAAATAATTTTGGCAATCATATATCCATTTACGACTACACGCATGCCTAACGTCCTGTTGTTTGTGCAAAGTTAAGTCATACACGATAAATATCTTGGATACCTGAGTTCAACTGAGTCCAATTGTGTTTTCTTTTGTGGCAATTAACTTTTATTTTATTTAAAGCTAATGGAACCTACCTCGTTCCCCTTGCTGGCGCGGTCAAGGTCGAGTCTGTACTGGTTGGGGTCGAGCAACAGGCGGAAGGTTCTGGCGTCGCCGTCCAGCTCCGGCCTAGGCTCGGGCCCCTCCTCGATCACCCTCCCAGAAGCGTCCAACATCCCTTCCACTTCGCATCCTCTAACGTACACTATACCTGCTTGCTCCACCATACTTTTTCTGTAATCGTATTTGGTTCCTAGAAGAAACATTTGTTCAGCCAGTTACATTTTTAGGTGTCATTCAATTAATATTTGATGACGCGCAACATCGATTTTGATGATTTTTGGTATTCTAGAAACAGGTAAGATGTCTTTTATAACTAACATCACTTCATGCCTAATTAATTTGATAGCAACATACCTATGCCTTGCGTCGGTCTTACTGTTATCAAGAAGCAAACATCGTGTTTTCTCAAACATTCCCACTCGTGTTTTATCTCGTTTCTTATGCTGAGCGTTACTTTCACATCTGCGCGGACTCGCGAGGGAGCCTTCTCGCCAATGTTGGGCTTGGCCACTTCAACCACGGCAAAACTGGTGATGGGATGCGCCATACGCGCCCAACCTCCGAAATAAACACTTTCGTCTTCTGCGCGCCTGTTAATGGAAACCTCGATTAAATACCAATAAAAGTGCTTCATCTCTCGGTGATCCTAGTAGAATAATTATATTACATACAACTTAAAAATACTCGATTTTCAATAATATACTCACCATGGCGCAAGCCTATATACCGCATCTTCTATATCTTGACGTATTTCATCTGCAATAGTTATTTAATTATTACCAAACTTAAAATGAAGTTTAACTTGAAGAAGTGAAATGAAATATTATAATTATCTGCAAATGCATAAAGCATTTATTTGTTGTAAATCGTTGAAAAATACATAATGACCTCCATTTAGTATGCCGTCCTATGAATCAGATAAATTATCTTTATGCATGCATATGCCAAAAACTGTGTTTTTATTGGTTATTCAAACATTTTGTACATTAACATGTCTGTGTACACACACACTACCCCTGACTTTGGTAAAAATATTAGGAACAAGATACAATGTAACGGGGATAAACTTCTAGAAATAAATGAACAGCATTATTGAAGCAAAACGATTTATAGTAAGTTTATTTACTAGGCCTAGGCCTGGGCCTGCTTAGGCCAACGTAGGCCAGCACATTTAGAACTAGTAGTTGGTAAGCCAACTGAGACCTAACCAGTGAAACACTTACAAGTACTCTCCAGACGGAACAGGTTGAAATTCCTCAGCAAGTAATCATGCAATGTAAGAAATTGAAGGTTCAGTTTTGGCAGTGCTAGGCAGTTCTCTCCGCTGTAAATTTCAGTTGGTACAACGTTCTCGTCCCATATGACCTCTTCAGTGGGGTATAGAGGCATAGAGTTGAGCTCCTCGAGTTGTGATATACGTCTTTCGTGTCTGGATATCTAGAAAGTAAGGAAAGAAATATGGTTGTAGGGTCCTGTTCGCAAAATGTGACGTCACCCCCTTCGCAAAGTCCCTTAATATTGAAAAAACGTGTGATATTTCCTGCACTATAACACCAAGAGAGATAAGGTATTTACATGACGTAAAGCTTGTGAAATAACAGGCCTCGTGCACTCCGCACTTTAGGTACAAAGCTACAAGTAGTCATCCCTGTATTCTGTTGTGTTACTGTCGTCATGTGATGCCACGCATCAGACGTAAGATACGCGATGGAAAGAGACCTGTAGAGGAACAGGGAAGATGTTCTAGATAGACGGCTGTTATGGGTCGCTACGCCCCAATGGTTGTTGTCGGGGTCTTGTATAATACTGATGTGCCTCGTGAATCTTGATATCGCGATTCAGGATCTATGTTGTATTGGACCGTTATACTCATTTGCTGGTAGCGAAGTATGGGGTCGCTACAGGCCCTTGTAGGTGACTAAAATTTTAGGCACGCAGCGTTGAGCGAGCAGAATTGCACTTTATAGTATCGTAGCAAGAGTCACTAAGTGGAGTGAATATCTGCACGTACCTATGTAATCTGTGGTAACTTACCAATAATTCTTTGAGGAACTCCTTGTCCAATCTATGCCAGGGAGCTTCACTCTCTGTGCCTTCCGATGGTACTAAGTTTAAGTATGTGGCGATCGCTCGTAGAGCTGTATCACTAAAGAAAAAAAAATGTGGTCTTAGCATAAGACTAGATTAAATTATTATGGTCCTAGTGGGAAGCTTGTCCTTAACCTACGGCGCCGTCATCTATATAATTTATTCTTCTTCGAATCCGAATCTGTTTAGACCTTTTGTGAATACTTCTTATTTTAGGACGGAGAAAATTAATTTAGAATACACCTATCCATATCGAGGAGAATCATGATTCGTACCTGAGGTTGCCGAAATGTTTTTGCAGTGACTCTCTGGTATCTACACTGGCAACATTGGCTAATGCAAATAAACGTAAATCTGGAAACTTAGAAAATGCAGCTTTCTGTAAATAAAAAAAAACAGTAAGTAACGATATATTTGTGAGAGATGGTCAATAAGGAGCAATGCATAGAGATGTAGGTATATATTACCATAATCAAAATTGTTTATGTTGTTACCTGTAAGGATGTTATCCTAGAGTAGTGCAGTAAAGTCATATCTCTGTCAGCCATTGGGTCGCCAGTCTCGTCGCTTATTTCAAATCTTGCGTAGAACTTTAACATGTTCAGAAGCTAAAACAAAAAAAATATACATTTATCATTAAGTTATTCTCAGAAACAATGCAAAGAGGGATGGTAGAGTATCGTCGTCGTATGTTCGTCTGCGGCATCGTAGCTCCAGATGAACCGTCGCTGTTTATTTGTTAGATTTGGTATCAAAGTGGTTCTTTTTAGGTATGTTCTATGGGAATCGGTTTGCCACCTTTGTTATAATTTTATTATCAATTTCTTCATATTATTACTGACGTGCGCCCAGCTTCAGCCACAGAATTCAAATAAAAAGTTTAATTAAATCAAAAAGACAAGAGAATTCGCTTCACTATAGCTCTACCGTAACTTTCGAGTGAAAAGTAAAATAGTTAATTTAGGAAAATTCATAATCATGACAGACTTTTTCAGAGTGCGGGATCATTAATAATATTCTACTGTATTGGTATCTCTCATGTTATATACTTTTAAATATTCTTTAAATACTTTCGTGGTCAGTTCCTCGGGTGACCGATTGTATATTACATCGCGATGTAATAATCAATCGCTACACTATTTTTACCCGACTACGGCGGAGGGTTATGATTTTGACCGGTATGTATGTATGTATGTATGTATGTATGTATGTATGTGCGTCTGTTCCCACCTAACTTCCAAACTACTTGTCGTAATTTGACAAATGAGGTATCGTTAGAAGCGGCTTAATGACGCGCTGGTTATAGGCTATGTGACGTCACATAAAATTGTATATGGCGCCCTCTAGAGGACATAATGTCATGAACTAAAAAAAAAACATTTTTTAATAAAACCGTGTGGGGTATCAAATGAAAGAGCTTGATGAGCACATTTCAAAAATATATATATTGTTACCTATAACTCCAAAATAATTAAATAAAAAGTAAGTTTAAAAACTAAAACCCGACTAGAGGATAGCCGTGGTCCGTGTTCATATGCCATTTGGCCCTAAAGGACCTACACGGACCACGGCTATCCTCTAGTTGATAATATTTTCTTGTTTTATACTTTTTAGAGCGCGATTTTTGCTATATGTTTCTGGCGAGTAGCGAGCGTAAAATACACATAACACTCATGGTAGAGGTTCACTGTACTGTTCTCATTTCGACCAGTCTGTAACAGACGCGAGAGTGGCACAGTACACTGCGCGATTTTCCGAAAAACATATAACGGTATACAACGTGTGCGATTATTAACTAAATGTTACATTACTATACAATGTTAAATCAACGAATGTTTATAATATTATCGAATATATAAAAGAAGCTCATCCGGTGTTACTTAATTTTAAAGTTAAAGTTCAACAATGAAGGTGTTACAAACGAGTATTTTAGTGTTAGTAGGAGTTAGTTGGGCATGTGCCGCGACAGTATGCTGCCCTCCAGGATATGCGGTTCTGTGGAAACGGGACCGGTGCTGGGAACCGAGGTCCAATACCACCATGCCCCACGTGTTGGGGTGCAAGCAAACTACTAAATTATTACATAGCTATGTCGTCAACGAAAATCAACAGTTAGAAATATCATTACCACATAATAACACCGCGGTAGTGGAACCTAACAAGTAAGTATCACAGACGCCTTTACCGGCTTTACGACTTAAGACTTTCTACATTTATATTTTAGAGGAAGGCTTATACAGGGTGAAATCGAAATCGTGGGCACTATTTTAAAATATGACTCAACACATGATTCAGAATATTTTGGAAAAACAAATAAAAAAATCTATTGATAAAAAAAATATTGCTCGGGTAAGCAAACCATTTAACAGTTATACCTTACCTGGGTAATACATTTTTCATCCCATCTATTCGAAAAGGACGACTTGGTGAGCCCAAAGGTGGTGTTTTCTATAAGAAACTTGTTCCAAATTCAAAAAGTGCGCCGGAATGAACTTTTCCGCACACTTATGAAATACTAGCTTTTGCCCGCGACTTCGTCCGCGCAGTATATAAATTTCAAAAAATTCGTTTTTGTTTGCTGGAACCCAAATCCCGTATCCATATATCCCTGATTCTGTATCCCATATTCCGTATCCCGTATCCCGTATCCCGTGTCCCGTATCCCGTATCCGTATCCCGTATCACGCATCCACATCCCGTATTTCACATCCCGTATCTCGTAACCCGTATCCCGTATCTCGTATCCCGTATCAGTATCCGTATCCCGTATCACGCATCCGTATCCCGTATCACGCATCCTACATCCCGTATCCCGTATCCCAAATCCCGTATCTCGTAACCCGTACCCCGTATCCCGTATCCCGTATCCGTAGCCGTATCCCGTATCCTGTATCCGTATCCCGTATCAGTATCCGTATCCCGTATTACGCATCCGTATCCCGTATCATGCATCCCACATCCCGCATCCCGTGTCCCGTATCACACATCCCGTATCTCGTAACCCGTACCCCGTATCACGTATCCCGTATCCGTATCCGTATCTTGTATCCGTATCCCGTATCACGCATCCCACATCCCGTATTCCGTATCGAGTATCCCGTATCCCATACCCCGTATAATTTTCAAAAACGCAATTTTATTCACCAATTTTTATAATTCCAACTTCAAAAAATGACGAACTTCCATACAAACTTTCAACCCCTATTTTAACCCCTTAGGGTTTAAATTTTCAAAAAAGCTGAAATTGTTATTTTTAATAGGTAAAAAGAAACCTAAACACAAATTTTCATTATGCTAACCTCAGAAATGACGAACTTTCATACAAACTTTCGTCCCCTAATTTACCCCCTTAGGGGTTGAATTTTCAAAAACGCAGCAATTCAAGTTTTTTATTTTTAAAAAGGAACCTAAACACCAATTTTCATAATTCTAACTTCAAAAATGACGAACATCTATACAAACTTCCCAACTAACTTTCATCCCCTTTTTTACCACCTTAGGGGTTGAATATTCAAAAACGCCGAAAACCATATTTTTTATTTTTAAAAAGACACCTTAACACAAATTTTCATAATTCTAACTTGAAAAATGACGAACTTGCATACAAACTTTCATCCCCTATTTAACCCCCTTAGGGGTTGAATTTTCCAAAATCGCTTCTTATTGCTTGCCTACGTCACAAAATATATATACTATCCAAATTTCATGTCTCTAACTTCAGTAGTTTCGGCTCGGCGTTGATGAGTCAGTCAGTCAGTCAGTCAGTCAGTCAGTCAGTCAGCATTTCCCTCTTTATATATTAGTATAGAAGTGTGGGGGAAAGTAAATTTCGGCGCACTTTTTGAATTTAGAATATCTTAGTGTTCAGCGCCAAATAAATCGAACGCAAATATTGTTTGAATAAAGACTGGCTGGTACGACGCGACGGGGCCCATAGTCGAGCCGCCAGCTGAATAAAAAAATAAATCAAATTAAAACGCGCGAACTAGCCTATGGATGCTTACAATACCAAAGGCATTGCTCGAGTGTTGCCGACCCGGTTGGGCCGGTTGGGCTTGCGGCTCTCTCACTCATCGTACGAAACGCAGCTGTAATAGCTACTTTACGCCGATCTTCTGTGAGAGGGTGGTACTACCCCGGTCGAGTCAGCCCGTACGTATATGAGCTGCAGTCAATTGGCTACAGCTTGGCTCTACCACCTTTAAATGTCTTATTAAATAATAATATTACAATAAAATATGAGGAGCCCTTTATTTTCTCATAGAGGGTGATGAAAAGTAGAGTGTATCTCTCGGGCGCAAAATATTTTTGGCTCGGGCGACGTACTTTGAATCCCTCGCTACGTTCAGGATTCTACTAAAGAATCCCTCGCTACGCTCCGGATTCTACTCTAGAATCCCTCACTTCGCTCTGGATTCAAAAAAGCGCCCTCGCCGTAAAAATATTATTTTGCTCCCTTATCATACAATCTACTATTTATCAATTGATTTGTTGATTAATATTCTCTAAATATTCTGAATCATGTGTAGAATCACCGTTTAAAATATTGCCCACGATTTCGATTTCACCCAGTATACATACCGCCAAATTTATAGAGTTTTTTGGGAGTTTGCAATGGTTTTACCAAGCATTTCTAGGAAGAGATTTCCAATACCAGTGTAAGTCCATCATAACTTTCAATAAATTCGGGGATAGAAATTTATTATGCAATTATGGAAAACCAAGAGAAATATGTTTACAATTACATCTTGATCTATTATATAATTTTCTTTTCTACTAGCAATGTGCTCATTTGCAACATTTCGCATTTGAAACATCTCAAGAACCATCCGACTTATCCAAAATGTTAGAACTTTTGGTTAACGTGCTCTACCCATACCCTCTTATTACCTTTTGGTCGCAACTAGAAATTAGTTCTGCGTAAGCAAATAATGTGTTTTAACCACAGAGTAAAGTCTAAAGAAAGAGGTGCCCTTATTAGATATATGTATGAAAAAAACGTGGTCATTGTTTTTTCATTTTCATTGTTCTATTTACCGGTAAATAGTTGAACTACTCGCTTCGTTTTATGTCGATGTTAGTACTAGGCCGACCACTCGGCCGAGTTGCTTAGGGCCAGTCCCCTTAGTAATTGGTCCATGGTTTTAACATAACTTATTTCTTTTGTTGATAGATTTTGTCTAGCGAACACGACCTACTTAACAGACGTATATTTGAATAACACCACGCCAACAGCGGTAGTATGCGTGAACGAAGAGAGAACTTACATTGACGATAAGATATATGGATACTGCATGATCGTGTCAGTAATATTTTTCAGCCTGACCGCTATCATATACGGCGCGTTACCCGAATTAAGGTAATATTTTCACATCCTACAATAAAGAAATAAGCCAGACTGTAAGTTACTTAGTGCTCGTCGGTGTGCATGTGGTGAGCGACTTTAACAGCTCCGGTACTATTCTAGATAAATGGTAGTGGGTGATCACGATCACGAGTGCAAATCACACAATAAGTACCAGAGTGTATGCTCTGGCGGCAGGAACTACCGCAGGTGGTCCCTGACGCCTCGTAAGGGGTTGCCAGGTATAGTGTGCCACTTTTTGTAACCGCAAGGTTGGTAAAAGTGGCCACTGTAATAAATCTAAACTAAAGATGAGGGTCCTGTCAGTAACTTGCTACATTTAAATTTTCCGTCCCTATAATTTGGCAGTTCACTTCATTCTGGAATGGTCTGGTTCGTGTTACCAACATGTCGACTGCCAAGAATTAACGAGTTGCGATTAAGAATAATATGCACGAAATAATGTTAGTGATAAGTGAATTTCAATCGGTTTTAAAAATGCAGACCGGGGCGGGGCTAAGGATCGCCCCATGCATTTACGGTACCCATACACATTACATAAGTGTGATTTTTTTGTGATATTATATTTATATACTAGCTGTGCCCGCGACGAAGCAGCCTAAGTTACTCCTTATAACGTCAGCTATCTGCCAGTGAAAGTCCCGTCAAAATCAATATTATCCCGACAAAATTTTTTTTTTGTTAAAAGTACCGAATATACTTTCATACGCATTTAATAAAAAGATTTTATTTTGACATTACCTACAGGCACTTTAATTTTATTTATTTGTTTAGATTTATCAAAGAAGCCGCACGTTTCTATATAAGAATTTTATTTAAGACTCCGCTTCCCGGCCGGCAGTTAACGAGCAGCTAACGAGGCATGTTTGGAGGCTATCTCCTCTTAGACGAGTGGAGTAAAAATTTTGAAAAAAATATCACCGTATTTATTATACCCTCTTCTTTAAAAAACAAGTTTGAAAAATGTGAAAAATGCTCTTTTACTATGTGAAAAAAATTACCAAAATGTAGAAATTTTCATATTTAAATTTCTATCTTCTTCCAAACGGCTGGGAATTTTTAAATAGTTTTTTCACCAAAAGATGGAGAAAGATAATACCTAAAAAATGTAAGCTTGATTTTGCGATGCAATCGTTTTTCACGTCACAATTCATGATTTTCCAAATATTCGCCAACAAAGTGGGCGGATCCGGTGCGAGGGGCGACGGGCGGCAGTACCGCGATGACTGTTGGACGGGGAGGTTGTGTCACTTTTCTACGCTCCAGTCGCTTCAATTATCGTGTATCTCTTTTTTATAAATAAATACGTAAAAATATTGCAGTGGTTTAGAATATTTTGTAGATAGCTAGCATTTGTTAGATTTTATATTTGTGCGCATTTCTACGCCTTTGTACCTAAGTAGTTGTGATAAAGAGTTGTAATTTAGAACATAAATTATTATATATAATTCTTTGTTATTATATAAAAAAAATACAATTGGATACAAATACAATTGCCTAAAATAATAAAAAAATTGAATAACATGAAAAAAAAAAACCATAATATAAAACTAGGATTCGATCCTACATACTGTCGCGCGTACACATTGACTCACTGAGCTATTTACATATTACTTGAATCGGCGAAATTATGAACTATATACTTCGTCATGCATTGAAAAATTGACGCCTGCTTCGTAAAGAGGTTTGACGTAGGCTGTTCGGCTCACTGCTTGCGTGGTTGCGGGTTCGATTCCCGCCAAATGAAAATTTTAGAAACTGACTTATGCGTTATTTTTCCTGATCCCAGGATTACGGGGATCGTCTCCAGGCCATTACGGTACCCATAGTACAAGCGTTGCTTAGTTTGGGACCATTCAGTTGGCGTATTAGTTTGTCAATCCAAATAATTTATAAAATGATTAAAATGTAATAAAACATGTAATAAATAGAAAAAAACAATATTATTACAAATAAGAACAATATTATCACCAAAAAATTATTACATAGAATTGCCGAAGGTGAGGTACGAACTCATGGAATAATTGCTAATGCTTTACCACTACGCTAATGAGACATTGCGAATGTGGATGAAATTATTCACTAGCCCTATGATATACATTTTGTGCTATAGTTCTATGAGGAATAAATACATAAATTATATGCATTAAAAAATAATAATTTTGTGTAAATATTCTGATAAATTCTGCACCATTGAAAAATACCATTACTATAATAAATCCAATTATATTTAAATAACTAAATATGGTTGGATTTGAACCCGCGTCGTATGTAATTCTCTCTGTTATATCAAGATGTCTAACTTCAAAATAAAAAAAAGTATTTTCAAAATCTGTTCACCCAGTCGCAAGTTCTGAGGTAATAAACATAAAAAAAATACAGTCGAATTGAGAAACCGACTTCAAAAAAGTTTGAAGTCGGTTAAAAATATCACATTAGAAAACATTAAAAAATGCAATATTCCACTTTGATCACCCAGGTGGTCAGAGGTTGTGTTGCAGGTTGTGTTGCAAAAGACTCAACGAGTCTTTTAGGCTTATTATTAGGGTGCGTTTCGATTGAAGCGGAGCGGGGCGGAGCGGGGCCGAGCGGACCGTGAATTGGCCAATCACAGTGCTCGAAATCTCCACTCCGCATCAGTGGAAACAGTGTAAGCGGGGCGGAGCGGAGATGAGTGGACTTTCGAATAAAACAAATGAACACGCGGCCCCGAGCCGGACAGAGCGGAGTCGAGCAGGCTGTGGTGCCGAGTGGTGGGCACGAAGCGGAGCTGTGCGGAACTGTGCGGAGCTGAGCGGAGCTGAACGGAGCAGAGCGGAGCTGAGCGGAGCAGAGCGGAGCAGAGCGGAGCTGAGCGGAGCTGAGCGGAGCTGAGCGGAGCAGAGCGGAGCAGAGCGGAGCAGAGCGGAGCAGAGCGGAGCAGAGCGGAGCTGAGCGGAGCTGAGCGGAGCTGAGCGGAGCTGAGTGGAGCAGAGCGGAGCAGAGCGGAGCAGAGCGGAGCTGAGCGGAGCTGAGCGGACTTTCGAATACAATATATGAACACGCTGCCCCGCTCCACCCCGCTCCGCTTCGCCGCGATCCGCCCCGCTCCGCTTCAATGGAAACATTTGCCACTTCTCACTGCTATTCTCCGCTCCACTCCGCCCAGGACCGCTCCGCTCCACCCCGCTCAACCCCGCTCCGCCCCGCTCCACTTCAATGAAAACATTTGCCACTTTTCACTGCTCTTCTCCGCTCCACTCCGCCCAGCACCGCTCCGCTCCACCCCGCTCAACCCCGCTCCGCCCCGCTCCACTTCAATGAAAACATTTGCCACTTTTCACTGCTCTTCTCCGCTCCACTCCGCCCAGCTCCGCCCCGCTCCGCCCCGCTCCGCTCCGCCCCGCACCGCACCGCTTCAATGGAAACAGTTGCCACTTTTCACTGCTCTTCTCCGCCCCGCTCCGCCCCGCTCCGCTTCAATGGAAACGCAGCCTTAGGGCTCGAGCCTTTTTATGAAACCTCGGAGGCTAAAGAACTAATTAGCCCCGAGCCTTCGCGGCGAAGAGGAGGCTCTCGGAAATAAAGCCTTTATTTTGAAGCGCTTTCTAAAGAGGCTTTGAGCCCTTTTTGATTTTAGCCCTTTGTGACCATTCTTGACTATACTTGAATATGCATGACTATTCTCAACAATTGTTGACCAGTATTGACCATCCTTGACTATTTGACCATTATTGACTATTTTTTACCATTATTGACTATTTTTTACCATTCTTGACTATTTTGACTATCGTTGACTGTTTTTGGCCATTTGTGACCAATGTTGACAATTTTTAGCCATTGTTGACTATTCTCAACTATTAGTGACTACTATTGATCATTTTTGACTATATTAATCATTATTGAATATTTTTGACCAATGTTGAGTGTTTTTGACTATTTTGACTATTGTTGACTGTTTTTGGCCATTTTTGACCAATTTTGACTATTTTTAGCCATTGTTGACTATTCTCAACTATTGTTGACTACTATTGATCATTTTTGACTATTTTTGACCATTGTTGAGGGTTTTTGACCATTGCTGAGGGTTTTTGACCATTGTTGACTATTTTTTTACCATTGTTGACTATTCTCAACTGTTAGTGACTACTATTGATCATTTTTGACTATATTGATCATTATTGAATATTTTTGACCAATGTTGAGTGTTTTTGACTATTTTGACTGTTTTTGGCCATTTTTGACCAATTTTGACTATTTTTAGCCATTGTTGACTATTCTCAACTATTGTTGACTACTATTGATCATTTTTGACTATTTTTGACCATTGTTGAGGGTTTTTGACCATTGTTGACTATTTTTTACCATTGTTGACTATTCTCAACTATTGTTGACTACTATTGATCATTTTGACTATTTTGACCATTATTGACTATTTTTTACCATTCTTGACTAGATAAAAATGATAAATAGTAGTCACTAATAGTTGAGAATAGTCAACAATAGCTAAAAATAGTCTACATTGGTCAAAAATGGCCAAAAACAGTCAAAATAGTCAATAATGGTCAAAATAGTCAAAATGATCAATAGTAGTCAACAATAGTTGAGAATAGTCAACAATGGCTAAAAACAGTCACCAATAGTCAAAATAGTCAATAATGGTCTAAAACACTCAACAATGGTCAAAAATATTCAGTAATGATCAATATAGTCAAAAATGATCAATAGTAGTCACTAATAGTTGAGAATAGTCAACAATGGCTAAAAATAGTCAACATTGGTCAAAAATGGCCAAAAACAGTCAAAATAGTCAATAATGGTCAAAATAGTCAAAATGATCAATAGTAGTCAACAATAGTTGAGAATAGTCAACAATGGCTAAAAATAGTCAACATTGGTCAAAAATGGCCAAAAACAGTCACCAATAGTCAAAATAGTCAATAATGGTCTAAAACACTCAACAATGGTCAAAAATATTCAATAATGATCAATATAGTCAAAAATGATCAATAGTAGTCACTAATAGTTGAGAATAGTCAACAATGGCTAAAAATAGTCAACATTGGACAAAAATGGCCAAAAACAGTCAAAATAGTCAATAATGGTCAAAATAGTCAAAATGATCAATAGTAGTCAACAATAGTTGAGAATAGTCAACAATGGCTAAAAATAGTCAACATTGGTCAAAAATGGCCAAAAACAGTCACCAATAGTCAAAATAGTCAATAATGGTCTAAAACACTCAACAATGGTCAAAAATAGTCAATAATGGTCAAAATAGTCAAAAATGATCAATAGTAGTCACTAATAGTTGAGAATAGTCAACAATGGCTAAAAATAGTCAACATTGGTCAAAAATGGCCAAAATAGTAAATAATGGTCAAAAATAGTAAATAATGGTCAAAAATAGTAAATAATGGTCAAAATAGTAAAAAATGGTCAAATAGTCAAGGATGGTCAGTACTGGTCAATTCTTGAGAATAGTCATGCATATTCAAGTATAGTCAAGAATGGTCACAAAGGGCTAAAATAAAAAGGGCTCAAAGCCTCTTTAGAAAGCGCTTCAAAATAAAGGCTTTATTTCCGAGAGCCTCCTCTTCGCCGCGAAGGCTCGGGGCTAATGAATTCTTTAGCCTTCGAGCTTTCATAAAAAGTCTCGAGCCCTAATAATAAGCCTAAAAGACTCGAGTCTTTTGCAACACAAATTGTGATTGACTAGTAGGGACCGTATTTAAATTTATTGACGTAATGTCGTCACCACTCTGTATAATATTATGCTGTGGGATTCGCACTCGTATCGTATCGTAGATAGTTTTCTTTCCTGCATTATTTGCCCTATGTGATCGATTTTAGACTTTAGTTTATGAATAAATAAATAAATTATTAGATTTAATTAAAAAAAAAAAAAAAAAAAAAGATCGTGCCTACAATAATTAGAAAATATTAAGAAAAAAAACTACAGGATTCGAACCTTCGTCATCGTCATCGTCTTTCGGAATCATATCCAAGACTTTTCTACTGAGCTATTTATGATTAGCACTTCAGGGCGAAATTATGAACTTATTTGCAGTCGTATTACGTTGTGATAATTTTCGGCTTGGCTTGCGTTGAAATAAGAATACAAGCGACGCAATAAACGCGCGCTGTCAGAGCTGGCGCGGGGAGCGCGGGGTGCGCGGGGCGCAATGCGTTAGCTCCGCCCATTCAGCCAAAATTTCCAGCTCATGTCCCCACCTTAATAGGTGAATTTTAACATTTTACAGGGATATTCAAGGAAAAAGCATAATCAACTTCTGCGCGTGTTTGGCTATAGGATTTGGTTTAATGACCATGATCAAAATCATGAGATACTCGGATATGGCTCTGTGCGCCACACGAGGTGAGACACTTACCTAAATATACATCCACGAGGCTCATCAAAATATGAATAAAGGCCGAATTAAACTTAGGGCCGAGTTCATCAACACAGTAACCTGTTTGATGTACTGGTGCCAGATAGATGGAGAGTCCATGATGCTAACTGTGGATTTACACGAGCGTCGCGGAAACCTATTAGATTTGGTAGATTAGATGATAGGAAGAACAAATGGTCCTAAATGTTTCCACTTTCAGCGGTGGTGGAAGCGTCTACATATTAATTCCAAAACTGTAAAAAACAATGACATGGAAATACTCAAGCGTGTCATATATTGATATTTTTCATGCTCAAACATGAAAATTTGCAACAAAAAAAACTCGGGGGCGTTAGATTTTGAGAGCGGGTGTTCAGTGAACCTTACAGATGCTCCCATTTCTTAGACTGAGATCAAATTAGCAAAATTGACACTTTTGACTCTTCTTAGCTAGTAATTAATCCCCCTTATCTTAATCTGACGCGCTCGAGTATTTCAGATGGTCGATTTTCTTTTTTGGTTCCCCTGAGCGTACCCCCCCTATATTAAGGGCTCATACTGGTTGGAGGTTCTTATCAATATGTAAGGTATCCTCCCTTATATTAATTGGCCGCGCTCGAGTAAATCCAGAAATCCTTTCTACGGCTCCCCATCTAAAACGTTGTTCTAAGCGTCCGGTAGTGTTGTTGGTGAACTCCGCACTTAAGAGCTTTTTGTACTCGGCCGGAATTATTAAATCGACCGACCTTGACAGTGAACTTGAGTGCTCTTGCGACTTGAGATGTCGTCGTTGTCTGCGGAAATTGCGCTCCAAGTTCAGAGTTGAGGTCGGTTTATTAATATGGGTTTTGACTATTGTAAATAAGATGATTTCAAATGAAATATAAAGTTTTTTTACGCTGTCAAAGTCAAGTCAAAGTCAAAGTCAAAAGGTTTTTATTAATGTAAGCTCATTAGAGCATTTATAAATAGTCAATATAAACAATATTTTAGCGTTACCACCGGTTCGAAATGTTGCTTCCATTGAGAAGAGCCGGCAAGAAACTCAATGGTTACTCTTTTCAAAAGAATAATTGTATACATTTTCAAACAGTAACGCTATGTGAGCAGGCATGCATTAACACAGTGTGAGTAAAAAAAGAAAATAAGGTATTTAAATAAAAAATAATAAAAACTAGCCTAGAAAGCTGTGCATGCCTACTCCCACTTAACTGTCAAACCAAAAGGTGAATATTTAGAACGATTGTTTTGGTGTGATGCCTTCCGTGCTTAGGTCTTGTTATACTGTTATCGACTTTAAAAATTTCTGAATTTGCAGGGGTTCTAGCTTATTTCTTTTTTATTGCTGCCTTCTTTTGGACCAATGCGATTTCTATACAAGTCCTGTTAAACACAAGGTTTGTTTTATTTTATTATTTAATTTACTATCAAGTACAAGTAGCTTCGACGTTTCCAACGCACTCTTTGGAAAAATATTTTAGAATTCTGGTCAAATATTTTAGGATTTCACGTCCCGATCCAACAAAGATTATCACTTTTTAGTTTGCCATCCTGCACTGGGCCAGCCCGAATCCCCCTCGAAATAAATGGAAGTGTGCCCGGTAATAATGAGGACTTCGTAACCCCGTATCATCACATTAATAGAATTTCACGTTTCAGACGGCCGATGGTATCGGACCGCAGCTGGAAGACCTTCAAGTGGTATATGTTGTACGCGTGGGGTTGTCCAACGGTGCTCACTGTTTGTTTGTGCATCGTGAATTTCCACCCCGGCACGCATCGGAAACCTGGCATCGGACTACAACACTGCTGGTTTTTCAGTGAGTTCATTCTGCAACCTATGCATTGTCCCCGTTCTTTCGGCTAGGTGGCCGGAGCCGCAAACGAAACTAAAAAAAAAAAAGCATCATCCACTGAGGCACTAAGGACATGCCCACGCCCCACACGGCGTAAGGCGACTCTCGCGCCCCGTGCAATGCCCCGCGTCTCCTTGAACAAGGCCTAAGGCGAAAAAAAAAATCTGTTTGTGATATATGAGTAGCTATTTAATATTGCAGTCCTTTATCATGCAAGCTATATGTACTTATATGTAGCCGTAAGAAACATAATATGTCTCTTCGGTACCCCTTTAAGGATCATCCGAAGGTTATATTTTTTCGCACGCTCGCGCTTATCACATGTTTCCTTTCAGATGTCTATCAGCAATGGTATTATATGTACAATGTGATGACGATACTGTTGGTGGCAAACATTGGCATGTTCATTTACACTAGCATCGTATTATGGCGCCTCTCATTTTCGTCAAGTCACATTAAAGCTCTAAAATACAAGTAAGTATAAAATTAACCTTTGAAAACATTACACACTTTGTCTTGTGAAAATCGTATTAAAACTTTATTATAGTCACGTTCCCTACTGACAAAGTTTTTATTTTCAAATAAGTATTTATATTTTTATCAACTTTCGTAACATATATATTTTTTTACATTTGCTAAGTTAAATAGCATAATTCGCCTCACAAAAACGCATTAGCAACACATGTGATCGCGTCTTGTTGCAGTATTGATAAATAAATACGCTGTCTCTCGTAAGGATTAATGTGCCTGGCAATAGTCTCGCTCCCTATTACTTTGGGACAAAAATACACTGCACTATAGTTCACCTCTGTCTACCCTTTCGGGAATTACATTAATGACATTATGGTGGTGTATCATTACTTCGACCGCCTAAATGTCCTTTAACAAAAACTCGCCTTAGCCGAGCGTCTTCATCATTATCATGATCTTCCTAATTATGTACCTACTCTCTTTCCAGGTTCATGATGACCGTTCGTTTGATACTATTGATGGGAATACCGTGGGTGTTCGAGATGTGCGCGTCATTGGCACCGGAACATATTATCTGGTGTGTATTATCTTACCCTATCTTCTGAATATACCACTATGGTGCGACTCATGCCTGTACATCCCGACATGAGTTACGAGTGACCTATCACAGGATAACCAATCAAACGTCCAAGATAACCTATAAACAGACCATTGGAGAATAACCTCTGGCAGAAATGCTTAGGGTATTCGCCTTTTTTAGCACGATCTACCTATGTCACATAATATTTTTGCACTGGACCAGCTGCGACATGTCGAAACCCAACGTTGGGCGGGGGGCGCCTGTCAAATGTGTTACACACAGCACTACATATTTTATCTGCATGGCTCAAATTACAGTCGTAAAATTATGACCACATTTTCCAATTTCCAGGGCAATTTTGGACCTGTTCAACACGCTGCAAGGTTTCTTAACATTCATACTGTTGGTGGTGTTCCGGCGGCGGGTGATAAAACAGATGTACAGGCATCATTGGCTGGACTGCATCGCGGGCCCGGTGGAGAAGCACCTGGCGATAGAGGACGATGAAGAGAACGTAGTGCAGCACACTGACGTGCCAATGCATGATAACAACTTGAAGTGATTGGTGGAGTGACACTATAGGAGTAGGAGCAGACGCAACCTGATGCTCGATTCGCTAAAAGAAATGGTATTTATTAGCAGGTGATTTGGGAAGATTAATGGTATATTGAAATAAAAGATACGGGTAAGAATGAGGATGGCTGGAAGACTGAATCAAAGATGGTTAGTGTGAAAGACGGCCATAAGGAAGAGAACCTAATTCTATTGGCAGCTACATAATAATTAAGTGATTGAATATACGTTAGAATTCAGTATTTTTAGATTATAATTAAGGTAAAAGTGTAACATGTTTATGAAATCTTTGACGTGACCAAACTAGTGTATGAACAACCAAAGATGCCCGACAACGAATAATTGTGGCATATTTTTAAACATTATATTTCTACACAATTGTTAATGGTGACAATTAAATTCAATTGCAACTAATTGATTGTAAAATTATTTTGCCCAACTCTGTCGTAAGTACCATACTTATGTTACTTTGTAAACATTATACAATGTACGTATTTTTATTAACTCTGACCAATGTTATTTTTTATTTTTTGTTATGTTCAAACAAACATGCACAAAGATTATAGTTATAGAAATAAATGCCAATAATTATGATGTTTACTTCGGAGGTATAAAAATTGAAGATTGGGGGTGTATTGGAGTATTTTACAAACATAATATGGAGGTACCACTACGAGCGATAGCACCGGCGTATGCGCAATGCGCAATGGCAGCTACTATAGTAACCCGCATGCAAAGGCCGCAGAATCATAGCTTGTTATGTGAGGACAGTCTAAGCGAGTTACGAGTGAGTTGCTTTTTAGTGTGTGTTTGTTGTCTTCCTTTGCCTAACATCATTATCGCAAGTATTACGAATGTCGCAATCCATGGCAATATGATTTAATCCTAGCGTCTATTATTATTAATGTATGTAATTAAGTAACCAAAGTTGCAATTACATTAGTAAGTACCTTGATGTTGAACTTGTTATTATGTACCTAATGTAAATAAAACCTCGTCTAACAATATAATAAACAATTACAACTATTTAACGTTCCTGTTCGACCTGTCAACGGACGAAATCTGTCCCTCATTCGAAAGGGAATCGTACGCTGTGTGGTTTCGTTTCCATGAAGTACTGGTTGGCACATTCTTGATTTCAAATCTCTTGAGAGTCACTCTTGATGGGTTTCTATTGGACGTATATTGAATGATCATCTTGGTTGACATTTCCAATGAATTTCAGGAATCTCTGGGGGTAACTTTAGTGCACTCTGAAAGTAGTTCGGGGCCACAATTTTTTGTGTTTTTTGTTTTCGTTATTAATGTCTTTGTTAGTGCTATATTTTCTTTGGCTTTTGCTTCCGTTTAGGCCCTTTAGGTCAAAGTGGCATATGACCACGGACCACGGCTATGCTCTAGATGAGAATATTTTCTTGTATCATACTTTTTAGAGCGCGATTTTTCAGTAGTCGGGTTTTACTTTTTTAAATAAAGAAGAAGAAAGTTCATCGCACGCCCATGCATGGAAATGAATGAATGAAAGTTTGCTCTCAGAGTCTGGATTGTTTTATTAATACTGCCCTACATGCAGGGCCTCACGATATTTTTGCAATTCATATAATTTGTGAAAGTGAGAACCCCAAAGTGCATTCTGGATTCATACCTGCTGCAGGTGTGGCCAGGAATCGAATCTTGCAACCAAGATGAGAGTTCGACCAACTATGCTATCACTACCTACGACTTTGTACATAATTTAGTATTTCTTATACGTAATATACTTAGGGGGCGTCCATAAATTACGTGAGGCATTTATGGGGGGCAGGGGGTCGAGCAAAATCTCACCAAATCTCACGTGGGAGAGGGGGGGTCTCGGCAAATCTCAGGGAATTTTTTTTACCTCAAGAAACAGTGTAAAATTGCAAGAAAACTGGGTTAAATTAAGTTTTTTTTTAAACTACTTAAACTTATCTTTCAATAAAATTTTACTTTAACTTTTGTTTGTTAAATTAAGAACATGTTTCTCCTCTAGAATATAGCTTTTGAAAAATCTCACGTGAGATTAGAGGGGGAGGGAGGGGGTCGAGCAAAATCTCACGAAATCTCACCAAGGGGGGAGGGGGTGTCGAAAAATCTCAAAAATCACCTCACGTAATTTATGGACGCCCCCTTACCTACCTACTTATTATAGGCTTATTCTAGTTTTATATATTTATTTTATTAGTTACCTACTTGTAAGTGAGGCTTGTATTTTGTAAATATAAAATAAAACAAGTACCATGAACAAAGTAATTAATGTGAATTATTGTTTTATTACCTTCCCCTTGGCCTTGCCATAACATAACCTGGAAATTAACCTGGACGGGCCCGTTAGCGTGGTTGGCGCGGAGGCGCCTTTCACGCTGCAGGTCGTAGGTTCGATTCCTACCCGGGACATGCATTTGTGTGCATGAACATGTCTGTATGCCCCGAGTCTGGGTGTATATGTATATTAAGTATGTATTTACAAATAAAAAAGTAGTATATGTAGTAATATCAGTTATCTGGTTTCCATAGTACAAGCTCTGCTTAGTTTGGGATCAGGTAGCCGTGTGTAAAAAATGTCCCAGGATATTATTATTATTATTACATTATTAACGACCATTATTGTTGACCGCTTGGCGCAGGCGCAGTGGTTTGAGCGTTGACCGCTCGGTTCACTGCATCGGGTGGTTACGGGTTCGATTCCCGCCAGAGGCAAATTTCGGAAATGGCGTAATTTGCTCGTAATTTGTTCTGGTCTGGGTGTCAATGGGATCGCCCCCAGTCCACTGTATGGTAGCCATAGTACAAGTGTTGCTTAGTTTGGGACCATACAGTTGGTGTGTAAGTCTGGCGATATTTATTTATTAATTATTAGGCCCACCAATAAAATACCAACTCAAATTGCTTATCTGCTAAGTTAAATACGTCACATTCATTCAATTTAAATTAAAATAGCCTAGGTAAGACGCCCACATTTTACCAACTACTACGATACTGGCAGTCACAGTTAGCCCCGTTCTCGGATGTTATTGGTTACGCACCAACTCGAAATAACGTCATTTTCGAATCGTGAATCGAAGAACAATAGTAGACCACTCGGTGACATATATCGACGGATGGGTGATTAGATGCAGGGACTCATTCAAACGCACGCGGCCCGAGGGAAACCAGTGCGAGTCCGAATACTGTGACAGTGATCAAAAATAGTACTTGTATAAAACATGAAGGTACGTAAACGATATATATTATAAAAGACTACTAAACATCCTATATTTTGAAATAATAATATGGGTGCGATTGATTTAGTTTTGGGTAGGTAGGTACTCATTTTTCAATGTAGGGGATAGCTTAGTTTTACGTTTCGTGCCCAGTATCAAATTCTGCGCATTGTCGTACATATATATATATATTTTTTAAATAACTTGCTTACTGGTAATATAAAACATGATTGAGCAAAATATTTAAATCGATTTGAATGCAATTCGAATATTCATCACCAATCCACGGTAGGTGGCGTATATAAAGAATTAGCTACTATTATTATTAATACCTAACAATATTTATTGAAAATTTTTGGTATATTTTCTAAAATAATTAATCAATTGAAATTCACTTCTGATAAATAGTGACGATGCGGGTAGTCTCAAATATTTTCAAGGATAATCGAATAAAAACGTAAACCGTGGCCGATCCCACGTAAACGGACGGTCGTGAACGGTCAAGCGGTTTAGGGGTGATCCATTTGTGGACGTAAGCACATGGATTTTAGCTTGAGTCAAGCTGGTGATCGTGTATAATAACAAAAATTGCCTACTTTTGTTGATCACCTGCACTGACAAATAAGTACGAAATGCATCTTGCTTGATAAGCAGCTAGACTTATGCATCAAGCCGCTTGACCGTGCCGAGTCCCTGTACAAGTAAATGAGCATAAGCAAGCTTGGCCTGCCTGCACGAACTTAGGTAAGAATAGTATTCGTTCAAGTAATCATCGCTTGCCGGTGGGGTCACTTTCAACACTGTCTCAGATAAGGGTCATTGTACACTGTTATGAACTTTAAGGGCACTATATCAAGTTATTTATAAAAATATTTTCACTTGTTTTTGACGCATTATAGTATGTACTGGGTATTATTTCACCAAGTTCAGCTAGGCTATCTGACAGAATGTGAAAACTATAACAATCCTCTTCATTTTAGCAGATATGGTACAGACCACAGAGTAAAGACTAAAGAAAGAGGTGCCCTTATTAGATATTTGTATGAAACAAAACGTGGTCATTGTTTTTTCATTTTACTATTTACCGGTAAATAGTTGAACTACTCGCTTCGTTTTATGTCGATGTTAGTACTAGGCCGACCACTCGGCCGACTTGCTTCGGGCCAGTCCCCTTAGTAACTGGTCCATGGTACAGACCTACATTTTAACATCGCAATCACCAATCTTGTGTTAAGCGCACCGCGCGAAATTCACACATCTTTATCGCACTCGCAATTAAGTTATTATTACTTTGTAGTAACATTCGTCGTAGTAGTCGTATTAAATTGTATCGTCCAGTATGTACTTGTAGGATAGGCAACTGATAGAAAGCTCAGAGCGAGCCACTTCCGACCACAAAATACACGAGTACTGATAACACATTGACTGCCATAGCACCATAATAATTATAATATTTCGATATGTGAACGCAGACTCGACGCCACTGACGACAGATATTTTTTTTATCGTATGATCAAATTCTTTTGACCGATGGTCACCTCAAGATGGAAATGTTAAAGAGATGGCGCTCTTCTACTACAAAACTCTTCAGCAGTGTTGATATATTAATTTAGCAGATATCGTACCTTTTAACATCGCTATCACTTAACCTGTGCTCAGCGCACCACTACATGCAGCGAAATACACACATCTGTTATTGCACTTGTATTTGGACACTTAATTTATTAAATATGTACTTACATAAATAAAAAGGCCTATTTCACCGTAATATGAGCCGTATGCCATGGCATACGGCTTTCAACATTATTTTCCGCCAGTGACTTGTACTGTGGACTCGTTTAGTAGCACAAACTATTTTGGATAGTCACGTTTCTTTCCCTCTATCTTGGTAATGTCTTTGTTGAGCAGAAAACAGAATAACATGTTGATTTAAAAAATATTAAACTACCTACATTAAAAATTGTTAGTAAGTATATTTTTGTACTTTCCCACCTTATCAATGTTTATGAAAAGTATAAGACAAGGCGGCGGCACTTCACACTCGTTTGTTTTCAACGTTTGATAGGTTAGTGCCCTCTTGACTTGTAATTAATCTTATGTACTTATAAGTATGAATAATTAGGCTATTATATCTGCTGTTAAACATATACATACTTAATTATGGCGAAATAATCATTAGCTCGCTCATCTCGAATGTTCCCTCTTATCATTTCTGAACGAATTGGATAATTGAACGTTCATCATTTCATACTAGAATCAATTTTGTACTATAATGAAATAACGGCTACACTATTCTTTTCAAAGACATTACCAAGAAAAAGGGAGACATGTGACTGTTTAAAATAGTATGTCCTACGAAACGGGAGTCCATGGTCACAGTACGACTCAGTTGTACGCGGAAAATAATGTTGAAAAATGTCGGTATAGCTACTACGGCTCATCTTCTGGTTAATAATACGCATTAAAATGCCTTTAAGTTGATTGTCAAATTGCGAGTACGATAACAGATGTGTGAATTTCACTGAATGTAGTAGTGTGCTGAGCACAAATCTAATGTTGGATGTTCGAAGGTACCATATCTGCTAAAATAAACATCAATTTTGTTGTTTTCTGTGCCGATAGTGACGGGCTAATAAACACTTTTACAATTAATTATGGATACATCAGGATTAGATTGCGATTAGATTTGGACGCACTTATTACGAGCAAGGAAACGAGTATTGACGATGATTGTCTTGGAATGACTCCGACTGACTTCCGTTTCATTTCCGAAAAAAAATACTACGAATCAATAAACCATCATTTATTTCCCTTTTGATAAAATGATGACTGACGAGATTCGTCAATGTTATATCAATTGCATTTGCAAGACACATGACATAAGATGCTGATGTAACTTATTATTGCACAATTGCATCATAGTCTGCTTATAAGATTTCATTAAGGTACGTTATACACAAGCATCGACAAGGAATAGTACAATTGTAAACAATACACCTTATAGTATGTGTATTATGATGTTGAACCTGCTGTTGATCAACATTTAGTATCTGTAGTGTAGCAGAGGCAGTGTTTTATGCTTTACCCAAGTTTTATAGTATCTATGCATTTTGGCCTCTTTCCATTGAGAACGTTTTTTTATTATCACACTTGGGTCGCTGGACGCACTCTTATCATTTAAATGTTCGAGATTAGGGTGTGCTAGCCGGACGAACACGTTTCAGTACAAACGCATAATGAAATCGTGTCAGACTGACACATCTTTTAGGCTTCAGGGGGCTTACCACCACCTCTTATAGCAGTTTTGTTTTAACGTTTCAGCGGCCATTTGTGCAATGACGTTTCTTATTGTCATGACAATAAGGTTAAGTCATTGCACAAAAAGTCGCTGATTTGTTAAAACGTTCCTGTAATTGAATCGCGATAAGAGTTTGTGGTAAGCCCCCTGTTCTTGTTTAAATTGTCCGGCAGATGAAACACTTACTTCTTCCTACCTATCACCTTACATCTACACTTGTCATGAAACTTTTATTTTGTCATAAATATAAAATTTCAGATAATTGTAATGAAATGTTTATCACATTATTATTAATTGTTTCTACAAAGCAATAATACTAATTTCAACTAATTTGTAATTATTATAGGAAATATGAAACATAACTTTGTATGTTTGCGGCGCTTGATAAATGGAGAACATTGTATGTAGCCAATACGATATGAAATCCGATACTGATTCACAGCTATTGCTTACGTACTCACATGTTTAATGTTAGCTGGTTAATTGCAATGTTGGGTACCTACAGAGCTATAAAATAAATCAGCTAGCATCATATCCTATTTATTAGCAATAAAACGTTACTAGATAACAACGCAATATATTTATAGGATTTTCCATTTGCGTACGCGTTTGAGATTAAATGTTTTGCTGGAATAACATTAGAATGACGTTCCAAACTACTCTCTGAAATTTGAACTTTTATCAAAAAATTTGAAACATCTGGGACACAATAGAACATTGATGACAAAATCGTTGCGTCAAGGTGGTAGAACTGAAGTTTATGCAGGCCTATGGCCAGCAGTTGATGTTTTTCGGCTGAAAAGATGTGATATGGACTAACATTTTTATTGCAATTAATAGCGGAATAATTTTCGAAAACAGTACTAGCTAGCAGCTTTACTTTTTGCAAACAATTGTGGTCACGGCAACGCTTTATGATTACAGAAATTACAGCAATTCTATAAAGCAGAGAGCAATACATTAATAATCTAACTCTGAAGCAGTTTAGTTTAACTTAGTAATGTTTCAACGTCAAAGTTTGCTAACTCTTCTTGCTTAGTTAGAAAAATATCATAAATCGTATACTTAAAGCTTGTATGCAATTTTTTGACGTCCGTATAATTCCATTATGTATAACGATTTCTGACCTTCGCCTTACTAAGTGAATTACCCTCCTTACATATCATTACCGATCGCTGATTGTTGATTGACCTAATTCTCTGATCGATTTAAATTTGTAACGATTTGTGACGATCTGTGATCACTGTGACAAGATCTTTAAATGTATTTCCATAACATAGGTATCTCGCTACAAAACAGGAATATTGAATATTTGTCGAAGGGGCGCTATTTTAATTTATACTTTCACACACACGTTGAATATCAGTGCCGTGCACAAGTCAAAATTAGTTACTTTACAGGAGCGCATAAAAACTAAATAAAATTATTGTTACCGATGACTTAAGAAGTGTTGCTAATATTGAAATAACACGACATTATTGGTAGGTATGTTGTCTGGTTTCTGATTATTTGAAACGATCCGCGACATCCTACAATCCTGCATCCAATAGCATTTTAATGATTTTAATATCAAAACCGTCAAAATATTACTTACTGTAAGAACATCACCGACGATATAGTGCCAGACTATTTATACCCTCGATGTCAAATATCATCTCCAAAGTGCGCCAGTATCGTTATCATTTTGTTATTTTGCACTCAGGCTATGTACTTAAGCTAAATAGTCAATGACGACCCTATCTGACAGTAGATAGACAGAATAGTCACAATAATAATATTACTAGAGATTGAACTCGAGGGGTCATTCCTTTCTATGTTGCCGCAAGCTCTAGGGCTTTAATATTATTACTATAGGAGAAGGTATTAGGTACCTAATAAGCTAGAAAAATATGATGGTCAAAATAGAGTTAGGTAATAGGTATTTTAGCAGTAGCTCCAAAAACAATAACGATAATGCTATTTTGAACAAGAGAGCGTTAAACAGTACAAAAGCATGTTTGTTCATAGTTCCACAGACAAAACAAAATCCCTATTTATGAATTAAGGTGTTTGTGGCAGAGAAGAGCACAACACACTGTTCCTGACTCAATGAGATATCTAGATCGACTCTAGAGGTATACGATTGGTATAAATCTTTCTTCGTATGATTAGTGGCCAACTTGTTGTTAAAACTGCCCGAAGGCCTGTGACATGGCTTAACAACTGCTGTCTGACATGGCTTGACAACTGGGACCGGCGCGGCGTTTCACGTGCCCTCCAAAGTACGGAGACGCTCAGTTCGAAATTCCACTAAATGATTACCCATCTTTGCCTGTCCTTGCCAAGCATTGCTCAGCGTTAATGTACAATGATTGTTTCAGGAAACTGTTCTTCTAATCCTGGCCAGTTGCAGTATAGTGCTCGCGGCGAAACAATGTTGCCCAAACAACGTAACCCTATATCCAAGAGCGAAATGCGGACTGGAGCCGATGAGGGCACTCAACTGCTCGTATGGACGGATGGTGCTCCGGGATATTATCCTTGACGGAGACAAATTATCCACTCAAGATTCACCATCTTTTATCTTTGCCGAGGACCCAAACCAGTTAGTACATTTTTATGACCCATTTATTTCCTATGCCATTGCTCGGCTATTGAGCATATTGTAGATTTCCATTGTCTTGTCAAAGCATAGTGGTAGGCATCTGACCTCGCGGAAGGTCATCCATGATATGCACCGACCAGCAGCTCCCCAAGTCGCTTAGCCATTGCCATTGAGCTGCTATAGTGTTCGACCCTCTGATTGGCCGGCCTCTGGTGGTCGGTCAGAATCAACCGACCACTCCGAGGGTCGATCACTAAACTCGACAGTGGCGCCACAATGGCTAAGCGACTTGGCCCCCATATCAAATGCGTGGGGCCGGAACCTGCGCTAATGTATCAGAGATAGCGAACACCGAGACATAAGGGAAAGCGTCGTGTGAGACGACCCATCTGCCTTTAACAGTTCTAAGACGACAACAACCCATCTGCCAAGCGTCCCACCGTTTATTATTTACGATGTTCCATTTTTAATTGACCTTAGAGCTTATTACACTTGGCTAAATTTAGAAGCCTAAATTTAGAAGCTTCTAAATATTTAAACCATTCTCACTTCTGAATAGCTTGCTAAATGCGATTACACTAGCCTATATTCAGTAACGACTAAATTAAGTTGCCTAAATTTAGTTAGGTGTAATAACCCCTTTACTTAAATGTATTAAATAGCGTAGATACCTAATATAAATGATTGACGATGAAAACTGTCGATTAAACATCAAATACACAAAGCAGATGACTTTTTAGAAAATTGGGTGTAATCACACACGATAATTATTTCAATTACAGGTACTGTTTAGGTTCAATGTACCGTAACCTCAGCAACAAGGATCTAGGCTTGATACCGGTCGCCGTGATCTGCTTCGATAAACCATCGTCGAGCAACGACATCGAGACCAGCGGCATCCTGACTCTCGTTTCGGTGATCTTCCTCGTCGCCACTATCGGAATCTACACCTATTTACCACAGCTCAGGTATGTTACACACAATATTATTATTATTTGTAACTTTTATTCCCGTTGGGGTAAGTACTCCACCAAGGTAACTAGGCGCTTGGATGGAATGCGGTTTCCCCGCCCGCATACCGCACGCACACCGCCACCGCCTTTCTGTGCGGGTGACGTCACATCTGACAGTAGCCTATTTGGCTTGGTGGAGTAGTATAACGACATGTATCTGCGGGCTTTTGGATAAGCAAGATGATTAAATGAGTATCTGGGTCTCTGGCTATTGTTCTGTTAAGCTTTAATTCATTTGGTTGTAATTTTCTATTTTAAGGTTATAGATCCCGTATTCAAATGTTTCAGGGATCTTCAGGGCCTGTGCTACTTGTGTATGTGCATCAGCATGGCGATGGGTTTCTTGTCATTGGGAATGCTGCAGCTTAATCCTGGATTTAGAGGCGAAATGTGCACCCTCACAGGTACTTCTATAATATTAACCCGCTATTTAAATACTTGCTCCAGTTTTGACAGGAAATCAGAAGTGTGCTGAAATACATTTAGAGTCAAAGGCATTTCGTGGAAGTCAGCCTTTTTATTCCCAAAAAGACACCTTGCACGACTTATTTGCATTATTCTGTTTTAGTAATACGTCCAAAATCACTTTGTCTGTTTAATTATTTTTATCATTCCAGGTTTCCTGGTCTACTCGTGGATGATTGCTACCTTCTTCTGGATGAATGTTATTTCGATTAACATGTACCGTACAGTCATGTGAGTTTTGTTATGTACTATATGGTAAAGTGGAAAACACCGGACGATTCCCCATGCGCTGGTCGGACCACGGGACTTTACGTAAGAAAAGTGATTTTTACAGCCGAAGTTTCCACGACTGGGGTAGATTTACGAACCTCGCAACATTGAGAATAGTGTTCTGGTGGAAGGTACTAAATAATTTATTTATTTTTCAGTGACGCGAGTCATTTGAAGAAGACCGAACGCAGGCAATTCTTCGGGTACAGCAGTTACGCTTGGGGCTGCACCATCATTTTCTTAGTCGCCGCACTTATTACCAACTTCGCGGAAGGCACACATATGAGGCCTGGTTTCGGCCAGGGCAATTGCTGGTTTAGTGGTAAGTTCATCAGAGAAAAAAAAAATGATTTTTTTTATTTGGAGTACGTTTCTTTGCATACATGATGCATCTATACAAGCAATGTAATTATATGGTGGAAACTCTTGGAAACTTAAACCTACTACATCCAATCATAGGACTTACTATAAAATGGATCAGTAGAACTACGTAGGTGAAAAGTAAATATTTTGTTTCAGGCCGCACAGAAACTTGGATATTTTTCTATGGCCCAATCGCCGTTCTCATCACAGCCAACGTGATTCTGTTCATTCTGTCATCCTTCCATCTATGGCGTGATACCAAGAAATACGAGATCAACACGCTGAATATCCTCAAAACGAAGTAAGATATATAACATTGGCCACTACAGTTCCAAAACTCGTAGGATAGCTATAGCTTTCACATGGGGGTCCAACCCAACAATGCACAAAGTGTACAACCTACTATTTTTTGGCATGGGTAGAAAAGGTTTGGCCACATTACCGTAATATTACCCCGTAACAGTGTCATCAACGCATGTCAGTACTGATAACGTGAACGGAATTTGATAAGCGGTGATGACACGTTTCTGGGGTAAGGGGTAATGTAGACGCAGCATGAGGCAGAGGGGGAAGGTCCGGAAAGTCCGGGCCCACTAACCCTCCCCTCTCTTTATGTACGCCCATGGATGGACCTATATCTGCTGACTGACTGTAGCCTGTGACTAAAATTACTGATCTTTCAGGTTTCTTCTCTCCCTCAAGTTGTTCCTCGTTATGGGCGTATCGTGGATATTTGAAATCGCTAGTTTTGCTCACGGCGAAGCACACATTATCTGGTAATTAGTTTTCATATGACATTTTCATCAGTATCTATACCGACCTACTTGTTTTTTTTTTGTTGTTTGTTGTTTAAATATTAAAGCTATTTCTCACGTTTCAGGAAAATCATGGACATATTCAACTGTCTTCAAGGCGTTATCATATTTTTATTACTTGTGGTCCTAAGAAAGCGGGCTATGCGAGGTTTGGCCGCCGAAAACTGTTGCCTGTTCGTGAGCCGCCCGCTCGCAGAGAAGCTGAGCCCCCATGATGATACCGATGATCAGGATATATTGTGCGACGATACGGTCGAGGTCAGACTTAATTAAAAGTGCCCTGCGTGTCGAATCCAGGGGCGTAGCTACTGCCGTATAAGCCGTATCAATGATACGGGGCCCCCGGGCTACATGGGCCCCGAAGGTGTGTGAAAATTCTTTACCCTTCATTTGGGCCCCCTAACAAATTTTAATACGCCACTGGTCGAATCTCATTATACTCAATTACTATAAATATAAATTTTATCTTTTGTGGTCTAATATGGATCCTAGTCAACATTAAAAAATATTGCGACATTTTAAAATGCCTATCTACTTACTTAAGGTACCCGTCTTAATATCGCATTTACAAATGTTTTATTATATTAAGTAGGTATATTGATTTAGTTGAAAATTATAAAACCACTAAATGACCACTGGAACCTAAGATCTATGTTTTATAATGATTACTTAGCTACTTATATTTATTTTATGGTTATGTAGGTAATAAATTAATTAATATTGTGCTATGGATTATGTGTACCAGTTTAAATGTTAATTTAATTTTATGAATTAGGTGTATTTTAAATTTGCGTAATGTAAATACATACATAATGTAAGAATTTTTTGAGTTTCTATAGATATATTATTATTATATGTAAGTAAGTTCTAAAAAAATATTTTAATAAATTAAATGAATTATTTGCAAAACATATATTTGGAAATTTTAATGAAGGAACAATCTTGAACTCTTGCAAAATACCTAGGTATTCATTCATGAAATAATTCAGTTGGGGTAGGTAGTATACCTAATTATTAAGAAAGTAATACAGATCTCTATAACAGGTAACTATGTATAGACATTAGTAGGTATTATTACTTACTTCGTAGGATATTATAATAATAACACAAAATTCTTGATGGCATAGAAAAGATTCAATGCACAAGCCGCATATTTTGTTATTCTTTAGCGCCATTTTTTCTTTTTTTTTAATAAGATTAGTTTTACGGCCCCTGGGAACTAGCCCTTTGGAGCCTTTTAGCGCCAACTAGCGACCAGTGTGACCATCTTTAAATTACAGATCCTGCCTTACTTTGTTTAAAAACCTGACAAATCCTGCCAAACTCTGTCGCGAAAAATGCCAAAATATTGCCAAATCTATTTACCGATGTAATTAAACAAGAAACGTAAAAATATGCATATACCTATTATATGCTATTTTTGTATTAAATTCAAATTAATCATTGCCGTAAGCATCATATTCTTCATTTTCTTGTAACGAGAATGTTGAAATACCAAGCTTTATGAGCAAATTATTATTTTTTACCTAAAAATAAATCCCCGAGTACACATGTTTTTTGTGCGAAGATCGGAACGACAAAATGTATGGTTGGTTTATGTTTATTTTTGACGGTTGGATGTACTTGTGATCGTATAAAACATATGTTTTTGGTATAAAATTCCATAAAATTGAGAGAGTTTTGAGTATTTTGTGCCAAACTCCAATACTGCCAAAAACTGCCGGTTTTTTAAAACGTCAACCGATCATGCCACAGGCTAAAATAAGAAGCTAATCCTACCAAAATGGCAGGAACCTGCCACATATTTGTCACCCTGCTAGCGACTTTTGAACCTTCTGCCGAGTTCTGCCTTTAACCCAGTTCAGGGCTGCCAAATCGTATAATTGGAAAGATGTGTATAATTAGGTTGACTTGCGTATCTGTATGTACCTATAGCAGATTGCTGTGTATAATTGTATTCAGAAGAAATTGACATTGCATTCCCTCCTCCGTAAGTTCACTTATGCAAAAAAAAGTCGAGGATTTCCAAACGCACCTGTCGTGTTCTTTTTTGGCATTATTCGTTGTCCTTGATATATGGTTGATGGATGACGTTAATGAAATGCAGGTGATTTTTTCATTTGTTCCGTTTTTTTATGTGACTAACATGGCAAACAAGTGTGCCGCCCGCCTTAAATACGGAAAGCGTAGGTACCTACGCTTTCCGGAAATAGCTAATATGTGGGAAATCTGGGAAATAGCGTGCGCTTTCCGATGGCAACACTGATCGTACCACAATATTTAGTTTTAAGGCCGAGGCCACATTGCGGTTAAAAAACCGCGCTGTTTTTTTCCGCTATTCTGTGTCCCATGGAATCATATGAATGTATCCGCACTTGCGGTTTTAAAACCGCGGAATATTTTGTGCAGTAGGTATGAAGTTGTATGGCGCCCACCGCATTGCGGGAAAAAAAACAGCGCGGGAGCGGGTGGCGGGGGGCGGAGGGTCTGTCAGTGTTGCCAACTTATGGATTACCCTCCCAAATTTTGGGGGTGGTGAAATTCTATACGCGGTAAATAAACCACGCGAATAAAAACCTCGCGGTTGTTTTTCACAATGCGGCCAGGCTCTAAACTATTCTAAAGAAGTTAACGACTTTAAAAAAAATGGTAACAGACAATTTCTCAACATTTTTGTTGGTGTGTATAATAAGGTTTGATTTTGTATAATTTCGGGGACCCGACTGTCACCCGAGTGTATAAAATAACGAGGCTCTGCTGGCAGCCCCGGCCTACCTCTACAAAATAATAAGTTAATAACAAGAAACGCTCACAAAACACACTTTACATGTTTTGCTAACTTTATAAAACTTAAATAATTACTAGGAAGGTTTGAAACATTGTGCAAGTAAAGTGTTTATAGTATTTTGTGATGAAAAGTATTGTAGATTGCACAAAATGCACGCTGTATTCATAACAATATTGTGTGCGATTGGCGCATCGCACGCGGCAGTCGGCGATAATGATCTCAACGAGATTTCAGAGAAGCAATATGGAGTACGCATCAATAAGTGTTGCGAAGGAAATGAAATCTTTGTCGACGGAGTATGCAGACTAGCTAAACCGTACAATCAGAGTAAGTACATAAACATACAACTATTAAAGCCCTACCTAGTCTAGTGCCGGTTTGGGGCCTTCACATCGAAAACTGACCGATCTGTGACTGTTCTCTCAAACATCTAGTCTCCCCACAATGATGTGGTTATAAATAATCAAATACAGTGATACTAAATGTTGTAAACCACTGAATAAACCAGATATGACTCATACTTTCTAAAGTTCAACCACCAAATCAACTTTTATTAGATACTTACCAAAATAGTACCTTATAGGTACTAATGATAAGTACCTGAATGCCTTATTGATAACTTACTATAAGTTAGTTAGCTTTATTGTGTCACAAATAAATGTTTGACACAAGTTTTCCTCTCAACATTACAAAGAAATAAGACTAAAACAAAAGAATGTGTTAACTTTTTCCAGGTGTGTGGGAACCAAATTTTAAGACTGAAGACGGTAAAGCAACCAAAGTAAAATACTATACGTACATACATGGACTGCCCGACTGTATAACATCGGAACACACAACACCAGTGTATGACACAGGGATATCTGAGGATGAGTATGTTAATAGAATCAAAAAGATAAAATTATTTCTCAAAATATCAATATGAAATGAAATATACGTCACGACTTTTATCCCCATTCAGGGGTAGTCGGAGGCTTGATTGGCCATACACCACCACATTGTGCAGGTATTATGCCAACTCAAAGCCCACGTTTCACCAGATAGTCAGAACCCAAAGTGACAGTGTAACATATACATATACAGGAACTGACTTTTACCGAATCCCGAGGGATGGGTAGGTTTCCTCACGATGTTTCTCTCACCGTAAGCAAACTGTAATTTATGCACATAGATGAAATTCAATCAAAATTCATCCATTGGTGCATGGCCCACCGGGGTTCGAACCTGGGACCTTCTGATTGCTGGCCCAACCTGTTCGCCCCTAGGCTACAGCTGCTTCTGAATATCAATATCTCAATGGTTTATTACTCTTCAGGCTTATCTTGTTACCAAGTGGACAGTTGCTTCACAAGATCGAACACACTCACAGTTCGGATAGTAATCAAGAGAAACCCGTAATAAGCAAACCATTCAGTATATATGACAATATACAAATACCAGACACCAACAAACCAATTTCTTTCAGACATTACTATGAGAAATACTGTATGGACAAGGTTCGTATTATATGTTAATAGAATATGATACATGATAATGGTACAGCAATGGGCTGTATGTGATTTAGAAAAATCTTAGGGAGTCCAAGCTGCAATTGGGCCATTCTCCGTCTCAATTGAAAACAGTCAGAGGAAGAAAAAGCCAATTATGGTCTACCTGTGCATGTAGGTTGGTGCATCCTAAATCAAATGCCATAGGCTCAGGTATTCCTGAAGAGTTTACAGTTTACAAGCTGCAATTATAGTACAGATGTCTAGGTTTTTTGTCTTAGTTTATGAAAGGTTTCCTGTGGGATGTCAAACTATGGAACCTTTAACATAAAAAGAGTCCGTGGCACAACTATTGTATGAGTTCCTAAGCTGAAAAGTTGGACTTTTGTATTAATTTATAAAGCCTACATACATATTCCTTCAAACAAACCCTATACTAAAGTACCCAGAACAATGTGATGTGAATCACCCCAGGTATGAGTCAATATCTTACTGTTAAATTATTAGCATCAGTAGATCAAGGATTTATTTAGTCATTCTTTTATGTACTCTTTCCCTAACATTCAATGGTAATGTTTTAAAATTGTGGGATGAGAGAAAAACACTGTTATTTTATAGATACCTAACAAACCTAACCTGACCTAAGATTTTTTGTATATTCAATAGCATTAGATCTACCTACATGAATGCCCCATGTACATATTTGTTTCCTGTAATAAGTGTTTAAATAATAATTGATATTTCCAGATTCTACTGACCAATACCACCGTGACTAGCACATATGCTCTAGTATGTGTGCCAGAAGTTAAGATCAATTGGAAAGATATGAAATTCCTCATGAAGAAAGTCCTCAATCCAATATTCCATTCTATCTCAATGATTCTCTATCTATTGGTGGCTATCATTTATTTTGTGCTGCCGACATTACGGGATTTAGCTGGCAATATAATAACAACTATTAACATTTGTTTAATAGTTAGCCAAGCTGCTGACATGGTGAGGATATTTACCGAGTGGAGTAATCATGTCAGTTTTATGATTACAGGTGAGTAAAATACTGGGGTAAAACTAGGTGTTACGACGGTTGAAATGGCTAGTTAGTGAAAGTGGCCAATTACACCTTGCTTTATCCTTATCATATTTATTTAAATTAGTTTAATAATAATGTATTGCTTCAATTATTCAATGTCGTCTTGTTTTTTTTAGATATTATCTTGTATGTCAGCCTGTTAGCAGCTTTCTTTTGGCTGAATAGTTTAGGATTCTATGTATGGAAGACATTCAAGTAAGTACCAGTATACTACGAGGATAAATATTTTAAAATGTTCATTTTATGGTAAGTAATAAAATTACATTTCCCAGATCACGCAATGTATTCCTACGTGTGACAGACGTCCGTAAATATTGCTACTACTCAAGCGTGATGTGGTGTAGCGTGACCGTGATGGCGGTCCTCGCGGTATGCGCGCACTTCCTGCTTGACACCGGCACCAACGCTAACAAGAAGACAGAAGAACAGGAAACTATCGGTATGACGCGCACAAAAATCTTCACAACACAATGTTACAATGCATTGTAAAAAAAACTTTCATTGCTTTATTTCCGTCAAAAGGTTACATTCAAATTTCGAATTTCAGGATTACTCGGTATTGCTATATTCTTCACGCCCGTTGCATTCACAATAATCTTCAACGTATTCTTTTATGTAACAACATTGAAAATTATAAAAGAAATACATGTTTATGGAAGAATCCATCATAAGCTCAAAGGATGGTATGTATTAGACTTAATTTTTTATAGATTGATATAATGAAATTGGTATCAATTTTAATATGCATTTCTCTTTAAATTCCAGTTTCAACTTATTCCTGCAACTGTTTATGATAATGACTACAGCGTGGCTTTTCCTTCTACTGTCGTGGCTCAATATCGACGAACTGATATACGCACATATCTACGTGAACCTACTCCAATCGATATTAATATTCTATGTATGTATCATAAGACAATCGCACGTAACATTCTTGTTGCGCAAAAGTTGTTGTTACGCGGAACCTGTCCCCACAGACGAGTGGGGAGATGACATGACTCATATGAACGGCGGAAACTACTAACGAAAGTCTGGATATTAATCAGAATCTCAAACTTTACACGTTTGTTACTAGTGCTGGTTAACATAGAAATTTACATGAAATTGAGATGCACTCTAGAGTAGAGGTAGCATCAGTTTATAGACTAAGCGAAAGAGTTTATTAGCAATATAAATTGCAATGTGATTCGTGCACTTCGCCTGGGACATAATATGATAAATTCACAGATATTTTATGTTCTGTGTACAAATATGTGTGCCTTTTAGATGTGCCTCAAGATTCTATCGTAATCAAGTAGATTGTTGTAAATTGTCTTAACACGTAAGTTTAAAGTGACCTTAGTAGATATCCAAAGATAAATCTATGAAATACGAATAAAATTAGGGTTTTTGAATTAACACAACTTTTCGGCCCCGAACTCTCGCTGTAAAGCCAGTGACAAGACGATGCAACATAATTCGGCTTACTCTTAAGCGACAAGTTTTTTGTCGCCGAAGGGTAAGGTATTTGCGACAGCTAGTAGGGGTAAGGGTAATGCCGAATGACCACCCAGACCGTACGCAGCGGGGTCAATTCTTTTACTTATAACTTAGCAAGAAATAAATCGTTATTCTTGCTTTCGGCTGAGTATGCTGACTGACCGTGGGCATACAGCCAAATGAAGTCTCAAAAAAAGTAAAGATTGATAGTTAAGTGTATGAACGTAATTCATAAATGTAACCTCGTGCAAGGCAGAGGAAGTTTAAAGATTCTAAGCCAGTGAATTGGAAGATAATCTTGTCATTAGAAATTTATTGCTCACAAAGATACTTAAGTTTATTTTAGGTCGGAGAATACTAAATTCCAGTTTTTCGTAATGCTACTAAACGTTCCTAGGTTCTTATTAATAGGGTTTAATTTAAGATAAACGTTTTTGAAGGTTGGTGTTATAATCTGTATTAAAAACCCGATATCCATTGTATTATTAAGCAGCTATTAGTGGTTAGCTATTATTAGGTGTTAATATCATAATCACTGTCATATGAAATCATTTATTTAACGCTCTCTTGAACTATCGAATGTAAGTACTAATATCATTTGTATCAGAATGTTATATTGACATTATTTTACTTTATAAAATCCTCATAATGACGCGACGCATTTATATTTAATTTTAATTTCACTACAATAAAGAGATGAAAATTCGAAGCACTTGTTTAATTTTAGATTCGATACCTAGTCAATGTACTGAGTGCAGTGAACGTCAAAACACGAAAAGAAAAAATAAGATTGACATTACATATTTATCACGAGTCACGTACGACCCGTATTAGAGTCAAATTTGGTGCTGCAAACATACTCCCAAAATAGAACGTTATGATCGACATGCACTGGCATTACAAACCACTTTTGTTCCTAGAAATGTTCTTCAAAGCCATTGTAAACCGGCTAAAATAAACAAACTTGGCGGATTGAATAAATAGCACTTACCTGTGAGAACAGTTGTCCCTCGGGCCTGCGCATGAGTGGCGCCATCTGGCAGCGCACCACGAGGTGGCAGTCGTCCATCACCGTGTTGAAGAAACGGCGCGTGGGCAGCAGCGCCTCCAGGTCTATCATCAGCTCCAGGAACCGCTCGCAGTACCTTTACAACACAGTTACACTATGTGTCAAAACTGCCAAGTTAAAGGTGGTGGTAAAACCTGGTTACATGCTACAATCAGGGTCACCTTAGGCCATGCAGGACCGTTGGTGACAGTATTTAGGTGGAAACGTAATAAGTAGTAGTAGTACTACAGACAAAATTTGCTCAGAAATTTTGAGGCCCCCATCAAGCTCGGGCTCGTGCTTTGGTTATGAAGACGGAACTGCACAGTGCGTAAGTGTGCCATGCACCAGTAGGGTGACCCCCCTTTTACATTGAAATCTTAGGCCCTTGGAAAATATAGGTAGAATGCAGTGCCTATATCTCAGTAGCTGCAAATCTGTGTTCTTGCAAATCAGAAAATAATAGTAAAACAGATTTCTTTAAAACTAAATGAGCTTCATGAAGCTAACAATGGAATACCGTAGCTTTAACGCCAGAGATATTCGTGTACACATAAAAATCCCAAACAATATCCGGATTAATCTAGTATGGTTCAATAATCATTACCTGACAGTGTAGGTGTCGACGTCACCGGTCTCGGGTATGTTCTCCAGGACTCTCATGAACTTGATCATGAGCCGCTGCAAGTAGCGCCGCTCCCAGTTCAGCTTATCGGCCAGCTCGGGCTTGTCCTTCTTCTGTATGGCACGCCAGTACTTCCGCCATTTTGGGACCGCTTTGAATTCTTGGTTCCTTCGACCTATTAAAAATAAACAAAATGTAAGTTCGCTCTTGGTAGTAGTGACGATAGAATCCGATTTGTTTGTCATGGGAAAAAACTTAGATTTTGTGTTATTCTGTCCAATTATTCAAGGTCTGTCTCTTGACGGAAGGCAGAGCAACGTGACGGTATCCATAGTACAAGAATTACTTCGTTTAGGATCATACACTTGGTGTATTAGTCTGTCGAATTCGTTGCTATAAAAGCGCAAGCCCACCGCTGCACATGCTGTACGCGACGCATTAGTGGATACAATTACATACATTTTCTTGCAAAGCGAAGCTTGACACACATGCTTAGTAACACCGTGCGCCGCGGTAGTTCTGCGCCTTAAATTCGTGACATGTGGCATTTTTGTGTCAACTTATCTGCTAGAAAATATGTTTAAACAAAAAATATACTTATAACGATTTTGTACTTAGGTATTAATATCTAATAACGAATTTTGTAAACAGGTAGTGATGTCCTGATGACTATTGCAGAATTGTGAATATGGTCAAATTAAAGTTGTTTGGTCGTGACCGACCTTCCTGCAGGCTGGTCCACATGCTGAGCGAGACCAAGCGCTTGACCTGGTCGCGGCACAGCTGCACCTCCATGCCGCCGAAGCAGTGGTTCAGGAACACGAGCAGCGCGGTCTGCTCGCGCATGTTGCCGCTCGCGCCGTCCTCCGCCACGCTCGCCCGCAGCACTTGCTCGAAGAACGCCGGGAAGTGATCCGGCTTCTTTAGGAAAGCCTGGAACAATGATACAGAATAAAATAAATATCCATATCTGTCTATGGACTGTACTCTGTATAGTAAAATCATGGCTACAGGGCGCCGAGTCGGTTAGCCATTCAAAAATTCAAAATGCTTTTAGGCCTATACACTTACAAATTGTTATTTTACATTCTTTTCCTTAAATTATACCGACTTTGAACTGCCACTATAGCGTTTTGCTATATTCTGATCTGACCGAGACGATTCTTTACGCGCGCTACAAGTTAAATAATAAATAACTAAATATCGCCAGACTAACACACCAGTCTCAAACTAAGCAATGTTTGTACTGTGGTAACCTTACAATGGACTGGACGCGATCCTAGTGACACCCAAACCAAGGCCTTTTACCTGTTTGTGCCGCCATTCAGCTCAGGTGTGTAGACACCCTTTTCTACAGTAAATGGTAAATTTTAGGCTCATTATACGGACCTGCCACGCCGGCACCCGCTCGCGGAACTTCTCGTTGATCATGACGATGATGGACATCATGTGCGCGTGCGACGCCTCGCCCGCCGCGTAGTGCGGCCACAGGTAGTTCTCCAGGTACTGGGAGAACTCCAGCATCATGATGCGACGAACTGAGAAGCTACACAATGAAATAGTATTATCATTTAAAGTTAAACACCAATGACAAAGCTGATCAACCACATTGAAATTGGTATATCGGTTTGATAGCTACGATGACACAGACAGACAAAAGGATGAAAATTTTACACCTCTTTCATGGGTGTCATGAGCTGTATTATCATACTAAAAAAAATTATACCTATAGTCAGAAAAGATTGCACAAAAAATATAAGCATTTAAATTACTAACAAAAAATATCATCTTTGTGAATAAAATTTAATTTAAAAAATAAACCACTTAAATATCCAATTAAAATCATAGTCACAAATAAGTTCAACATTTTATAACAGTTATTACATTTAAAAAAATATACTGGATGGAAACACAGAGTCACCAAAAATATAACTGGCAAATTTTTGAAAAAGAAAAATAAATAGGTCATTGCACCCACTCTATTAGGCCATTGACCCCTAAATGTTCATTTGTTTAAATCAGTTAGGCCTAGAAGTGTTTCAAGTGCATGCATTAATAAAAATTATTGAAATTATTTGAGATATACTTACTAGGATCCCAGGATTTCTGCCCGGTATATTGACTCCACAATAGAGGCATCATAAGGTAAGTGGTTATCCTTAGTTTGTGGAGACCAGTACTGACTCGCGAGCTGTGAAATAATGCAACCATGTGGATTACAATTCAATGAGGAGTGTTATATAGATTTGTTTCATGGCTTATGTGGGGAACACCAGTAGGCTTAATATGAATTGATTTGGAAATGAACATGACTATCTAGATTTCTAATAATATACATACTTATAACAATGTTTTAACTGCAATATTTCGATGGTCAAATCCTCGGTCATGATCCTAGGTTCAAGTGCAATGCCCATTTGCATGGGGACACTAAAGCTTATTATTACATTGATGAAACATTTGATGTATTTTCACAAGGGTTCTAGGTCATCCATGATATTTTATAGCAATTAATTAAGTATCTTTTAGGATGTCTCTCAATGCAAAATAGGTGTTTGTGGAATTAGAGCATCTATTAAAATTGCTACTTTGATGACTAAGTAAGATTTAACAATGAATGCTTTGACTTTTGTGGGTTAAGCTGATCAATGAGTTCATTTGCCATGTCCACAAGCACCGAGCAGCCGCAACCAAGCAATTAGATATGATATTACGCCTGTACGGTCAGACGTCAAAACTGATTGCTTGGAGACGTCGCTTAGAACATTTAGATGCACTTAATCAAAAACAAAGGAATTGAAAAGAATGGAATCCAAAGATACTATGATGCTTAGCTAACGATATGATACTTAGATACATATTTGTAGGCGAATGTTAAGTTATGTGTAGGTATTGAATTATTATGAACAAAATAACATTTTGTTATTTTGTACCTAAAATTTGATGGCATATTTATATATACCTACTCAGTTATAAAAATCTTCAAGAATAGGACATTCACAAAACTAAGCAATTTAATAATCGTCATCGTGTGGTTTTAGTATTATAGAAAAAAATTTACTTATGGGTTGTAGGTACATAGGTGATTCATATGAACAACTTATATACTGAGAAGAAAACATTATTAGCTGTTTTTACTATTAGGGTAACAATCAAAAACTTAATTTTCTTTCGTCTATTATCTTTGTTTTGTCCAATTTCATAGAATATTAGACAATGTTATGAAATATTATAACCTCACTTACTTGAGTTATTCTATCAGAATTGATCTGCGACAGTGTCGGCAGAGGTATTTTGGACTTATCTGGTTTATCAGAAGGCGGAGCAGCGTCTACCTTCATCTTAGATACTGTAATTTATTTTCACAATTTATTAAGACTTCACAAAACACCGCAACAAGTCTGTTTACAAACTCGCTCGAAACGGAATCCGAATGTCTAGTGATGTATGGAATCGATTACTATAATCAAAGTATCGATAGTTGTATTAACTAAAAATAAAACATACTTACAGCCGAACATAAAACCTCCTCCTTTTTGAAGTCGGTTAATAAAACAATTAAAATAAATAAACTAATATTTGGTTGGTATAGAATTCGATGAATGCTGTTTAATTTTCAACTATTTTCGCGTTCAGAATTATTTTTATTACATAATATATGACAGCGAACTAAATGTGTCATGGAAAATATTAACATTACGCAATATTTATCCTAGAATTTTACAAAATATAGCCGAATGTATGCACACTATAACATTTATTTTGTTACCTACTTTTTTATCTAAACATTATGTAATATCGTACGCAATCGTGTTTGCAACCATTATTTTGCAAATACTAAAAAATATAGTGAAACATTGTTTTTTTTTTAAGTAATTGTATCAAAATCATATTAACATGAGTGACCATAAAAAGTAATCTAATTATAAAAAATAATCGATTTGTACATCACTGCAACGATAGAATCTACTGACAGTGACAATTTAGAAAAGTGACAGTGATACTGTCAGGCTGGCAGACAGTGCTGTCACCCTAATAAATACTCATTGGGATAGAATTTCAAAATGGCGAGGGGTTGGTTCTGAATTTTTTTACTCGGGGATTTTTATTGTTATAATTGTATTTAAGTTGATTTTAAACATTGTATCGTATCGTATATAACATTACTTGACATTGGCAGAATCATATTGGGCTTGACCCAATGGAAAGAGGCCATTAATAAAATAAAATACAAATTCTCATTTTTTACCAGGTTTTTTTTGCTCATAGAGAAAGAAAATGACTGGGTACCTTACGTCTCTATCTCTATTACCAACTACAAGAACGAACCAGCACGGGTAGCACAGCCGGCCGTGACAAGACAAAACGCGATATGATTTTGTCTCATTTTCTCATATGTACCTATTAATTAAGAGAGAGAGAGAGAGAGAGAGCGACTCGGTACGACATTATGCGTGAGGAAGGTCTTGTCTTGGCGCGTGTGCTAGCCCTCCACGATTGAGGAGGGAGGAGTTTCCTCCCTTTTTGATAGGTACAGCCGTAACAGGCGAATATCGGTTAGCTGTACGATTTCCATTCATTGAAAACACTCGCTAGATTTTTAAGTTAAAAGTACCTATAGCGTAGGCTGATTGAATGAATTTGCCCTATAGTCATATCCCCAAATAAATATAAAATTATGATAGACTTACAATGGCATAACAAATAACTTTTCTTCAGAGAAATGGTTTTTAAAACTATTATAAACTGGCTAAAATCTCTATAAATTTGAAGATGCGAGTTTAGTTTGGGAGCCACACAGTTATTGCAGTGTTAGGCTGTCTGGCGATAAAGTTTTTCGTAACTCATGCATATTCCGTCCCTTATAACTTTTTCAGATAAAAAGATGATGTTCGATCCACCGGACTACCCTTACAAAGAATTATCAGAGACATACGACCCTGATGATTTGCTTTTTAGCAACAACACCGTAGCAAGTGAACATCCACGCAGCGCAGACAAAAGTAGCGATGTAGCGACGATTTTAAATGTACAGAACGAAATATCGTTTCATTCGAATGACTCTGGGAGATATTTTAACGTAGAGAACACATCTTTATTTCAAGACCCTAGCGCGTGCATAGCGCAAAACACAGAACTCTACTTTGTTCAGGCGGATAGCTTTTTCAACTATGTACCAACGCTGCTGGATGAGAATACTGTGAATCAATTTCTACTGCCTCTCCAGGACTCTACAAACACAACTTCGGTATTAATTTAATAAAGTTTATGATTTTGTATTTGTTGCATTTTTCAACTATAAAGGTCTAATCCGAGCTAGGTACCTACAGAATGCAAAATAGGTGAGTCCATTGTACACTAAGCGATACCTATGGTACTAATCAAGCAATGCTTGCAAGCTGGTTGTGTAAGGTCTGGTGACAATTACTTATTTATTTAAAATGGATTCAAAGTACGTTACGGCAGTGGGACCTCTGACGACTTCTGCGGACAAGTGTTGCGCTATGCGCCAGTAAGAAGTTCTTAGATCCATGGGTAACACGAATTAGGCCCGCCCAACTCATCCGCCCCAAGTTATAGAAGCTGGAGAGCTGTCCAGTAGTGGGACTTAAAAATTAAGATAAAGAAAACATTGATGCCATGAAGATTAACAGCTTTCGATGATGCCTATATCTTTGTGCTTGTAATGTCACAGAAAAAGGTCCAATTGGTACTCTCTATGGTAGTACATACCAAATCAAAATCCATTTCCAATCGCCCCATCCAATCTAGGTACGAAAATCCTTGGAATTCAACATAACTACTGAAATCCAACACTTATCCTTATCCTGCTTTACTTTCAGCCTGGAGATAACGTAGAGTCAGGACCAGACGTCCTGGCGCTCCACTCTTGCGTAATATGCCACGAAATATTTACAACTGAAGCCGACCTCCTTGACCATACCATATCGCTGCACGCTTCAACAGCCGACCAACAGGAAAACTTGATTCCAGTTGCAGCAGATAGAGCTCCAGGTTGGTTTGCGTTTACCAAGTCTTGAGGCTCTACAAAGACTCGCTAGTCTGTGCGTTTCAAGAGTCCGAAATAATTATTGAGCTACATATACGGTAGTTGATAATGTAGTTGGCTAGTGAAGACAGACTATGCGTAACTCGTAACTAAATATCTCAGTTTCTGAGCTATGGGCCTCTGTGGGTCTAGAGTCTATGGCTCTAAATATCTGTGACAAATTTCTTCCTGCAATTTCATTTTATTCACATATTTTCAGTCGAAAATGGTACCAGTAGTGTGGACTTTGAAAGCGAATGGCTTGTTTGTCGTATTTGCGAGCGAGTGCTGTCGACTGCACTGGAAGTTGAACCAACAGGTAAGACTTTCAACTTCACAACATCTAAGAACATAAAATTAAACATAGATAACTTTATCTTCTAGCTTATTTACACTACACACTACATTCACTTTATAAACACGGAAACGTATTTTTTGCCTTCATAATGTGAATGACCACTTAGGACCCTCTTAAAGACTTGAATAGAGTAATAAAATTGGCCAATCGTTTTTGTAAATTTTGGATGTGTAGAAAACCAATTTTCTGCACCTATACATAGGACCTAATAAGCAGTTGTTAAGAGGCTACATAAAGGTTCGTAGCCACTAGGCAACATTCGACACGCAACACGTGACGCTCAAGCTCAACAAGAACAACGTTGTCTGCAACGCAACGTTGCACACGCGCGACGTCGCTAGCTGGCGTGCAAAATTGGCGACTGGTCATGCATGGGCACATAGCGAAAGTTGCTCGTTGTAGTTCAACATGATGAGCAACATGTCGCCCTTCTAATGTTGCCTGGTGGATACGAGGCTTTATGCGCACATTGTCACCGGCCGGCACTGAATTTAACAATTTACAATTGCGTTGAAACAGAGCAACTATGTTGCGTGGACGCAGCCGGCAAAGGCGCCGTGTCGTCACGCAAATTGCACACTATGTACGTCTGCGACCTCTGCAACGCCCTGTTCGCCGACGGGGACGCGTTGGACAAACACCGCCTCACCTGTTACATAGACGAACAGAACTACTATGAAGACCACAATGTGAGCCTTTTAAAAATAGAACAAGTTACAGAAAAAAAACAGTGTAAAGTAGAAAAAACAAAAGTTTACCGATATCTGAGAAGCGCAGAGATTTTGTTTACGGAATCAAAATAAAATCATTATTTTTATCAGTAGCGCCAAGGCCAACACACACGCCAAGACGAGACTTTTTTCACGCTAATGCGTGACATGATTATGTCGCACCGAGTCGCTGCCTCTCTTTCTTAATGCATCGGAGAGAATGAGAAAAATACAATTTATCTCGCATTTTGTCTTGTCACGGTCGGCTGTGCTACCAGTGCATAACACACTCTTTTACTTACTTTTACAGTCCAACGTCGTTCAAAGTCCACAAATATGTTTTTCGTGCGACATCTGTGGGAAGGAGTCCTCTTCTGCCGAGGAAACGAGGCTGCACGCGCTGGAGTGCCGCCAGCCGGGCCCGCCTGCGCCCGCGCCGGTCCACAGGAACATCCGCCGCACTTACACCAACAACGGAAACAACAAGATGTGGAACTGCGGCTCCTGCAATCAGCTGTTTGCTACAGCCAGGTACCTATCTTTAGGATTCCTTAGGGTGTTGACACACCATTCGATCGACAATAGATCGAACGTCGATCGATGATAGATCGAGGGTAAATCGATGATAGTTCAACCATCAATCTACCATCGGTGATGGAACTAATGGATCGCCCGATCTACAACGTACTCAGTGACTTGAATGGGTACTTCTATAAGACGAGCAGTCAGTTTTGACGTCGCTACGCATAGACATGATGAAGGCTCGGGCGCGGCAGCTGGGGGCATGTGTATCAATTCTGTACGCACCCAATTGCGAAGTAGGTACATACACTTGCGGCATCTATGTAGACTTACATCTATGTTCCAATCACTGGCATTGTGTAAACGGCTCTTGATAAACACAACCTGCGTTGTTAAAGTTTCTTCACATAGGTACTTATTTTGTTCCCACACAGGGAACTGTACCGCCACAAGCGCGGTGAAGACCGCCCGCAAGGAGCCCCGCTGATGGCCTACGTGTGTGAAGAATGCGACAAGGTGCTGGGCAGCATGTGTGCGTTGCACACGCATAAAAAGATGCATAAAGTTACTAAACCAGTAAGCTCTACCAAGTCATTTGTAAACTAAACAATATTATAAAGCTAAGTTGACAACCATTAAATTAAAGTCGTCGGGCTGACCTACCTAGCGTTTCTATTGAACATTATGAACTCATGAGAGAATCTTGTCCAGTGGGTTAATGAACGATCTTTCGGGATTAGGGCATCTCAGACCATTTAAGCAATAAAACGCCAGCGCTTACCTACGTCCGCTACCTATTTTATTTATAAGAATCCAACCGTCAAAAGTTTGCGCGTGAGTGTGGGTAATCGGAACAAAAGTGGTGAAGCATGATATTTGAGATCCCCAACGAAGTCTGGTATCCGAAACTTTAATGATAGAGTTTGGGGGGGGGGAGGTATTTTAGGCCTAGTCAAAGTTCTTATTGAGCTTGACCAAAAACTTAAAATACATACATAAATATATTTTACTTGACACTGGCTTTATGCGAGAAGCAATGCCGTAAATCTGACGTGAACGGTGAAGTGAAATGACAGGGTTGCCAGATCGGCCCTTGAGATTTTATGTCGGCCCTTGGCAGCCATCGGCCTTTTTGGGCCTTACCCCGACATCAAAAAAATATTATTTACATAGAGGTAAAGACTAGCCTTTGCCGCAACTTCGTCCGCGTGGAAATATTTTTAAGGACAGTTTAGCTTTTTCTTTGGCTTTTATGGATAAGATGTCCATGTTTTTCATTTCTCCGAAACTTATTTAAACCATTAATATAGCAAGGGTCTCAAAAGTATGAAATAATAATTAAACTACGTATACGGTTGCTGATATGCAGATGATTAGTGAAGACCGACTATACGTAACTATAATAGTTTCTGAGTTATGGGCCTTTGAATATTTGTGATAACTTATGTGTTTCGGTACTCATCCCAACCAAGTACGTACTTTTATGACACACTATATAAATTTTAGTAAAATAACGTTTTTTATTTCAATTTCGGCCTTTCCTGCCAAAAGTCGGCCTTTTTCGACAAAGCTTTCGGAGCTTTTTTGAATTATGTGCTGGCAACACCGGAAATGAAATGAATTCTGAATTCTTCTATGAAAATAACAACAAACAAAAAGATTCGACCGTAACTTTGTGTGTACATATGTATATGAACTTATACCATTCATAATAAAATAAATATACGAACGACCTTCTTGAGTTTTAAATTGTTCGCCCAACTGTGGGGCAAGTTTATTATAATGCCGCGGACAAAACAAGAAGTGTTCGACGATGCGCCCGATGCGGCTGCAACTACGGCTTACTCGGTGGACCAGGTGGACCAGAATTCTCAAACGGAGGCTGTAACGTTGGAAAGTGCGTTGCAATGTACCTACGGTGACCGGAGACCTCCCCACCGTATATACATCGAACTGTTTGACCAGCGACAGGGTGAGCAGAAGACCGATATTTTTATATCGAAGTGCCGCGCGCTGTTAGCGCAGATTCCGGCGGGAGACATCTCTATGAGCGCCCAACTAGATATGGTGTACGGGCTCCTCGACCGCCGCGTTCAAAAGCGTTTGAGACGGGAAGAATTTAAAACCTTCGATGAATTGCTACACAGTGCCCGTACGATCGACGAGGCGTACTGTGAGGCCGCCGACATGAAAGGCTCCATCGCCATTCCTGTGTATTGTGGAGTGGGTGCTGCCGCAGTCGCCCCGCTCCCGCCCGCGCTGCGGCGCTCCACAACATCTACATCACCGAGTACGCCGCAGATGCTGTTTCTTGTATCGAAGATACGGACGCCGTCGTCGCCATCGCCCGGGGGCCTAGCTGCGGGTCTGCGGCGCATCGCGAGCGCATCAGATCAGTCCTCTAGCAGTCCCAGTGTATCGCAACTGAAGCTTGGCCATGTTCGTGATGAATGCAAGAAGTTGTCTAGCAATAGTAATAATACTTATTGTTATGGATGTAGTACGAAAGGAGATGTGTGTTCACAATGTGGTAAAGGGGCCTCTGAATGGGCAATGTTTTTCTGCAATGTGTGGCTGCAACACAGTGCCTGGTAGCAATGCAAGCAGTACCAGCCAGGCATTTTTTTATAGAAGGAAGAACCTGTAGAAGGCTCTCACGGAAAAATAAGTTAGGAAAGTTGCACTGAAAATTAGAAAACTTAACGACTAGCGATGTAAATGTATTTTATATAAACTTTTCTAATGTAAGCTAAGCACGTTTGACAAAATGTCAGTCGTTTGACAGTTTGTGCGATAGGGGGGGTAGGAGTTGGAATTTTCTGTGCGGACATAGTCATGGACAAAACCTAGTATTGCAATAAAAACATTGCCCGTTTAGAAGCTCCTAAAATGTAAACACAATCTATATTTTTTGGCCCTAGATAACTCCAGAAGTGCCAATAATTAGGGGGGGGTGCCAACTTTAGGTGCCGTTAGGGACATGCCCCACTAGCGCGCGTAAAACGACGCTGCGGCGACGCAACGCAACGCGGTAATGGGGCATAAGCCTTACCAGATCAAAGAGATCTTCGTCATTAGGGGCTGAAGCAGTTGATAATTCCAGGGTTACCCGTGCCGCGAGTGCGGGCGCCGGTTCAACCAGTCCGGCCACCTGGCCATCCACATGCGCATGCACACCGGCGAGCGGCCCTACCCCTGCGATTTATGTCCTAAGGCTTTTAAAGTTAAGGTAAGGTACCCATCATAAGCCAATATAATCCTAACTCTATTGACCGTATTGAGGTATGGTAGTGACACAGAGTAAAGACTAAAGACAGAGGTGCCCTATATGTATGAATAAAAATGTGGTCATTGTTTTTTTCATTTTCATTGTTCTATCTACCGGTAAATAGTTGAACTACTCGCTTCGTTTTATGTCGATGTTAGTACTAGGCCGACCACTCGGCCGAGTTGCTTAGGGCCAGGCCCCTTAGTAATTGGTCCATGGGTAGTGAGTAATCACGGTGCAACTCACACATTGAGTACTAGAGCGTATGCTCTGGCGGCAGGACCTACTGTAGATGGTCCCTGACGCCATGTAAGGGGTTGCCAGGTATAGTGTGCCTCTTTTTAGTACCCCCCGTGTTGGTGGGAGAGGCCACTATAATAAATCTAAAAGCAGAGACAGTAGAAAGATGGATAGTAGGTTATCTTCATAGAAACGCACCGCGCGCGGCTTGTATGTGTGCGCCATGCGTATCTATGGGTCGCGCACGCACACTCAAACATCACATGCATTGTTTCGCACTGATAACCGGATTTAGTTTTGGTTTGAGTGTGCGTGCGCGACGCATAGATACGCATGGCGCACACATACAAGCCGCGCGCGGTGCGTTTCTATGAAGATAACTTACTACCCATTTTTCTACTATTGGTGCGTTCCATTCACTGTTAATTTTGTTAATTTCGCTATTTTCGTTCACAAATCACGTTCCACTCGCACCAACTTGTACTGAAAGTGATCATTATTATCGTTATTAACAGTTTTAGTGAGCGAAAATAACAAAAATTACGGTGAATGGAACGCAGCATTCGGCAGAGATATGGATCCTGAGTCCTGACCGTATTGGGGTCTTAGGTAGGCTGTATCATTATTATGACAATCACACTGGGTTCTTGGGGTCATCGAACATAACCATTTGTTTCGTTCCTTCGTACTATTTTTTTTCGAAATCCGAACGAAACGGATTATTGCTTTCGTATCGGGTTTGTAATATTGGTCCAGCAGGGCTATTACGTATCTCAGTTGACAACTGGCGTCGGTTGTACACCGAACTTTGATGGTAAATTAGAATGACATAACATTATTACGTACCTATTTCGGTGAATGGATATCAAAGTACAGTGAGTTTAGGTTAGGTTAGCCCTGCAAGAAATACGTAATACCAATGTTATGTCATTCTAATTTACCATCAAAGTTCGGTGAACAACCGAAGCCAGTTGTCAACTGACATACGTAATAGCCCCCCAGAAACGTCTCAGTCACAGATTAGGAAGTATTTCTCAGTGATGTTTCAGCTGACCTGCGACGATTGCGGGTTCACCGCGCGAGAATATTATCGGAATCAATTGTTTTATATTTTGCTCACTCACAATAATTAGTTAAATTCTCAAAACAATCCCTACGTAAATAAATTGTTCTTGATAACTGCAAAAACAATGCGCATCGTACGCGTTATTAACTTATAGGATGGACGCTGCTAGTTCCCAGTATTTTTTCCGTAACATTAGTGGCACCAGGATTTTCATGTTTGTTGGGACATGTCTCGAATTTCTTAGAAGATTTGCCATACTAGTATTATGTGAGAGATTTTGAATCATAAATGATGAACAACTTTTTGGTTTTCCAAACTGTTTATGTTGTTATTCGTGTTGCTTGTTGCTATTTGTTTCACGACACTGGCGAAATGGGCCGAATTTTTAAATAAAGAAAGCAGACAACAACAACAATTTTCATACAAAATGCGTCCCATAAGCTTATCTGGCCCGATGACGTCGCTATTGTTGATACCTATACAAGACTGTCAAAATATGACATTTCTCTATTTAAAATTTTACTCCCAAAATAGAAACTTATGATCGATTTGCACTGGAATTACAAATCACTTTTGTTCCTAGAAATGCTTTGTATAACCATCGTAAACTGGCTAAAAATCACTATAAATTTGGCGGTTAGTTTGTGTCACTACTGTTAATTTACTTTGGTGACGTCACGTCTCAGCATGTCCTGCGTTTTCTCGATAGCTGGCGACACCAGCTATAATGCATGTGAGATGGTGTTGCGCAGGTGGAGCGCGACGACCACCGGCGCACGCACACCGGGGAGCGGCCCTTCGCGTGCGCCGCCTGCCCCAAGACGTTCACCGCGGCCGCGCGCTTGCGCGAGCACGCGCGAATACACACGGACCAAAGGTTATCAATTTTAAAACAAGAATATTGAACACTAGCTTCCGCCCGCTACTTCGTCCGCACATATTTGTCCCACGGGAACATACTATCGTGATAAAAATATCCTATGTGTTAATCCAGGTTATAAACTATCTGTGTTCTAAATTTGGGGCCAACAATTAATTACGTCACACGAATTTCATGTTTTTAGACCCCTCTCCCCTTGACACAGCTGGTCACGTTTGCGAGACTCCCCCCCTCCCTGTGTGATGTCACGTATTTTTTAAAATTTTCAGAAATTTTCAAACAATTTCAGTTACATTTCAAATTTCGGTTTTAATAATTGGATATATTAGATTTTAAAATGTGACGTCACTTCACTTAGGACCCCTCCCCCCCTTTACGTGTGTCGTAATTTATGGGTGGCCCCTTTCATCCAAATCCGTTCAGTCGTTTTTGCGTGAAAGAGTAACAAACGTCCATCCATACATCCAAACTTTCACATTTATAATATTAGTAGGATGGGATAGTGGGATTAAAACCCTTCGATCTTAACCTTTCCATGCCTTCCAGCCTTGCTTCAGCGCACGTGCAAGCTGTGGCATGATCTGCCTCCTGAATTATTTCCTTTACACTACCTACAACATGGGGTTCTTCGGACATGTTTACAGGACCCCGAGTCCACTTGGCATTAATTATTTCGTAGAATTATGCGTTCACTAATGTCGTTGCCGGGCCGTGTCGGTCAGTGACGAAACGCTAAATAATGGCCGGCGCACAGTGAGGACGGCAGGGCATGGCATTTTAATTTTTATCAATCGAATTTAATACTTATCCAATCGGAATAAGGTATATATTTCAATGACCTCGACCGATCTCGGGGGATCGCGGAGTATTTTCTCGATGCACCTTAATTCGTATGGATATGTATTCAATTCGATTGATAAAAATTAAAATGCCATGCCCTGCCATCCTCACTGTGCGCCGGCCATCCTCACTGTGCGCCGGCCATAAATCGTAAATTCTTGGTGGTCGATATGTAGTCGGCCATCTATTACTAGCAGTCCTCTGGCCGACAACATTCCGAGCGCCAACAATACGATTCTCAATGAAGAGTTCACGAAGATTATATTATAGACCAGTGGTTTCGCATTATTAATTGTTAGGAGACTCGGAGCTCAGGTCGGCGTTTACTCCACAAAGTTGCAGACGTCCTGGGCGGCGGTTTCCACTTACCATCAGATGGCCCGTGTGTTTTCCTCGGTAATAAAAAAACCGGCCAAGTGCGTGTCGGACTCGCACATAAAGGGTTCCGTACCACCGTAAAATAAAAACCCCCTTTATTTTAAAATTTTATTTTATTTTTAGTATTTGTTGTTGTAGCGGCAACAGAAACACACATTCTGTGAAAATTTCAAGTCTCTACCTATTACGGTTCGTAAGATACAGCCCACTGACAGACGGACAGCGCATGCTTGGTAATCCCGTTCCCGTCCCGTTGGCACCCTTTGGGTACGGAACCCTAAAAACGACCGCTTGGCATAGTAGTTCGAGCGTAGGACGCTCGGTTCACTGCACCGGATGTTTGCGACTTGTGGGTTTGATTCCCGCCTGGGCAATTTTCGGAAATAACCTTTTCGTAATTTGAAATGTATTTAATAAGACTAGGCCTGCCACACACACCCATCATACTCCTGTCAGACATGATCGATAATGGTGTCCAACGATGACGCCGAGGTTTAACCCTCGACGAGTCCCGGGGAAAAGTTAAATTATCTCGAAACCTGCATTAATTTTCTTTATCAAAATAGAAAAAGCAAAAGGAGCTGGAAATAGATTATTCACTTCCCCCCTTGCAAAGCGTTGTTAAGTACAGTACTTATTGAGTAGTTTATCAGTTTGGCTTTTTCCTTCTTCACGTCGTCGTTCACTTGCTTACGAGTGTTCTGTTTTATCGCCCTCACAAGAGTCCTACGTAGGCTGAGCTAAATAACACGAGCTCGAAAAATATATAAAACATGATTTTAAAATTACGGTTTTTGCATAGGTTCCTAATACGTAAACGTACGTACGTATACGTTCTACAGTTAGTAGCGCCTCTATCGACATGTTTATGAGACGAATAGTTCGCCACTGGTAGTATAGATGGCGCCATGGATATCGTTCTCAATTGTTTTTACTGAAACGAACAATGACTTTTGTATCGTAGGGAATGTATGATTTCAGCTTTTTAAGAATTTTATTTCTATTATCATTTAGTAAAACTGAGTTGTCAAGAATCTAATGTTAATATTTTTCAAATTCAATAGATATGTAGTACGTTCCACTTAGGTACATGTCTATAGAGAGGTATATAAATGACCATTAAAAGTAGCTAAATGTGAATAAGTGCGTCCACAAGCCCCGAGCAGCCGCGCCCGAGCAATCAGACATGATATGTTATATCTACCTACGCGGTCAATCGTCAATACTTACTGCTCGCGCGCGCCTTTCGGCAGCCTCAGTTAATGCTCGGGTGAGCCAAAGGGCGAGCCCATCCTATACTCTAGACCGAGAAGGGTATAACCGAGCAATCAGTTACTTAGACACATTGTTCTGTCTAATGACTACGCCAAACTAGGCGAGGCAAATGACAGCGCTCGGGTGAGGCAGGGCGAACACTTGGCGAGGCTAAGCGAGGCAATGGTGCCCCGCGAGGCATGTGAGACATTTGGACGCGGCTAATGCTGCTAGTTGCGTTGTGACATCATAGCGCTGTTGCTGGTTCCCAGGCCGTACCGGTGCGAGATTTGCGGCGCGGCATTCCGGCGGCCGTACGCACGCACCGTCCACACACTCATCCACACCGGGGAGAAGCCGCATGAGTGCGACATTTGTGGAACTGCCTTCAGGTACGCGAACACTGCGGCTGAAGCCCGCTCTACACTCATGCCGCGAATCTATTGTTCTGTTCTCAATACGTTAACAATGGGATCACAGCGCGAGTGTACAGCCGGCGTAAGTCTGCCACCCTAAAGCGCTGGGTTCCTCCAATAGCGGCGCCGTCATATAACGGCCGTAACGTTGGCTATGTAAACAAAATGGCGCGGTTTCCTAGACCGCTACCTGTTTACGTAGCCAATGTTCTAGTGCGGCCGTTATATGATGGCGCTGCTATTGGAGGAACCCATAGTATTAGCCCAGCCGCACATGATCAGAAATCTGACAGAAATTTTATGGACGACATTATGCGGAACACATAAAGCACCTAACCGGTCCGGCAAATTTCTGCTAATTATTTATTTAAAATGTATAACCCCTTTTCAGGCGTTCTGGTGACATGTGGAAGCATAAAAGAACGCTGCATGGTGTGCAAGGTGTCATAAAGCCGGATATGAAGAAAACCTGTGATTGATACACCATTAGGAAAATATTGTACATAATTTAGGTAGGTCTGCATAGAAAATAATGTAAAATAGACTCTCGCACTATTGTTTTCACAACTCCGTCCTATATTTTTTTTTTAATTAGGTACATAATAATAAATTTTTTAAGTCCACTGATGGCATATTTTTGAAGAGAAATTAAATATGGCAAACTGCTATCGGTATTTTATTTGAGGTAATGTGACATTATTACCATTTTATTTCCTAATTGTAGACAATTTACCAAAAAACCTCTACCTATGACTATTCTCACTCAACCTACAACTCTGGAGCTAGCACGCATGCCGAGACAAGACTTGTCACGCATTAATTCGCACCGAGTAGCGTTCTCTCTCTTTCTTAATGCATAGGAGATGAGACAAAATCGGTTTATCTCGTGTCGTCTTGTCACTGTCGGTTGGTCTACTAGTGCCGATTCTTTCTTATATTGACCGAACACGGCTTTTTTAGTTTATATCCTTAATACTTAGTTTTTGTTTTGAGTTGGTAGGTACGTATTATATTTTATTGCTCGAAGGTTATCCTGAAGTTTTAGGGCTGGCAATAATCAAGTTCTATATCCAGTTAGTCAATAGGGATCACCCATCACACTGGAGGCTTGCATTCCTTTAAAACCGTATTTAAAGTACCTAATGTGTCGGCCCTTGGTAGTATAGTAAGCAAGCAAGGTGCACGCGCCGGGCCGGGCAGGTGATAGGTATTTGATGATATTATGTTTGTGATACTTTATTGTGTAGAGGGTATCAATAAAAACGTCTGGGTATTCTTCAACAGTAAATATTTATTATAAAAATTGCTCTTATAGACACATTTCTGTTTCTATAATATATATAATATTTATGTTCATTCTTTGTGCCATTGTTTCACAAAATTATTCCTGTTCTTGTTATTTTCCACACAACGGCTTAAACAATAATATATTACAATTATATATCTTACATTAGACAAATCGAGAAACGATTTTGAGTAACTCCAACATGAGGAACGTTTAACAATTCGATGTGCAAGATGAGTCCCTTCAAAATGGTATTCTCAATTCACTAACGAGAGTATTCATTCTAAAATATATTCACAATAGTTTCAATAAAATCCTGTCATTTTTGGTAACCAATGGCAATGAAAAACACGAAGGAAATACACTTATACGATGTAGTTACGTATGAGAACGTCGCGAGGCTTCTTTGAAGCGGCGACACGACACGACACAGTAGACGGACACGACGAGGATTCTACCTGTCAGAATTATTGCTGGGTCACAACACGAGGCGGGCGCGCAGGCCCCGACAGATACAGAGCTCACAGCGCAGCGCACTTTCCAACAGTATTTGATACATGGCAGTGCCCACTACTTGGTTTTGTAAGTACACATAACACAACGACGTGAGTCAAACGCTCAAGATCTGGGAAATATCTGTCGGCTCTTTATGAAAATGACAGGATAAAAGGAGTTTTTGTACCTACATTATATTGCAAGCATTCGCCGTCTAGCCTTTCTGACGGGCGGGTGTTCCGTACACTAACCGATATAATTAAGAGAGTTTCGACTGAAGGTTTCGACTAACATTTAAGTACTGTCAAAAAATCAAATTGGAACACCCCACGTCAGAAACACTAGGCTGTGATTCAAAATGTTAGTACAAATATAGGTATAGTAAAATGTAATAAGGTACACGTCAAACAGCAGTTTGGCGGAGAGTCGCTAACTTACTTAAGTAAACCATCACAACCAACCATACGGACATCATCAACAAAACACGAAATAACCCATAAAATAAAATTATATTGAGCTGAACATCAGTATATCAGTGCATCACTTATGAGTTTAAAACCCAAAAATTATAACTAAACGTTGTTCATGTAATTAATTGGTCTGCACTGGCGATAATTTTTGTGACATCTTATTATATTTATAATGCATAATTTAATATGTAACTTGTAAATCTGTACTTGTCGAGTGTATTGGACAGAATAGAGGTCGTAATTACAACAGGGCGCGCGGAGTGATGAGCCACCCGACATCCACACCGATATCGATAAAATTATTACTTTACATAATATATTTACAACGGGCGCGATCCACCACGCCTTTAATGCCCATCTCCGTATATAATATGTACACTAAATTTAAGAACATAGAGGTTTCTCTCATTAGCTACCGAATCACAATTCAAATATTTGAGTAATTGACAACGGTGGACAAACATGCGCCGGAGCACTGATGCATCTTATTATTGAAATTTGTACTTTGCTCTAATAAGTCGTGCTATATGTTTGGTCCATGCAGTCCCAATTCCGTGGTGCGCGCGAAATCCGCTGGCGTCGCGGGGAGCGGGGTCACTTGAGCTATTGATTACTAGGTAAGTGAAATTAAGTACGGATATATTCGATTAAAGAATAGTCCGGGATCGTTCATCCACCGCCACGCTGACCACGACTCCTCGCAGCGCCAACTCATTTTTATTTTACGCGCTTGGCTCACAACCCGTTCTTACTAATGAGAGGCATTCAGAATATGGTTGCCACCCTTTGAGATACAATACAATAATGTAGGATGTATTCTTATAAGGAAAATCTTAGTATCTTAGACAAATACGGAATATCATGTACAATTATTGATAAAGTTTTAAATATATTCTTCTGAATATTTTTTTGCTCGAACCACGAGTTCTCTCAAGAGTTATGAGAGTTGAGTAGATGTTACGTCGCTATGGGAACTCATTTAATCGTCAGACATCGACTAGAGTTCCATTGAGAGAGATCTCCCATTGAGTGAACTTATGGATCGGATAAGCATAATATTTTGATGAAATTAGACAATACATTTTGCGGTCTAAACTTAGTGATAGGAGTGACAACCATGAAGTATTTTTTTTAGACGATGTTACTTCGCAACTCTCTGTAACGACGGGTTGTCGCTTTACTGCTATTGTTAAGTGTCATTTTGATAACGTCTCAAATCTCAATACATTTTCAGACTCTGCCAATGAACTAGCATTTGATTCTAATGCGAACGTCGGATGCCTCTTAACAAACGGTATCAGTACTAAACTAGAAGTGAATATTTCAAACGAATTACAGATTGTTATAATTAGTTTACGTATTAGGAACTGCGCTTCAGTGTTAGTAAATAAACTAAACGATGCAATGAGACAATTTACCGTTTCGATTTAAACCTAAATTAAAAACCTTAAGGACTAAAGTTGTGTTCGTTAAAAGGCATCCGAACCAATGGACAGAGCTCGCAATTCCAAAATAAGGATGATATTAAGTACCTACAGCCACGGTTCAGTCATGTGTTACAAATTCCAATTATTGAAATGCACGATTCCTGAAACTTTCATAGTGTCAGCTGGTAAGGCTCATCTAATTGACATCCAGTTGCCGGTGCACACGTGCGGAACTAATGAAAGCTGATCAGCAATCGTTAAGTACTGGGGACGAGATGTTGCTGTTTGTTCGTCATTGTTACAGTCGGCAGTAACTGTAGCCTGCATAATGTTCACGCGCTTATCAAAACGGCACATGTCCACACATTATTATAATGACGTAGTAGAGGAACCTCATTGCGCGTGTGCCCCTTGCGCTGGCGGGTCGCGAGCAACACAACTGGATCGAGGGCGGAGCAGGCGCCAGCGCCGCCAGAGCAGGGAGCATGCGCGCGACGAGCTTCCGTCGCAACAACATAACCCAAACGAAAACAAGAACACGCTCGTTGTTCGGATACATTTCAATGAAAATATCAAGACAGATATAATTTCCAAATTATCACTTTTTCATTCTGCTTCAACGAAATAATAAATATAGTTTCATTTTACCTAATTAATTACATAATAATTTCAACAAAATTTCAAACACCTGAGTTTTAATTTAAAAGATAATAACGTCATTAGCTAAGTCACTTCAGTTCTGTTTGGAATTCACTTAAAGAAATAAAACTATCAAAAATAACTCGGCTCGCATTTAAGTCCTGCGTCACGTCCGAAGCTAGCACCTTCCCTTTAGCAATTACATAATACTAACTACTGACTGCGTGTGCGCGTCGCGTCGGCCCGGCGCGGGCGTCGCTGGCGCGGCGCGAGCCGGGCGGCGCGGCGCCCCGACTAGATGTGGCGCTGGCCGCGGCGGCGCGGGCCCGCGCTATCACAGGCGCTCAGTGGGGCGCGGGCGACTCCGGCCCGCGCGACAACCACTAACTCGTCGGCACCAGCAGCCGCACGAAACTGTCCTCGCTCCAGCCCCAGTCGTCGGGCCACGCGTCCTCGGGGGGGTCTAGCGCCGACCGGGACGACAGGCTCAGCACCGAGCCCCAGTCGATGGTGCGCTCCTCGTCGCCGTAACCGGAGTCGCGGTCGGGCGGCGGCGGCGCGGGAAAGGGCGTGGCGCGGCCGGCGGCCGGGTCGCGCGCGCCCAGCAGCTCGCAGCGCGCCGCGCCGCCCGCCGCCGCCGCCGCGCACGCCGCGCCCTCGAACGGCGCCTCCTCCGCGCTCTCGCGCTCCATCTCGCGCTCGATGCCGCGCAGCGTGTTGCACACGAGCACCGAGCGCCGCAGCGACGGGTCCGCCGTCTGCCGCAGCCGCGCCAGCTTCAGGGCGCACAGGTTCATCATCTTGAAGCGGCGTTCGCGGTAGCAGCGCCGCGAGGCGCAGCGGCCGGCCGCGCGGCCGTCGCAGCAGGCGCGCGCCGCGGCGCCGCCCAGCTCCAGGTACGACTTGCCGTTCTCGGCGCGGATGGTGTCGTGCGCGCCGCACCAGCCGCCGCACCAGCGGCGCCGGCACGCGCGTCGCTCCTCCTCCTCGGCGCGCCAGCAGTCGGGCCCGCCGGCGCCGGCCGCCACGGCCTCGAGCCGCGCTATCGAGTCTTCCCAGCGCGCTACTTTTCCACCTCCCTCGCACGGGGAGCCGGCGCGCCGCTTGGCGCCGCACCCGCCGCCCGAGCCCTGCAAAACAGAAAGATGCCAGGTCAAACTTCTGTACACGATCGAGATACGAGTAGGAAATGTTTATCGCTGCCACTCACACCCAACTTTGCACCATCATTGACTGAGAAAAACTTCAGATTGACTTCAGACTACTTTTAGCTACTTACAGACTTTTGTTACCTAATAATCGATTTCAAAGTTAGAAAATTAGCTACCATCGCCGATCGAATTGTTCGCTTTGACATTGACGTTTTTTATTTCGTCGTCTACGTTCAAATTGAAATCAGCTAAGTTCTTATTGAGTTCGTGATTTGGAACTCGAAATCTGGTCAAAGATGCAGCGTGAGATACGAAATAGGTATTTGACTATTTCCGGATGTAAATGATAACATATGGAGAGACTCGGCGGTGTCGGCACAATGGCGCGTGGGCCGGCCCCTAAAATACCCGGCCGTCTCTCCGTGGATAGCCGGCGCGGGCGCCTTCGCACCACGAAAGTACCGTAAGCTCCGCGCTCCGCGCTGTGCTCAATTGGGAAATGGGTTTTATAATACTTTAATACCATCGATAAGACTAATGCAAATTATACAAGCGATAGAGACTTTTAGTTGGTTTTAGTAAGTTAGCAGTTTAAGGTACTTGTTCATTAAGGCAAGTAAAATTAGTTAAACATTTGCTACCAACTTATGGTTCATCCATCTCTATACAGGATTTTTTTTAGCCGGGGCTGTTAGGGCCGGTACCTTAACTGTGATAGCTACAGGAAAAAGTGTTTAGCAGCCTATTCTTGGCTTTTTGAGAAAATTTTAGCAGCCTTATGAAATACCGGATCGATTGGAATAAAAAAGTTTATATTTAATTTCCCCATTTACTTGCTATAACAGTTTTTTTTTTAATTCAACATTTCTAATCATAGCCCTACGCCGTAGTCGGGTGAAAAGTTAAGATTAGTCTCACAAGTGCCTGCCCTTACTGCTCCGTCATCCTTGTCATCTACCTATATGCCAATAACCTAATCAATATAATAAGCCTAGGTATAGATTATGGTTATAGTCAATCATTTTGGAGAAATACTTCTATGCCTTTATAATTACAGAAGTATTCCATCGCAACAAGAAAAAATAGTCTTGCACCCATAGACAGTAGTATTTTTTCCACCTAATTATTAACTAAAGTATCCCAAGACAATAATGTTATTCCACATACTATAGACAATCTTATAAGATCCCGCAAACCCCGAAAAGGGCTGACTAAATAAGACAGTTTGTACTTATAGTATACTTGATGAATGCAATTTGAAGTTATAGTAGAGTTATAATGGCACTGCGTAAGTGACATAATTCTAAAGACGAAAAATGTTGGAAGGTAATGAGATAATAGCACCTTTCTTTCCATTTAGATGATAAAACTGTGGGAGCGGCAGAGTAACATACGGGTGGCGGGTAAAGGTACCTGATGGGGTGCCTCAGCTCCGCTATTGTACTCCGACCCTACTCAGTTTTTTTGGGACACAATGCGCTCCCGGGGCGCAGCCCCTAGCCCGCCGCGCCGCCGCGCCGTCTCAGGTAAACCCTCCGTGCGCCTAAACGCACCCGCCGGATTTTTCGGCCCTTCGCCCGTCGTGCATTCTTTAGCCCAAACGCACTGAGCACGCAAAATATTCAGAAAGTCACCAACAACTCTAAGACATCAGTTGAAAATTTTTCTTTCCGAACCCTAGCGTCACTGGACATTTTTATTCTTATCTTTATTTATTTTAAACTCGAATAACTAGCTATCATGCTAGCAGCTGCTGTATAGCAGCTAAATGACGGACATGCAGGCGAAACGGGCGCGTTGACTTTTACCGCAGCCACGCATGTTTATCCAATTACCGGCGGCGAGCCGATTCATTGCTCCTTTAGTTAGGTCGAAGCTAAATTTCACAATACTCAAGAGCCGCCGGACGTCGTACGTGGCGATGCACACGGGGTGTAAAAAATTAAATATGTAGAGGTACCAGGCGAGTCCAGGAGGCGGCGGCAGATGCCTCCGCACCTGCCACTACAATTAGGTAGCACACGCGTTTTCGCAGAACCAACCTAGACATTCTAGTATTCATACAACCTATTATTAAGTACAGAAAGTTAAGTTATGCCCCATCAATATTTTTTACATGAAAAGGTACTCAAAACAAGTAGAAGGTACTTAGGTACTTAGGTCCAAAAAAAGTGTCTACCTACCCAATATTTACTTATACAAAATATTTAAATGGAATATAATGTAACAAGTACCTACAACTGTAAAAGAAAAATAAAAATCTTACCTACTTAGCCAAAGAAAAAATTATTAACTTATAACTTATAAAGCAACTTGGAAGATAAAAGCTAATGATAGTTATGATCATTGGTTAGTGGGTTGCATGCGAGCAACCGTGTATCCAGCGGCAGGAGCGAGCCGCGGGCCGATCCGTGCCGTTGCGTTGACTCAGCGCGGCCACTCATCGCAATGCTGCAAATAATCACTTTGCGTCACCCCTTTATCGCTCCGCGGAAAAACGTACCGCCTCATTGTGCTCCGTGATTGCACGTCTATTTCGTTATAGGAAAATTATAAGCGCACGCGACGAGTTTTCTATATGCAGAAATAGATAATGCCCGATGAGGTTGTATAGTAGGTACACGCGGCGCCAGTGAGCGCTATATGTATGTTATATAGCGGTGTCGTCGCCAGCGCTCGCGCTCATGAAAATAAATTTAGTAAATGACGTTGGCGCTCGGCGTTGCCGCACCGCGCCTCTGGAACGCGGCTGCGCGACGTTGCCGTTCCGCACGCTCTTTCTAATCTTGTCGTAAAGTTCTTTTTCTGATGCGCAGCGCGTCGCTCGTTCTCTCCGCTTGAAACTTGGAAACGTCAGACGTTTATTTTATCGCTAGTCTCGGATATGCGGCATTTTATAACCGTACCGCTTGCTACAGTGCCGTACGAGGCGAGGAGTTAGTGCTTATTCAAAATAACAACTATAAAGAATGCCAGTATACGCGCTGGGAAGTCATATTCGACATCGAGATGGCATAATAGCGCCTCTCGCTCGAGGAGGTAGGAAAAGTTCCGACGGCGAGGCGAGTGGAACGGAGACTTTCTATGGCATTGTGGAGACCGAACAGTCGTCGGCAGCGGGCGGCGCGGCGCGGCAACGGCATTGCCTCATAGTGCCGCACCACAGCCCCGTGTCGAGGAGGCGAGCCGGGTGTCGGCGGGGGTGCGGTGCGGCGCGGGGCGGGTCGGGCGGGCGTCGACCGTGTGTGCGTGCCCGTGCACGTGCACGCGCACACAGGCGCACCGCATAATAACACCGCGTAGCGGGCGCTTGTATCTAGCGCTATACAGCTACCTACGCTCCACGAATGTTATATTATACTGGTATAGGCAACTATAAAGCGGGGTAGGATAGCGTGGGGTGTAGTGCGCCTCGGCGTTATGGGGCCGGTGCCCACATGAGAAAATACGCTGCCGCCGTGATGCGTAAAAATGTTATGGGAACGTCCTCTGAGGAGGGATTATTTTATTTATGAGAAGAAAGTACATTTTGTTTGATAAGTAAGTAGGTACCTTAATTTTATTGTACCGAGATGGTCACCCACCTTTTTTACAGTGCAGGCTTGACTGGAACAAATAGATACCTACATTATCTTAGATGGGTTAATAAATAGCATTTTTTCAATGCTATTTCAGCGACACATTTCCACCCACGCGTCCGTTCGCAAGTTTCACATTTGTGTGTTGAATACATCGATGCCTGTATAAATAACGACGATTGTTTACGATGGCACGGTCATAACATCGTAGTAAATTTTTATTTCATATTTTTTTGTCGCCCATTCATGAAACAAGGCGAAGAGGCTGCGGTATCGCCGATTCGGCCGCGCGATTCAACGACCGATTAAGCCATTAAGCTGTTCATTACAATAGAACACGTGATCGGACGAAGTGGTAAATTTTCATTCATCTCGGAAGGGCTTGTTATTATCAGTTTACGCTAAAGATTTGAGATCTTAAACAATTGAACTCCTTGTTAAGTATGACAATTATTGACAAGAGATACTCGAGTGTCTAACATTTAAAGATTTTTACTTTTCAGCTAAGTAGGTATACACAAATCACCTAAGACATTTATTAGGTAAGTACCGTAAAATCATTCAAATGTCATCTCTATTTCATGAAAGGCGAATTTTAACGAGCAAGAAATTATTTTAGATAATTAGCATTATTACTGCTCTTTTAATCCTTCTATAGGAGTAATAGCTTTTACCACAGCTTGGTGCCGCCACTAGTGGCAATAAATTGTCGAAAAAGAGCGAGGCTTGCTCGCACCGCGAGACCGGCTATTCGCTGCGATGAAGGCCCAACCTACTCTCAACTGCTCCAGGGCTGACAAAATCCAGTGGTCAAGAATTGAAGAAGTAATAGGAACATCAAAACTATTGAAATTTGGTTGCGTAGCTCCAAACACAAATGATTGGTAGTCGACTGCAATAATGATAAAATTTTAGGTTTGTTGTAACTAAAAAAAAAAAAAACTGCCTGGTTATCTAGCTATATTGCCTACAAGCATTTGTCTTTCTAGAAATCTGGAAGGAATACTTCAAGAATAGTCGCGGTACCACTACATGAAAGTCGTAATGCCCATAGCGGTTATGGACCACCGCCCGCACCGTATCGCTTCCATAACCATAATTTTCTCATACTTTTTAGCAAACCTAAATCTTTAATCCTAGGAAGAATTTTCACTCCGATTTGTAGAAATAGAAACGTTTATCTAGAGGAGCCGATCGCATAAAACGAATAAACTCTAGCAGTTACTCCGAGTGGAGCGAATCTCAATATTACAGTGAATAGTGTACGCCAACGAACGGGCCGCTGCGCTGCTGGCAACCCTGCCTGGCACGCACATTTCCGTGAGCGGCGAGCGGCGAGGCCGCGCGCGCGTGTGTGCGTGCGGCGACGTGCGCACGCGCAGCGCGGCAGTGTGCGCGCGCAACCAGTCCCACATCCTGTTTGGCGGGCCGTCGCCAGCGCAGCTTCGTGCCGGGCTTCTGTCGAGCTTTTTATTTCACGCCAATGGCTACTGCGAGCCCCGTGTACGATTGATTTAACACCAGTTTTCGTAGTTGTGTAATACAATCTTTTGCCAAACGCCTAACCGTAGCTAATGCTGTACTTACCTATCATGGTACTTCGTGATTTAATAATAAATTAATAATTTCGCTAACGGTGAGGGAAAACATCGTGAGGAAACCTACCTATCCCTCGGGATTAAGTAATAGTCAGTTCCTGTATACACGGCGACAAGGTTCACCACCTGTCACGTTGGGTTCTGACTATCTGGTGAAACGTGGGCTTTGAGTTGGCTTAATACCTCCACAATGTGGTGGTGTATGGCCACTCAAGCCTCTGACTACCCCCCGAATGGGGATAAAAGTTGTGACGTTATATTTTTTTTTAATTTTTTTTCTTTGAATTGGATAGTAGGTACTATGCCCGCATACGTTTTAAGTATATGGTTGTACTAGCAAACCTATCCCTCTTATATGGCACAGCAGGTGACCTCAGCCAAGTCGCACTCGGAAACCACTGCTTTATATTCAGGAATACTTAGTTAAAAAGTGTAGCAATGACCGTTTTTACAATAAACGTGGTTTAATTAAAGATTCGTCTGTACTTAGATAAATCTTCAGTAGCACAATAAAGTAACACCTCATAAAGGCTTTTGTCCGTCATCAGAAGCGTTTGAATGGGTATCATAAAAAACTCATAATCTATGCGCGTACCGTTATGCAAGTGTCAATAGAACCAAATGATCTCAAGGTGACGGAGAAAAAAAGGAACATTAGGAAAGCAAACAAAAGGAATCCCTCAGGAATGTGATGCTGCATAAAAAGAGAGGGAATTCCCAAAACGCATTGTTTACGGTGCGCGGACGCGTGCGGCCGAGGTGTTGTGCGTGTATTATGATGAGCGTGTCGACGCGACCATCGATGCAATGAAAGGGAAAATTTGTAGTTTTTATCGGTGGAGCGCGAGATGGATGACGCACACTTCCCCGAACGCCGCCGCGCCGCCCGGCAGAATGATCGGAATGTCGGCCGGCTCCTCGCCTCGGCGTTTCCTCCACACATAGCGCGCAGCACCACTGTTGTGTTGTGCATCACTATCCCCTGCAATGCAACTAACACCGCGTGTCATCCGACACAGTCTTCCAATCTTTTTACCGGTATCAACCTTAATCTAATTAAATAGAAATGTGCCTGTTCGCAACACATCATTTCCATTATCAACATTGCAACGGGAAATCCGTCAGTCATGAATGGGATTAGGTACTTAGTCGGTTTATTTCAGGCAAATGAACTACAGCTGACGTAAAGTGATTACGTACATGAATGCAAGTGTGCGACACATGTGACCGGTCCGTCACTTTTATATTAAGCTTAACACTGTGGACTTTGTTAGGCAGTGCATAGGTACAACACGCACTATAAATCAAGCCGATCCGCGGCGGGCGGGTCGGCTGAGTTTATATCGCGCTCTTTTGAGATAATAAATCAGGTGCGGGCGGCGTACGCGGGGAGATAATGACGTCACTGGCACGTATCTCGGAGAATCCCCGGAAGAGAGCGAATAAAATAAAAATGTCACGTAGCAATCAGCTGTTGGGCGGTGCGGCGCGGCGCGAGCGTGACGGGCCCGCAGCGATACGCATAACGACGCCGCAATAAAACTTATTTTTATGTTTTTCGCTCACAATGGCCGCGCGAAGGTCGAGCTATCTAAATGGGTCAATACACTCTGCGTAGTACGAGCGGCGAACACGTGCTCCCGCGTTTGTAAATAGCGAGATATCGGCCGATTGTTGCAGTGATTAATGGGGGCGCGTAATGACTCGACGTCGGGCACCGCCGCCCGCGCCGCTCGCTAATGTGCCCATTCATCGCTTCGACACTATTATTTCCCGGCCGGAGATGGTTTTGTTCGCATTCCGACAATCGATGCGACGACATAGGGCGACGGGGCGGCCAATGTCAAGGTTGCACTTGCTATGCGCCCCGGCCGCACTAAATGCTAATTGTCGGCTCCCGGCGACGACCCCGTCATGCCGATTTACGAAGATCGGTTTGTTTTGCATTAGAGAGACACCGATTTACGGCGACATTTCCACGGTACAATGATTTCTGTCAGGATTTTTGTAAAAACTGCATAGAAAGACAATCTGTTAATAAACACGCCCCTTGTCAATTAAGATAGTGAGTAAGGTCAAAAGTTAAGTAGACTTTTATACAATAGGTATGCCTTGTTCGACGAATCTCAGAATCAACAAGACTTATAAGTTCCCGGCAATCACCGGGGCGGCAGGTGGGAAAGATGTACGGAAATCTATGCGGGCGTTCGACAGACGGCGATAAGGGCGAGGTCACGGTTATCAATGGAGCATCTCCATACGCGCACGTGGCTGCCGGCCACGACATCTCGCGCCCATTCACTATGAAGACGTCCCCCCGCGCCCTCCGCGCCCTAGCCCCCCCGCGCAACCCCCGCACCCACCGCGGTGCATCCATGCAACAAGTTAGGGCACAGGTTGTCTTGTAAGGAGTTCCGGAAGACGAGTTAGTGCGGCCGCGGACGCGCGCCCGCTACTCCGCGACAGAGAGCTATAACATTATACCTACCCAGTTTCCTACGACAAAGTTTGAAATTCGTGGGTCGGCAAAGTTATTCCAGTCTGGGATGTAGTTTCACCAGAAATAATATAGGCGACGACGTTAGCAAGGCAAAGCACATATTCGAATGGAAAATTAACTCGATAGGCGAATACGGCCATAATATTATAAAGAAAAGTTACGGTGCTTTGCCGTGTGGTCACCGATATAAAACGTGCGTTGAGTTTTTTTATATGAAAGATATGAAGATACAGTGATTTTAGAAAAAATCACATCAAAATTAGATAGGTTGTCAATTAACAAAAACATATTTTCGATAATTGTCGTAACCGACAACATAATGCCTACGTAACGCAATTCAAATAAAGCTCCCGTAAAACATGGCGGTTCAAACACATTTTCCAGCTTCGTGATGCCCAATTAAATATGGATGTGATTGAAAAACGCGTGTCCGGTAACGAGCGTGTACATAATTGGTGGGAGGACTGGGCGGCAGGCCCGGAGTGACCCAGTTGCCGTTGCCTGGCGACCCGGGGCTGCGACCCGGCGGCGGCGAGCCCCCACCCCCGCCCGCACTAAATAACCTGCCCGAAAACGACACCTTAGCAAAGGTCGTTCAACCGTCACAGAGGCAGTTGATCTTGCGATTTTTAACCCGTCGTATGAGATGTGACTACAAGACTACAACATACCTAAGCACAACAATCATTAACAACTCTGTTCCTCTGTCTAGGGCCTGTTTCAAAATCGACGGATAACTTTATCCACCAAATAAATATGGCGTTTGGACATTTTTTACATAGAATATCTGTCAAAACGCTATTTTTATTTGGTGGATAAGAGTTATCTAACAATTCTGAAACACGCCCTTACTCATAACTTAATTCTTAGCTTAGCAAATCGAATCGCAAGTAAGAAGCGATAGATTGTGCTCTAAAATGGGGTGCATCAATTAAAATTATTAGTAAACCGCCTATATTTAGGAGTTAAATTATTATGTTTAATTATTTTTCACAATAGCAGTGAAATTTAACAAAATTCCACTCATAAAAATCTTTAAAATAAGATACTGAACTAGCAATCAAGATGAAGTTGAAAACAATGAAAAGTGTGACCGGTCCCGGCGACAACGCCAAACAAACTAAATGAAATTATGTATTTTTTCTAACTCTCAACTTAGAGTCTTTTTCGCCGAGCCGAATAGAAAACCTGCGAGCGAATAAACTTAATTGTTATAAGCCGCGTTCGCCGACTGCCTCCCCCGAATCCTGGAGGGCGTGGGGAGCGCGCACTTGTATTTCTCCGAACTTGTGCTAAATTTCACTTTCTCTGAAGACGTTGTGCGTAGACTTAGCCACCCACCACATCCCCGTCCTCTCGCAAACTTAGCAAAATAGTTTCGACAGCAGTACCTACCTACTTCAAAATAAGTTTTCACCAACATCTCGCCTGTTTACTGCACATCAGACCCCCGTATGGTATTCCAGAGCGCCAGCTCCATTCTATCTCTTATTAAACAGCAGTGCCGTCGAACATGTATCTTCTGCGAGAATGCTTTCCACCCTCTGTGAGATGTCGTTATCTTAGCGAACCCTAACCGAGTAAAACATAAAAAACGTTAGTCAAAAAAGTCCTTCCACTCACAAAAACTCTGCCTCCTCGCCCTCTGAAGTTATAAACGCTGAAGGCGAGCGACGAGCGGTGCGGGGGCTTACGACCTTATCTAGAGTGTCTTAGAGTTGGGAATGGCTCGTGTAGGTGCACGCACACCAGTGCCGCTCTGAAAGGCGAGCACACGAGCGTGGAAGCTTTAGCAAAATGAAAGCCGACTCGCTCTTAATTCACCAGCACATAGACGCGGCGTACGGACGTCGATAGAGCCACCCCGCCCGCCGCCCGCCGCCCGACCCCACGCGCCGGGCATAAATAAGGGGGGCGAACTCGGGTTAACAAGAGAGTGAGCGCCCACCCTCGCGGCAACGCTAGAAGGGAGAATTAAGGGGGCTGCGGCGAAGGACGAATTAAGGAGATGAGAGAGCACACGCTCTCTAGACGCGCCACCTCGTTCCAGCCAGGGAATTAAGGGAGACTGGAGAGTTCAGCCGTTGTCGTTTCTGCGAATAGGTACCTTTTGTACTTACTAGTTTTTGTTTTTCTACTTTTTATGGAACATAAATTAAGGCGAAATTAAAACCTATTTTATGTTCAGAGAAACGATGTTGTACTATTATTTAGAACAGGATTTCTAATGCATATAGTTTACCTATAACATAAGTCCATCAGAAAAGCTAAGTACGTAGGTAGCGGTATTTCAGATTAAAATAAAATGAAGTTGCGCGCCCATTGAATGCGCCGCCCGCCCTCGAGCTGCCTACGACCTCCGTGACGTCATTTGCTGCGTTTTCGTAGCACGTGAGCCGATCGTCACATAAATTACAAACTATATCCCACAGGAGTTAAGGTTTGTTTTCCACGAAATTGCTGGGGCTCCTTTGTCTTGCTCCGACTGGGCGAGGTAAAGCCTTTCGTATTAGTGCGGCGCAAGGTTGAGTTTAGATCGTTTCGGGTGTAATGATCTTGGGTAGAGGGTGGGTATAAATTTTCCATGGGGGCAGACGGGGCGACGTCGCGCGAGGGCGCCGCTGAGTCACGACGGCGGCGGTGCCGGCGTCGGCGGGGCACGGCGGCGGGGCGGGGGCGGGGGCGGGCGCGGGGCGCGGGGTGGCGGCCGGGGAGGGGTGCACATATTGTAAGTATCTACCACTCACATGTCACAAAGTTTTCTCCGCATCGGGAAACTTTGTTAACGTCAACCGAGCACGTGGCCTTGCCGATATTATACATAATTGGTGCACCGTCTCCCGCTCAACATGTGACTACTACGCTGATAGATTTCTTACACGTTTGTCCCGGGGAAGAAATGATTTTGACACGCAGAATTTTTTGAATTTATTTATTTATTAGCTGATTGCCTTATTGAAATTACAAGTGTTATAGTTGCTATAGCTGCCTATATTATCAGTGTTATTGAACTCGCATTAGATTAGTTTAAATAAATACTGTTATCTACTGAAATGCGTTAATATTATTCATGAAACGTGCGAAAATCTCTCGTTCTAAAGTCACCTAAATTATAAAATAACTGAAGTCATCAGAGCTAAGTCCAGCAGAATATCGAAATAATTACCAATTCTTCCAAAAATCTTTGTTTGCCACATGTTTATCGCATAATTGTGAAATAAGGGGCGAAACATAATTGCCGAGCATATCTTTGTAGTCGTGCAATCGGCTGCTTTACTTCGGACCGTCACCTTGAAGGCTGATAACACGCCAGCACAGTGATAAGAAGCGATACTGCAGTAACGATACAGTTATACCAACACCCGGCGATAATACTGAAACTCTGATTGAAACGCCGAAAATACACGATTAAATTTTTATTAAGATGGATTATGACAATATTTCCTTTCAAGAAAAGTGTTTGGGTTGATTTAATCAGATATAGGATATCAAAACAAAACAAACTACATGCCCATTCAATAATACAATTGATAAAACAGTAACATCATTAGTTATTGATAGGACGCCAGTCGTGGCTATAATTACTGTAACGATAATAGAAGTCACTTCTACAGTAAATGTCTCTAAAATCGCTTTATCTCAGTTTAAAAGGGTTTAATCTTCATCAAGGAAATTTTAATTGACATTTATCATAATTCACGACAAGGATCCGGACACCCACGACCCAATCAACGATAAACCTCTCCAGGATTGCGACCAGAAAGTACCCTCTGAAGTCACGTTTAGCATAGCGATAACGCTAAACAAAACCATCCAATGGCTTCGGGCATCTCATTAAATACGATGTTTATTTCTTTCAGCTCTCGCCAAAGAGCTCGACGTCCGCAGCGTCGTTCGAGCGGGCTCCCTCTACACTCGGCGTGAAGATCCTCCGCTGCCAATTACATTATGTACAGCGGGCGAGGGGCGCGGGCGGCTCGGGGGAGGGACGATGGCGACTTATATAAACCCCCTCCCCTCAACGGCTTGGAAACTCACAGGTTATAAAGCGCGGGAATGAGTTTTCGCGCGAAAACTTTATCGCAAAAGCGCGCGCGCTGACTAAGGAGTAAGGACGACGAGGAGCTTTTTCATAGCTAAGCCCAGTTCGGTGACATCTAGCTAAGGATTATCTATGTATAATATTCCAGTTTATTTTCATATCGCCCATCGGTAGATATATCATTAGACACGTATATGTCTACGACAAAAAGCTTCCATTCCAAAAGACTAGAAAATTGTCCCATTTGTCCCTTTCCAATAATTAACTTTGCAACTTGTTTTAGAATTCGTATTTTAAATACATTGCAACAAAATCCAGTTGAATACAGCGAGGAAACAAAAGTCAGGGGCGACCCTCCCGTAGGGCCCGCCGGGGGAACGCACAAAGACCGAATTCAGTAATGGGTCCCGGGCCCGTTAGCCCGACTTGCGGATTAGGGGCCCGCGGAACTTCGCTGTGGGAGAACGAAAGAGTTTTTATTCAACGGTACCCTTTAGAGAACAATTGAGACTGGAGAAGTTCAACGGAAATATACCCTAGATAAAGGACAGAAAAAGTAGATACAAGAAGGAATATTTCAGTGCCGTGTTGTAGTCTCACTATTTGTTCTGAGATTGATATCACACTCTAGATGTCCAGTCTTTTCTGTGTCAGCGGTTTTTGTGATCAGTTTAGATGCTTCAGGGAGCCTAGACAATATCATTAGATGCGGTCGGTCGATAAATCAATATGTTGAGGTCAATATTGGTGGACCGAGCAATGCAGGCAGGGTCGCCCGTGGCGGCGCGGCGGCCGTGCGTGCTTGCGGCGCTGCTGGCGCTAGTGCCTTTGCTGCTTTGCATAAATAATGACCGGCAGCCCCGCGCCCCGCGCGCCCAGCCCCGCGCCCGCCCCGTAGGCCTATCGATTGCGGCGGCGCGGGGCGGGCCGCATAGCCGTAATTGTCACACCGAGCGAACTGAATTTCACTCCACCCTCGCGTTATCGACCTTACAACCCCCGCATAAAACCCACTCTCCGGCGGCAAGAATTACTGATTGAATACCAAATGCGTTATAGTCCGTTCTAAGTTTGGAGGCGGTTCGTAATAGAGCCTTCGAAGAGTCTATGACAGAGCTTAATTAGACAGGCGCGCGATGGCAACGAATGGATTTTGCTTGTTTGATATTTCGGTACGAATTAAAGCGCAAATTGTTGGGACTGAATAAGGTACCTACTGAAAATGAGTGGGCTGGTGAACCGTACTGATGTCAGCCTTCGGGCGGGCGTGAACGCGCACTCGGCCCGCTGTTTGCACGACATATTAGCATCTGGTCGCCGTCGCCGACTGCGATCATACATCAACAAGACGAGACGATCAAACGCAAAAATTTGAATAGGTATTTGAATAAATCAAGGATGAAAAGATTCGTGGATTGGAGTGCTACACTCTGGTAGAGTTGGCTGGCCGTGCGCGCCGGCCGCGAGGGAGAGTCGCAGGCGGACACCCGACACGCACGCCACTCGCACGCAGATAACAATAATTCCGTACCGTTTCGCGCGACAGAGCGTGCGACGTCGCATCGTAGTATTAATAGTCGTCGTCTAGGCGAGCTCCGTTTTTTAGCGCACCAGCAACGACGAAAGTATGGAGAAAGTGGCGCGTTGTCGTCACACACACACGCGTGCCGTACGCGCGGCGCTGGCGGTGGGACACGACGTGACAGCGCGAGCCGCTCTCTGTGCTCGATACCCGACGTCTTGCTACACGCGGTTGCAACACCCGCACTCCGTATGAGAAATACGCCGTCGAGCCGAGCGATACGCGGCGCCCCCTCTCGACACGTTCACTTACTCAACACGAGAAAAAACGCCTTCGAATAGTCCACACAGCTCGCACTGAAAGTTGAGTAGATAAAACGTGGACGCGACGAAGGATTATGGGCGTTCCCAATCTCCTGATAATTGGTTCTTATACGGGCACAGTTATTGAATGCGGGCCACTATCACTCGCTCGGAGGTCGGAGAGTTGCGTTGACGCTGAACGCGAAATAATGCCTCGTAAAAGGGGGCACCTGTTTCAGTAGGAGCCGAACAAAGGACCGGTCGTCTCGCAAACACGATTCTTTATTGCGGTCCGTTGCAGTTGTCATTGACGATTGGTTACAAGCGAAAATCGCCTTTGTTAGCGGTACATGACATAACCCGAGCTCGTGCCCACGCGATCGCGGTGAGCTGTGTGGGCATAATAGTGAAAACAAATAAAGATAGAAGAATCATTGATATGAGAGAGACGAAACAAAGTGTCGCACGCGCGTCAATGTAATACAATCGGAACTAGATTAAACCGAGATCAAACGCTGTTCATTCATAATCTGATCACGGCGGTGGTAACCGTAGTAAGTTTGTAGAGCTTTAGTTTAGCGGTTAGTCGGCTTAACCGTCGGTCGGAGCGGGCCGCGCCGCCCGCGGCGAACAATTAATTAAATAAGTGCAAGATGAAAAGGAAAACCGGCGATCAGCTGATCTGTGATTGATGCGCGTATCGCATCGCACCCCGCTGCACGCACTTCACTCTGAACCGGTTTAGGACCGTTATTATTAAAAATCTTGTCGTGTTTATTTACGATTCGTTGTCGATTATATCATGTATCAATTAAGGTTCAGTGGGCCTCACACGCGGCTTCGTCTTGTCATCCGTGTTTTTCAATTCCCGCTGATCGGCAACAAATTCTTGGAAACGAATGGAAATTTCATATTGATAGAAACATGAAAGAAACGTTTGTGTGGGCTTAAAATCTGAACCCTAGAAACTGATATTAATGTATGTGATTAGAAGAGAACGTCGCGCGTAAACAAAGCAATGACCTTACTGTGTCGTGAAAAGTCTGAAAATTGAAAGAAAATTCGTTATAAAAAAAGCATATCTGCAAAACTTTATCAGGTTTTTTTTAATGGCAAAAAGACCCGTGAGTGGTGACGTCACGGGCCCGAGCTCGCCGGGGGGCTAAAGGAGATTAGGAGTGCGGGGGTGGCGGCTTGCGGGGGCGAATCCTCGTCACCGCGCCCCTACCACACGAACTCGACTCGAAATCGAACCAAAGGGTTGACCAAATTAAGCCACTCGCAAAGAAACATTATCTAGGTGTCTAAACGAAATATATTTATTTCTTATTGAAACAGGACCTTCTTTTATCTGGAAATATGTGTCGCATCTAATAAAGTCTTATTTTGACCAATTGGCAACAAGAAGATTTTACGTAAGTCAACACTATACCAATATTGTAATATCAACGGTCACAAAATAATGGTAGTGCTGAACCAGGCTTATATTGATTATGGCAATTATCAAACAAAATGTGTACCTACAGCTTTAGTGTGCGATCATTTACGAACAATAGTAGATAAATTTTACATCTAGATCTAATAAAGAGACTAAATAAGTGATTATCGGTAATATCCGAGAAGAAGTCGAATTTCGTAAAACATTCGAGTTATAAATGGTAGTAGAGATCAAAGAGACACGCGAGGGTGGGCAGAGGGTTGCCTCCCGACGCCGCCCGACGGGGAAATATGGTGAACACACACCCAGAGCTACATTACTGTAATTATCCAATTATTATTAAATAAAAAATATATGACCATGCATTTCATTACATAGAGATATTAGGTTAGTGACACTATTGCCGAGATAATGCCGCGGAATTATGTAGATATCTAATTGTTATCGCTATTACTTAATAGATTTTCCAATAATAATACGTATTGGTACGTCTATGTACTAGGTTAAAGTATCAGTATTTTTTTCCTATTTTCGTTATATTATCAAAAATTTCCTACTAAACTGTTTGTAATCTCACAGCTAGTAGTGGAATTCCTAGCTAATTAGTGTACTAAAACGTTGGCCGTCCGCCGCAGCAGCGTTTTATTTCGCTAGCATCGTAAAAATCAACTCTTGGGGATTTACGAGTACCCACCTATGGGAAGGTAAGCAGGTTGATTTATTAGTTGTTTTATATCAGCATGTGAATAGGTATAGTGTTTAGGTAAGTATGGTATATAAGTATAAAGTAAATAGATAAAGTGAACGATAAACGATATGGAAATAAATTTATCAATTTATATTTAAAAGATCTCGTAGCAAATAAAAAACGCGTTGAAATCTTTTCAACGAACCCCTAGCTGAAAGGATATAAACGCGTTAATTAACCCTTTTTTCACGGAATACTGAGAATGGATGCCCTAGTTATTAACCATTGCGGGATAAAATAGACACAGATGAAGACGTTGATATTATCATATAGCTATTTGTATTGTGTTATTTCCTAAAATGCTTAAATTACGAATACCTAGTGGACATAGATACATTCCTTTTAAAATTGTTTAGACTAAACAACGTTTTCAATAAGTAACAATTCCATATGGAGTGAGCTGAACTAATAAATCTTTAGATAAAGAAGAACAGGGCTGGAGCAGCAGGCAGCCTCCCCTCTGCGGCTGATTACGAGCGGGCTGCGAAATAAGAATGAATTTTTAATGAGCTCGCCTCCCGCGCCGCGCTCGCACTCCTCGCGATACGCACTTAGGAGATTAGTCCCAGGAGCGAAGCTGGAAACTTCGGACCGTAGACAGCCTAAAAGGAATATCTTGTTTTGCTGATATACTTAAGTGTTGACCCATTCGATTGAGACATTTGAACTATTACAAATGAAATTGCTGCCTGACCTAAACGAGCGACAAAAGAAGCTTGTAGACATGACAAAAAGAAAATTATAAGTCACGATGGAGTTAAATGACTATCCTATATGACAATAAAATAAATTAAAGTAACGTAAACAAAACTAAGTTGTGTTAGATTTGTAAAGGGATACCCCATTTATCGCAAAAATATGTCTCGTCGTGATCCGGCCGCATTGTGTAATCGTTACATCTGTTACAGGTAGCCCATAAACGCAAACGAGCCATAAAACAATAAAATGATAAGACGTCGACCCCGCAAAACAATAACAATGTAAATAGAGTTTTATAGTGTAAACAAAAAGTGTAATAAATGTGTTACGTAGGCGCCTCCGCGTCAGGGGAGCGTACGTCACGGGGCGACGTCACGGCCGGAAGTCCGACTAGATATATTTACTGTGGCCGTGCAGCGGCCGGGCGGGTTCAATGTCGACTATCTATCGGCCATCAATCAGCGCCCAACGCCCGCTACCAACGGACGCGACCGCGATCTCCCACTAACTCGAACTCGACCATCAGCACCCCGATACAATACCTATTATACACTAATATTCCAAATTTTAGTCCCGATTCTCTATACTGCTGTGTGTTAACTAAATCATAATATGTTGAAAAAGCAACATTGATTTACATTTCATTACAAATCACTGCAGTAAGGAATTGGGTCAAAAATCAATCATCATTTTTAAATTCGCTCGAAATCATCTGTTATAATTATAAATAGTCGAACGTCACGAGGCGATGATTAATAGTTTGTTATGATAGTATTGTACAGTAATCCACCTGTCTTCGCTCGTAGATATGAATCGAATCAATTAACACGGTCGATCGGGCGGTACATTATCATTTTCATTCATGGATTGATAGAAGTGTAATTGAATATTGGAACACGTCGATACAGATTGTGCGTGACCGGGTGCAGCGGGCCGCGTCCCGTCCCGGTGCGAGGCCGGCGGTGTTTACAAAGCTCCGCGGCCCGCGGCCACTTGTCACCGGCTCCTCGGTCGACGAACACGTGTCTACGCAAATAATAGCAGGCCCTCAGTTGACATTGTCCCACTTAGAACGACCGCCCGCCCGTCTAGACTTGAGATACGATCGTCGAACGCGTTGTTAACATTTCGCATTCGAAACGACGCGAGGCACACGATCATTCTAATTCACTCTATCCTTAACTGTAATCATTGATTACAGAAGATGCAATGTCAGACGAGATGAGATATTCTTACATTTCGAAGACTGCACCCTCGTGTAAGCGGTGCCCTACAGGGTGGGAACGAGGGGTGCATGCATTGGGGTGGCGGCGCCCCTCGCCCGCCCGGGTGCACTGTAGGCGCGTAGTAACTGCAATAACGGAGCAGTGAAAGTGTCGCGGGGCGCTTCAACCGTCAATGGGTGAAGACTTACTCCCTTCGCCCCTCCGTCTTGTACTCAAACTTACTATAACTAATAGTACGAACTTCCCTGTGTCATTCGCCTCTCACATGTTTGTTATCATCTCCAAAACAACATCTTCCTGTTAATGCCTATTTAGAAGGCAGGTTACATTTTTCGATTGATGAGCTTCAAAGAGTTATTCGAAGTGTTTTGCTGCGGTTAAAATTGAACCATGTCTTATGGTTTAGATTAGAAAAACATTCCTGTTGAGATTTCGTATTAGATCTAAAATAAAACAGTGAAAGAGTAATTGCAAATCTGGACGTCGATAGCAAACTTTTCTTTTGGTAGCACTTTTCAGAAATAAGCATTAATTGGAACTTCTTCCATCTTCTTGATCATGTTATACTAGTAGTAGACTATTCCGTGTTAGGTTGCAATGCGTGTACACATGTCGGCGTCGTTCGATGGATTGCGGATTGCGGCACATCGATCGAGTATGTAAAGCGTCCGCTTGCGACAAGCAAAAACAAACGAACGAGCGGAACGAGTGCGTCGTCATTATCTCGAGACATGAATGAAACGGAACGTAAATTGAAATGTATCGCGTGCCATAATCCGCGTGCATTAATCTCACTCAAACGATGGTTGCGTAACCGAGACAACAAACGGCTCAAGTTCATTGATCCACTTAATGTCCGCGCTAAATGTGTCGTTCTTGTTGAATGTCAAAACATTGTTACATAATTATCGGCGTGTACGCGACGCGTGCGCAGCCCGGCAGCGGTGTGCTGCGCCTACGCCCGTGCCGATGCCGCCGCGTCCGTCCGGCCCGGCCACTTCCGAGTCGCGATCGCCGATCACCCGCCATACGTCACCATGTTTATTTATGAGCTTATGATTATAAAATGACGTTTACAACATTCTGATATCGTTGACCGGTTGCGGTATAATAATAACATTCATTCATTCATAAGTGATTAATGGTTACTACCTACGAAATAGATTTGTAGTAGTATTTAATAAAGCTATTATCATAATTATAAACAAGATTTTACGCTACTTGCCGCCGTAGTAAAATACTATTTACAAACATTCGGAGCCGCATCAAAATTACGACTTTGTTTAACATTTACTTACATTTTCTTTCACGGATCAAGTTTTTTGCCGGCTCCGCCTATACTTACGAGGGATCTGTCTACTAAAACTTTACGACTGGCATAAACTTTACTAACCTATCCGTAAGAATTGTATGGTAAAGTACGTACCAATGTTTCAATTTACTACCCCGTTATTATTATGACACTAAAACAATAATAGCTATGTTAGTTACGACTGTGATTTACTCACGATTTACAGTTTCGTTATTCGCGATCTGAATCGTTCACACACGGCACGACTCACGCACGCCGGATTCGTTACTATGTGCAAAACCTTAAGAGTTATTTACTTGTTTAACTTTCGCCGCGTTCCGAACTTGACCGTCAAAACAAGATTGTAATAAAAACATCACTCTTGTACAATGACGTGAATTTACATAAATTATTGGCGGCGCGGCGTCTCGGCGCTCCGCGGGCGCCCGCCCGTTTACCCAGATGCAATGTTTACATAGGCACCGCACGAAAGTGGAGGGTTCAACGACTCATATATTGTTTTATTGCCAGACGTAATTGGGTCGCGGTGCGACATTGAGGCCATGGGAAATATATTTAGAGCATGGAAGCATGAGACACACGACTAATGCCAAACATTCATATCTATCCTCTTGATCTCGGTTTTCTTTGTATATTTTCGACAAACACAGCGGCCACGAATTTTTAAATTTTAATACAATTAAAAAAGAATATCAACAAAAGACGAAAAATGTACACGTTTATCGCTCCGTATCGAAATAATTTAAGACGATACAAGAAAAAAATGAATTTTAGTTTCGGGGTGTGGCTAGCGTCGCGTGAGCTGCCGAAGGATATATCCCTCTCGCTTAGCTAGGACGGAACAGCTATGGAGTAGACTATAGTATAGTTATTTTTTGAAGGAACAATATTGTTTAATTCGTACAATTAAAATAATATGTCCCAGTGCACCTTTTAAAATAGATGAAATGGATGAAAATATTCAAATATATTTTTTTCGTTTTATATGGGATTTTTATGTCGAGTGTATTTGAAAAAAATAATTTAATTTCTATGTTGTTTTTATTGCTGAAGACAAAGTAAGTCAAAAGAAGACAAACGATACCTACAATATGCTGATAGATACGTATAACAATATTTCGATCGTATAATAGCCTATAACCAGCGGACGATCCAGACGCGTCCAACGATATCTCATTAGTCAAATTATTATGATAAAAATAGTTTGGACGTTATACGGGAGCAGATGAACATACATACATATCGGTCAAAATCATAACCCTCCGCCCACCGTAGTCGGGTAAAAATGTACATACTCTGTGTCAGTGACTGACTGCCGGATATGAGTATCTTTTTCATGTTTCGTAGGCAAAGGAATACTTTGGTACTTAACTTCGATGCCGATCATGAAGTCATCAGCGGTGTCATAATATTTTTTTTTACCATATTTAATTTATTTTTTAATTTAATTTTCAGTTTTTATTAATTTTATTGATTTAACCATGCATTTATTTATTGTTTATCTTTTTATCATTATTTTTTTATCTATCAAAATCACCCTTAGACTGGTTACCGCCACAGGTGACAAGAGGGCTGGCTCTTTCCTTGCTCAAAAAATTCGCTTGACAACAGGAACAGCTTGAATACAGGGAGGACATGCAGCCAGTATCCCACGCGGACGGTATTTGTTTAATTAGGGGTAGGTTTTTATTTTATTGTATTTTATTTTAATTTATGTTATATTATATTGTATTTTAATGATAAAACATGAAAAATAAAAAATATTTTTTTATTTTTTTTAATTTAATTTTACTTTTATTTATTGTTTTATATTTATTGTGAAATTATAATAATTTTAATAATCAATATTGGACTATGTCTGAAACAAATACATTGAATTGAATAATTTAAATACAAAAATTATCACATTAACTCGTTAAATCACGGTTTACACCCGCTAGAACGAAAAAGATCCTAACATGGTAGGTAGGACCTGAGGGTTGGCCAGTTAATTACTTAAAATACACTATATTTATTTCAAGAAAACATTCATAAGATCTGAAGGCGTCGGACTCGCACATAAAGGGTTCCGTACCACCGTAGAATAAACACATCAAAAATATCAAGTTTGAGACTTGATATTTATTTTTAAATGTTATTATATTTTTAGTATTTGTTCTGCACCGGCAACAGAAATACACATTCAGTGAAAATTTCAACTCTCTACCTGTTACGGTTCGTGAGATACAGCCCGCGCTGACAGACGGACAGACAGACAGACGGACAGCGTAGGCCTAGTAATAGGGTCCCGTTAGCACCCTTTGGAACCCTAAAAAGTAGCCTATGTTCTCCGCCAAGACCCAGTCTATCTCCATACCAAAATTCATCAACATTGGTTCAGCGGTTTAGCCGTGAAAAGGTAACAGACAGAGTTACTTTCGTTTATAATATAATAGATTGAATAGGACGGACAAACATTTTCCTATCCATATCTGTAATGTTATTTTTTACGATAATTTATTGATGTATGATATATTTATTACTTGCCCATCCATACCTACAACAAACGCAATAAAGCGACTCCATTGTTTTGACAAGCAATGTATTCCCACTGTCGGCCCAAGACCATGCTGCAAGTATATAACAGTAAGCGAAATAGGGAGTTTTTACAGAAATGACACGAATAACTATGAAATGACAAGAGATGACACAAAATGACAAGAGATGACACAAAATGACAAGAGATGAAAAGAAATTACACAAGACAAGGAAAAGCAAACGAAAATCACGCTGCAGTGCAGGTCGTAGGTTCGATTCCTGCCCAGGACATGCATTTGTGTGCATGAACATGTCCGCATGTCCCGAGTCTAGGTGTAATTAAGTGTATATTTAGTTTGTATTTACAAACAAAAAGTAGTATATGTAGTAATATCAGTTATCTGGTTTCCATAGTAGTTTTGCTCCATAGTCCTCTGCTTAGTTTGGGATCAGGTAGTCATGTGTAAAAGAATTTCCAAGGATATTTATTTATTTATCATAGGCGTCGGCGGACTGTAAATACTGTACTGTACCTGTAATGTGGCACGACCGTAATATTTTTTCGTAATATTTTTTAAAAAATCCTTCACAGGTCCGACGTCGAACAAGTCCGAGCGGACACTGACAATACAAAGTTAGAGAGAGACATGGTTAGTTCAAGTACTTAAAATGTGAGATGGCGATATTGTGCGCGCGCTCGGAAATAAACAACGTAAGCGCCAAACCACATTTACTTGAATTAAAAAAAAAACTACTTCATGAATTAAAATATGGTTGAAGGGTAGTTTAGATATCATTATTTGCTATGTTTTAGAAATAATTTCGTGATCTAAATCGTAAAAACATCGTGGTAGCAAGGAAAATTGTAAATAATTAGAGCTCATTTCATAAATTTTTTTTATCGAGAAAATTTCATCAAATCGTGATTTGGATTTAAAGATACTCAAGATAATATAGTCAAAAATCATACATCTAAATATAAGATTCCTAGTCCACATACTTACTTAAAGAAAAAGTAGAATAGAAAATCAACCAAATTTCGAACCCTCCTCTTAATGTCGATAAGATTACATTATGATCACGCTTCATACCGAATCAACCGCTAAACGACGTTCCTCAAACTACCTAATCTGGCGTTTTTTGTATCAGATTATAAATACCTCGACGCTTTTTCTACGATGCTATTATTACAATGTAAATAAAAATAGTACGCACGAGTCACGTCGTGTCAATGCATCTTCAAAATTACAATGATTTATTGAACAAAAAGCGTAAACAAGCTGCACCCGGCAACCGATACAACTGTAATAAAATAACTGTCGGCTTTGAATTCGGTGCACCTGACATTCGCATACATTTTTTCTAAACAGGTGTTACCTCGTCATTCAGAGCGCGTGTCGATGCCCTATATTATTGTCTTTCAAGTTCATTGAGTCACACAATGGGCATATAATTGGTCGTTAGCGTATGTCAAAACACGTCGGCGCGGCTCATAATGCTTTACATAATTAGGCTCGTTTGCATAAGCGATTATTATGCGTGTCTTCGCCGATGACGTCGGCACCGCTATGGCTAATTCATTCATTTGTTTATGAGTTTACTATTACTTTTACTCCACGTGGTTGATTGTTTACAATGCGAGCGTGAATTTGACGGCAAATGTGTAATAAAGCTGTTATTATTACGCGGAGCGCTTAAGGAGTTCATTGTGACGTTGATTCATAATGTTCCGGTGATAGGCGTTTGTTTACAAAAAAATGATTATTTATCGTACGTGGAGTGAGACGAAATTGCTCCGGGCCATCGTAATGAAGATATAAAAACCTGAACTGAAACGTTTATTCTTGTTCTAGTGTCTCATTTCGGCAAACAAGCGGAAGCTCATCTGAAGCTAAAATTCCAGGATATTTTAAGAAAAGATCTCCACAAAAACTTTCGTTAATCAAATCCCGAAAACATTCAATGTCGAATGAGACAGCAGTGCAGTAACCTGCACCGACAAGCATCAAGCCGGGGAAGGAAAATATCTAAAGAAAATGGAGGAGAATTCTCGACGAGTTACGCTGATGAGGTTTCTGAACAAAGCGTCAGAACTGACGAACTTCCGTCCTTATAGCATAGTCTGAAGACTTGTTTTAACGTCTCAGAGCTTGGTAACTAGAATAATAATCCCAGCGTGTTAACTGGACAGTCGGTGAAAACTATTTAACAGAAATAATCATCTAGGTCTATATTCAATAACATTGCCAGTTATTGCTAAGTGTGCTGTTAAATTCTTTTGCCACTACCGAACGAACCGCACCTTTGAAGCCGACGGCCGTGGTTTGATAGATTTAATTTATTTCTGTTTCGACTTTTTAGACTTCTGTATGTATAACTGCTTATACTATTTGGCACAGCACTTGTCACTCCACATATTCACTTCTAAGCATATTATTCAAACGTTTAACTTGGCCTGATATCGAGTCCCTTCAAACCCTTTTTCACTATCGATGCTCCGTCACGGTGACTCGGCAGTTTCTGCGTGTCTTCTAATCTATAGTTTTTATGAAACAGCAGGTTCAGATCGTTCACTTGCAGCCGGGGTTAATAACACCGTAATGTTGTGTGAAACGAACCATTATTTATTATGGTAATGTGTGACGTCGCGAAACTCTGTATAAAGATATTAGCGGCCAGACGTTTTTATTATGATTTTGATTATGTCATGTGTGATAAATGTTGTTGATACTTATGTAATACACATGTGATTATATTGTAAATAACTTAACTCAAAGATAATAAAGTATGTTAATCTAATTAATATAAGGCATTGAACTTGTAACAATTTTATGGATTGAGTTATCCTTGAAATACTTACGGTATTACTACAAAAAAGTTAAACACGTTTTGAACGCGTGTCTAGTCAAATTTTGACATAACTCGTGTTCATCTCGGGTTTAACTGTTTGTAATAACACTGTATGTGGAATATGGAAATGATTCGATAATGGACCAGAAAACGAATAATGTTAAGCTTTATGAAATATTCACGTTAATTTTGTTTTAACCAAGTCAAAGTGGAGCCTGGTTGATCAGAGTTAAAAAAACAGTTATAAACTTATAATATTGAACTTTATCTGTACAGAAGTAAGGATAGAAGTCGTTTGATAGTTTGCGATGAACTCTATAACTGCATAAGGGTAGTTCGCGCATAGTTCCTTGCTTGCACGTGACTGCAACAAGTCGCATTCCATCCCGGCTCCCTCCCCCACCCCCACCTAGGCCTACTGCGTGAACTATGCACAACAATACTTTGTGTGGGTACTTCATTTTTTTTCAGCAGCATATTGAAGTTATTAATCAATTGCAATTTAATTGAATTTATGTTTATAAATAGACACGCATTCTTTAAGTATTTAGAACGAGATTACACGTGTAATATATTCGTTTTGGCTAGTTTTTAGGAAGTACCTCTTATTTTGTTCTTTTCCCAAAGAAGAAATATCTGGACATTTCATCTACGTGAAGTTTAGATCTAATATAGATCCTAACAAAGCTTTTTATGATTGATGTATTTTAGAGGGATTGGTCTTTCTATAGTTTTAAAGTTACGCGGAAGGACATTGATGACCTCACAATATTGAGGACTTCCGGCCGTTTGCAAGGTTGAACACAATATCCACCTAAGGTTGCTCAATTCATGGATATCTAAAAAGAGCTTAATAAAAAAATATCTAAGCAGAGTGGAGTCCAATGACCAATGGCGATTCTAGGAGTAAATCTCAATAAGTAGAGTGGAGGAGGCGCATTGGGCTGCTGCTGGGCGGGGCGCCCTAGCCGTCGCCATGGCAACGCGCCCCTAGCCGCGCCGTTCGGATACCAGGAAAACCCACCAACCTCACATGACAACCCTATTCGCTACTCATTAATGTTTAGAATTTAAAGGGTAAAATATAATAACCTAAATGAGTAATACTAATTGCTACCTAAGTTTAATTGTTTATAACAACAACTGCTAGTCAATTCATCGCGCAAAGACGCCAAATCGCAAAAGAGTCAAGCGATATCTCAGCAATATAGAAAGTAAAGTGCGTTCGTTCGCGCAGAGCTACGAGTCGAGCCAACTCAACGTTCGGCGATAATTAATGTGGAGTCAGTCCAGTCGCGCCAACCTCGACTCGCACAAAAAACCCGCTCCGACACAAAAACACCCGTCGCCGGAGCGAGACCGCGCTATGCGCCAGAGCGGGACGGCGATAGCTACGTATTTCTGTGAGGAGTTCTCGTTCGCCTCGGGCGTCGCGCAGTTATCGAGATATGCCGCGCTTTGATTTAAAACTCCGTCGAATGCGCCCTTCTATCTATCACATGGCGTTTGACAGGTCGCCGGAAACGCGCCGACCTGTCAGATTCGAAAAAAAGGCGCGCATCTCTTTTTAATATTTTTAATTAGGTTCAAGCGTAGGTTATTGGATGAAAAGTTAGGCAATAACTATAACACGATGAAGGCAACGTTTCTGTGTTGCACAATGTTACTTGCGATGGACATTTTCAGAATAATAACGAAAACAATTTATAAAAGACCATAGATATGAATGTATGTACCTTTTTCGATGCGTTTACAAATGATCTGTTGAAGGTAGGGAGACAAAGATTTTTTTGAAAATGAAAGCCAAATGTCCATCAATCTATATCATTTGAAATAGGTAATGCAAATAATGACTCGTAACTTTAATAAGTTACTCATAAAATATATTTATTATTATTTGTGTCACCATTGCATACCCAGTATCTAGTTTTCTATTAAAAATATTTCAGATGATCTACCGACACAATTATAAATGTCATAGCGTTATACAATTGTCTTAGAATAATTTTGGGTGAACTAACTTAGAATTTTAAAAATACTAACTCATTTATGTTGACCAGATTTCGAGTTTCAATACAACCATAAACTTGGTAAAGTAACAAAAGTGTGGACTTAACGAATGGGAACACATGTCGGTGATAACATAAAAAATCCTCACGGAACACATTTAACAAGGGTCGTTTGAATCATCACTTACCTGGAAATCACTCCACATCTTCATGGGGATACACCATAGTTCCGATACGAAAACATCACACGATCACGATAACGAACTGTCAAATGTCACAGCAAGGCGTCACTGTCACTAGCGAGCAGGGTGGAGGCCGAGCGCAGACTGAGCGGACAGGCGAGGCGGCGGCACATACGCCGTTCGGTTTCTGAACGCGCGCTCGGCGGGCGTCGGCCGCGCTCGGGGGAGCTCGTTCGGCCGCAGCGCCCACCTGCGACTCGCTTCCACGAACAACAAAACCGAGCCGAGGCTCGTATACTGCCTGCGATGCCTTCTATCTACCCGAATACCCGCTCGCTGACCGCTGGAAATACCCAAGTTTTCAGACTATCTGCTCGCTCAGTAAATTATTTAATTTACATAGCGTGCAGTTCAAAATATGGATTTATTCAATATTATGCACTTCTTACATTTTCTCCGAGTGTAAATGAGAGATTATAATGTTTTAATATTACTGCATTTCTATTTTTTCTACTTCGAAATGCGTAGAATACGTCAGACTAACCCTAAGAAACGCGTAGCGATACGATATCACTCGTACGTACCCACTTGATAACGACGCGGAGTAGTTATTGAAATCTGAATCATACCGCTCGCACATAAAGATCTCAAGTTTTCAGCTAACTGATAACAGAAAGTGACAAATAAAAAAGCTTTCCGAACAAAGTTTTGAGTGCGCCGCGCTACGACCCGCGTAGCAGGAAGTTCGTAGCAGTAAAACTTCGTAGCGCTCTCGTAGCGTGAAAGTTTTGATTTCAACGATTTGCGTTGCGGCGAAGAGAGGGCCGCGAGGCCGCACTAGCTCTGCGACCCTGCACCCTCTACCATGAACCGACTCTACCCGATACAGCTGCTGAGTAAACGCAATCGCGCGGCATACACTGCCGCGTAGCCAGTGAACGCGCTCTGGCTTCACTTCAATGATGAAGCAATATATACGCAAGCGCAATCAATCGCTCCACTACTCGGTTCTCAGATTTATCTGTTCGTTTATATCTCACGAGAGCGCGCCACTTGGCTGTCGACCGACTACGCCCTTACCGTGTTTAGGTACGTTTTGCAAATCACCTCATGATAAAAGAATGTCGAGCGTGTTTCGTTCCATTCCTCGTGCAATACAGCCAGTTTGACGACGCCAGTCTTACATAGCAGCAATGGGGCGTGTGCCGATCGATAATTTTGCTAGTTGGTAGAGACAAATCCGGGCCGCGGGGAAAATCGTTCGGCGGGAATTTCGAGTAAAATGTTGATAGTATTTGCTGTTTGTAAACAAAAAAAATATTTAAACAAGATGTTACCAGAAAATTTAATCATAGATAGATGCCGTATTACACTTGTCCTATAAAGAAAACCTAGTCATATAAGAATATGAATACTTAAAATCTTAAATATAGTTCTGCCAGTACTATCGCGGAATGTTGCGAAGTCGGTCAAACATGATGAATAACTTTGTTACACTGCTATAGATTGGCCGCATGTAAAAATTAGGACATATTAGGAATTTTATGAAAATAATACTATATAAATGAAATAACAAAATAATTAAATAATATTAATAATACGTGTTACCCATGTCCCCACGCAAGGCTTCCAACGGTATAGCCCGAGTGGAATAAAAGAGAAACATAGTACTTGATAATAATACTCGATATAGGAATTAAAACAGTGAAATAAAATGTGAGGTGTGGTGTTGTGGCAGTGTCCGCATCACGGTGACCGGCACTTCTGACCCGAGCCGAGTGAGCGAACAAATCACTTTATTTCGCACACCACACCTCATGCACTTTTTGTGCATGAATATGCAGCATTTTATCCTGTTCCTTTATCAAGTCTTCAGGTAAGCGCCGACCGACATTATAACCTTGATCTTGATGCATAACTTGTGAAAGGAAAAAATATAAGAAAAACGTTTTCATGGTGTAATTTTTTTATTTCCGACACAATGCAATGTAAGGTGCAGAGATTTCTGACGAGGAAAAAGTATTTCGTGGTGTGTGAGTCTAGAATCTCTGTCTGTGACATCATAACTTTGCAACAGATGAACCTGATTTCCACGATTTATTTTGTTTGATAGCCAGTTTCGATTACAGTTCGCCTAAAGTTACAAGATTTAGGGATCAGTTTTTTTTAAAGAGTTAAGGGCCACCGCAGACTTGCAACTTTTAGCATCGGCGATCGGCGATTTTGATGCTGCGTCTCGATTGAAGAAACGCGACGCAGCATCGATACGTCACAAAATCGCCGGTCGCCGATGCTAAAAGTAGCAAGTCTGCGGAGGCCCTAAGATATTTGGAACAATAATAGCTTCTTCTAAAGTTGAATAAAACTACTTCTTGTCTTTATCATTTTAAGCACCATTGCCAAAAAAACCTTTCGACCCAAGCCAGCCTTTAAGCTAAGTACAGTATTTAAAGTTTACTTATTTAATTCATGTAGCGGACGGTTAGATGGAAAGCCTACAAATTTAATTCAGTTCCAGAAGGCAACAAGGGTTATTTTGTAGTGCAAGGTGTGCAAAACGGTGACTGTCGCTCGACATGTGACATGCGCAGGCGCCTCGCTGGTGCACTCGGCGCGCGCGACGCGACGCCAGCACCGCAGTACGCAAGGCCTGCAGTTTTACATCATACTATTGTAGCCAGCTCACGAATATTTAATTCAGGACACTATAACAAAAACATGTCCAACTTAATATTACATTAAAATATAAAGAACTAAAAGTCGTAGGCTGAATTGTATTTCAATTTCTTATAATAAGCTGTGATAAAAACAGATATTTATTATAGTCTTCTTCTTATCGTATGGTAAGTGGCCAACCTGGTGTCAGAGTTGTTTAAGCCGCCCGAAGGCCACTGACATGCCATGGCATGGCATAAAATGAAAGTAAGTAGATCACTTAAGAACAATGTTATATCCATTGTTTAAAATATTGTACAGTGAACAAAATACAACCATCTGGTGCACTTCCTCTGACGTATCTGCCATGTATTGGGCCATTATAATGTGCTTCTCCAGCTCGTGACCAGCGCATAACAGTGACATTTGAAAGAGCTCCGCAATGGTCGTGAACCTCAGAATTGAGGAAACGAGGAAGAAAAATGGATCTGTCCACCAAAACTTATAAATACTGGATATCCTAAACGAGTGACGGCAGTCAAAAGCTGACGCCTCATTGGGTGTCAGTTTGCCTTTACTGCAGCGTCGGCAAACTGATCCAGTAGGTATGATTTATGTAACCAATATGGAGCAGGTTGTTTTATAATTAAATAAATTGCATAATGGTTGCTATTGGATATTTGTGGTTAAACTAAACTAAACTAAATGTATATTCAATGTATTATGTTGTCATTTTCTTGGTCGCGGTCAATATTCGAAACCTGTATATTTTTGCCATTGTTTAGTTTTTTAAGTAATCTTAAGACATACTTTATATAACTACGCAATGCGCTACGCTACGCTTGAAGGTGGTAGAGCCAAGCTGTAGCCAATTGACTGCAGCTCATATACGGGCTGGCTTGAGTCGCAAGCAAGCAGGAAAACTGAAACCAATAGGTAGATAGCCTCTATGTTAGCGTCATATCAATCGAATCACATTTTAAGATCACCACCCTCTCACGGAAGATCGGTGTAAATCAGCTATTACAGCTGCGTTTCGTACGATGAGTGAGAGAGCCGGAAGATAAATAATAGTAAGGAATAGTACCTAGTAAGGAATAGTACCTAGTAGAACGGTAGCTGTGTGTAGAATTGGTTTCGTTCTAATATATTTTTGTATGGTATAGCCCATGGACCAATTACTAAGGGGACTGGGTCTAAGCAACTCGGCCGAGTGGTCGGCCGAGTACTAACATCGACATAAACCGAAGCGAGTAGTTCAGCTATTTACCGGGAGATAGATGTCACTCATCCCGGGAAAATGACCACGCGTTGTTTCATAGAGATATCTACTAAGAACGTCTCTTCTAATTAAAATCTCTATGGTATAGCCTCCTGGTTTTCTAATTCCTCATTTGGGGTTCCGTGTGTTCAGTGAAAATGTACATAAACTCAATGCAATAAAGTTATTTATAGAACTTTCAGATAATCTTAAAAAGTCCGTGTAAAAATATATGGAATGGTACCCGTACCTACAACAAAAAACCATATCACTTCATGGCGTTTTAACCACTGTGCTGTATAATAATAGGCGTCGTTTTCCTGTCATGGCGGTTACAGTGCGTCATCGCCATTGTTATAGGAATTATGTTTTCAGTCGCTGTGGTTGTACTGTCAGGGTAAAGGTTAAAATTACCCACTTCGATACCTTTTGAGCAGTTACTATTAATTTCCTAGATTTCATGAAAGTTGATAAGTTGTTTCTTTTTACTTTAAGTCAGGCAGTCAGGATGACATCTAATCTTGGCTAGTGGGTACACATGGCAATCGCAAGAATTAGTAATAAGTCAAATAAGGGGTATCCAGAAGTATCCTGTAAGTAAACCGATTCCCATAGGGTAAAACCATTGTGGTAATGCTTGATGGGAAAAACAGGTCAGGAATAACTATTACAAGAACCATGAAATGACACACATGAAAATTAATTTATAAATTTTGCCAGACGCACACAGAAGATAGTCTCAAACTAAGCAGCACTTGTGTTATGGCATCTGATGGACCAATTAATTTCCAATTAATTTGTCATCATGCTAAAATGGCTATAACACTTGTTGGAATAGACGGGACTAAAACGAATTGCTTGAAAGGTAGACGCATAGCAGTACCTAGCAGTTGGTTGATACAGGCTAGCAGGAGAAGAAAAACAAGATGGAGAATTTGGCCCTTTCGACATTGAACTCAACCATGAGACGTCAATTGCTGCGGGTAGACCACACCGAGGAGACGACCTTATAAGTACGAGGTCAGACGTCAGAAATGATTGCTCGGGCGAAGTTGCTGGCATAGTCTGAACGCGCCCCAGGCTTAGAAGGAATTTGAGTCAGAACGCTAACAGAAAGCTGTCAGAAGACAGTTTATACCTGCGGCACGTTATTGGCCGGTTTGACATGTGGGAGGGGGAAAGGATGAACCTTATTATAACGGAATAAAATTCTTTTTCGCATACATTTTTTGACATTCTTATTTTTTAAAACGGCCAGTCTTATTTCGTTATAATAAGGTTCATTTTCTTCCCCCCCCCCCCCACATGTCATACCGGCCATCGTAAAATGCCGCTACTGTAAGTAAATCATACAGTCAGTGATTGTGTCCCAAATTACTACGCGTACTGTTAGTATTTCAGGGACACAAGAGGATGTCGGGCAGTTACCCTGCATTCATGTTTCCAAAATTAGTGTGACCGGTTTTTTAGGGTTCCGTACCCAAAGTAGTGTCAACAGAACCCTATTACTAAGCCTCCGCTCTCCGTTCGTCCGTCTGTCAGCGGGGTATATCACGAACCGTAATAAGTAGAGAGTTGAAATTTTCACGGGATGTGTATTTCTGTTGCCGTTACAACAACAAATAATAGAAACAAAATAAAAATTACAAATAAAGGGGACCGCATACAAGATACTTGATATTTTTGACACGAACTTGGCCGGTTTTTTATAATTTTTCTCGTACTTATCCTTTTAAACAGCGTAGGTATATATCCACTGGAATAATGAATATAGGTCAAAACAGGCCTCAACTGAGTTGCGTGCCTTCGTAGAGGCACGTAGAGGTGTCCTTGAACTAGTTGCAAACGCTTACGTAGCGTCTCGTGTTGCGCGTAACAGCAAAATCTTAAAAAAATTCGCTAACTCTATGGTCAAGACAGCCAGCCCATAGACAGAAGGATTTTTTTACTGCGTGGCCAGCCCATATATTTATGAGCTGCAGTCAATTGACTACAGCTTGGCTCTACCACCCAACCCAACCTCTAGTTCTAGTTCTAGTGCTTGAACCCAACTTATTACAAATTCTTTGAACCCAACCGAAGTTAGTATTTTTCTGAAAAACAGTACTTTAATGAACAGTCACCATTGATCGCTACATTCGCTACCTGTATCTGACTCACGACGTTTGTTTTCGCTTGACTAACGGCCGAATACTCAAACGCTACTTAAATATTTAAGTCCCACTAAGCAGTTTGAGACGTCGTTAACTGTCATTTTTTGTATGGCGCGTCAAAGTTAAGCAGCTCTCAAATTTAAGTTGCGTACTAGTATTCGGCTGTAAGGTTTGTAAATATGTTGCAAGTCGACTATCATTTGATTGATTTTTAAAAAGATTTTTTTAAAATTTAGAATTTCATTTCAGCATTTGGGGGTTTTGGAGAGTCGAGAGTCAAATTTGGTAAGTGCATTTTTGAAGTCTAGTAAATAATATGCTGCGCTTAATGTGGAAAATGTTATTAAATTCTCGGGCGCGCCGCTCGCCTCTTTTGGACGCACTCATTTACTTAGATTAATAATTATGATTCGATTTAAAGTTTCTGAGTATAGAACTAAACATACGAGATAGAAATCTAATAGATAATAGTCTATCTGGAGACTTGTCTAGACGATCGATACAGCATGTAAATATAATATCTATAATGGCGGAAACCCACCGCGGTGCACGGAGAGAGAGGCTACGCACGAAATGACGTAATTGACGTCATTGTCGAACAAAATTATCTTCATTGACGTCTTTTGTGCGTAGCGTGCGTAGCGTGCACCGCGGTGGGTTCCGGCTTAAATGAAATCGGTTAAAGTCGAGCCTCTCACGATACGACACAAATCAAAGGTATCATCAACGCAATGGTTCGAAACAGGCTTATCAGTTGACGTAGCTATGACGACATCGTGACGTATGGCACTAAAAATAACACTTCATTACCGATTCATGACATCAAATACCCTTTAGTTTGTGTCAAGTTTATATTGATAATACAAGGAAGCTTGATAAGACCTTAAATATCTATATTTTGTTATAGCTTTGACAGTCCTTGGCTTTGACCTTTGGCTTTTATTATACCTTTGGTATTATAAGCATCTATAGGCTACGGTAACTGCTTAACATCAGGCGGGCCGTACGCTTTTTTGCCACCGCAGTCCTATAAAAAAAAGACATTGAGAAATATTTCATAATTATCTTTCAACCAACCTAATTAAAATAAACTTTAAGCTTAAAATTTCAAAACAGTAACTACTTAATTTCGAAAAAGTGTCTAAAAAACCTCGTAATGATTTCAAAATACCTATTTAACAACACCATTACTTGGGGCAGTGGGTACCTAGGTGAAAAAAAATCACCCCAACTTTCCATTTTGGGGTAGGCACTCTAGAATAATTTCTTTCTCAAGATTTGAGTGCATACACATACGTCACGACTATTATCCCCATTCGGGGGTAATCAGAGGCTTGAGTGGCCATACACCATCACATTTTGCAGGTATTAACCAACTCAAATCCCACGTTTCACCAGATAGTCATTTGAGTGCATATACCTACTATTTGTAACATTTTCAAAATTTCAGCCATGTAGACTTACTATAGTCGGTCCAAACGCTCGTGGTACGCAAGTCCATAAAACTTTCCCGGAGTAGGCCATACTGCGCACTTCCTTGCACTTATTAAGTCTCGCGTTACGATCCGGTGGTAGTTTTTACCTCCGTTCTCTCTCTAGAGACAGCAGCCAAGCCGAGGCCGAGCCCTATGTGGCGCCCTTGAGCGTGCTGTCCCCTACCCTTCTGGTTGGAGCGCACTTTGCACTCACCAAAGTCCGGGTGAAGTTGTAGAGGCCACTCTGGCCAACAACGTATTGTCAATTCAAAAAAAAAAAAAAAAAAAAAAAAAAAAAAAACTTATTAAGACCCATAATTAATAAGTGTGACTATAGTCTCCGAATAAAACCCCTGTACCAAACCATACACGCAGACTATCGATGGACGGACGAGTCGGACAGACGGACATGAAGAAACTATATCGGTTTCTTAGTTTTACTACGGAAATAATAATAATAATAATAATATCCTGGGACATTTTTTACACACGGCTACTTGATCCCAAACTAAGCAGAGCTTGTACTATGGTAACCAGATAACTGGTATTACTACATATACTACTTTTTTATTTGTAAATACATACTTAATATACATATACACCCAGACTCGGGACATACAGACATGTTCACGCACACAAATGCATGTCCCGGGTAGGAATCGAACCTACGACCTGCAGCGTGAAAGGCGCCTCCGCGCCAACCACGCTAACGGGCCCGACAAAAAATCCCAATAAATCAAACCTGACAATTTTTAACCCCCGACGAAAAACGACGGGTGTTATAAGTTTGACGTGTGTATCTGTGTATCTGTGTATCTGTGTATCTGTGTATCTGTGGATCTGTGTATCTGTGTATCTGTGTGTCTGTCTGTGGCATCATAGCGTCTGAACGGTTGGACCGATTTGGATTTAGTTTTTTTTGTTTGAAAGGTGAGTTAATCGAGAGTGTTCTTAGCTATGTTTCAAGAAAATCTGCTCAGCCGTTTGAAGACCATCAGCTCTTTTCTAGTTGATGAAAAGATATAAACAACTTCCACGGGTCTGATTGATACGAAATTTGAAATCCTGTCACTTGTCAATGATATTACAAAGTATGACAACCTTGACCTGATGCGCAGGCATCATCAGAAGAACTCCTCAACGGTGTACGGCATCTACTTTGTGTTTGGGCTCATACGATGCGTTTTGACGAGTACATGCTAATACAAGCTGGGCAGTTAGTACACCGGAAATATAAGTTTAAAAAAGCATGAAATAAAAAATAAATTAAAAATTTAAAAAACCCCCGACAAAAAAAATCCTTTAAAAAGATAAAAATAATACCTGAATATTTTCACCCAAGCGTCGTCGTTGCGTCGGGGGACCGCTAAGTACGCCGGTCATGGTTATAATCTACAGGTTACTCTAAATGTAATGTACTTAGCGGTACCCCGACGCAACGACGACGCTTGGGTGAAAATATTCAGGTATTATTTTTATCTTTTTAAAGGATTTTTTTTGTCGGGGGTTTTTTACTGACTATATTTTACTTTTTCTTTTCTGTTTTTTGCTATTCTCTTTTGAGCATATCACAAGCCCTTAACTTACTCATACCTTCTTAAAATACTTAGTTAATAAGTGTTTCGTCAATCCCAAGTATCATGCCCGCTTGGTGCCTATGTCGCCGACAAATTGTAAAATTAGCCATTTAATTAGATGGCTAAGCTGTTGTACAGAACGGCTGTACACATAAATGGCTCAAAATAAGGCGCTTCAATAAAAATCAAAACACACTTTATCGGCTGTTGACGCTTTTGTTAGATGATTGCTAGCGCTTTCATTTAGTTTTTTTTTCCAAAAAACCGGCTTTCAACCAGCCAACTCATTGGAGGTAGAGCTTACTTACCCAGTTAAGGAACGGCCTAGGTATTAAATAAACAGGCTAGTTGGCCAATGGAATGGCTGATTTAACTATTTAGCGGCGACACCCATAACCCACTCGGGCGGCAGCACCGTCGCTCCGACCGCCAAGTGCGGGCAATTCTCCGAAGGTTAATTCCCGTCTGTCGTCACCATCACAGTTTATTAGTGTTGATTAGTCGACACGACTCCAACACTCTTATCTACGCTACGACACTTTGTTTCAATTTTCAGCGTGGTGTAGCTACATGGCAATTTGATGGTAGAGTTCCGTGACGAAAATTGAAATCTTTTACACTTACAGTAGCGGCATATTACAATGGCCGGTTTGACATGTGGGGGGGGGGAAGAAAATGAACCTTATTATAACGAAATAAGACTGGCCGTTTAAAAAAATAAGAAAGTCAACATATGTATGCGAAAATGATTTTTATTCCGTTATAATAAGGTTCTTCTTTCCCCCTCCCACATGTCAAACCGGTCATCATAACGTGCCGCAGGTATAGGACTTTTATTTGTTGTTGTGAATAGAAGAAAAAGAATAGGTTTTTTTATCGCTAGACATACACTCTGACCGTACCTATGGTCCCAAACTATGGCTACCGTACAATGGACTGGGGACGATCCCAGTGGCACCCAGGCCAGGCCAAATTCCGAAAAGGCCGTTTCCGAAATTTGCCTCTGGCGGGAATCGAACCCGCAACCACCCGATGCAGTAAGGGCCTCCGCAGACTAGCTACTTTTAGCATCGGCGATCGGCGATTTTGATGCTGCGTCTCGCTCGTTCGCGCTCGAAGAAACGCGACGCAGCATCGATACGTCACAAAATCGCCGGTCGCCGATGCTAAAAGTAGCTAGTCTGCGGAGGCCCTAAGACAAGCGGTCTACGCTCGAACCACGGCGCCAAGTTGTCGTCTTCGTCGAAATTTATATTTTCAGCTAACCAAACGAAATTAAAAATGTAATTATGTCTTTGCTCCTGGTTTGGTCATTCAATGTGTAGTTCGGATTTAATCCGTACATATTGTTATAAAGTTAAAATTATCCACGAAATGTACACCGCGTCTACGGAAATCTATAAACCTAGTTTTTATCTCCCACGCTAGAGGCGCTGCAATCTTCGTCGACATTAAGCCGGAAACCCGCCGCGGCGCACGGAGAGGCCATGTACACGGGCCACGCCCACCATGCCTCGAATTGCAAGAAAAAGTATGCATGACGTCATTTCGTGCGTAGCCTCTGCGTGCGCCGCGGTGGACACGATTGCATACATTTTCTTGCAAAGCGAAGCTTGACGCACGTGCGTGGCCTCTCCGTGCGCCGCTGTGGATTTCCGGCTTTATTTTGCAGTGATAACAAGTTATCGGAGTTCCCAATATACATATAGTAAAAAATATTTCTTTTCTGGCATCAGTCTCATAATTAAGACTAACACGACTCTATCACTCTGCCAGAGGACAAATCGTTCCGCGATTCTCGTCAACTGTATTTAAGTCGCCTTTATAAGTCTAGATTTTTTCTTTGATCTAATTCTAAGATTACTTAACCCGGCGACACATCTATGACCTTAAATCTCAGCCATAGTCACACCGTAATGAAACAAACCATCTAATGATCGGAAACCCAAACCTCTCTGTTACCGTCAACCAACAGCATCCAAGACAATATTTCCAACATTTTGTGGCTTAACAACACTCACAATTTGACTGTGGTAATGTGCTACACCGCAACATAAAACCAACTCTAACAGCTCACAGCATGGTACGTTTTAGAACGTCGATGTGAATTTGACAGTTACCGCCAGGCCACGGATGCTGAATTAGGTAGAATAAACAGGTTTCGGGCGGCGCTCGTCTAGTAAGGTGCCTCTTCTGTGAGAGGTTCTGACTTCGATTCTCACGTTGCGCGGCGTATGAGTTGATGACGTAATGTGCGCATAGATGCGTGGTGCGTTAGTTACAGGTTCGAGTCTTGCGTGTACATTACCTTGTTACACTTTGTGTATGATTTCTGTTTAATGGTAGCACAAAATATTGTGAATTTGTCTACGAGAACAAAATTATCGAGATAGAGTCATAAATTTTTAATTGAAAATATATGCAAGTGGCACAGGACCGGTCGTTGTAGAAAACCTATTGGGGGATGCCTATGTCCAGCAGTGGACGTCTTTTGGCTATCTTTTTCTTACTTAAGACCCTGAGAAGGTAGCATATCGCACCTTCGGTAAGACAAAGGCACTTTATGAAATTTTACAAAATAAAATTATTCCTTAGTTTTGGTAAAACAAAGGCACAATTTTGCACTTTATAAAAAAATTACAATTATGCCCTTGTCTTACCGAAGGTACGATATATGTAGTTGAGTACTTTAGCCTGTGTACCAACTGGTTAAGAGTCATTATGTTTTTAGGCGGCCACAACTGGTTGGTTAAATCCCTACATTCTACGGTTTCTTTACACACTTCCAGAACACTCAAGGTCTTGGTAAACTTCCAATCAAATTCAGAGTAAGCTGGACGTAGCTAGTTCTTGAAAGGAAACAGCGTTCTACATGGAGAGTCGCCCACTTTTAAATGGAACAGCGATCTGTGATACGACTGGCGGGTATTGGACGTAAGGAAAAATCGGTTTCAGTGTTTTTGTGGGGCTAAAGGTAGGAAACAAGTGACGGCCCGCCTAATGTTAAGCAGTTACCGTAGCCTATAGATAATTGGAATACCAGAGAGGCATCGCTCGCATGTTGCCGACCTGGGGGGTTACTCCGAAATACGTCGCTGACGGATCGTCCGAAGTACGGATTCGATTTACGATCAAAACAATGTCAAATCGTAGAGAAAAACGAAAGAAGAAATGTCAAATCACGACAATCCGTCAGCCGAAACGTTAGGTTCGTATTTCGGAGTAGGCCAGCTGAAGGGGAGTGGGACATTTTGAAGGGTAGAGTGGGGAATTGGGCTTCCGGCTCTCTCACTCATCGTAAAAAACGCAGCTGTAATAGCTACTTTACGCCGATCTTCTGTATGAGGGTGATACTACCGAGGTCAAGCCAGCCCATATATGACCTGCAGTCAATTGGGTACAGCTTGGCTCTACCACCAATAAAAAAACATGTATGATGTCAGAGTGATGGTAGAGTTACGGTAAAGTTCTGGGCTGCTATTATAGACCCGGACGAAAGTAATAGTCCGTTTCGTTCGGGCTTTGAATTTCGAATTTCAACACATTTCCATCACGAACGAACGAAACAGATGGCCTGGTTCCGTAATAGGGCCCTAGCATTTTAATAAAGACGGTTCATATTATCATTTCCATTACTGTTCAGTTCAGTGTAAAATGTACCACTACTGTGCAGCTAGGTAAACTAGGCATAGAGATATTATAATATCATCAGTGTTAGATTTTATATTTGGTAGGTTAGGGGCCATCCATAAATTACGTCACACGAATTTAATGATTTTTAGACCCCTCCCCCCCTTGTCACAGCTGGTCACATTTGCGAGACTCCCCCCCTCCATGTGTGACGTCACATAATTTTTACAATGTTCAGAAATTTTAATTTTTTTCGTTAAAACTTCATATTTCGGTTTTAATACTTGGATATATTAGATTTTTTAATGTGACGTCACTTAACTTAGGACGCCTCCCCCCTCCCTGTCACACCATGTCACATTTCGTCGACCCCATCCCCCCTTTAGGTGTGACGTAATTTATGGATGGCCCCTTACCTCTACCTAAACTTTTGAGTCCGTGAAGGACCTAAAAATAGTACAATTCTACGTATAAATCAAGATTCTCGCTATTCAGATGGAAACGCGTATTAATAATTTGAAGATTATGTAACGTTTTACCAATTTTAAGAATGATTTTATCTTCAATTAAGAATAAGTACCCGGATGAGGAGCTGTTAATAATAAACATAGAGTCCGAAGCCCGATAGATGGAGCGACATGCGCAAAGCGGAGCGGGCGGGCGGGCTGGATGCACAGAAACTAAGATTTGGCTCAATGACAGCCCTTGAACGTTCTACCACCACTAATTTCAACTCCAATTGTAACAAAAGTGGTGAAGTGGTTTCGGGTTTCCCAAGAAGTCTAGTAATTTGTCAGTAAAGTATCCGCCACATTTCTGATAGGGTTTGGGGGGTATTTTAGGCCTAGCCAAAGGTCTTCCTGTGCTTGACGTTAGCGAAAACTTGAATTATATATTTTACTTGATACTGGCTATATGCGAAAAGCGAAGCCACAAAGAAAAAAAGGTCGACTCCGCATTCGCTCTAGGGTCAAAGTCGAGGGTGATACCCTGTAGACTATCACGCCTATATTTCTCGGAGGGGTAGGCAAAGGTGCACCCAGTCTGAACCCCCTAACCCTTAGGATGTTAGCTAAGGGCCACCGCAGACATGCTACTTTTAGCATCGGCGATCGGCGATTTGGAAGCTGCGTCTCGCTCGTTCTCGCTCGAAGTAACGTGACGCAGCATCGATACAGTCGCAAAATCGCCGGTCGCCGATTCTAAAAGTAGCATGTCTGCGGTGGCCCTAAGATGAGTGACGTATTGAAGGAGGGTATTCTGTATACGATTCTTATTACAAAACTGTAAAAATAAATAAATTAAGTACCTTAATTTTTGACCTCATTATCCAATAAAATACGAAGAAAAATGGATTAAGGTACAAGGCTTTGCCAAACTTTTTGCATTATTTATGTTAAGTGTTTTCGGTCAATTATTATAGCTTCTTTTTTCTTTTATATTTTTTTTAGTTAGGTACATAGTACTGCATAGCATGAATAATCATATGGGCTTGAATTCGTTTCTCGTCTAAACTAAAACAGTATAAATATTGTATGTTTATTCTGTGCTAAAACTAGGTATGCCCATGCCACTTAGTATCAGGTGGACCATCTACTCCGTGTAAAGCCGGAAACCCACTGCGGCGCACGGAGAGGCCACGCACCCGGGCCACGCCTCGCTTTGCAAGAAAATGTATGCATAAAGTCATTTCATGCGTCTCCATGCGCCACGGTGGACACGATTGCATACATTTTCTTACAAAGCGAAGCTTGACCCACGTGCATGGCCTCTCCGTGGTGGGTTTCCGGCTTTAAACCTAGGCCATAAAAATAATAGAGTCCCAAACTTAAAACGCGAATCGTGTAGTGGTTAGAGGGGCCGCCGTAACCGAGAGGATCCAGGTTCTATGTCCATCCTGTTAATTAAACCATTGTCTGAGTCCTCTCTTAGGATGGAGTCCTAAGTATATCTAATCTAATAAAATGTTAATCTTAAAAACTAAGCATCGCTTGAGGTACCCTAAGAATAGAAGTTAGAGGCAGCCTCTACCCCGACCAGGGAAAATAAAATTATGAATAGGCCCTTTGCACTACAACATAGGGTTCTTCAAAGGGCATGTTTATGGTCCCTTAAAGGTCGCCACCGCGCCTGCTCCCTTAAGTTGCAGATGTCCTCGACGGATACCACTTACCATCAGATGGACCGTCTGTCCGTGTGCCTTAATATAAAAAAACTAAATTTGCTTCGACAGTAATCGAACCCGAAACCACTCGGTGCATTAAGCCGTTTGAATTACGAGGAACATTGTAAATTTTTTTCTATCCCGTAGTGAATAATTTCTTAGTTCTGGGTTAGTGGCCAACCTGTTGTCAGAGTTGTTCAAGCCGTCCGAAGACCTCTGACAAGGCTTAATGACTGACACAACCGGGACAGACTATTCACGTGCCCTCCGAAGCACGGAGACGCTCAGTTCAAATGCCAATATATGGTCACCCATCTCAGCCTGACCTTGCCAAGCGTTGCTTAACCTCCGATCGATTACCGATCAGTGATTGTAGCTGGTTATAAGCGCCTATAATTAAGCGCATAATAATTAAATTGAAATGAGGTAATTTTGATGAGATAGTATTTCAGCTGATCAGTTACCGCTACGTACCAAAACTTATGACGTCACTCTCATCCACTGACTGTCACTGGGTTCCATTCTGCTAGCAACAAAAGCGCGAAAGAGATGCAAAATACGACAGCGAGCGCGATATTCAAGTATGCGCAGTCGCATGAGTCAACGAATGCTTCTGTCTGTACCTATACTCGCATTCTATTCGACAATATTGGTATTTTTTATACATTTTAGTAAAAGTAGAAAAGTAGCGAGTTATAAATACTATAAAATTAATTACTTTGAAATTTCTGATATTAATAAGTAGTAATTTGTGTCCCATATAAAACTCTACAAGTTATGATTTCAGCACAAAACATTAAATCAACATGTCCACTCGGCTTAATAGTTTTTCAGTTATCAACGCAAACATAAACAAAATAACTCTACACTGCTGTGGGCGGGAAATTCGAACAAAATGCGCTCGTTATGTCGTGCTCTATCTAATTTCCGTATGGTTAGAGTACGTCAGATAGAGCTTTGCATTTTCCGGGAAGGGTAAGCAGAAGTGCATATTTGTACACCCATATTATATTTATTATTATAATATATATATTTCTGATGTTGTAGATATCAATAAACAGAGAAATAGGCGTGCGGATTGTTAATTATAATTGCTAATAAATAATATATTAATAATAGTGTATCCTGATAAACCTTAATTTATTCATTAGAAATACCTACCTACAGTACTTGAAAAACCAAAGCCTATAATAAGCTGTTTAAATGGGATGGAAGAGCTATAGTAGCGCTACTGGTAGCTATTAGAGAGATAAGAGTTCCATTATGGCTGTACCAAACTCTAAAGGCGATTTTCGATTCAAATAAGCGCTAGTGACTGTTATACCTTTAAATCTTGCTGCTTATTTACATGCAGATACAAAATAACTATAACAATATTAACGCTCTTATGGAGCTACAGAAGTTAATAAAAAAATATTATTTCAGCAGTGGGAGTTTCCTATTTCTATTTGTCTGCTGTTCAAAATGTCACTCTGTTTAAGGAGATAATAATTTTCTAATAACTCCTGTAGCTGCAAAAGCGTGCAATTCATAGTTATTCTACCTCTAGATATTTTCGCAAGATTTCAAGATAAAATATCTTCTTGGGAATAAAAAAACTTAAGGTTTAGTTACATATGGACAATTATGGTCCAGGGTTATGTAATTCGACATATTCCTTGCAGGGTGTGAAAAACAAGAGCTAAAATGCAACTAATTTGATTCATGTGAGTAGTCTTTTATACCTTTCGAGATTCAGACTGGCGTCTTGGACTCAAAGGACTTAAAAGTATTAGGTAGAGCTAGAAAAGGGAACATTCAGTCGAGGATACTGGAGCAGACAATTCGGAGACAAATTAGTGGGAATGATATCCCGTACAGCAGTAACGCATAAGGAAAATTGGTACGCTTTTTTTGGTCACAAACAATGCTCAATTCATTGCCTCGTGCGAAGAGGAAAACTCGTATTCGTAAACGAAGAGCGAGCAAGCTACAGCGACGTCGAAAATAGCCCCCTACGACGGGGCAAAGACGGCTTCTCGATATAATTTCACGTGTTTTATCGAGTCGAGATTGGCACAGTCGTAGCGCTCGCAATGTTTTCCTCCGTCGCTTTATCTCTCTCTGCCTCTCTGCTCTTTGACATCGACATCAACTGACGTACGCAACCTCGACTGTTATTATAATCAACCTTATTACTGAAGATATAAGGCGCAAACTCTCGCCGAGCGCCCCTTCAAATTTCGGACTCATTAAGCGTCATTCGGAAATTTCGGATTTAGTAAACAGAATTTTAGAGAATTAAACAAATGAGAAATGCAAAACAACATTCAGTTTCACCCTCTGATTAAACTAATTAATCGAAATGAATATTTTTGATTGTTTCTGTTAATTAGCTTTAAGGTAAAAACTTCATGCTAGTCTATGCATAAGCCGGAATCGTATGCGTAAAGGTGACGACATCTAGTATATTTTGCAGAGAATACGGAAACTTGTGTAGCATAGTGCGTTAGGAAATACTCGACAATACTAGTCAAGGCTAGTGTATTTCGGCAGTGTATGTGAAATGCGGGCGCACGGAGGTGGTGGCTGTGCGGTGCGGCACGGCGGCAGCAGCGGCGCGGCGCGGTGCGGCGGTGGCGCGGCGTCGGCGTCGCGATTGTCAAACCAGCGGTCGGCGCGAGGCCCAGCCGCTGACGCAACGCGCGACCTCTTTGTCCGGCCCCACGGACTCTGGCGGAATGTCCGCGGAGCCGGCCTCGCCTGCGCCGCACCACCACCGTCCGCGCTCGAGTAATTACGAATGTCAAATGTTATCGCACGCAACCGTCCGCCGCGCCGTCCGCACTCCGCTGCGCCGCTCTTCATAATAATAAAACCTGATATTTAAAACGGAACGTCCTTCTAACGCCGTGTAGTTGCGCCGACGCCAATCTACGATAATAATAAGCCGGCTACCTAGAAAGCGTTGCGCTGCAGCGCTGCAAAAGAGTGTATCGCTAGACGACACAGTTTCCGAAAGCGCTACAGCGCTGCCAGTGTACGTCGCGTAGCGCTCACATAAGTACGGCCAGTTCTATGCGCGCCTGTATAGCTATTAAATGTATATAGAATATATAGTAGTAATCGCTCGACGCAGCGGTATTATGTCGGAAATATACCGGCCGCGCCGCGCCTCAAGCCGATTCACGGTTTTGGTATTTAGTTTGTATGGGGAGCTTTAAATTGATTTTTTAAAGTGGTAGAAAGAGTTATGGATTTGGTTCTTTAGTTAAAATCTAAAGTATAGGGTAAGCTTTCCTTGAAGCTATATAGGGTATGTCTTGGGTCTTAATTTTTTCAGATTTTTTTATAAACTAATATATTTTATTCGCCTCATATGTACAGGGTTTCATCAAATATGAATGTGTAAAACTCATCATAAAATAACTGAATACTATTTGGGAAAAAATATCTTATTCAATTCGTAAGTATATATTCATTTATATCCAGTAAGGTACCTTAATATAATTAATAACGCCTTTTTGAGTGTTAATTATAAAATACTTTAGGAATAATAAAAAATTACCAAATCAGATAATGAGAACTGGAAAGCCATAAAATCATTTTCTAACAAATTTTATTTATTTCTCTTCCATATCTATCTAAATGGGTGCGAACTGAATGATTGAACAACAGTCAATACAAGTAACTCAACTTTGTTCCTTTAAGTTATACCCCGCACAGATTTCGTTTTCCTGGTCGAAGGTCCAATTAAAACCACTATATGTATTAGACCGACAGATATTTAAGAAAAAAATATGTTGTTGTCACACAAATCTATAAAATCAGTCAGTGTTTGTAGATTTCGTCATGGGTCCAATAGAAAAATAGAATCACAGTTTTTGGGATTTAAACCGATGTACAATAATACTACACTTCAATATACAACCCTACAATACTACAATAGTTTTATAAAATAATATAAACTAGCTCAATCTAAATACGTAATAAGTATAATAAAAGAGGTAAAACAGTTTTTATAAAGATTTTTTAAGGGAATTTGCTCCTCTTATTTTCCTTTTCCTCCCCTTGGTTTCTAAAGAACTCCATTTACGTATTCGTTAGTGTTTTATATTCAAGGATTTAAAAATTTTTTGTAAGGAAATATAATGAATTTCAAGAAATTATAGGAATAGGCATCAGATCTGAATTGATATATCTAGTTTATGCAGCTATGAGCTTAAATTTCCTTTATCAAGCCATTTGTCGGAAAACGTCCACTGCTGCACAGGTCTTCCCCAGCAACTTCAACAGAGTTTCGGAGAACCGTGATTTTACTTAAAAAAAAAAAAAAAATATATAACGTCACGACTTTTATGGAGTTTTTTTTTAGAGGTTTGTGTGGCCATACACCCCCACACTGTGGAGGTGTTTACGTTATATTCAACTAAATACCTTCCTGCCTATTCCATAAATGAAGTAAAACTTCAGCATCAGCTTTCAACGAAATCATTACCTCAATCATTATAGGGTCATAAAAAGTTTCTTACTCATCGTGTTAATGTCCCTCTACCTATTTATAATTTATTTGCATTATTTAAAAAACACATTCTCTAATTAGTTTGGAATTTAATGATCCTGCAATATTATTACACGTATTTTTTTGAATTGATACCTAATAACCTTTATTCCAAATATGTCTGAAGCCCGCAACTAAACGCTACTGTGTCATCTGGGCACAAATATTACTTAACAACTAAAATCACCCGGGTTTGTCTGCATTCTGCACAACAACAACACAGAAAAACGAACAAAGAGACACAAATATGCAACCGGCCTGTGGCGCGGCGCGTCCCTCCGTCAGCTATAGCGTGGCCTTATAGATGGTTGTTTGCGCTCACAGAGTGCGGTGAACAGCGCTCACCGGCGGCGGCGCTGTGTGCGTGCCACCGACGCGCGCACACAACGCCGCGGTCGCACACACGCGCGCCCCCTGTACGGGTGCGTTCCGAAACCGCTCTCTATTCTATCTATGCGAAGGCGTCGTACCGCCACGTATAGCGGCCACGCTCGGGGCGAGGAATTTAGAGGCGGGGGTCGTATCGTTAATTGTTATGAAGTTGATTTCGGTCCTGAAATTCCGAAATAGGTATTTTGAAATAACGCCTCTTTTTCGTCGAGACTGCGACGACGACGCTCCGTCCGCGTCGTCGCTTCTGTTATTAACCTATTTTCGCATCTCGAACGGTCCAGCTCTAGCTCCCGAGAGCGGGTGGAGGTGTAAACATATGTTTTCGCCCGCGTGCGCGCGTTATCACGGGCGGGTGATAACGATGTAAATGTCACCGTGGACGGTGCACACAAGGTTTAGAATCGATCGCTGTAGGCCGATTTGTGTTGGCAATCGTGGAACAAGTCCATGGTTAGCGAATTGACTGACCACGAGGAGGTCTGCGGGTCACGGCAATGGCGCTGATGACTCTGCAAACTTGAAGAATGTCTCGGATAAATAAATTTTTAGCTAATTTATTATTACCTTTTCATAAAAAAATTGAAAAACATAATATAGTTGATAACATTATAGGATTGCAAGTCCTCAGTTTTTTATGTCATTTATTTCAATTCTGCTGCCTAATATAACAGGATTTGCTTTTTTGCGACTTTCAGCATTTAGTTAGAGTTATAAGAGAGTTCGTAATGCCATTATAGAGCAACAAGAGTTAATGGACGTTGATTATCTCCTTTATAGATCCAATTGTTGATTCTGGTTAATGATAAAAAATTGTAAATTGCCTGCATAGCTTTGAGTGGGATAGTTTTAAAATATTAATTTTTCTTTTCTAATTATAATGACATAAGATATAAACTTCGCTGTTCTAGAGCTATTTTAGTCCTTTAAGCTCTATGATATAGCCAAATTGTGTGTTGTAAAACTAATTATGATTATTCTTTGTTTTTACGGAATTCTCGGTTACAAATTAGTATACGTTATTGGGTGAGTCTATATGAGGCGAGCGGCGCGCCCGAATAGTCAGTTTTTACACAATGGTTCGCATAGACATAATGTCATACTAAATCTGGTCGCACGGGAGCGGCAGCTCGGTCCATTTAGACGCGCCCATTAACGGTCCTACTTAAGCCCAAATAAATAAATATTACTTAGTAGCTGATTATCAATCGTAATTTTACTTACTTAATTAACTTTTAAGAAAACACTGCTTTGAAATTTTCTTTTTATATAACCGCAGTAATACTAGTAATACATTACCCATTTGTTACCAATTTGTTCCACAGTCGAGTAAAAAATCAGTACAACAAAGAATAACTTCAAGCGAAAATATAGAGTCGAACCGGGATTGCAATACATTGCGTTTTCAACATCGACCCCACTGAACCAGCGGAGCGTTGCGTTCAATGTACGTGTAAATAGTTTTTTGGTCCGCCATCTGGCGGCAACGTGTGACGCACTCCGAAAAAGATGTCATTCCCCTCTGTTCTGTGCGTCTTCTACTATCACTCAAAGTCGACGTTCGACTCCGGCCTCTGTTCGTACCACGAACAAAACAACACCATACCATCGAAACTCACTCGAAGTTCTCACACCCAACTAACTAGGAGTTTCTTTTTTCCCATAATTAACCAGCGGTGCCACTAGCGGAAATGCCACGTTATTGGTAAATCTAAAGATCTGGATAGGAAGAGAATATTCTAAGGATACAATAAAAAATAAAGATTCGAATATGATTTTCGTAACCTGTCAAACTCACATCTGAGATCTAGAATAGGTATGCTTGAAAAGAGTAAAATACCACGTGTGAATTATCGACAAACAATAGTTTTAACTCGAATAACGACTCTACTCTTCAGTATTTTGAGAGATCATGTTGATAACTTCAGAACTCTCCTTTTATTAGTAGAGTAAGAAGAGTTTCGGACAAAAATCGAGTCTAAAAAATAACCTCTTTATAGAGAGATCGAAAGTACCTAAATAAGTCTTCAGATATTTCACAGTTCATTGCGTTAGATCTGCATTGTTAGTTCTAAGATGACCTTAAAACAGGATAGGAAATCGAGCTCGAAAACTGTAGAAAATGGTATTTGAAAGCGGGGATCGGATCGAGTTCCCGTGTTAGTTGCACAATCACAATGGCAGTTCTCTGAAAACTGAACTCAGCTGTCGTACTCAAAACAAAATGTCAGTGACGGTGTTCTCATTTAAAACTGTGTACTTTATACATTATTTGATCATTTATAAATACATCTTAGGCTAAGTAGGTATTTAAAATGTAATAAAACACGACGGGCCCGTTGGCGTGGTTGGCGTGATGGCGCCTTTCACGCTGCAGGTCGTAGGTTCGATTCCAACCCGGGACATGCATTTGTGTGCATGAACATGTCTGTATGTCCCGAGTCTGGGTGTATATGTATATTAAGTATGTATTTACAAATAAAAAAGTAGTATATGTAGTAATATCAGTTATCTGGTTTCCATAGTACAAGCTCTGCTTAGTTTGGGATCAGGTAGCCGTGTGTAAAAAATGTCCCAGGATATTATTATTTACAAATAAAAAGTAGTATATGTAGTAATATTAGTTATCGGGTTTCCATAGTACAAGCTCTGCTTAGTTTGGGATCAGGGGGCTTACCACAAGCTCTTATTGCGATTCAATTACAGGAACGTATTAACGTTTCGGCGACTTTTCGTGCAATGACGTACCTTATTGTCATGACAATAAGAAACATCATTAAAACGTCGTTAAAACGTTCCTATAATTGAATCGCAATAAGAGCTTGTGGTAAGCCCCCTGGTAGCCGTATGTAAAAATGTCCCAGGATATTATTATATTACTGAAATTGAAGAATAAGTGATGACAACCTGCACACAGATCTCGCAGTGATCGAGGTTCGAACTTAATAACAGCATTGCGATTTGTCGTGCGATTGCGAAGACTGCTCGCAAAAAGAACATCCCGTTTTATGTTACTAAGGTGACAATGAAGCATACTGCCGGCCTGGTGTTACGCAGTTACCGTTGCCTATAGATGCTTGCAATACCTAAGGCATCGCTTGCACGCTGCTGACGAGAAGAGGAGTGTGACAGAGGGAGGGGAAGGGCGGGAGTTGGGCTATGGTTGATGTTCTATGGAAAAACGTTTAAAACTTTATTTTATGGACAATACTTATCTGACGATTCAGAAAAAGGCTCCTATTATATTTAACCGCAAATACAAAATATAAGGTATGTAGGTGAACAAACTCTACCTCAGCGTATAGAAAATTTGGACCCTCCGAGACCCTTAAACTGCCATTATCTATAATGTTATTTGCTGTTCATTATCTTAAGATGTACTTAACGAGATTTAATAACACAATTTTAATTCAACATCGTTAAAAGAACGTTTGGTCTAGAAGGAATTGACGTAAGTTCCATTCTCAATTTCTTGGATATAAAAATTAGAAATCATTCTTGGTAACGAAGACGGTAAAGGAAAAGATCGTGTAGGAAAAATATATCTCGCACTATTTCATTTCAAGTGAGTAGATACCTACTTAATAATTCGACTAATGCAAGATAGAGTTCACAGTGTGAGCTATGCAAGACACTGTGAACTTTACACTGCCTTGCATTGCTCCAAAAAGATCCGAAACAAATAATATAGAGTTTACATTATCTACTCTACATTGTAATAATAATAATAATAATAATATCCTGGGACATTTTTGTACACACGGTTACCTGATCCCAAACTAAGCAGAGCTTGTACTATGGAAACCAGATAACTGATATTACTACATATACTACTTTTTTTATTTGTAAATACATACTTAATATACATATACACCCAGACTCCGGACATACAGACATGTTCATGCATACAAATTCATGTCTCGGGTAGGAATCGAACCTACGACCTGCAGCGTGAAAGGCACCTCCGCGCCAACCACGCTAACGGGCCGTCGTGTAGAGCAATAACTACTAACATAATATCACTTGTCCTATTCTATTAAATAAATAAATATCGCCAGACTTACACACCAATTGTATGTTCCCAAACTAATCAACGCTTCTACTCTGGGTACCGTACAATGGACTGGGGAGAACCCAGTGACACCCAGATCAGGGCAAATTACGAAAAGACGGTTTCCGAAATTTGCCTCTGGAGGGAATCGAACCCGCAACCACCCGATGCAGTGAGTCGAGCGGCCAACGCTCGAACCATTGCTCCAAGTTGTCATCAATATTATATTCCTGGTGACAATTCCATAAATAACATGAATTAAACCTGAAATGCAACTACATTTCTCGTAAAAAGTGAAACATCGCCCGTGATAATAATGTATACAGGGTGAATTTGAAATCATGGGCATCCTTTTAAACTATGACTCTACATATGGTTCAGAATATTTAGGGAATATGAATCAAGAAATCAATTGATAAAAACATATTGCCCGGGTAAGGTATTACAATTAACTGGTTTGCTTATTGGCCTACTCTAGCAATATTGTTTTATCAATCGATTTGTTTACTTATTTTCCCAAAATATTTTGAATCATGTGTAGAGTCATAGTTTAAAAGGATGCCCATGATTTCAAATTCACCCTGTATAGAATAATTTCAAAATGGCCGCTGTATTAACGTTACGTTTAAAATACTAGTGGCGCTGTGCCGAAGACACGCGACACGCGGACCGGCGCAGAGCATCGCCTGACACTGGGGTGCACACACCATGGACTATGGAAGGACAGTCCTGTCTTGACACGAACAGAAAAAGCTTGGTGAAATGATTGCAAAAAAGTTGGGGCCTGACCCCAATTATTTTGCAACGCGTCAGCCTACAATTAATTAGATTTCCTACAAACCTACTTACATTCTACAGGGTTATTGGAAAAACACTAACAACCTTCCAGGACTGTATTACTGACATCATAAACAACAACTTTTGTTCTATGACTTTTTACAAAACATATATTTTACAAAAAATCACTTGCTAAAATGTATGACATATGTAGGTACTAAAAGATCGCAAAAAATTATCAGATATTTAGGGAATTAAAAACATTCCTATTTTCTTGTACGGTTTAACGTCAACGTGTCCCGTTTTTATCGCCACAAACGGGGGTACTCTAGCTGTCATGGATGGTTGCTCGTAAAATTTTCTACTTCGAGCCAAGGTACCAGGCGGGGCGGTGGCTTTGAACACTAAAGTCACAAGAACTGGTGCTAGCGGCTCGAGTCTCGTCCACTCTGAACGGCTACCAGACAACTGCTCATAACGTCATTTCATAAAGTGATATCTAGCTACGTGTTTGTTCTTTCTTACTAAATAATTCTTGGTAAAACAAAAGATAAATATTTAAGTAATAATGATTTTAAGTCACAGAGACCAAATTGCGACATTTTCATACCTACTGATATTGATACCTACTGTTCCTAAATAAAATACTTAGACAAATTATAACTATCTACAAAATATATTTTCTAAATTTAGATCCAAGATTGTAGGTACTTAGTATGATTTACCTTAATTTGTTAAAAATTTAAACTATGATTTCAATTCAATAATATCATCGACAACAATACTTCCATAGGTACACTTATCCTTTAATATTATTTAAACCTTTACATATAAAAAAAAAACTAAAATTGCCTCCTCAACAATCTTCTAATTACTCACATTTTGCAAAAGACATCAACGACTACAAAGTTGCTACGCCGCGGCTACGATCCTAGGGCTCGGCCGGTTCACATTTCAATTGCATTTCAAACGTCTACGTAACTCATACACTAAACGTCAAACGAGCCGTAGGTTCATTAACTACAGATTTGTAGAGCGGCTCTACGACGCGCGATGCGGCTACGTAACTCAAATTAAAGGCTGTAAAATTATATTCTCAATAATCATAAACAATTAAAACCATAAAACGCAGAATAATGGTCAAAGAGCATGGTTCGAAACGGGAAGAAAATCTGAAAACGGCGCAATATACACTGTGGCGGCGTGTATTCGAACCACCTCGCTAGGTGGCAGCACATAGTTCGCTATTCACAGCTGTATATTATTTACCGCTTTTATGTATGTCGTTATATAAGTGAACAGAAAGCTAGGTTCGGTGGGCGCTGTGCGCGGGGCGGGCGCGGGGCGCGCGGGGGCGGGGAGGACGCGCCGCACACAGGCGCGTGCCCACGCACACACTCGCGGCGCGCCGTGTCCGCGTGTATCGAACGAGCGAGCGCGCCAACCGACCGACTCGTCGTATTCTTATTATTATGAAAGGAGAAACGCTTTTTGTAGGGCAAGAACTAAATTTGTTGTATTACTGCTGCCGATAATAAAGATCGTAAACGCATTTCAGCTCGCTGAAGTTTGTTGCGTCGCTCATAGATGTCGCGCTTCCGAGTGTGGCGTTTAGTGCGAATTAAGTTTTCCGCGTGCGGGACAAAGACTGCGTCAATAGAAGCTTTGATCACTTACAAAAGATCAATCAGTAATGTAATAAGTTACCTATGGTAGTCGCATCGCATTCAATCAAACACTCCTCCTGTTACTCCTGGCTTACAGGAGTAACAGTGGTGGAAGTGTATGGCGGGCCTACTCCCATTAAAAAAAACAAAAAACATGTTTATGAAGCTTGGTACTACTACTACTAAGTACCTACTAGCTAAACTAGGGTATTTAGACTAGCTTATATTTAAATAATTTTCTGTCCATATAACCCACCTATTGAAGTCTTACGATTTTTATTTAAAAAACAAAATCTAGTTCATTTATTTCGGTAGAATGCAAATAAAGCTCTAAAATATTGATGTATTATTGAAGCAGATATGGTACCTCATAACATTACAATCACAGCGCACCACCACATGCAGCATGCAGCGAAATTCACACATCTGTTCGCACTCGCAATTCGACAACCAACTTAAAGGTAAGGCATTATGATGCATAATTATTCACCAGAAGATGAGCCATATTGGCAATACCGACATGTTTACAATATTATTTTCCGCGAACGACTGAGTTGTGCTATGTCCATGGATTCCGTTTAATGGACATACTATTTTGGACGGCCACATGTCTCCCTCTTGGTAATTTATTTGGTCTTAAATAGTCAAATGTTCAGCCTTGTACTAATTATTTATTTGCAATTTCTCTTTGATAATACTTTCCTAACGAAACAAAGACCTGTTTTTCCGTCCGCCGCCGGTCGGTAGGTGGCGCCGCGCGCGTCACGCCAGGACACATTACCGCGGGAATGATCTATTCCCGCCGAAACATGGCGGCGCGCGGGAAACGCAGTAACTTTCACGCGTAGAATAGAAAACTGACACAGCTCGCTTACAAGCGACGTTGCGTGGAGTTTCGGAACGCGTCCGAACGCAACTTGAACATGAAGAAATAAAGTTGCATTTCAAGTAGCCAATGAGGATTTGAGAATAAAAATCGAATTCGGGATTACCATTTACCTCAGTCTTTATTGAAAGCAAACAATTCATTTTTGAAAAGCAAAGTGAGAAAACTAATTGTGTGTCATAATATATGTATTTTCACGGTGATTCTGCGTCTCTACCACAGTCTCTACTCGCTACAACAGTAGAGCGAGCAGTAAATAAAAGCAGTATAACTCTACGTAGGTAGTAGGTATAACTAAAGCCCTCTCCTATGCACTGTTTTTAGTGTTTCATAGTGGCTTAGTGTTGCATTGAGTCAGTGTGGCTTAATGTGCCTACCAGTTTTTCGAGGTATAGTTGTTTTGACAGCTTATGAAAATAATATTCGATTTTCCGATCGATCTATAAAAACATTCACCGGCAGCGCCCCTAGCGGAACGTTTTAAGTGTGGGTCGAGATTTTAATATGGAACACTAGAGGTGGGTGAGTCATTCTATACGTACGAGCTGATTGTCAATTCTTGACAGTTGACCTACAGTTGGTACCGGCGTCATTGTGCGAACTAGGTAGAGTGTTGAAGCAGTAATGCGGCGGATTGAAGCAGAATCGTTGAATCGGAATGGTAATTCTGTAATTTGGTACTCTGTGGTTATACTCGCAGATTATTTAAGGTTACCACACCAATCGATCGACCGTTGATCGATACATCGATCGATGGCAGAATGGGATGAGTTGATGTCGATCGACAGTTTCTATGAAGAAAAGTTCGATTGATCATTGATTGACAGTCGATCGTTGGTAGAATGACATGAGTCGACGTCTACCTACCGAAATTTTCTCCATAGAGCAACGCTCGATCGATCATTGATTGACCGTTAATCGATCTATCGATCGATATTTTCTCTATCGAGCAACGTTCGATCGGTGATTGATTGACAATCGATCGGTTGGTCCACGTGGGTTTACTTACACCCTTAGAGCGCGGCTCCACTAGTGCGCTGCGCTGCGTCGTCGCAACGGATCAAAGGGTCGACGGGCGAGAGACGAAGCGGGGGAAGGTGATGCGCCAGTACAAAATCTTGCGACGACGCAACGCAACGCGCTAATGGAGCCCGGCCCTTAGTTGTATGTATTGTTAGGGCATTATAAGTACCTAACTTACGGTGTAAAACTTAAAACAAAAAGTAGTACAAAATATTTTCTTTCAACCTTGTTTTCAATTTAAAATAATATTTCGGGTTTTAACCCCATTCGGGTTGGTAGTGGTTCAGTCTCGCTCTCCCACGGCCCTTCACTTCTTAAACTTTCGATTTGCATAACTGTTTCGTTAGTTTCCTTCGACGCTCTTTCGACATGCACCACCGTGTGTTAAGTATCGTTAAGAAAGACATAAGAAAATATAACTTACACCATTTACTTACCTATGACCTAACTACCGTGAAAGTTACCTGGGGTAGGTATCCCTCTCGCACATAGATAAGGTACTTAATTTTGCAGTATTTTCACCAACATTTCTGCACACACTTGTTCGGGGATTTACATGTCTAGTTTAATGGCGAATTCGTGATTAAGCATGTATCGTGGTACCGTAAGGTAGCGTCAACATTGTACTAGGTATTCCTAAAATATATTTTACTAGCTTCCGCCCGCGACTTCGTCCACGCATAATCTATCCCATGGGCACATACTATCGGGACAAAAAGTATCCTATGTATTAATCCAGGTTATAAACTATCTCTGTGCCAAATTTCATCCAGATCCGTTCAGCCGTTCTGACGTGATTGAGTAACAAACATCCATCCATCCATACATACATCCAAACTTTCACATTAATAATATTAGTGGGATTAAATATGTTTTGATTGTTAATTTAATATTATGTATATTTGAATTTGTCTTTTCCAGAAAGGTCAAGTCCGTAGCACCCTCAACCGTGGATGAATGAAAAAAGGTGTGTCAAAATAGTAACATGTGGAAATCTGTAGTCTCTGCCTATCCCTGTGGGATACAGGCGTGAGTATATGTATGTATGGATGTCTAATTTGTTAAAATATGAACCTATTTTTAAGTTCGATGTAGACATGAAATTGTTATACACTTGGTATTATAATCTTGCAGAAGCACGCGGAAAAAGATGATAAATTAATAATGATCACCCTTCAATAAGCATTGTCGAAGAAACTCTGCATGCCTAGATACTTGAACAAATAAGGAAGGTTAATGCACAGATAGTTTGCAAAACTATCAAATATTTACGACTCTAGCCACAGATACAATAAAATTATATTATCAGTAGCCTATTTCATACTGGTTTCTCATGTGCCTACTAATTGGCACTCATACCTGATGCAGTTGGCGGCAATAGCCAAGTGTAGCCAACTATCAACAGGTTGGAGTTGGAGTGTTGGCCTATTGGTTACACTTTTGTGTCTTGATATTTTTATTATCTTGCTGAATTACCCGACTCCTCAGATTAATGATTGGTGTCCACGAGAACGCTCTACGCGCGCGGAACTAATCATAAATCTATGGATTATACTTAGATAGGTAATTAATTTTAATTTATTTAGTAATTTGTAGTCATTACTTAACATAATTATACTTACCTTATTATTATTTTTTTGTCTTTTATTATTTAAAACCATAGTTCCTTAAGAAGACTTGATAATAACAAACTTTCAGTGTACATGCGCAGACGCAGAGGAATAAGTATCGGTGATGTCATCGTCTAGCTAGAATCAACTGGGTGTCGGATAGTGCGGCCATCGGCGGCCACAGGAAACAAACAAGCATTGTGCATCTGTATTTATAGTTAAGGAATTCAAGTTTTATCTGTATTCTGTTCCATCGACAACGTTCGATCGATAAACCTCTAATCGATAATTAATTTTGAATGTTTTGGTTAGCTACAGTTAATGTTCCAAATTGTCAAGACGTGCCAAATTCGCAAGCAATCAGAGGGCCTACTCTTTATCAAACGAAAACGAAATTTCGCGTATTTCCTACTACGTTTCTCATTCATTCCGACATTTCTTACGAACGAAAATTGTTTGACGTTTCTAGATTCGACGACGACGAAGATGTCAAACAATTTTCGTTCGTAAGAAATGTCGGAATGAATGAGAAACGTAGTAGGAAATACGCGAAATTTCGTCCGAAATTTCGTTTTCGTTTGTAAAAGAGTAGGCCTTCAGATACTAGTCTATTAGGCTTTATTGCAGTTATTTTTTATAATAACTACTTAGTCAACAACACAAGCATACAGCCCGCCGTAGCCTATAGATACATACAGTAACGACATAAGACATTGGTCGCACGTCACCGAGTGGAACACAGCAAAATAATAAAGGGAGGGGGTTGGTCTTTCGGCTCTCCCAGTCATCATACAAATCCCAGCTAAAATAGCTGCTTTACGCCGATCTTCTATGCGAGGGTACTACCCCGGTTGAACCAGCCCGAATGGAGCTGCAACACATTGGCTATGGCTTGGCTCTACCACCATTTTCTTCTACTTTAGGGGCCATCCTTAAATTACATCACACGAATTTCATGATTTTTACACCCCTCCCCCCCTTGTCACAACTGGTCACATTTGCGAGACTCCCCCCCTCCCTGTGTGACGTCACATACAGATATTTTAAAAAAAAATTCGTTAACAATTCATATTTCGGTTTTAATACTTAGATAATTTGATTTTTAAATGTGACGTCACAAAACTTAGGACCCCTCCCCCCCCCCCTTTACGTGTGACGTCATTTATGGATGGCCCCCTTAGATAATCATACACTAGAAAGTGCGAAGTTGCGCAGAAATTTTCATGGTTTCTGATGCATTATTATTTCCTCTACATTGCACAACATTTGTATAATCTCCGCAATTAAAAACATTATCTAGTGCGCCAAAAATACTTTAAAATAATGGAAAAACAGGGGTTATCAGCCGCTACACTGATAACACTACTTACGCACGCCACTTGTTAGCCAACAATATTTATAAATGTCGCATTTTTTCACGTAGATTGCGCGTTTTACTGCGGTTTAGATAACGAACTTCTAATATTAAAAATCAATGTAGGCGTAACTTAATGTCAGTCTTCATTACGTTTAGAAGAAAACTGTGATTCAAAGTCAAAGTCAAAGCGTTTATTTTGTTTAGGCCTACGGGGGCACTTACAAATTGTCATTTTACATTTTTTCCTTAAATTCTACTGCCGGATCGGAAACGCGACCTCGACTGAGAAGATCCGGCAAGAAACTCAGCGGGCTTGTCTTTTTTACATTGTTTTTTTTTTTTTTTTTTTTTTCCCTAACAAAATAACTAGGCAAGTGGAATTAAATTCAAACAACAGTCTTTGTTAATCTACTCTACATGTATTTATACATCTGCGGTGGCAACCAAATGTACGACCCGCCTGATGGTAAGCAGCTACCGTAGCCTAAAGATGCTTGCAACACCAAATGGCATCGTTCGCTTATTACCAACCTAAAGGGTACTCGGATAGTGAAAGGGGAAGGCAGGCAGGAAGGACTTGGGCTTCCAACTCTAAGAGAGTAACACACCTATAGTACGTTTTTTATACTTGTCCTATCCAAAAAAGTTACGCAATCGCCCCGCTGGACGCCATCTTTGCTTACCAAATAGGACAAGTATGAAAAAACTTACTATAGTAGCCATGGCGACGTCGCCAACCCCGTAGCCAAGTGAAAATGTCAAAATATGACTGGAAACATACCTGGCGACCGACTGGTGACTGGCGACGGACTGGCGACCGTCGCCAGTCGGTCGCTAGGTATATTGCCTGTCATATTTTGACATATTTTCACTTGGCTATGGGGTTGGCGACGTCGCAATGGCTACTAGGTGTGTTATGGCCCTTACTCATCGTACGAATCGCAGCTAAATTAGCTATTTTACTTCGATCTTCTGTGACTGGTACTTCTTGGCTGATCTTTTTAGGTGATATGTATACCCAAAATCAGAAAGTCCAAGTCTTGATAAAATGCAAGTCCAAGACTGCAAGACCAGATGGATTTTGGGAAACATTATGGGCTAAGTTGACCAAGACATTTAGTAATCAATTGTTCAACATTATAGGTGTCTCTAGTAACAACCGTTTATCTGCAGAAACGGTGTGTAACGTTCTTCTTCCTTTCGTGTGTTGGCGAACTCGGCCCTTATTCTAAATACCTGAGTACTCTTAGGTCCTGATTAGAAAGATTATAATTTAAAATTTTATGGGGATAGTAAGCAAAGTAGATTATTATTTTATACGCTTTGGATATTCTCTAAGTGAACATCAAAGGTTAATCAACGCTATGATAAAGGATCTTTGTAAGTGCAGACTATCTTCAGCAACAACCTACCTTGGGGGAATCCCGCTGACTAATGAACCTTTATGAGAAATTCTTTCGTTATACAAACCTGCATTCTCAGAAACAAAGGTTTAAAAATAATTAGATTAAAACCATTAGTTCAGGATGTAAATGTTATTGGAACTATACTTAGGATAAACTATCCGTGCCTGAGACTTCGCACGCGTGGAATTTCATATTTCACCCCCCTCAAGTTTTATTTTCGCAAAAAAGGACCCTATGTTCTTCTCAAGGTCCTGTCTGTCTCTATACCAAAATTCGTCAAAATTGGTTCAGCAGTTTAGTCGTGAAATCGTAACAGACAGGCAGATAGACTGAGTTACTATCGGATTTATAGTATTAGTTAGTTTAATGGAAACAAGAAGATTAATTAATACATTACGTTTTACCGCCACATAGTTCTCTAAAAATTCACATTGCGTAGAAAGGCGACCGCCCAGACCACTACTTAATATAAAATAAATAAGACAAACTGAAAAAGCTCTCGTCTATTTTGAGATAGCATCGCGGCCATTTTGCGTGTCCTAGTTTATAGACGGATTAAATACAATTTCCGAGCACGTGAGCAAACGTGGAAAACAGATTTATTGTGGTATTGAGAACGTTTATTAATTTAATAATTAGATAGGTAATCAATGGACAGAGTTCTTATGTTCAACAGTGAACTTATGCGAATGAAAAGTATCTATACTGTTTCCAAGGGCCCTGTGGCCTTAGACGGCCTTGCCTAGGATAAAGATCAGTGAAAGAAGGGCGGCCAGGTCTTTGCCCCAGGCTAAAAATATAACAAGTTAAACAAACCTACACATGGAAATAAATAAAACTGAAGTGTCTGTTTGTAACGTCAAAACAGCTTTTTACAAAATTATACACCTACATAGGGAGTTATAACAAAAAACTATATTTGAAATTTTTGTCTGTCTGCCTCTCTGTTCGTTCCGGCTAATTCCCGAAACGGCTGGACCGATTATGACGTAACTTCTAGCAGATAGCTGATGTTATAAGGAGTGACTTAGGCGACTTTCAATTAAGCAAACATTATCAAATATTTTTTGTTAAATTCCACCATACGAAGCAGCGGGCACAGTTAGTTAAAATACTAAGGTGATGATAATGATGATGATGGTAATGTTGACACAATAAAGCCGATAGATAGTCAGATATCCTTCCCAGTTAGAATGTTACAAGGAGCGGCGGGCGTCTAGAAAATCTATTCTCGGAAATAGTACAGCGCAGTTCCAATTAAAAACGTCTAACGCGATGGCACTCGCTAGTGGATATTTTATGTATTTCCTTTGAATTGTGAAAATGAAATAATTTTCCTTCTACGATAATGTATTTTAAGATGAAATCTTTATACCTAGGCCTTACAGTTTGATCTATCAGCACTCTGTTGACAACTCGCCTTATACCTAGCGTCACAAAAGACTACGAGAAGTATTATTTTACTATGGGACTGAGGTGGCAAACAAGCGTAAAGGTGGGCCCTGTTGTTAAGCAGTTACCGTAGCCTATAGATGCTTGCAATATGAAAGGCATTGCTCGCACGTTGTCGACCTGAAGAGGAGTGGAACGAAGCTTCCGGCTCTCTTACTCATCGTATGAAACACAGCTGTGTTAGCTACTTTACGCCGTTCTTCTGTGAGAGGGTGATACTACCTAGGTTGAGCTAGCCCGTATATGAGCTGCAGTCGATTAGCTACAATTTGGCTGTACCACCAATAAAATAATCCACTCTCCACATTAAAGGTCGGCACTCATCTATCAACTCGGCACCCGACCAGCACCGCTCGCCGCTCGGCGTCCACTCGTTGTCGACAAGTGGTCCGCGGAGGACGCTTTTACACCATAAACGTCACATGATCAACCAGTGGACCGTGCGTGGTCAACGAGTGAACGCCGCGTGGTCAGCGCGTGGTCCACTTATTTGTGGTTCAGTTAGTGGATGCCGACCGACGAGGCGGTGCTGGTCGGGTGCCGAGTTGATATATGAGTGGCAACCTTAAATCAACGTAGGTACAAAGTAGGTACCATAGCACATCTTGCTTACCTGATTCTTCCAGTCTTCGGGCGCACAGACGTAAATGGTTGTAGCCCCCCCCCCCCGTCCCACTCCCATTCAGGTTGGTAACGTGCGAGTGATACCTTTGTAAGCACCAGGCTACGGTAACTGCTTAATTTCAGGCGGGCCGTACGGTTGTTTGCCATCTTAGTCACATTCAAAAAATATAAGTGGCTAATTCTTTGCTAAATATTTTAGTAAAGCTTATGTATTTTTAAGTATTACTATTTTCTATTTATTATTATAGGACTGCGGTAAAAAAGCATACGGCCCGCCCGATGTTAAGCAGTTACCGTAGCCTATAGGTGCTTGCAATACCAAAGGCATTGCTTGCACATTGCCGACCTGAAGGGGAGTGGAATGGAGGGAGGGGGTTGGGCTTTTGGCTCTCTCACTCATCGTACGTAACACAGCTGTAAGGGGCCTTCCATTAATTACGTCACACGTAAAGGGGGTCCACAAAATGTGACATTGTGTGACAAGGGGGTGGGAGGGGTCCTAAGTTTTGTGACGTCACATTTAAAAATCGAATATATTCAAGTATTAAAACCGAAATTTGAATTTTTTACGAAAAAGTTTGAAAATGTCTGAAAATAATAAAAAATTTGTGACGTCACACAGGGAGGGGGGAGTGTCGCAAATGTGACCAGCTGTGACAAGGGGGGGAGGGGTCTAAAAATCATGAAATTCGTGTGACGTAATTAATGGATGGCCCCTAATAGCTGCTTTACGCCGATCTTCTGTGAGAAGGTGGTGATCTTAAAATGTGATTCGATTGATATGACGCTAACATAGAGGCTATCTACCTATTGGTTTCAGTTTTCCTGCTTGCTTGCGACTCCATGAGTCACCGTGCGGGGCGGCCCAGAGTGGTTCGTTCGTCATACTGATAAAACAGTGTTTATTAAGAAATGCAGTAGATAGTGGCCATTTCTTACCTACAGAAAGGGGGCGTCCATAAATTACGTGAGTCAATTAGGGGGGGGGGGGGGTCTCGGAAAATCTCACCAAATCTCACGTGGGGGAGAGGGGGGGTCTCGGAAAATCTCACGTATTTTTTTGTTACCGCTAGAAACAGTGTATAATTGCAAGAAAAACATGTTTCTCATCTAGAATTATAGCTTTTAAAAATCTCACGTGAGATTAGATGGGGAGGGAGGGGGTCGAGCAAAATCTCACGAAATCTCACCAAGGGGGGAGAGGAGGTCGAAAAATCTCAAAAATCACCTCACGTAATTTATGTACGCCCCCAAACACGTGTATATCTGTGGTGGCAACACTGATTGTTGTCCAAAACCTACGGTCTAGTCTATTTTAACAATTTTGTAGCCATTTTCTAAAGATGCTCCCTCACCGGGAGCATCCGCCTGTAATGTAATATTTCAGATTAGATTTTGAGCATCACGTTACAATAATGTCTCCCTGACTGGCGAGCATTCGCTTGCAATGTAACATTTCAGTCACAATGATGTCCATGATGACGCCAAGGTCTGATCCTCGACGAGTCCCAGGGAAAAGCTAAGTTGTCTTGGAACCCGCACGAATTTAATCAAAAGCAAGGATAGGAGGAGTTAGTTTGGAACCATACAGCTGGTGTTTGTCTGGCGATATTTCCTCGTATAGCGATAGCCTCAAGGTGGTAGAGCCAAGCCGTAGCCAATTGACTGCAGCTCATAAACGGGCTGGCTCGAACGGGGTAGTACCACCCTCTCACAGAAGATCGGCGTAAAGCAACCATTACAGCTGCGGCTGCGTTTCGTAATGAGTGAGAGAGCCGAAAGCCCACCCTCCCTCCCTCCATCCCACTCCCCTTCAGGTCGGCAATGTGCGAGCAATGCCTTTGGTATTGTAAGCGTCTATAGGCTACGGTAACTGCTTAGCATCAGGCGGGACGTACGCTTTTTTGCCACCGCATTCCTATAAAAAAAATCTGCCCAATAAATTGCATAGTGACTTCTTATTGGATTAAACCAGCCCATCAGCGAGTAGTAACGGCGTGACCTTTCTCCAGAGGAGGCGAGCACGGCCTGGACCGGACGCTGGCGCTTCCTGTAGCCGGTCAGGCGGCGGCTGCTCGCTTCCGCCGCCGCCCCGAGCCGGCTACTGAATCATTACCAAAGAGTCATTATAGTCCTATTGATATAAAATAAATTTGGTATCTAACTATTCTTCCTCACCTATGGCACTTGCGTAGAGATCATATAAAAAGTCTTTATTTTTTCATTCGCTTTCACAATAGGTATAAGCACTTATCTCTCGAGCTATTTTTCAGCTCTTGCTTGGTTAAGACCAGAACTTAACCAAGCGAGAGGTGAGAAATAGCCGATTCTAATTCTTGGACACTATTTCTTGGAAAGGGCAGACGCACTTGTCTCCCGAGCAATTTTTCAGCCCATCGGTTGTTAAGACCCGGTAGGTAGATCTACGGGAGGTACTAATTCTTGGAAAGGCCTTACCCTTTTTCTCGGGTCATCCATTGATTTCGCTGGAAAGTTATTTTTACAAGCTCTTATTTAAAATAGGTAAATTAAAACGATCTCCTTAACACTACGAAGTTTCAATCTGAAAATCATGCGAGATCATAAAAGGTACCAAATAAAAAGTTACCTACTGACTTTTTTCTATTGTTTTATATTATGTTCGATTATCCCGCCAATTTTATTTTCCCGCCCTCTTGCCTATTTTATCAGCGGATAGACAGATACGTTCAGAATCCAATAACTTTGTCTATGACAATATTCCAGAATGAGACCAAAATAGATAGGCCCGAGTTGTTCTTTGTAGCCCCTAAATAGAGTACGAAATAGGAAGGGGAGGCCGGAGGGCGACCCTCGCGCCGCGCCTGCGCACAACACTACCGCACTAATATCGGTTTTGTTACGGGCTTTTTGTTGTTCTTCCTATGTTAATTTTGTTTTGCAAAATTAATTATTAATTTAGTAGGACGTATCAGTACCTAAACAAGGACCTCATTATTTTTCCTATCGGTGCTTAAGTAGCTATGTTACTTTTTCGAAAGAAAAAGGAATGATCTCACAATAGTACCAACCTACATAGGTATTAGACAGGCCCAAGACGTAGAGTTAAAAGCCCAACGGGAGGGACCGGACCCAACGGTTAGTTTTGTTCAAACTTTCATGAAAGTATTAGAAAAATCATCAAGTACCAAAGCCTAGTCAGCAATTAATTTTTGTAACGCGTAGAGTCACTTCAAGATAACAATAACTTGAACAAACTTCGTTCATGAGCTGAAAAAGCCTAAATTAATTTCGATATCGGTGTTTATTTCGATAACTTCGGAAGGGAACGGACGCCCGGTCGAGCAGCGGTTTGCGTTGTACCCGGGAGGGTGCGGGCCCGCTGGGCAGATGTGCGCGGCACGTGGCGGCCGCGAGCGAGCGCTGCGCACAATGGAACGCAATACCAATCCAATATGGCCGCCGCTGGGGAACTTCCCGCTCTTTTCATTGACGTTTATACTTTATTATTGGTGCGTTCCATTCACTGTTAATTTTGATATTTTCGTCCACAAAAAGTGTTAAAAACGATAATAATGATCACTTTCAGTACAAGTTGGTGCGAGTGGAACGAGATTTGTGATCGAAAATAACGAAATTTACAAAATTAACAGTGAATGGAACGCACCATATGTTGACGTACTGCTGCCAACATTATCATTTTAATTAAGAAAGAAGAAGAAAGAAAATGAGCTTCTTGGCGGGAAAATATAAGAGTATTTTGTTTGTTTTTTTATTTCGAACTAGCTGTCCCGGCGAACTTCGTACCGCCTCAGAATTAATGTTGTCCGAAAAATAACTAACCCCCCCACCCCCCGTTTCCCCGTTCGTCGTCTGTTCTTCTCCTTTCCCGCAAATAAAGGGTTCCGTACCACCGTAGAATAAAAACGTCAAAATTATCAAGTTTCTTGTATGGGGACCCCCTTTGTTTCCAATTTTTATTTTATTTTTAGTAAGTATTTGTTAACAAAAATACACTTTCTGTGAAAATTTTAACTCTCTACCTATTACGGTTCGCCACGCAGCCCGATGACAGACGGACGGACAGTGTAGGCTTAGTAATAGAGTCCCCCCTTCCCCTTAATTGTTATTTATTTTTTATTGTTAGTATTTGTTGTTGTAGCGCCAACAGAAATATACGTTTGGTGAAAATTTCAAAAAAAAGTTCGTGAGATACAGCCCGCTAACAGACATGGATGACGGATGGACAGCGTAGGCTTAGTAATAGAGTCCATCATGAAGGGCAACCTTCCACTGACCCATCGACATGTGTATCCTGCCCGTTCTTACCTACGGCGCCCAGACATGGTCAGTAATCGAGGCTCAGTCCAAACTGAAGGTTTACCATAGAGCATTGGAGCGCAGCATTTCGGGTGTAAAACACACTGATAGGGTGCGGAACACCTTGCTGCGTTCCATAACCCTTATCGCGGATGTAGGAGCGAAAACAGCTACACTTAAGTGGACCTGGGCGGGTCACCTGAGCCGAATGTGCTCAGAAAGGTGGGCCAAAGCGATCACCGAGTGGGGTCCCAAAGCACGACCGTCATCGCCGACGTAGACCCAAAAACGGTGGCACGATGACCTCGACGCTCATCGAGACGGGTGGTATGAAAGAGCCCATGACCGCGATGGATGGAAGAAGATGGGAGAGACCTTTGCCCAGCAGTGGGATACAGTAGGTTATTAAGAAAAAAATGGTCCAGCCGTTCTCGAGTTTTGCGCTTAGCAACAAATTTAGCGATTCATCCCTTTATTTTTCGACACTGAACTGTTAAGCCGGAAACCCACCTCGGTGCACGGAGAGGCCACGCACACGGCCACGGCTACGTTCTGCAAGAAAATGTATGGATGACGTCATTCTCCGTGCACCGCGGTGGACACGGTGTCATACATTTTCGTGCAAAGCGAAGCTTGACCCACGTGCGTAGCGCGTGCGTGGCCTCTCCGTGCGCCGCGGTGGGTTTTCGGCTTTATGTGCCTAACGCGGATTTATTTCTTGTGATGAATTGCCCATGAAATAAATTTGCAATAATTTATAGTCGCCATCCGCCATCTGACACCGGCGTTCATTACGCCATCTATTGAAAGTAATTTGAATCATACGTAAAATATGGGTTTTTAGCGCTATCCGGGCAATTTTTCCATTTTTTTTAATGTATGTACCTTCCTTGAACTTCACGGAATAATCTAAAAAAAAAACATCTAAATTGGTCCAGCCGTTCTCGCGTCAAGTAATGACATGAAATAGGGATTCATTTTTATATATATAGATATAACGACAAGAAATTAAGAAGTAAGTATAAAGTGTACTATTTCCTATACCTACTGAGTTATTAAGTATAGCTTATGGATTTCGTTTTTTTTGTTTTTACTAAAGGTTTGTGTAAACTTGTGCGAGGAAGAAGATCCTTGAGCTTGTGTAAATCCGCGTAGATCTACAGACTCTTGTTATCATTACAATAATACTACGTTTTTAAATGCAGTGGCAGCGTACTAACGAGCGGAGTGCAGTTAAGCGATCTTATTTGCAGTGCGACAGTGCGGCTGCATACACCGTGCCATAACTGCGCACCGAACAGCATCGAAAACCGCATTTTTACCGATTGGTAATGGGTGGGGACTGCTATTAAAGTCAGTATAGGTAGGTACTGACTTTAATAGTAGGTAAGGTAAGGTAAATACCAATTTTTAGGGATCCGTACCCAAAGGGTGCCAACGGAACGCTATTACTAGGACTCCGCTGTCCGTCTGTCCGTCCGCCTGTCAGCGGGCTGCTTCTCACGAACCGTAATAGATAGAGTTGAAATTTTCACAGAATGTGTATTTCTGTTGCCGCTACAACAACAAATACTAAAGTACTACTAAATACTATACTTGATATTTTTGACGTTTTTATTCTACGGTGGTTGGAACCCTTTATGTGCGAGTCCGACACGCACTTGGCCGGTTTTTTATAATCAATTTGGAAAAAAAAGATTTACTTCGTTACTTATTACATAACATTACCAGTACCAAAAGAGAAAAACATTATGTGGTTAGTAGGAGTAGACACCTACCTACCTATTTAATTTAGGTATCACGGACAGCCCACTATGCAGAGCCTGCATGGAGGCAGAAGAGACTGCCGCTCACGTGTTGCTGGACTGCAGCGGAGTGGCCAGCTATACCGGGCGAAATTCTTGGGCTCACCGGGTAGCCTCCGGGAGGTCTTCGGTGACGTCGAGAAGTTGGAGAACTTACTGGTGGAGCTAGGATTGCTGGAGTAACCGGCCCACCACCCTCCAACTAGTGATGGGATGTTCTCGAGAACATTCTCACCATCGGAAACTTACGGAAACTTACTCGTGAGAATTTTCGAGAATTTATCTTATGAAGCATGTTAAACTTGGCATAAACCTCATTAAACATGCAAGTATGGTGGTTTTAATTGTTTTTAAGATTGAAATGTAGGATAACGTCACCCAAAATAAAAAAATCTCACGAGTAAGTTTCCGAGGATGAGAATGTTCTCGAGAACATCCCATCACTACCTCCAACACACAAAATAGGCGCACCAAGTCGTCGATTTGTGGACACCGCCCGTAGAAGAAGTGTATAGTAGGTATTACCTAGTATGGTTCTACTTTCATCTTCAAAACTGATATCACAAAACTACAGGAATTAGGCCTTGGTCTCCTATTAAATGCCATCGGCCGCTTACTGCGTCTCGCGTACGCCGCGTCAATGTTACTATAGTGACGTCGGCGTGTGAAGGAGACCACAAAAGTACATTTCTAAAGTGAGCATTGTGACGCGGCGTACGCGTGACGCTGTAAACGGCCGATGGCATATAATAGGAGACCACGGCCTAAGAATCTTCAAAGAAATTCAAAAGGCCGTCGTCTGAAACGTCAGTGTCGTTCTTAGAATTTGTTTAACGTGTGCTTAAAATCTTCGCACCGTGGTTTGTGGCGTAGGCAGAGGAATAGAGATCCGAGACGCCCAAGCCGTATGTAACTTCAACATTGATGAATAAGATAAGTGCCTAGCCTCTTTGTATGGAAGAAGTATCATGTACCCAGTAGGTAATGCCATCGATGATGTTATAATGCATAGATTAGAAATAGAGCAAGGCAAGAAAATGGGGTATGATGGTAGTTATTAAGTTAACAGCAATAATTTGTAATAATCCGCCACACACTTCCACCATTGTTACTTTAAATACTAAATTCTATTCACAAAAATAATAATAAGAGGAATTGGAAGAATATTTATCCTCCTTCGTGTAAACTAAGTAAATCAAGATAAACAATAAGATAAGATAAGAGAAGAGAAGAAGAGCTGATTTATTAACAATCAATATTACTATTACAACATAAACAATAAACATTAACAATATATTTTATACTTGCGATAAATATTCGGTACAAAAGCATCGGACGACTGATTTGCATGAGATAATATAACTGAATAACTCGTTTTGCGACTGCGGATACTTAAAAACGTACCTACAGACACTCGGGTACCGAACGGGTTCAAAATGGTGCGAGATGGTGTTTTTATTTCGCCATAATACCTATTGAAAAAATAAACGCAATAATAAAATGTACCTACTTAAAAAGTATCGAATATTGTAATATAAGTGATTAATTAAAATCTATCTATAAATATTGTTATAAAATTTCTTCTGCTTCAATAACTATTTCTAATAAGTAATGCAAAGTAGGTTCATTCGACATTTACCTACACCGATTCTGTTAGTCGCTCGACCACGGCCGAGCGCTCGTCATTACGATGGTCAACCGGTTTGTGATCGCATCAGAAAAACAGCTACCCCGCTACCAAGACACTCGTTCGACCAGCGAAACGATACGTACACTGCTGCTTTATTATACACAGAGAGTAGGAGAAAAGCTGTACTCTGTTAAGTGGTACAGGGTGGCCGATATGTGCGATCGTGGAGAGCGCCACAAATTCGGCGTAAAAAATTTATATAACGCTGCGGCCTGCGAATTTAAAACGAATTGGCCCGAACGGGGTATGGCACAATTGACAATGTCGACTTCTGTTACTCTGAGATTGCATTACAGCACCGTAATAACTTCAAGAGGCATTTAATCTTGTCGCTGGTAAGCGTGAATAGATGAGGTATCGTAAGTAGAGCCTGGTGGATGCATGTCGTAGGACCGCGACGTATACCTATCCTTGTGAAGCATTTGTCCAGCACGGGACGTCTTAAATTCCTTCTAGATACTATTGAAGTTGATGAAGCTGTTCTTGATGAGTAGGTATATCTTACTGGCTTTTCTCAGTGGAAGCAGTATTTCGAACCGGTGGTAGATTCAATTCTGACTGTTGATACCTAAATGTATTTTTTGGTCTGCATGAATTATTTTGAATTTTGAAGTGTGGTTTTAGGTGGTGTGGTGATGGCGGATGTGAAGTTTTTAGAAAAATATGCTTTTGGTACCCTTTAAGTTTAACCAGAATGTTTTAAGGCTCTAGTTTTGAAGTGTTCACTGTCCCTATTCATGTCTAGGACAGCTAAATTTTCGGGCTTATTCTTGCGCTTGAAGATCTAGATTTTTCTTAGAAAATGGAGGGTTGCTACTCAAGGCATCGAAGTTGAAATCCCTACTCCTTCCGTGTGGGTCTATAAAATTTATCCCAGAATAAAGAGCCTCATGACTAATTTCCATCATCATATTATCAATCCTATCATTTTAAATTAAAAATGATTAGGATACACATATTTATGTTGTCATTTGTCCGCGGCAAATAGAGGCCAATTTCCCGCCAGAGGCAAATTTCGGAAACGGCTTTTCGTAATTTGCCTGATGTGGGTGTCACTGAGAGCGCCCCGAATCCATTGTGGGGTAGCCATAGCGTAAAGCGTTGCTTAGTTTGTGACTATGCAGGTCTGGCGATATTTATTAAATAAAATAATTATATCCATACCGTGAATAGTATATTTGATTTGTGGGTCTGATGATTAATTTTATTCATCTTAATCCTAATCTTATGCAGAATCATTACATAATTCGCCTCTGGCGGGAATCAAACCCGCAACCACCAGATGTTGAGATGAGCGGCCTACGCTCTAATGGTTAGAGTCTAACCACTGCGCTAATGGTCCTTGAAATTAAACTGAAATTAATTAACGATAAATGGAAAGCCCATTATCAGTCACAGTTCTCATAACTCAAGCGAGAATCATAGTTATCGCAGATAATATGGATAGCGGAGATAATATGGTTGTAATGTAAACAAGTACTCGTCTTGTAAATAACTGGCTTTTGCCTGCGACTACGTCCGCGCAGAATTCAAAATCGAACTGCCATACAAACTTTCATCCCCTATTGAACGCATATAGGGATAGAATTTCGAAAAAGTCATTATTAGTAGTAGTGGATACCTAGCCAGGATTTTGAATTTTAAATATTATACTTATACAGCAGTGGTAGCCGATTGGTTAAGCACGCGTCTTGCGGACTTAAGGTCTTGGGTTCAAACCCTGGCTCACACCTCTGGATTTTTCGAAATCTATGTGTGAATCATAACTTTGATATGATTATCACTTGCTTGCGGTGAAGGAAAACATCGTGAGGAAACCTGCATGTCTTTAGACATGTGAAATCCACCAACCCGCACTGGGACAGCGTGGTGGATTATGGCCTGAATCCCCCTCGCATTGAGGGGAGGCCCGTGGCCATCAGTGGGACGTTAAAAGGGCTAAATTATTATTATTATTATTATTATACTTATATGTTATGTAGAAGAAAATATATTAAAAAATATGAAGAAAATTGATGTTGATAGTCACCCATTTTTTCGGAATAAAATACTACTTCCCTACTTACACATTCCCGGTGCACTTACATATAGGTAAGTGGAATAAATACCATACCCACCAACTACCCACGTATGATGAATGAATAAAAGAGAGAACCACTGTATTTAAGTCGGTTAAAAATAGAAAGCTGCGTGGGAATGAACGGAGCTCGTCTGTAGCACGCGATACTGAAGAAGGAGAAAGGTGGACACGACGCCGACCACCGGCTGAAGCTCTCCGACGTTCAACATTATAAAGACCACTTCAGCCAACAACGTATACCTAGTCCACCAAAAAAAAGTTCAACATTCTAGTTAAAAATGTTTCTTAACGTAAACGTAAAAACGACTGAATCTCCACCAAACCTAGGTAGCAAAAAACCATCTCAGAAATACCAGATATCGATAAAACAAAGAATCGAAATCGGTCCATCCGTTTCAGAGCTACGATGTCAAAGCCAGACAGAATGGATAAAACTTATAACGCCCTTCTTTGCGTTGCGTCGGGGGTTAATTATAAGTGATAGTTGATCGACGCGGATCTCCTTGAGAATAGGGACCGAAGGCAGGTTCTTCGAGACCCGTCTCGCTCAAATACAAGTACGCACCTACTCGGTTTTTAAACTTGGCACGATGAGTTTAATATTCTGGGCCATCTTGGATAGATTAGGTTAGCTACTTTGTACCTAGACCAGGGGGCTTACCACCACCTCTTATAGCAGTTTTACCTTATTGCCATGACAATAAGAAACGTCATTGCACAAATGGCCGCTGAAACGTTAAAACAAAACTGCTATAAGAGGTGGTGGTAAGGCCCCAGGAAACTAAAAAGTTCCTAAAAGATAATCATAATAAAACAAAAATACACGCGATAGTCGCGTACACAACTCTAGTATTTGCATGGAGAGATAAATACCTACGTAGGTATTTACATAATATTATTATACAAGAATACTAGAAGTAAACTTCAGCATAGAATTTCAGTTTCTGACAAAGAAGATTCGGGGTTCGAATCAGTTAACGAGTAATTGTGAAGGATAGCAGCGTCACAATAGCTAGATGAACGCATAGAGGGTGTGCAAGGACGCAAGGGCACGAGAGGGCGCTGGGGTCGTCGGGGAGGGCGTCGGGGCATCGTCGGCAAGGGTACGCGGGACGCGCGGCGCATCAGGCCCTAAGCCGTTAAGAGGCATTGCATTTGTACTGTTTATTATGCTACCCCCGTTATGACCCTTTAAAACTCTCCGTTACACTTTACAATATCAACATCTGACGCTGAAAATCTTCGCGTCATCTAAACTTTACATAAAGTATTTATTTTTCATGAAGCGAAAATACTGAAGCTAATTAAAGCGAAAGCGATGCAGTGTTGACATCGCTCCTCCAATGTCGTCTATTTGAACATTTTTATTCGATTTCAGCGACGGTAGGTAGTTCAACGATTTTGTTAAGTTTTGGCTTTTGGCTGGAGAAAAGTTTGACAAGATTTCCGTTGTTGCATTTTACATATCTGCGATGTATAAATATAAATTTTTCGTAACCAGTATCTTAACACAAGTAGCAGTTAAGTAAAACCAAGAGTACCTAAGCAAGTAAATTTGTTATAGCTTCTGCTGTAGGTGGAAAACTGAACCAAAACTATATTTCCTGAAAATGATGTCCACCACGGCTAATACCTATGCACAACTTTTTAGAATCGCTATCAGTGTTATGAAATCTTAATATCGTGAAGTAAGGTAGGTAAGTACCTACCTAGACTGAATATCCCATTCAAGAAATACCTGACAAACCTGTGTTTTTAAATAGGTAGAATACCTATTATTTTCTGATATAACTGCAATGATAGGGTGCAGGTTTGCGTTATAAATAGACTATTTCAATAAACGGTCCAGAGCATGTAGGTACAAGAGTGAACTGTTGGTTCATAAACATGGTTACGCTAACCTTGCATCGCGCTGCGCTACGACTGCCAGACTAGAGATGGGTTGTACTAGGTAAATTTGGGACTAGGTGCACCTATTCCTAGTATTTAAAAATACGTGATCCAAACACGTGTTCCACCTAGTCCACCTAGTCTGAAGTACTTATCGAGTATGGTTCGCGTAAATACGTAATCCAAACACCTGTTCCACCTAGTCCACCTAGTCCACCTATTCTGAAGTACTTATCGAGTATGGATCGCGTACTTAGTCCTTAGATCCATAATAGGACTCGATGCATGAGATCAAATGGGGACAAAAAATGACTTTTGCTCACTTCAGTCAGATGTCGCCACGCTACTGCTTACTGATGATGAAGACGATGATGATGATGATGATGATGATGACGACGATGACGACGATGACGATGATAACGATGACGATGATGATGATGATGATGATGATGACGATGACGATGATGACGATGATGATGATGATGATGATGATGATGATGATGATGATGATGATGATGATGATGATGATAATAATGATGATGACGATGATGATGATGATGACGATGATGATGATGATAATGATGATGACGACGATGGTGACGATGACGATGATGACGATGATGATGATGATGATGATGACGACGATGACGATGATGACGATGATGATGATGATGATGATGACAATGATGGTGACGATGATGATGATGATGATGATGACGATGACGATGATGACTATGATGACGATGACAATGATGATGATGATGATGATGATGATGATGACGATGACGATTACGATGATGATGATGATGATGATGATGATGATGATGATGATGACGACGATGACGATGACGGTGATGATGATGATGGTGATGATGATGATAACTACTTCCCTTTGGAGCCATTGTGTTTGTTAAAAAGACAAAAATACGTTATCTCAATATTTTAACACAAAAATATCGTACTACTTGGACTAGAATACTAGTTCGCTACCATACTATGTAGACTAAGCAATCCGTAATACTCATAATAATACGCGATCGCCGCACGCAATCGAGAGAGCAACACGTCCGCTGGGACGTGTTGAGTGAAATACTAGGTGGACTAAGTACTTTCAAAATTGGAATAGGTGCCGCCTAGTCTCGTAAAATACCTGTTCTTCGCACCTGTTCTAGTAAATACGACTCATCTCTATGCCAGACGATCGATCGAAGGAATTTGTTTTACAGCCTCTCAATCGAAAACATTTAATGGAATCTATTAGTTTTGATTTACAGGTAACCTGCCCAAATAAACCAGGAAAAGGCTTTTCAAGCGGGCGTCTCCATCATTCTATGTTCTTATGTCCAGTTAGTAAATAATAGGTTACTCTTGCTTGTTCTAAGAAACCCACTTGGGTAGTACCTACCTAGCAGGCAAAAATTTTGCAGGTACTAAAATAGTGAACGTGAAGATAGCGGGACCAAACCTCGGGATAGGTAAGGTAACATAGAAAGACTTCAATTTTGGCTTCGTTTATTCATGTCGAGAATACGACCTTGCCTGCCTGCCTACCAAATACTGTCACCAATACAAGGTACGCTCCAAACGAGCACCCAGCGATACTCAACGTAGGTATAATTTCAGAATAAACTACATGACTCCTTGTTTCTTTTATCTGTTTTATGTTGCTCGGCTCGTTCTCTAGAACGCAGCCCAGTTTTCCTCAAACTCATTCGGCACAAGGCGTTCATACGGCCGGCACGGATTCGAGCCGAGCGGCGAGCGCCGAGCGTGGCGCAACTGCCCACCGCCCGGTACCTAACAAGTTACATAAAAATACAAGTCAGTCGACCGACGACGGCAACGTACCGGTTGCTACACCACCGCACCACGCTGCTGGCTGCGGCCGCTCATTTTTATTCACAATGCAAGACGCTTTGTAATTTACAGCAGATTTTATATTCGTAGTAAAATTCCATTATGGCGTGTCATACACGACTGTCGCGTAAAAATCTTAATATAGGGGTGTTGTATCGTAGTAATGTTACTCGATTACAGACTCCAGACTGAATTTAAATTGAAGCAAGCAAGTCGATTTCCTTGAAGCTAGATTTTTTGTCTAATCGAATAGCATAGTGAATAGAATGTCTTCTTACAAGGTTGGCGATTTTGCTATTATTTGTCGGATATTATTTGGTACTTTTTAGGTAGCACACTACCTAAATATTTAGGGCGAATAAATACCCGCATTTCGTTCGAACTCAATCGATAACCGTGTTTAAGAGCAAAGCGCAAAACAGCGCATTCTAAGAACTTATTATCTTAGTAGCGAGCAGTTGAACAGTGAACAGCGGGCGTCGGCGTCGGCGGTGACACATCGGCGCGTGATTCACAGCCAGCGAGCTGCGCGTGCACATGAATCCCTGACGTCAGCCTGCGTCCGGCGGCGGCGGCGGCGCCTATTATCAACATCACGAGAAAAAATGTCACTTCGTACGTACTTGTACCCACTTCGTTCGTTCGTGTTAGCTCCAAAAATGAAATAATTATAACACGAACGGTTATGAAAAGAAAGGTAAAGTACGTAGCACCCTCAACCAACGGCAGTGCATGAGAAGATGTATGATTGTGGATGAAGCAAGAGGTGTCAAATTCTTAGCATGTGGCAATCAATAGTCTCTGCCTACCCCCGTGGGATACAGGCGTGAGTATATACATGGATATGAAATGACGAGAGCGAAATTATTTCGCATATTTCTAATTGAAAATTCTAGCGCGACCGACAATTTGTCGATTGACTTAATACGCAGCTTGTCGAGCGAGCGACATCGATCGATATGGTGACTTTTTCTGGCTGGGCCACACCATCACGGATTTCAATACTGATTGCACTTACAGCTAGTCGAAATGAGTCGCTAAATTAAATGTACTTATTCAATCTTCCTAAACAATTTAATTGGTAAGCGAGCGAATTGAAAAATAATATCTCCTACTCCCTTTTCTCAATCTCCGTTAACCGCACAATATCGAGGCATGGCTATCAGAATAGGGCTCCGTTCAGCGGGCGCCGGTTCATGTTCGCCGCGTTCCGTTCCCCGACCGCAATACTAAGCGTTTCTATACCTTTTGTGTTGGTAACCTCCACATCACCTCGCCTCGCTCGGCGCGCCTCCAATACCCGCCTGTCCCGAATTTGCTTCATTGATTACGACCTTCCGTTACACTTTTGGGTTTGGGTCCAGGGCACATTGTTTTTTTTTTTGGCTTTTCTGATTTTCTTAGTGATTGTGTATGTGGTATTTCCATTTCCCGAATGTATTAAAATACACAGGAGAATAATTATAATGACAAAATGTTATGTATGATGACTGGGTTATGTATCATGATATCAATAATTTGTGTAAACTATTAAAAAAATATAGGTACAACATGTAAAATCGTTCGTCACATTCGCACTAAATAAAATACCAATGAAAAATTCTACATCCATTATATTTTAACGTCGTTAGTGGTGACAATTAAAATTAACACATTTCAATTGCGTTCGAGATATCTTGTTCACTTTTTTACAATAAAATGTACGAACTCAAATGTAGGATTTTCTTAATTGTTAGATATCTCAGACTCATTCATTATTTAAAAATAGATAGCAGTACTGTTATTTATCTCAAGTTTTAAATAATGAATGAGCAGTGACGTTGAATAGTAAAAAATCAGTCTAAACGAAGATGCTCGCACGCCCCATTCAACGCTGGTCTACAAAATGACACACTCCAGTAGGTTTTGACCTTAAAATAACTAAATACAGGAACCAAAGTATAGCTTATAAATAATAAATAGTACCTAGTTTCAGAAGTCAGTCATCGCAATTTTTACGTCACAGAGATTCCCAAATACTAAACGACTAGCTGGTTTTATTCTCAGTCCTTATTTTCAGTTTGTTCTGTACCTACATTATCAATTAAAGCTTTCATTCAAAATACTTCTACTGCAATAACGCAGCTATTTTCATGAAGCATAGAAATAATAAATTGTGCACTTACTATAGATAAAGCATTCTACACACGTCGCGGCTTTCAGATATAAGGCCGATCATCACAGTCGACCGGGCAGGCTGGCTGGGCGAACTGGTTCGCTCGTTTCCACCAATGGGAACGCTTAATTTTAATGTGCTAAGTAAAATTAAGCGATTCTAATGATCTAAAAAAACCCAGCCAGTCCGCCCGGTCGAGGTGGAAGCTCAGCATATGCGTCAAGCTTCTTATCCGGTAGTTATCCCAAGCAGGCGAATCAAACATATCATAAATATTCATTAAATATTATATGATAGAAAATAATATTAATATTATATACAATAAGTTTTAGAATGTAATAACTAAATAGAACCGAATGTCCATACGCACCCTGTCCAACAATAAATACTTAACACAGCCCACAAAACGATAAAGTCTTCTGTCATGTCAATTATCACAATAACCCCAGTGTTCTGTAGGCCAGCGTTTCACGGGCCCGCGCGAGTAGTTTGGCAGTAGGTTTAAGAAAAATCGAGTAATACAATATAAGATAATTAAGAATCACAATACAGTTAATACTTATGAATAGAACTTACTTAATACGATAAGCGGTGACGACAGTGTGCACTGCTACGCCGGTTACTGGGATCCAAAGGTTGATTAAGCTAGACACACTCGGCTACCGTCCTATGGTTCACGAAGACGTAAGCTCTAACCCCAAATTAAAAGTTATGATGGACTTACACTGGCATTACAAATCACTTATGTTCATAGAAAAGCTTTGTAAAACCACTGTAAACTAGCTAATAATCTCTATATAAGTCTTTAGCGTACCCTTACTAAGTTTTTCGATAACAAACATTAATTATTAGACCGATATTTTGACACATCGAATTTAAAGTAGTATAGGAGCATGGCAACATTTTATCGGTTTTATAGATCAAGTTTATCATCGATACTAGACCCAAGAGCACCGTAAAGACCCGAAAGAGTGACCAATTCACTTCCCTAATTTTTCGCGACCGAGTACAAAAAGGAATTAACATAACGCGCAGGCAGCTCGTATAAAGCACCAAGTCGGCTTAATTTACAAAATGAAATATGCAAGTTTATTAAAAATACTACACCCACTGTTGTACGCTTATAGGAATGTCTAATAATAATGTTCGATCTTACACCTACATGCACTTACATTCAATTGCTTATATCAAAGTTAAACTTACTTAGAATTATACCGTGTGGACTGCATCTGGCGATACTAGGACTCGTAAATAGCCGGCCAATGATGAAAATATTCATAACACCCACAATATTATAGGAAACTCTGTGGAAACTCGTACAATGTGATGATTTGTTACTATTTCGTTACTAAATAAAATAGTTAATACTAGCAACAAGCTTTTATATTTGCAGGGCTTACGGCTTAAAAATGCGTGGTCTCAATCTAAATAGTAACAGGCCTAATATCGTAAGATGCAGTACGCTGGTACCCTTAAAAACCTACACATTCCGACTTACCAGAAACGTAAATGAAGATAATAATCGCAGTTTTATCGACGTTTTAAAAGCTGTCCAGGAATGTTTAGTCTACTGACAAGTCGTATAAATGTTCGTGTTCAGTGCTAGGTCTCGTTAGCAGTGCACAGGGCCGCCACCGCGCGGTACAGTGAATCAATACGCGTATAACTAGGAAGTGATGTCATTTAGCGTGGAAGCAACCTCAGTCTTGTCATTCGTCCGATGTGAACCAACAACGATGCGACGCCCTGCAGTTCCGCTCCGTCGACACTGGAAACAATAGCCAAACGCAAGTATTTCATTATAAACATTCTTAGTCAAATAAATGAAGAAATAATTTAGGAAATGTAAAGTTTAGATGGTGACTGAAAAGATTGCGTTTTCTTTTATTGCTTGTCCTTGTCATACAAAAACGATGTCTAAAACACCCTACCTTAAATCAGATACGCTCTAGTCATTTTTTAAATCAAAACAAAAAACTACAGCAAAAAATTCAATGTTTGATTTGTCTAGCCGCTACGTAGACGCACTTTTCAATAAAATAGACTTAGTTATAGTAGAAAGAGCGCATCCAATTTTAGGCCTTCTTACTGAATTGCAATATTGACGTCAAAAACAAAATCTGAGTCACAGACAACAAACACTAACCAAATTCTCTTATGCTTCCGTAGGCTGTTCTATCGGATCGTTGCGTGACTCGTCGGTAGCGACGGTCTTCACTTTGATGTCGGGGAGCTCGGTCCCCGCGGCGCTGGCGGCCTGCGACTGGTTGCCGTCAGTGGAGTCACCATTGGCACCATTGGCACCATTGGCACCATTCACCGCATCTTTCCCATTCTCCATCGACAGTCGGGAACTTAACGCCGCATCATTACTCGCGTCACCGTTAAGATCCACCATATCAGCGTCACCGTTAGTCGTTTTGCCATTCACTTGTTTGTCTGTCGCGTCGCTGCCCGTTTTAACTTCTTCGGGAGTGCTCTCTGCCGTGTCAGTCTCCATTGTTGGTGCTGCAAGTGATTCTTTGTTCTCTACTTGTGATTTTTCAGTTTCTATCGGAGTTTCTTTTGCATCTTCAGTTTTGTTTTCTGCAATTTCAGCTTTACTATCTTTTGAATCTGCCTTATTTTCTACTGTGGAAACTGTTTTTTCTTCAGTTTTGGGCTCATTTTCCAACTTCACCGCTTCTGTTTCAATCTCGCTGGTTTTCTTCTCTTTCTTAGCCGTGTCTGTTTCTACATTCTTTTCTTTTGTTTTTGTGGTACTTTCTTGCTTTTCTACTTTATCTTGTTCAACTTCTTTTGGTTCCTCTTTTTCTACTTTGTTCGCATCTGATGGTTTGCCTTCTTCTGTCTGTAGTTCTGTTGAACTGGTTTTTGTAGCTTTCTCCTCTGTTCCCTTACTTTCTTTAATACTGTCTGTAGCCATTTCTACATCTTCTTCCACTTTATCTGTTATTTTTTCACCCGCTTTATCAGTGGTAATTTCCTCCACCTTCTCTGCAGCCTTTTCTTCCACTTTCTCTGTAACTTTTGCTTCAATCGGTTTGTCTTTCTTATCAGTTTCGGCGCCATCACCTTTTCCTTCCTCTACTGCCTTTGTCTCGGATATAGCTTCCACGGTATTGAGGTCAATGTCACCACATTGTTTCATTTCAAGCTCTAATTCAGAGTCTAGTATGCCTTCAACAATATCGCTAGTATCAGTATTTTCAGTTTCCATTGTCTCCTCTGCGATAGGATTAAGTAGAGGTTTCAGAGGAATATTATCCAGATTAGTGACATCTTGTACCTTGGATAGTATTTCGTCACATTCTTTTTCCAACACCTCGCCGACGTTTTGCAATTCCTCCATATCTTGAGCGGCCGCGGGTTCCTCCACCACAGGGACGAGATCTTCGATAATTTCGGCGACTTCACTCAGGCTTTCTTTGTCGTCAGTTATATCAGTAATTTCTGTAATAACAATAGGAGTTTCGGCAACTGAAGCGGTATCACCATTCTGAACGTTAGCTTCAACTTTTGGCTCGGAAGCAGAGTCTGCTTTTTCAGAAGACTCTGTGTCCATTTTTTCAGTCTCTTTCTGATCAGTCTTATCTACACTCTCCTCGATTACTGGTTCAATGTCGGAGTCGGGGGTCTCCGCTACGTCATTGTCGGTTACTTCTTCTACGATAGTTTCTATCTTCTCAGCGGGTTCCTTAGTGGCGTGTATTTCTGCGGACACATCTTTAGCAGGCGTTTCCTCCTCTACCTCCATTTTCTCAGGTTCTTCTGTTACTTTTTCAGTGATCGCCTCTGGAGCCTTTTCTGCGTCCGCATTAGTCTTAACGTCACATTGCACATCTGTCTTCGGAACTTTAGCGGGTTGTTCATCCTGAAAATATTTTTTTTAATTACAAGATTTACACCCGTATCTACAGGCTGGTATTTTGAAATCATGGGAATCATTTTAAACTATGATTCTACACATGATTCGGAATATATAGAGACAATAAATAAAAAAATATTGCTTGAGTAAGCAAATAAGCAAACCAGTTAACTGTTATACCTTACCTGGGAAATATGTCTTTATCAATTGATTTGTTGATTAATATTCCCTGAATATTCTGAATCATGTGTAGAATCAAATTCACCCTGAGTAACAATTAATTACTTATTCTCAAGTATTTTCTAATCAAATACCTGTTTGACAATGCCGTTTTGACGGATTCTCTATAGAATATTGTCGTCGACATTGGAACATTTGTTAAAATTGGAATGTGGGATAGGTTTTTTTTGCTTAGAACTTACCTAAGAATAAGTAATCACTTTATAAATACTGAGGTTAATCTCCTATAAATAATATTTAGTGTATAGAAAAAAAAAACCTGTTATATGGCCAATTTCCAAATATGGACACAAACTACCATCACACAAATTACGAATGCAGTTAAATAGAGAAATAGAGGCAGGGGCTAAGCATCTGACCAATACTAAAGATATACCATAAAAACTTAAAAACTACTAACAACCATCACCAATATACCAAGTGTTGTTTCAAACGTTCGAAATAATAGATAAATAACCTATTTCTGTTACTATACAAACTCCCAAGTATTATTTCGTACTTTTGAAACATCCTTATAATTATCCAACAACATTTACTGAAAAAATCTACTCAGATTATTGTTCAATAAATCAAAATAATATCATTCCCAAAATAACTGTCAGTGGCAATAGACGCTAGACTTTGCTTCCGATAGTCGGATAAGATGTGTATTAAGTATCCATCCAATGTATGACACATGTGCCTTCCGTTTGTCTGATCAGGGGCCCTACCACCACCTCTTATAGCAGTATTATTTTAACGTTTCAGCGACTTTTTGTGCAATGACGTTTCTTATTGTCATGACAATAAGGTACGTCATTGCACAAAAAGTCGCTGAAACGTTAAAACGTTCCTATAATTGAATCGCGATAAGAGGTCGTGGTAAGCCCCCAGACGGTACAAACTGTCGATCGTCTATTACCACCCTAAAAGAAAGGACCAGTAATATTTCTGCTTAGACTTGTTGCAAAAATCGTTTCAGATAATATAATTCCGCAGTCAAATAATTATTTTTTATTTTTTATAGGACAGGTGGCAAACAAGCGTACGGCCCGCTTAATGTAATACACACAAGTACCCCGCAGTTAATATTACACATCGGAGTTTAGAAAGATATAATTGGTTTTGAAGAGCGTTATCTCTGCCACTCATAATTCGTCTCTGTAACTCATACATGACGCTCCATACAGACGAAGCTATCTGGGCTCTTTCTAGAACCTGATATGCAATATTAATTGCAAGGCATTGTAAAATTAGGCGTAGAGAATAACTACGTCGATCAGCCTTGCGTCTTCGTATTTGGCAAGTCTTAAGTTTAAGCATTATCTGGATATACATTTTATTACCACGGCTATATAATTCAAAGGCAGTATTTTTGTCCAATGATTTATTTCTAATTATTGTTAAAGCTATAACAATTCTACAATATATAACAGCTTGCAGCATATATAAAGCGACACAAACATTTAACCATATTGGCCCAGTAATGACCGGCAAATATATGTTGGCCTTAGGCGAGCATGACCTTGGGCGGATTGGTCATATATCACATAACAAAACTATGCATTTGGACATACGGTCAGGCTCTTCGCTCGCCTGATCTCGGCCAACATGTATACCCGGCTGAACCGTACTCACCCGTCTATTCACCGTTGGTATTCTACGCTACAGTTCTAGTGTGCATGCATTAGGCGTGTCACAGGCGGGGCGTGTAAGGTAAGGTTGGTCATCGGAGAGGCACCTGGGGGTCGGGCTTGCGCTTGTTGGTGGCGGCGAGCTGCGCGAGGCTGTGCAGCAGCGGGAACGCGGCCGCGTCGGGCGGCAGCGGCGCGTTGCCCGCGCGGCTCACCAGCGCCGCCTGCAAGCCCGCGTCGCGCGCCGCGCACGCCTCTGCGAAACATTACAGAAACACCATCACGCCTGCATTTGTGCAGAGGGATTTATCGGTGGTAGAACCGAGCTGTAGCTAATTGACTGCAGCTCATATACGGGTGGGCTCGACCGGGGTACTACCTCTCAAAGAAGATCGCAGTAATGTAGCTATTTCAACTGCGTTTCCAACCAACCCCTCCCTCCCTCTCAATCTGTCCCACTCCTCTTCAGATCGCAACGTGCGATGCCTTTGGTATTGCAAGCATCTATAGGCTCTGGTAACTGCTTAACCTCAGGTGGCCTGTACATTTGTTTATCCCTTTAGTCACATAATGAAAGATCGCAGTGGTGCATTGCAGTGCACCTACCTACATTTCGCCGATTAATATCAGTTGACCCATTGGTCCTATTGTATAATAAGAGGCAAGCCTATCGCCATTATACCAAGCACATTCCTCTTAATGCGAGTATCCACAATGCTGATCCAGTGCAGGTTGACGAACTTTACATGGAAATGCAATTCGCACATACAATCCAGAAATGTGTGAAATTTGGTCGGTTTTGTTCCTGAAAATACGTATGTACGAAAACGTAAAAGTGCTAACTGGACAAAAAAACATTAATTTGTGTCATACTCATACAACTGTGTCTTATCTCGCGATTAAATGGTCTGAATACAAAAACTAAAGCAAGTGGCACAGTTCACTTGTATAAGCTATTGTGCTGTGCCCCACAGAGTAAAGACTAAAGACAGAGCCCTTATTAGATATATGTATGAAAAAAACGTGGTCATTGTTTTTTCATTTTCATTGTTCTATCTACCGGTAACAACGACTTAGAGATAGAAAGAAGAGTACAACAAACATGGAACAAATACTGGAGTCTTAAAGAAATTTTTAAAAGTAGCATGGCAATAAATATAAAAACTGAGATTATGAACTCTAGCCTATTACCGTGTTTGACATACGGATGCCAGACGTGGAAATTTACCGCCAAAGCCAAACAAAAAATCACCACCTGCCAGCGCGGCCTGGAGCGAAGCATGCTCAAGATAAAAAGACTAGACAAAATACGACACACAAAAATAAGATCTATAACAAAAGCAACCAATGCCTTAAGCTATGCACAAAAACTAAAATGGAAATGGGCAGGCCATATAGCAAGGCTAACAGACCAGAGATGGACTGTAAAAGCACCTCTGTGGAGAGGCCCACAAGGGAAAAGTAACAGAGGAAGACCACTGTCACGCTGGGAAGACGAGATCAAAAGAGCCGCTGGCCCAAACTGGAGCAAAATAGCACAAAGAAAGAAAGAAAGAAAGAAAGAAAACATTTATTCGACACACTCGCAACACATAGACAGAGGAAACAGAAAAAAAGGGGTCAGCGCGAACTGTGCCGAAAAGGTATTTGGCTCAGCATGTGCTGGGGGGTACGAGACTCCACCAGCGCTGATTTTCAGCCAAACCCAAGAGAAAAGGCCACTGGCTACCCAAGAGAAAAGGACTAATAAAAATATACATATATCTACTTAATAAAATCAATAAAATAGTAAAAAGACATAGGTACGTGCGAAGAATATATTAAGTAAGTATATAATAAATAAAATACATTATTTTACTTATATTTAATATAATAGAATTAAGAACAGTATAAAATAAAGCACAATGCAGCGGCTAATGTTTCGTCGCTCGCATACCTAGTCGCCCGCGCACGCTACGACGCTGTAGGTACCTACGTCGGTAAATATTGAAGGTGTTGATGGTGTACCGATGCGCTTTATAAAATAGTATTACGGTCATTAAGATATGCCATCTCGCTCATCACAGCCACCAGCCGCCGCGAGCGCGCGCGCCGCCGCCTCGCAGAGATAACGGAATTCCAGCCACTGAGCAATCTATTATTACAAGTTTTAATATTTCAAAATAGCAGATCTAACGGAATGTACTAGATATTTAATTAATGATATATTTAAGTCAAAGTGCTGGTTAATGTATGTGAATGTGTTATGTACAGACTGGAGAAAATTTAAATTGATGCAAGTGCTATCGTTCATAAAACAATGAAACAAGACCGCCATGGACGCCATTAGCAACATGATAAAATGAAATGAAACCGCCGCCGCCGACACTTTTAAACTGGAATACCTAAACTAGCAGGAACAGCATTAGCATGGTGAGTGGCAAATTCAATAAATAATTATCAAGAAATATAATATTAAAGTAATAATAAAATAAATAAATTAAGTATACGACTACAATATAATTACTTATTAATTATTTATCTACAGGTTAACTGCGTAGGAAATTAACATGAGACTGTACCCCTGCACTAGACCTCACATGGCTCAAGAAATAGGCCAACAAGCCTGAACGCTAGTGGACTAAGCCCATGGAGTAAGTACATGTACCTGTATGTCAAGAAGTAGGCAGATCTAGAATTAATATTTTATACATAAATACATAAATATACATAATATTTTATTTTTATTTCTAGGTCCCGACTAGCAGGCGGGCTGGCTGGTCACGGAGGTATGCTATTATAACATTGATATATATAGTATGTGATAAGATATAATTCATATAATAGATATGTCTATGTTTATGTCATTATATTGCCGCTGCACCTCGACCATATACTTTTTGAGCTTAACCTTAAACATATTTACAGATTCCAGTTTCCTGATCGGCGGCGGCAGGTTATTCCAGCACTTGGTGGCGGCGTACCTAAAACTACCCCGAAACGCGGCCGAGCTGTGCTGCTCGATGGAAAGTTGTTGGGAGCACTGCCTGCGCACACATTCTCTTCTGGCTGCTACCCACGTGAGCTTCTCGTACAAGTAGGATGGGATTTTATATTTAAGAACACCAAAGAGAAGACATGCTAGATGTAATTTACGACGAGACTTCATTTTAAGGCAGTAATGTTTATTTAAAAACGGAGTAATATGACTTCTCGGTGGCACAGCGAAGCAGAATCGTACACAGGCATTTTGAACCCTCTGGATCACCCGTTGCGTACGCGCGAGCAGCCTGGGCCCATACACCGTATCTGCGTAATTGAGCTTCGACAGAACAAGCGACTCGACAAGTTGTATCCGTAGTTCTTCAGAAAGATAAGGTCTTATTTTATACAGTAACTTCAGTCTGTAGAAACAGTTTTGTGCGCAATCAGCTATATGCTTCTCAAAACGTAAGGCGGCGTCCATAACCAAACCCAAATTGCGGGTTTCGTACGAGCGCTCAATAAGCTCACCCTTAAGACGTATTTCTATGGGAGAACGCAGGCCGGCCAGCTGCTGTTTAGTTCCGCATAACATGTACTTGGTCTTGGTTGGGTTCAGCACGAGGCTATGCCTTTCAGACCATGCTGCTATCTTAGTAAGGTCTTCATTCAGAGCTTTAATAGCTGATTCCAAGTCACCTGGGCGGAACGATAAGTACACTTGCAAATCGTCAGCATATATATGATATTTGCTGTTTTTTATACAGTTAGTAATGTCAGCCGTGTAAAGTATAAATAGTATTGGGCCAAGGATAGAACCCTGGGGCACGCCCCTGTGCACTCCCGTAAGCCTTGAACGTGTTGGTATACCGCCTGAGCGCAATTCTACATATTGGTGTCGATTACTAAGGTAGCTATTGAACCAATTTATTGTGGCTGAGTCAAATCCATAATAGCTAAGCTTCGATAGCAATAAGGTAGTATTTATCGCATCAAATGCCCTAGAGAAGTCTAGTAGCACAAGCAGCGTACACATACCTTTATCTTGAGCATGTAAAATGTTATCTGATACGTCTAATAATGCTGTGGCTGTACTACGGCATTTTCTAAAGCCAGATTGATGCTCCGGTAGAATATTGCTTTTTTCAAGATAGGTAGTAAGCTGCTGGCAAACAACCTTCTCCAGTATCTTGGACATACATGGCAGGATGCTGATAGGTCTAAGGTCTTTGACTACTAATGGATTAGGTATTTTAGGCAACGGTCGCACTATAGCAATCTTCCATAAATCGGGGAATATTGACGTCATAATGGACTTGTTAACTATGGCCGTTATTGCAACGAGTGAGCGAGGGCATGTCATAAGCAACATAGACAAGTTTAACTGGTCAATTCCCTCGGCATTCGATTTTAGTTGCTTTAAAACATTAACTATAGTGTCGCTAGTGACAGTATTAAGGTTGAAGGTGTTTTCACCAAAAACCTGGTATTCGTAGTACGTGAGTAGTGAGATGCTAATTTCTGAAGTTCCAGGCACCGTAAGAAAATGTGAATTTATTTTCTCCACGTCATAGAGATGGGGCGGTATGTCTGGGTCTTTTTTAGTGGGAAGAATGTTTGATTTTAAATTTTTCCATAGATTTTTGGGATCTTTAATTTTATTATTAATGTTGTATTTGAAATATGCGGCCTTTTCATAATAAATTGATTTATTAGCTAAAGAATTTAAGCTCTTAAAATATTCCTTTTTAACTTCCGATTTTGTTTTCCTGTAACTTTCCAACGCTTCCCTTCTGAGTCGGAGCAACAATTTTACATTTGCTGTGAACCATGGGTAGGTTCGGTCCTTTATTTGACACGTTTTTAACGGTGCATGAACCTCAAAAACGGAAATAACACAACAATTAAAGTTTCTCACAATGTCATTCACGTCAGGTAGTTCTGCGATCAGATCCCATCTAATTTTGTTAATATCCTGAGTGAAGACATCAGGATCAATATCTTTAATTGGGCGATAGGTTATTGTCTGCGGAGTTAATTTATCTCGCTTGATGTTCAACTCGCACAAGACAAAAGAATGCCCGCATAGTGTCCCCGCGGACTCCACAGAGACCCGACGAACCCGCTGGTCGGTGATAATAAGGTCTATTAATGTCTCAGACGTCCCCGTAAAATGCGTCGGCGATGTTACCATCTGAGATAAGCTCAGGCAGTCAAGTAGGGTGATTAGTTTCCGTGTACAGCTGTTATTTTTGTCAAGCAAATTAATATTAAAGTCTCCCAAAATAATCACGCCATCGCAGGCTGACGTGGAATTAATGCTATCCGACAATGCATCCAGAAACAAGTCCACATCAAGCCACGGTGGGCGGTATGCAGTACCTATAGCCAGTTTTTTCCCATTAACGTTGAGCGTCAACCACATTTGCTCCACCGACGTATGGCGGGGATCAACGGGGTGCGTATAAGTACGCACGTTGACTCCCCGCCTAATATAAAAGCCCACCCCTCCGCCGCGGCCCCCGCGCACCTCCGCCGGCCGCGGTATATGCCGTAGCCGGTATCCGGGCACGATAGGCGCGCGACCCTCCTCCCCGGGTCTTAGCCAGGTCTCATTAATTGCCATTATGTCACAATTAAAATTTTCCACTGCATCGATAAAAATGTCTTGATTGGTCCCTAATGATCCCGCATTATAAAAACCAACGTTGAAGATTCCTTTAGACACCATTTTTACTTATATGTGTATGAAAAAAATAAAATATGAAACAGACAGTAGGGAACATAATATTATAAGTTAGAAGATTAGTAGGCGGGTATATTGGATTTGAATGGTTGTATTGAACTAAAACAACGGATATATATAGATTAGGATTGTTTAGGAAATTTAACGGGTAGTGTAGACTATACAGCTTAGATGTATAAACATTAAATAATAATAAAAATAAATAATAGGCAGCCAGAATGCGAGCGTTGGAGGGGTCATGATAATGACAAAGAGTGAATATAGTTTGGTTGCCAGCAAGTAACATTAAAAATTGATTACCTTCGACACAGTTGACACAGAAACAGACATAGGACACAATAACACAGAATGAGTAATATAAAATAAATAGAGAAAGTAAGATTACACAACATTTTTGGCACCGAAAAACCTAATAAGATCCTTTTCGGATCTTATACGCTCTGCCGGATTTCCCTCGTCCTTACGGATGAGTATTTTTCCATCTCTCGTCCAGACATACTTGTAATGTTGGCTACGGCCTTCCTCCCTCGCCCGGTAAAATAGCTGCCTGTTAACGCGCGTGAGGCGCTCATTGACATAAACGCGACCCGGCGGCGCAGCCTGCACCTCAAGGTCGGTGGTGGTGATGACGCGACGGACACGCGCGGCGCGCAGCAGCTGGTCTCGAGTCGCACGGCGCGCTAGCCGCACTGCGATGTTCCGCGGCCGTGCGGGAAGTGACACTCCGTCAGGCGAGTTGCGCCGAATGGGCCCGACTCGCTCCGCGTGCACCAGGTCACGGTCCTCCAGGTCCACCCCAAGTTTGTTGGCCAGCACCTTAACGAGATGTAGCGGGGATTCCTGCTTGCATTCTGGAATACCCGCGACATCTAGGTCGTTGAGGAGCAGTTCCTGATCCCGGTCATTGAGCTGGGTCCTCAGGTCATCGACTATATCCTCGACGAGAGCGTTGTTTGAAGGAGCCTCCATAGCCGACTCAATGGCAGAGATACGGGCCTCCAGCTTGTCCAGCCTATCAGCGCAGGTTTTTAGGCCCGATCTGAACTCAGCTATTTCAGAGCGAGTTTCACGTATCTCTTTCCTTAGTTCCGATCGCATGGCGCGCATCTCGTCACGGAACGATCGCATCTCGTGGATCAGCCCACCAGTGGACTCCTGCGATGCGGGGGCGTTCAGGGCAGTGCAGCTCGGGGTGACGGTGGGACGCCCAGGCAGCGACTTTTGGTCGTCCATCGATTCCACGGCTTTCACCGGGGTTGATGAGTTGTCGCCTCTGGGTAATTGGGCTTTACACCCAGGGCAGAGCCAACTGGCGCTTACCTTAGCGGCGGCAGGTACCGACACACACACACGGTGAAAGGTCCCAGAGCATTTACCACACTGGACGCATTCTGCTGCTGATATAAACTTGCCACAGGCCCCGCAGTTTTTAGCCATTCCGCCTTAGTGAAGTCTCACTTTCCGATAACAGATGTCGCTAGTTGTATGTAAAAGCTGAACAAGTTGTTATTCGAACCCCGTCACTCGGCTTAGAATGCAAAATTACAATGCTTTATACTGTTGTACGCACACTAAATGTAAATAGTTACTATACAACCGATATAGTTTAGATTTTAGTTTAATTTATAATAAGTGGGTGGGATTGGAGAGTGTATATACTCCACAACGTATTTTCATAGATAACACTCACAAACTCTCACAAATCCCATTTACTTTATTGAATAGCACTTATCACAATAACTTGCTTCTCAGATCAACAAAATTGTATCGATTTGTAACTTGTTTGATTTTATAATAAAAGAGATAAATAATTGGTGTTTTATTCACTTGGGTAGCCTACCCTCTCTCACAAGACCGAGACAAATGGGCATCTTTGGAGGAGGCCTTCACCCAACCTGGGGTTCTTGCAGATGAAGATAACATAGAAGTAAACTAACTTAACTAACAAAATGAAATAAATTACCTTACCTAAACATAAGTCAACTAACCTACTAAAACATACCCACTAAAAAATTCTTTAACCTTGTACTTATTTATTTTTTCTTGCAAGGAATAAAAGGCTTTTTTATTTATTTATCTACCGGTAAATAGTTGAACTACTCGCTTCGTTTTATGCCGATGTTAGTACTAGGCCGACCACTCGGCCGAGTTGCTTAGGGCCAGTCCCTTAGTAATCGGTCCATGGCTGTGCCCACTCTTTATAGGAATTGACATTTTTAAAACCACAAATAGGTGTATACTGAAAACTACCGGATCGGTGTCCATGGCAGAATTTCTATGTTCATCCATTCTGGGGAGCTACGGTGCTACAGACGTCAAACTTATAACACTCGTAAGGAATTACTAAAATCATTATTACATAAAAATCTGCTAGTGATCCACCAGATTCGCTAACCTGTTCTAGAAGCAAGTCGGTATTTAAGTACAATAATTTGTTTTTCCGTAATGGTCTTACCTTTAAGAATGTCAGTAAGAAACAGTATCTCATCAGGTTTACAGCCAATCTTTTCGGCAATAGCGGTATAGCTACCCGCCTCCTGCTTCGCTCCCACAGCGGTATCGAAGTGGCCGTCAATGTTCGGCAGCAGGTCTCCCGCCGAGGAGCTGCTAAAGAGCAGCTTCTGCGCTTGGACGGAGCCAGACGAGTAGATGTACACCTTATGGCCTTCCACCGAGCGCCACAACTCAAGTGCAGGGGACACATCGTCGTATACACTGAAATGTAATTACGTAAACTCTGAAAAATGGGTGGTCCGTTCTTTATTTTTCGAAAATAAAATTGAATTGGAGCAGTGGTAGCCGATTGGTTAAGCTCGCGTCTCGCGGGCTTAAGGTCCTGGGTTCAAACCCTGGCTCACACCTCTGGATTTTTCGAAATCTATGTGTGAATCATAACTTTAATATAATTATCACTTGCTTGCGGTGAAGGAAAACATCGTGAGGAAACCTGCATGTCTTTAGACATGTGGAATTCACCAACCCGCACTGGGCCAGCGTGGTGGATTATGGCCTGAATCCCCCTCGCATTGAGGGGAGGCCCGTGCCCAGCAGTGGGACGATAAAAAGGCTATTTTTTTTTTTTTTTATTGTATTGAAACTATTGGAAACATGTTGAAAACCGTAACTATTTTTTCCATATGCTGACCTACGGATAACGATAAGCTAGCAATCGCAGTCGTCCTGACACTAATGGCAGTTGTTGAGCAGGAGCCTACAATTTTTTTACAACTGGTCTAACTGATAGTTCGACAGCCACTAATTGAGTGGCGAAAATATCTTCAAACACGTGTCATAGATTGTTATTATTTTCGGACATAATGCACAATAGTTGTCGGCTTAAGATTTTGCAAAGAATCTGAAAAACTGCACATTTTTTTTTTAAACATCACTTAACTACCACATTCTCCTTCCAAAAAGCTGTCTTTACGTGTGTAGAAGAAAACTTACTGTCCCTTGATGTCGCCCTTATCGTATCCCCGCTTCCAGATGAGACCTTGGAGCTGCTTCAGAGCGCCCACCTTACGGTCAGACGACATCTGCCACTTGACGCTCTTCACCAGACCCTCGATCTGGTCTTCCTTAGACGCATCCTGGAAAAAACATTTTTACTTACATGCCACTCCCTGGGTACAATTTCGCTTGGGGGGCGTCCATAAATTACGTGAGGCATTTAGGGGGGGAGGGGGGGGTCGAGCCAAATCACACCAAATCTCTCGTGGGGGAGAAGGGGGGGGGGGGGGGGGGGGGTGGTCACGGCAAATCACACGTAATTTTTTTTACCGCATGAAATAGTGTAAAATGACGAGAAAACTGGGTTAAATTAAAGTAAAACATATTTCTCTACTAGAATAGGGCTTTCTAGAATATGGCTAAAATCTTACCAAGGGGGGAGGGGGGGTCGAAAAAACACAAAAATCACCTCACGTAATTTATGGACGCCCCTTTATTTATAGTATGTAAGCAGCATGCAGCCTTACTTGTGTAAATTAACGAAAATGTAGTCTACGAGACCACGCTTGCTTGAACACTGGGCTTATGTCATTTTTATCCAAAGGCTTATATTATACAAACATATATTTGCTTTTTTCAAAATTTCTAAGAAGAACCCTGACTGGGTTTTTCTATGACTTTACGTTGTCCTTTCTCGTCGTCTCGTCTCTATCTTTAAGAAGGTAGAGTTATCTTTATTATAAAACTACCCGCATCTCGTCCGCGTGGAATTTAGTGGGTTTTATTTTTTTCCGCGGAACCCTCATTATTTTTCTAAAATAAAAATAGCCTAAGTTACCCCCTTATAACCTCAGCTATCTGTCCCGTCAAAATCGATCCAGCCGTTTCGGAGATTAGCCGGAACAAACATCCAGACAGACATTTTTAGTACCGTATATGTATACTTGCATGTGTATTAAGACGGTACAAGCACCTAACAAGGCATGTTTGGAGGCTATCTCCTCTTAGACGAGTGGAGTAAAAATTTTGAAAAAAATATCACCGTATTTGTAGAATCCCCTCATCTTTAAATTTTAAGCAGGAAAAAAGTGGTATATGCTCATTTACTATGTGAAAAAAATACCAAAATGTAGCAGTTTTCAAATTTAAATTTGTATCTTCTTCCAAAGGGCTCGGAATTTCTAAATTGTTTTCTGTAGGATGGAGACAGATAATACCTAAAAAAATTAAGTTCGATTTTGGTGATGCAATAGTTTTTCACGTCACAATTAATGATTTTCGATATTTTCGCAAAAAAGTGGGCGGGGTTAGAGCGCTCTCGACCAATCCAGACGGCGAAAACGCTCGACGGGAAGCGGGGCCTTAAGTAAAAACTGTTATTTTGACATTACAAACAGACACTTCAATTTTATTTGTTTGTATAGATTTTCATTTACAGTTCGCTGCCGGTGAGGGAAAACATCGTGAGGAAACCTACCTATCCCTCGGGATTAGGTAATAGTCAGTTCCTGTATACACGGCGACAAGGTTCACCACCTGTCACGTTGGTTTCTGTCTATCTGGTGAAACGTGGGCTTTGAGTTGGTTAATACCTCCACAATGTGGTGGTGTATGGCCATTCAAGCCTCTGACTACCCCCGAATGGGGATAAAAGTCGTGACGTTACGTTACATGTATAGATTCCCGAATAATGATCATATCTGCAGTAAAATCCTTATTCAGAGAATTTTACGTTGATATTGATATATGAAATCCAGTCGCACTTTGGTTCAATGACTACCTATAAAAATTGGTCAATGTCCACAATTGATCTGAACTGTAATTGAACTTTGACCCGAAGCAACTGAAACACATACGTAGTGAATACGACAGTCAGTTTTATCATTGTACCGAATCATTTAACTTTTAAATGCCACCAGTTCGCGTAAATAACTGATTTATTGGGTCAAGCTATATTATACAACACTATTTTAATGTAGTCGTATTCATTTTAAAATAAACAAGATGCTAACAACCCTTACATGTTATTTGTAACAAACATTATCAAAAACTCCTTAATGAATAAGTTAAATAAAACGTCTTGATGTTTTCAAATATTTTGCATAATAGACGAGTTCTTTTGTGTCAGATCAAGTTTTTCTTCGACCGTTAAGTTCTTTTAGTCTATTCAACAAGTTAATTATGTATCCCTCCCTTACCAAAACGACGGTTGTTATTCTGAATGCACTGCCGATTAAATAAAAAGGGTGTTCTAATTATTTTTTTCCACATCCACCCGAACTCAAATAAATTGTAATCAAAACATCAATTATGTAACATTGTAGTCATCATCAGTCAGTCAAGTATAGGCGACTGAAGTTCAAGAAGAATATAAGGATTACTACCGATACTACCTACTTATTTTTTTGTTGTGCTATCCAGAATAGGCAGAACGTCATAAAGCTTAGTGACTGTAGCCCCATACCTCTCCAGGAATAGTGACGACACCATCGACGCTCTTCTCCTGGTCTTCGACAGCTAGCTTCCGAAGCGCTGCGACCGCCTCCTTCACGTCTTCATCCTCCCACTGGGTGTCCAGCAAATCCTTCACATTCTCCTCGGCGTATGGGAACAGCTTATCCTGGAACAAAACATTTTTTTCAAACCTTTTTCATCTTTCTATTCCTTTGCTCTTATTTACTAAATATACATAATTATTTACTTCCATTGTGCTCGTATATGTTATTACAATGAACTAAAAACGGAAAGCCGGTCATAACAACCGGTCGATAAAACGCTAGTAAGATGAGAGCGAGCAAAAAATGTGCGAGATTGCAATCGCAACAAATGCCAATAGTGCGTAGTCTAGTTAGTATTGAAAACTGGACAGCTTTAGCTAAATAAAACAAGATGTCTGCAATATGAGCTTTGGGATCCAGGGACGCAAGTAATTATACACAGAACTCGAGTCGCGCCAAACTGCAGATTAACATAACTTTCATTATAAAAATAGCCTTTGAAAATGTTGCTCAAAAGACAGGTTTTATTAGATTCATATTTCAACCAGGGCTGCAAAAATACAGGAAATTTCAAAAAGAACACTGTTTAAATAATTGTTTAAAACATTGATTTAAAACAGGAGGGATAAAATCATTGTTTTTTAATGTTTAAAACATATTGTAAACAGGGTGTTTAAAACAAGATGTTTTTTTCGTAACAACCCTGATTTCAACCCACATCGAAATAAGTGAGCGATATAATTTTCGACCCATTTCGAGCCTTTGTCTGGGCGGTGTCAACGAGAGAATCAATTTTAAGCCATATCAGAAAGAGAACTTCATGGGGCAGCAACAAGATAAAAGGATTTGTAAACGTTTGAAGTAAAGAGCATATAATTACTACTTTGTAATAAGGCCGAGTGGGAAAAAATACATTTTCATCGTAGACATTAGAAAAATGTATCTTTGGTCCTCGTAGATTCGACATATTGTGAGTACAGAGATGCTAATAGCAGGGTGTTGATGATTCTCAATTTGCAACCGCATTTATAATGGGAATTATATATTTATTTATATTTATATTTATATGAACCGTTTTTCAATCCCGATTTTTTTAGACTTATTACGAGGTTTATATGATATGGAATCAACAGTTCTATGTATATCGGTCGCAATCGGTTCAAGGTAATGGCGCCGGTATCTTAGCTACATTTACTTTATTATGTACTAGTGATACAAGAGTATTGTTTGTATCAATATTTCGCACTCGCTCCCTTATCTATCCACATTTTATTGCCTTCAAATAAATAACGCCAAGAGATCAGCTATGATAAGATGTAGTAGATGAAAGTCATCTTAAAATACTAAGAGCCAAAATTCACTATCGCACGAATTGATCGTTAAAGCAGTAACAAATTGTATGATGTACTGGTAACCGTCTGTTTACTGCTCTAACGGTCCGTGAGTGTGTTCATGAACTCGGACATTAATAGCCCTTTATCGTCCCACTGCCGGGCACGGGTTTTCGCCTCGATTTAGACCATTCTGGACGATTTGAATAAGTGGATATCATAAGACGTTCGAATGTTGTGCTGTTAATGGTCATGTCCATCTAAGAGATATGGTATCTCTGTCATAGTGCCCTTACAAAGATCACGCAAATGGCAGATGGAACAGCAATGGGAACAGCCCTTATTATTACTTCGTTCTTCATTGTTACTTTACTTGTTAATAATGTTCTATGAAATTGTTATACTGATTGCTTATCGAAGTTCAAGGAGCCCCTTATCATTGTTACAACGCATATTGGACCGGTCTTAAAGGTCCGAAAATAACATTTATCGTGCGTGAGTATAGTGCTTGGAAACCTATTCACAGAGCAGAAATAAAATTATTGGATAGCGAGTTATTATTTTTTAAATCTACGTAATGAATTACATTATTTAGGATATCCTATGTACAGGAGTTATGCTTACATAATTTGTATGAATGAGAATAATTAAACCGCCGAATTTGCAATTTTTTAACACTAATTCTAGATCTAGGGTTTACAATTTCCGAGATAATTTAATATCTATCTACAATCGAGTGTATTTCTATAAAAAAAAACTTTAGAAATACTAGTTAATATCTTAGGAGTTCCACTGTAACCACGTGCATAAACTAAATATAACATTTCAAACGTACATAAACTAAAGATAACATTTCATAAAACTAAAACTGCCAGCATCCGCGGCTCTAAATTCAGCAAACGCGATGGCGTTGGTGAAACTGCATAGTCTACAATGCGGCAAGTCTGTGGGTGAACGAACTGCGCGGCTTGCCGGTGTCCAAACCGGATAGCGAGCCTACCTAGCCGCCCCAGACGGCCCGCGGCCCGCGGCCCGCGGCTGGCCCGATGCAGATGCTGGGACATAGTTGGAAAACCGGCCAAGTGCGTGTCGGACTCGCACATAAAGGGTTCCGTACCACCGTAGAATAAAAACTTCAAAAATATCAAGTTTCTTGTATGGAGACCACCTTTATTGTTAAATTTTATTTTATTTTTAGTAGGTAGGTATTTGTTGTAGTAGCGGTAAGAGAAAAACACATTCTGTGAAAAGTTCAAGTCTCTACCTATTACGGTTCGTAAGATACAGCCCGCTGACATACGGACGGATAGACAGACAGATGGACAGCGTAGGCTTAGTAATAGGGTCCCGTTGGCACCCTTTTGGGTACGGAACCCTAAAAACACGCATTAATTATTCCGTCGCCGCGCCGTACTGCCGCCATGCAATGGCTTATGAATGAAGGTGTAGATTGGTGTTAATTTTGATAAGTAGGAATTGAAACAGTTCATAAGTAATCATGTCAGTAGTAGGTTTAAGTACCTACCTGACACAGGCGGGTTATAGCTTTCAATGGTCTATTAGTTTTAGACCGTGACTCCGCGCCTTAGAAAGGCAAGAGCTCCAATAAAATCAATCAATTAGAAGTTACATGGAAAAACATCTTCCAAATTACACGCAAGTAAAGCTGCTGCGGCGACGCTTATATTTGGCGCAGATTCGCGATTTTGCGTAGGTTGGGGGGGAGGTGAGGACCCCCTAAACCGCTTCCCTTATGGTAGGAATACGTCTGCCGCGCTACCTGGTATTTTGGAGTGACGTCATGCAACGTCCGTATGCGCTGCACCTACGTAGGTACATGAAATGAACGTGATCTAACGAGGCACATGCCATTACTGTCACAGTGGGCACAGTATCTAAAGTTTACCCCGGCAGTGAACCACAATGTTAATAGATGACATAACAGATGTTGAGAAGGTATGTTTTCTGTGTTAGGTGTAAAACCTAATAAAGTCTGTTACCACTGTTTCATCTACCCCAAAGCACATTGAGATAATTTTGATAAAAGTCGTATTTCTAACCTATTATGCCTGGACAGCTGTTTGGTGACCTCACTGTATCCATATGAGGCTATTTGTATAGGACCAACAAAACAATTTTTTAAATCCTAGAATCTGGGATGAAGACAATGATTGCAAGTTAAGGCGGGGCTCGCAGAAAACAGGCATGATTGGATGGAGGCTATCCCTTGACGAGTGAGGTAAAAAATTTGAAAAAATATCACAGTATTTATTAAACCTTCATCTTTTAATTTTAAGCAAGAAAAAGTGCTACTTGCTATTTTACTCTGTGTAAAAAATATCAAAGTGAAGCTGCTTTCGACTTTAAATTTATATCTTCTTCTAAACAGCTTGGAATTTTTTATTATTTTTTTCACCAAAAGATGGAGAAAGATTATTCTTAAAAAACCATTTTCGGATTTTGTGAAGCAATCGTTTTTCACGTCACAATCAATTATTTTCGATATTTTCACAAAAAAGAAGTGGGCGGGGTTAGTGCGCTCTCGACCAATCCCGACGGCCAAAACTCTCGAACGAAAGTAGCTCCTTAAGCACCAGTACCTACCTATATCTACATTTAAAATGTAGGACAAAAAAAATCTTGGTTATTTTAATTACAGTTAAGGATTCTTTAGCGTATTTTGTCAAAGCACCGTAAAATGCGAAGTTGAACATTTTTACCAAGTGGGTCCTATTTGACATGGCAAGCCTGTGACAGGGAAGGCTGTACATCCTATCAACACATGGTAGGTATTGAGATGTTTGAATACTAATATTACCTAACCTAGATACTTACTACTTCATCTATGATATCCTCAATGAGGTATGGTATAAAAGAGTGTAAAAGGAAAAGTTACTAACTAATGTACCTATAGTACCTACTCAATGAGGAAAAAATACAGTAATGCAGAAAATACTGTCAAGAGGATTTAAATGAGGACAAAATGTAATAGGTACTCCTAGTAGGTATCACAAAAGTTGCCATACAGTCTCAAGAGAAAATGTAGTTAGGTATGATACCTACTAAATAAAAAGTACTATAACCAAATTGAGTTTGTGTTGTAACAACTCTGAAAATAGTTAACAATAGGAAGAAGCCAGTACCCAAACAAAATAAGCACTAACAGTTTTGTGTTCAAAAAACTTGTGCATAACTTTCTGGTTTTCATCAACCACATAACTTTTAAAACAAGCATTTTAAATGTTTAATTTTTTTATTATCATCCACTAGTTTTAAGTCAGATACCTAAGGTATTAATATCATATTGTGTATCATAATAATGTTTATAAACTAGACAATTAGACATGAATGATTTTTATTCTGTACAAAATTGATCTAGACGTAGACCCGGAATAACCTGTATATTTTTTTACTTTCCCAGGATATTATTATCAATACCTCTTTTGTAAAATAGGTGTGTTCAGACACCTATTTTACAAAAGAGGTGATTGAAGTCAGATAGTTGTACTTCCTGTTCCAAAACATGCTCGTTGGTTTGCAATGATTTTTGTGTGGTGTTAAGTGTAAGCAGTGAGTGTAAGATCTAGAAAAAATACAAGATACATTCCCCCTATGCTTCGAAAAAACATCCATCATGAATCAGCTGATCAGACACAAGGTTATAAGTAGCTCTACTATTATAAGGTAAAGTTATAGAAACCAATAATTACCATGATTCTTATAATTTACCTTTGCATGGCTTTACTACAGGGATCAATAGTTACATTTTAATTAACAGCACTTCTACAAAACATTCAAAGGTATTTTTTTATCCCTAACATCTTTATCATCATATATAAGCAAACACCGACACGAGTGCGACAAGGCCACCTATAGCGACTCAACGCCATTGAAAGAGGACAGTTATTTGTTCGACATTTTTTACCAGCCAGCTGCTTTCAACAGCTGTTTACGCCGGTAGGTAGGTATGTGTGATAGTTAGCACGCAATACTACGCTACTATGAGTAGGTAGATATTTTATCTTCTTTATTGTTGAAAACCAAATAAAGAGTGTAATATTTCAACGATAAACTGTAAAATCTACATACATACACACTTTCTAATCAATAAAATTTTGGGTGGTAGACAGTATGTACAGTTTAGATAATCACGTAGTATGTTACTAACGATTTCATTAAATAATCTCTATTCTCAATATCATTCAGACAAAAGAGCTGAAAGAACCTTCCCTAAATTATTAACACGTGGATAAATCGGACAATGAAAGCGACATGAAAGGGGGTACCATTTTGATTTCGTCCTCCATATTGCGAATCCGAAAACGCGACCATTTTGCATGCCCAAATAAAAATAATTTAGGGATAGCGGGACGAAATCCCACACATATTACAGTGAAAAAATTAACGTTTACACATAAACACATGTTGAGGCAAAACACCGGCCGGCCAATCATTCGTAGACCTACCTTAACAAAGCTGATCGATGTTGTTGTTCCTTCAATATCCAACAGAAGAATTTTGCATTTCTTTACGATTTCGCTGATATCATTAGTTTCGTTCGCCATTTCAAAACGATAAATCTTACTTTATTATGAACACTTTTATAGCGATTTCGGATTTATTTGACTAGAAATTCTTTCACGCTACACTACAACCCCACACCGCCACAGAAAAAAGCATTGATTGAGCGAGCGAACGGAACGCCACACTACGGGGAATACGGCGAACTGACAGAGATAGATGCGAAGTCAAGATTCTGGTTGGTTGAAGAGTGATAAGGACAAAATAACTAAACAAAAGAGGGAGGGAGATGATAAAACGGAAGGATACTCTTATCAATGCAACCAACATTGTAAAATATCAAAAATGACCACAATAAAATCTCAATTTTCTTCTACTTGATCAACAAATCTTGCAAAATTATTTGCGTTAATTTCGTATAAAAGTTCTTCTATAATAATATAAGCGATATATACCTAGCTTGTACGTAGGTAGCTACTTATTCAAAAACCTCAGGCACAGCAATGAGTATCATCAGTGTTGCTATATTTTTACCCGACTACGGCGGTGGGTTACAACTTTAGGTACCTAGATACCATCCCAACGTCCTTGCTACCAATAAGCACCACCCATCACCTTGTGATATGGAGCGTGATGATACTTTTTCCAGTATTTGTTGACTTTACTTTGTCGGGGTTTACTTCCTTGGGTTTGATACCTTAAGGTACTACTCATTATTAAATCCGTTGATTCAACTTGAGTTGATATGGCAGATTGCGCGGCGAGGAGCAAAGAGTAAAGTAATATAGGATGAGGAGGCAAATTGAAGCCTAATTTCAGTACAGTCAGTGTCGAATACGAAATTGCATCGTTAAGCCGCTTTTAGCTCTCGTACATTTTTTTGTTCGCGGCAGGAATTCTCCAAAAGATCCCAGACCTCTTTGTGGGACAGGCCTCTGTGTTTTACCAGTTCATATAAATGTACTTTGCGCTTTTAGCCACTAGAACCTCTCCGGTCGCCGCCTTCAGCACATCGGAGGGACTCCGGGATCTCCAGAAGGAACGCACGCACCAGCAGATCTCTGGACCATGGAGCGAAGCATAAATAGCGCAAAATCGCTAACAAGCGAATTTATTCTTTGTTTCACGTAGTAATGCCATGAATTTTATAATGCGTACGAAGACATAACTCCATCACGTTAACATTTAGGCCTAGGCCGCACCGCGGTTATATCCGCGCTGTTAAACCGCGTCCTATGGAATCATATGAACCGCAAGTGCGGATAAGTTCATATGATTCCATAGGACACAGATTTAACGCGGTTTTAACAGCGCGGATATAACCGCGGTGCGGCCTAGGCCTTAGTCGGTAATATAAAAACAATGTTTAAAATGATAATTTATTAACATACTACGTATAGCTCTAGACTTATAGTTACATACAAATAATAAAATAATGTTAGGTTGTTTTCACCATTATCTGGACAAGGCTGCCCGCCTGGGGTGCTAGAAATCTAAGTGTGGGCAGTGTGGTAACCCGCCCTTTAATAGATATAGGTCGTAGATTTAAAAATACACAAGGCACGAATCTCTTACTTGTCTAAATAACTAAAATTACAATGCTTTTAAATGATCTAATAAACTATTCTTGTATTTAATATGTTTGTCTTCAGTTTTCATTTTCTTTATTAGTTTTGGAGTTCCTATGTTGGTGTCAGCCTTTCGTTTCATGGTCACCTGGAATTAGTAGAATGATCAGAAAAAATGGTTTTTAAAATGGCTGCCGTGGAAATAAAGCCTACTGCCCGCCTGATGTTAAGCAGTTACCTTAGCCTATAGATGCTTACAATACCAAAGTCAATCCTCGCACATTGCCGACCTGAAGGGGAGTGGGATGGAGGGAGGGGGAGGTGGGTTTGGGCTTTCGGCTCTCACTCATCGTACGAAACGCAGCTGTAATAGCTGCTTTACGCCGATCTTCTGTGAGAGGGTGGTACTACCCCAGTCGAGCCAGCCCGTATATAAGCTGCAGTCAATTGGCTACAGCAATTTATTAATTATTCATTCATACATACATTACGTGTATTGGGACAGTGCCGTCTCGTAATCCATCACCGCGCCCACACTGCTTAGCTACCTCAGTTACAAACTAACTTAGTTTACCGGTCGTATTTGTAGTTAACATAACAAATGTTACATGCAACATTCGGAACTTCTCACCTTTGGCTTCTCATCGGGCGTTAGGGCGGTAAAGACAAAGTTTCTTTTGCTAGAAGGCGCCAAGGAACCTATTTTTGGAGCATCGTCGTCTGTAGCTAACGGCGTCGCTAACGCGGCTAGTCGCGCGAGAGCGCCTCTTCCACGCGTTAATAGAGAACCGTGGTAGTTTTGCTGAAAACAAAAATATATCACTCATAAAATATTTTAATTTTATTACTAGACTTAACGGGAAAGATGTTTAACAATGGATGCCTGAGCTTAACAAATTGAACACTTCTTCTTATCGTATGGCCAACCTATTGTCAGAGTTGTTCAAGCCGCCCGAAGGCCTCTGACAAGACTTAACGACTGCTGCCTAGACGACAACAACCGGGACCGACTTTTTACGTGCCCTCCGAAGCACGGAGACGCTCAGTTCAAATGCCACTAAATGGTCACCCATCTCTGCCTGACCTTACTAAGCGTTGCTTAACCTCCGATCGTTTACCGATCAGTGGTTGCAACTGGCTATGAGCGCCACTGATTTAATCCTTACATTACTGTTAGATTTTCCCAGTCTATCTCTAGCACACAGTATTCATCGTTCATTCATTCTCGTGTTAATATCGGTTAAAACCCAAGAGCCTCATGGAAAAGCTAGTCCTAACATTTTAATGATGAACATTTGAAACTCACCTGGAAAACGGCGAATGACTTTTTGGGACTAGGAATATCTTTGGCAGTCTTTTTCTCCAGTATCACAGGGCTTTCAGCAATCTCTGCTGTCGATTGGTTAACTTCCAATAGCAAACTAGACATAGTCTTGGAAGTGAGGTTGGCCTTTATTATCGTTGTTCTATTCACACTGACATTGGCGTCCTCTTCTTTGTTTTCCTAGAAAGTTAATTAATTTTATTTACTTGGGAATGAGATTCTTCTGTTACATAGCACAGCATAAGTGCATCATTGTAGCATTGGTATACCGCAAGCGCTGTACCACGCCTTAGATACGGGAGCGGCGAGACGGGGGGCTCATCGCTCTCGCCGTCCCACTCCCCCACCCGTCATCGCTCTCGCCGTCCCACTCCCCCACCCGTCATCGCTCTCGCCGTCCCACTCCCCCACCCGTCATCGCTCTCGCCGTCCCACCCTCCCACCTCCCCGCGCATACCTAACGCGCGGCACAGCGCTTGCGGTATACCTATAAAATATTATTTGTACTGTTGGCCAAATAAGTGGCAAAAGATATCTTATTCCCGCTATACTATTGGACGGTATTTTCTTTATCATCTTCATAAGATGATGAGAAGATTTGGTTTATGAATGTAAATTATAGTTTTCGATAAACGTACCATTTGTCTCAAGAACATCGCACGTTCGTGCCGTTGCTTCCTCCACTGCTCCTCCGACTCAAATTCCTCTTCTTGAGTATTACCAAACTCGTCCACTACCGTACCAATCTCTTCATCACCATCTGCAGAAGAATTGAAATGACCACAATGAATTGGCTCACCAAGAGTAGATAGTAAAGTTGAATTGAAAATGTTGATTCTTCTGGATTTCATACCTGCATTTCGCCATCGGAACTTGCGCTGACGATGTCCGTCGCCCAAATCGCCATCTTCAAACAATAATTCTTGCAGTAATCTCACCTCACGCTTGTCTTGATCTAGAACGTCGCGCCTGGAATATAAAAAAGAAACATCTATTTTGAAAGAGTAAGGGATCTAGGTGTGACCCTTGTGGGACTCCCGATATATCTTGAAACTTGTTTGTGGTAGCTATTTACAGATAGAAAACAGTGATTGTTTGAGTATTTATTTTATAATAATTATAAGGGGCCATGTAATAAAATTATCCCGAGATATCACTTAATAGAGATTCGGTATGGTATAAAGTCAAGAGCTTTACTAAAATCTATGTATCCATCTAAATTCGGTTTATATTTTGGAGTTCCGTAATTAGCAATGTCAGATAGTATTGCAACATGTTATTTGGAAATAGCGGACCAAGGAATTATTTCACCAGTTTTTGGATACATTATTGGGGCATCAAATCTTGCCTTCAGTTGATATCATAAACTCTGTTTCCAAACGTTACTTACATGTGTATCTGTCCCAGCTCCTTGCGTAGCGTCCCCTGGTGGAACACCTCGTCGTCGCCCTCCTCGCGCTCCATGCGGTCGAGTCCCGCCTCGTCTTCATCGCCCGATCCAACCCATTCGTCTTCGCTAGTCAATTCAGCTTCATTCTCGAAGAAATCTGAAGCTTTTTTCTTCTTTTTGGAGTTTTGAGGCTTCACTTCGATCTGTAAGATTCAATTTATGTGTTTAAAATCAGTTTTACAGTTAATTCCTACATGGAATCAAGATTTTAATAATATTATTCTAAAATTCTACCTATTGGTATCAGACGATAAATAAAATAAACAGTAAAGGATTTAATTGTTGCAAAATATTGTATTTTTTACCTCGTTTTCTTCAGAATCATATTCAACCATTTTTTCAGTATCATTTTCTATTTCTGACATATCATTACATTCTTCATCGTCCTGTTCAGATTGTTCTTCTCCTTCTTCTTCTTCATCATCTGAAAGAATTTTTTTTTGCATTAATGAAATCGAATAACTACTAATGTTAGGTAATAAATACTACTCACATTCAAATTAGTAATCATCACCCATTATAAAAGTGATATTTCATACCTGAAATTTGTAATACTCTCTTTTCATGCTTTTTCTTCTTTAACTTTTTCTTTTTCGGTTTTTCAATAGTATCTTCTTCGTCGTCAGAGTCAATTGTAAACTTCTTTTTTAATTGACTATTTTCAAGACTTTTATCGTCTTTCTTTTGTGTAGCACCAGTAAAGAATTTGTTAGGCTTAGGCGCATCGAACTCAGGGTCGTCTAGTTCATCAAGAATAGATTTGAGCAAGTTTCCATCATCGGACGACTGTTTATTGCTATCATTTGGTTCTTTAAATTCTATTGCTTTTGAATTATTTCCTACGTCCCTTATACTATTGTCAATATGATCCAGATTATCGGTATCTTTATTAGTTTTATCAAGTTTATCATCCACAAAATCGTCGGTACACGATTCTTGGGTAATAGATAGATATTGGTTTTCATCAGTTTGTGATACAAACTCGTTGTCATAGAACTTGCCAGTGCAAAGAGCTAGTATATCTTCGCCTATAGCTTGTGATTGAGAGGCCTGTGTCGGTAGTTGTGAATTGATTACGTTAAGAGATAGTCCTGAAGCAAGGGCGTCTAGGTTCGGCTGAAATTAATTTAGAACATTTAGTATAAATTGATGACCGATTGGGTCCCCCGACCAGCCAAACGGCATCGCGGCAGGCCCAGAAGGAGATGGCGGGATGAATTAGACTTCTACTCGAAGGATTGGCCCAGTATTGCCATAAACTGGGAGGAGTGGAGGAAGGAAGGGGAGACCTTTGCCCAGAAGTGGGACGACACAGACACAGACGACACAAAAAAAAAAGTGTAAATTAATAATAGATGGGGAGCCCATGATGCTAACTTTGGATTTACTCGAGCGTCGCGGAAACCTATTAGGTTTGGTAGATTAGATGATAGGAAGAATAAATGGTCCTATATGCTTCCACTTTCAGCGGCGGGGGCAACGTCTACATATTAATATCAAAATTGTAAAAAAAAACAATGACATGGAAATACTCAAACGTGTCAGATGTTGATATTTTTCATGCTCCAACATGAAAAATTATAAAATAAAAAAATACTCCAGTGCGTCAGATTTTCAGAGGGGGTGTTCAGTGAACCCTACAGATGCTCCCATTTCTAAGACGGACGATCAAATTAGTAAAATTGACACTTCTTAGCTAGTAATGAATCCCCCTTATTTTAATCTGACGCGCTCGAGTATTTCAGAGGGTCGATTTTTTTTTGTTCCCCTGAGCTTACCCCCATATATTAAGGGGTCATACTGGTTGGAGGTTCTTATCAATATGTAATGTAAGGTATCCTCCGTTATATTAATCTGCCGCGCTCGAGTACATCCAGAATCCTTTCTACGGCTGCCCATTGAGCATCGTTGATTTTCAATGAAGTCCGCCCCAAACACGCAATTTTTTTATTCTCTTGCTTCATATCATAATAGAAAACCAAAAAATTCTAAACCGGCCAAGTGCGTGTCGGACTCGCACATAAAGGGTCCCGTACCATCGTAGAATAAAAACGTTAAAAATATCACGTTTCTTGGGGACCCCAAGAATTATAGTATTTTTTTATATATTTTATTTTTAGTATTTTTTGTTGTAGCGGCAACAGAAATACACATTCTGTGAAAATTTCAACTCACTACCTATTACGGTTCGTGAGGTACAGCCCGCTGACAGACGGACGGATGGACAGACAGACAGACGGACAGCGGAGTTTTTTGGCACCCTTTGGGGACGGAACCCTAATAATGAAACGCCCATTATGTAAATACTCCAAAAAATTATATAGTTACATTTATACTCACATCATGAAAAGGCTGAGTCACACTTATCACACTTATTTCATCAGGAGATTTCAATTCTGCATCAGATGGCTTTGATTCCAAAATAGAAAATGTTTGAGTAGCAATTTCCTCATCATTGGTGTCAATTTCATCTTTTTTGCTATCATTTGTAGTGATGGACGATAACGCATCTTGACTAGAAAATATATCATCAGACACGGATTTGGGCCTTTGTGCCAGTTGTAGTTCATCATCTTAAAATAAAATAAAAATATTGGTAAAACAGAGTCTCGAGCGAACTGTGTAGCCTAAGGCCGCGCTCACTTTGGATGCGTTTTCATCCGAATTTTACTCGTGCGTACAAGTACGAACACGCAGAATAATCCCGACCTTCCAAGTACTACGGGAGTGCGCACACTGGGTGCGAGTTATGTACACGTACTACCAACTCGCACCCAGTGTGCGCACTCTCGAAGTACTTAGAAGGTCGGGATCATTCGTGTTGTTCGTACGTGTATGCACGAGTAAAATTCGGACAAAAACGCATCCAAAGTGAGCGCGGCCTAAAAGTTCACATTAAAACTAAATTAATTACAAAGCATACCTTGTGAAGCATTTTGACTTGATAGTGAACCAATTTTATCTTCTTTAACATTTTCTTTCGCTGGAATTTCTACTCCTACCTTATCAGTAATACTGTCATCATCTGAATCTTCAAATGCTTTCAATATTCTACCTTTCTTAGACTTAGAGGTTTGTTCTTCCTCTTCAGATTCCGACGACTCGTCACTAGATTCATCAGAATCGACTTCGTTTTCTTCATCACGTTCCTCAATCCCTTCATCTATGCCTCCATCAACCTCAGCCTGATTTTGAACAACTGCTTCATTATCTTCACATTCAGATTCCTCTGCCTCATCATCAAGCATAAGATTATGTTTTCTTGGTTTATCTTTCATTTCAACATCATCCTCTATTAATTCTTCTTCACTTTCAGAACTACTTTCCTTCTCATCGTCATTGAGTTTGGCTTCGATTTTATCTATATCATCTTCCACGTCAGACTCATCACCTCTAATAGCATTCATTTCCATATGTTGTTGTTTTTCGATTTCGAGACGCTTCGCCCATTCAAGAGATCTCTGTTCTGCTATTTTCTCTTCTAGCTCTTGTTTCAGTTTTAGATGTTGCGCACCTGGTTTTACCCTGAAATTAGCATTAAGTAACATCTATAGCATCAATTAGCTAAGAAATTTAATTCTGTCATGCGAATAAACCTTTAGATATATGATAGTGTAACTTACTTTTTCTCCCTTTCCCTTTCACGTTCTTCTGGTGTTTTCAATGTCGCAAAATATGTAAATCTCTCTTTTAGTAACTCAACACCAGAAAGCTTTTTGGCTGCGATAGGGTCACATCCATCTAGATCGATGACCATGCCCGGCGCACCAGTTAATTTAGGTTTAATATGTAAAGAAGCTGGCTCCTTAGTTAGCATTGGTGAGTTAAGATCTGTAATACATGTAGCATATTAAGTATAATATAACATGAAATTATATTTATTATTATATTAGAAATAACTACACATACTTTCAATAAGCTCAGCATTTTCGATTATTTTATCAATATCATCCATGTTTATATCATCATCGGATAAGAAGTCTTCTTGATCTTGTTTCTTATCTGCACCAACATTAACTTTGTCTAAATGTTTATTTTCGGAACTATTAAATACAGTACTTTCTTCTATCAGTTGTAATTCTTCAGTACATTTTTCTGTTAATTCTGAATCATAATGCAAGTCAATTAATTGACTTTCTGGTTCTGTATCAACTGTAGATATTTGCTTTAAATTATTTTCAGGAACTTTTTCATGATTTATCACAATAGTCTCTGTAGTATTCACATCTATGGGATTTGCTTCTTCTACTGAATCGTTATAAACAAGCTTTATATCTGTATTTAAAGAACTCTGTTCCTCAGATGTTCCGCTATTGACGCCCGTATCATTTGACTGTATATTTATATCATTATCCTGAGACTGATTGGTTTCAGGGATAGTAGAAGTCTCTATGGGGATTACATGAAATCCATTTTGGGAAGATTGTTCATCAATCATGGTTTCAAATTGGCCTGTACTAACTTTTTCAGGTGTCAGAGCATCTGTGTCATCAACTGATTTGTTTTCAGAACTTTCACTGATCTTGTTTGTTTCAAGGTTTATTTCAGTATTGTCATTGGAATTTTTTTTGTCTATTTCATGTAGAGATTCCTCAACCTCAGCAGCTTCTTCATCCTCTGTGTCACTCTTGCATAATTCCATCATTTCCTTCTGTCTTTGCTCTAGTGATTGACTGAAATACATGAAAAATAATTGTTAAGTGCAGACATTCCATTAATATTCATAGATTCAGCCAGTTTTATTGTTAAAGAATCAAAATCCATACTTACGCATAATGTTTTAACTGTTCTTCATTCATTTTTATAGGCAATGCTTTACCATCAGAGGAGACCGCAAGTTTCCTCCTATTCATGATGTCTTTGAGTGACAATGCCTTTGGCCTGTGGTACGGCAAAGACACTTCCTTTTCTCTTAGCATACGGTTGGACTCACTTTTAATCTTCTGCATGTTTTCCATAGCTTGTTTGGCTGACATCTATAAAAGATAAGCTAACTGAATATGATTTTATGCCATATGGGTCAATGAATAAGGATATGCATGCAAGTTAGGCTATGTATAAGAACCGGATTATTCTAGTAGGTATATAAAAACATGCAGTTACTAACCCTCATTGGTTTAGGTGAGGTTGGTTTTGTGGTTTTCCTATCTTTCATTGGTCTTGACTTATTTACATATCTATTAATTTTATTGTCCTCTTCATCAGATGTGTCAGGATCACAGATTGATGGTATCATTGACATGCTTTCTTTAATTTTCTGAAATTCAACAAATTAAGAAGGTAAATGTTACAATAACATAACACAGATATAAAATAACAATAATTTAGGTTGGCTAACAACCCAGTGAATGATGATGATGATTAAATAATTCTCATAGACATATGTATTACCTGTTTAATTGATTTTACAGATGATATTTCACTGCCAGAATGTTCAGAATCATCATTACTAGAAGAATTGTCACTTTTTACTGGCTCTGCATGTTTCTCCCTTGAACTGAGCAGACTTTTAAACTTCTGTTTCATTTTATTACTTTTATTTTTCATTCTTATTTGTTGCTCTTCATTTTTGTTAACCTTCGAATCGTCCGGACTATCCGAATCTGAATTATTTAGCTGGATTCTAGATTTTGAGCTATAGGTGTTATGAGAAATAGTTTTAGGTTCACTATCTGAGTCATCACTTTCCTTAGCCACTATGCGAGTAGCATTTGGTTGGTCATTCTCTTTCTCTATATCACTATCACTGTCAGTAAACCTCTGTATTCTCTTCTTAACTCTTTGCACAGGTGCCTTATCTTCATCACTGGAGTCATTTATATTTTCACCTAATTGGAGGTTAGAGATTTTCACAGGAGACATGTCGACATCGGAATCATATCCCACTAACCTTTTTACTTTGTCGAAATCTGTAGTTTGTGCCGTGTCGTATACATTCAGAGGTTCCCCCATCGTTGAGTTGAAACAGAGTTGAGTTTATCATGTAAAACAACAACTTAATACGTTTCCATGGTATAAATGCATGTAACTTATAATTTCTTTGGTAATAAATAACTGGATTATATGTCAAAAACTTGCGTGCAGCCTGCAGTGCAAGCAAGACCACAACTACAATTTTATAATTTTGTTTTCTTTCGTCAACACATTCAACACAAAAAACTAATTGACAGTCAACATTCGCGCCAAATTGATACTAGTGCTAGTGTTGTAACTGATTCCACAAAACCGATACAAAAGGATTTTTTATTAAAAAAAAACTGCATTTTATTTTACATTAAAATGTGATCTATTTATCCGAATTTGAAAGTTATCGGTATATTTGCAAACAGCGGGTGCATTCCTAATAGTTTTCATTTGTATGATAAAAGGATTTCCAATAAAATCCATGATCAAACTAAGGAACTCTTACCCCGGCTGTACACACTCGTCAAAACACTACCTACGAGACAGGCCGAGTACGAGTGTGTACACAGCCGAGGTTATAGTGTCATCATGTCCGTCCGTATAACACAGACGGTTTATGCGGCAACCATTAGGATTTCATGGCTAATAATAATTTGAATCACTTATTATATTTGTTACCGTGCGTTTCCACCTAAAAACATGTCGGCATACTTGTATCGCGACATGATGAGCCCGACATGTCGCGTAACTTGTATTGTTGAGGGTAGCGTTTCCACTGCCTGAAGTCTCAACATGTATACCAGCATGTCTATAGACTTGTTAAGGTTTTCGTTTCCACTGCCACTCAACATGTATTAAGACTTGTGTATCAACATGATTATTTGCCATAAATACTGTTATCCGAAAATGTGCGTAGACATTTCGTTGTTGTGAAAATCCATAGAGAATATTTCGGTAGAGAGTAGTAAGTAAATATTATTCCCTATAATGAAATCATGAACGAGGCCCATTCAGGCCGGCCCAACCGGGGTAGTACCACCCTCTCACAGTAAATCGGCGTAAAGTAGCAATCGGTAGAGAGTTGTAAGTAAATATTTTTCCCTATAATGAAATCATGAACGAGGTCCATTCAGGCCGGCCCAACCGGGGTAGTACCACCCTCTCACAGTAAATCGGCGTAAAGTAGCAATCGGTAGAGAGTAGTAAGTAAATATTTTTCCCTATAATGAAATCATGAATGAGGCCCATTCAGGCTGGCCCGACCGGGGTAGTACCACCCTCTCACAGTAAATCGGCGTAAAGTAGCAATTTTACCTACTTACTTCGTTCGTTCGTTTTTTGAAAGTATCCACAGAGCAGATAGATAAATATTCTAAAAAAAAAATCGTCAGCGTCTCTGAACGCTTTGTTTGATAACTTGCTTTCACCAGTGGAAACGCATTCCACACAATCAACATTAAACATGTCGCAATACTTGTAGTGACAACAAGTCATGCGACATGTTGATTGTCTGTCAATGGAAACGCAACTGTATACATGTCGTGAGATCTGTTGAATTCTGTTGAAAATCAACATGTTTTTGCGCAATGGAAACGCGGGGTTACAGCTAAAATAATAATATAATAATAATAATTATATATACTCACTTCTCAAATCTTAAAAAAAATATTCTAGGGGGTCTGTACATGGTAATACACACACATAAAGGATCATGCCCATTGTTGGTATCAAATTTTCTCACGCCTCAAAATAAAAGTATTACAGTAATTTCTTTCTTATTTTTTTACAACCTTTTGATTACGGGATTCGATTTTCGAAATGGGGATTTAATTTAGCATAAAAAGTTGTTGTTTCCACTTCCACATTGTCGTAAACAAGCATTGCGTTTCATTACATGCAGAATAACATAATTTGACTTTCTTCAAATGATGTTCCGTTCACATTATTTCTACAATAGTGCTCATGAAAATAGAAAAATCGTACTTTGCCATTTCTTAGTACATTACGTAATAATAACTACATTACTTTACAATAGTATTGAATTAAATGTGCTCGTTTTTTATGCTGTAGGTAATGAAACGCTTTTTGTCTATGGTTATTTCGACGGGCCGGTCACTGCTGTCACTGCTGTTACAGGCGCAGAAACGTCAAAGGAACGTGTATTCCCGCCAAAATAAATCGATTTCGAAAGCCATGAAGATATTTTGCATCTTCCATGTTATTTAATTAAGTGTATTGATCGAATTTATTATTGCTATGAAAATAAAGTAGGTACCTACGCTTCGTGCATACAATTTACCTACTTCAAACTGGTCAAAGCAAACTCAAAGTAGTAAAGACAATGTTCTAGGTTAACTTCGATTTTATTAAATTACTCTGGAACCCGATTATTTCACAAAAAAATACTTTTATAGGGGTTAATATGATAAATATAGACTATAAAAAACAAAGAATGGTTTTGACGCAACATGATACGGGATTCCATACATTTCTGAACATTATCCTTTCAAGTACACATACATTTCAAGTAAAAGAAAAATATAGGTGAGTACCTAGTTCACCTTTCAAGACATGTTGTAGTCTTGTTTGAAAAAACGTAATAAAACCCGTTTTTTTTTTGCAAAATTAATCGGTCAAAGCCGGTTCGAATATTTTTAATCGGTTTCATCACTGTTCGATCGACAGATGCACTAATGCTGCGTTCCATTCACCGTAATTTTTGCTATTTTCGTCCAAAAAAACTATTAAAAACGATAATAATGATCACTTTCAGTACAAGTTGGTGCGAGTGGAACGAGATTTGTGATCGAAAATAACGAAAATTACAAAATTAACAGTGAATGGAACGCACCATAATATACATTTTTTTTCTTATTCGTTATGGCGTCGCTTTTCGCATATGCCAGTGTCAAGTAAAATATAATATTACAATTTATTTGCTGCGTCAAGCACAGGAAGACCTTTGGCTAGGCCTAAAATACCCCCCAAACTCTATCAGTAACGTGGCAGATACTTTACTGACAAAATACTAGACTTTTTGGAGGAACCCGAAAATTATGTTTTACCACTTTTGTTCCAATTGCCCACACTCACGCACATTTATGAACATAGGTATAATGGTTAATATTCCACCAACGTTACACATTATAATACAAGGAAACACAAGTTTTGGAAATTTAAACAAAAATGACAACATCACTTTTCCACTTCCCGCTAAAAAGCAGGTTCCGTACCTACTTCTACTTCAGAGTGGTCGTGCGATTTCGCGGGACGCGGCCTGACGCGGCAGACGGCAGCGACAGACGACGAATGCATGTGCCGTAACTGCAGACGGCATTACTTTGCACACAGACTTTGAAAATCTTTGACTTTGCAGTATTCATTTGTATCATTGTATGAATGTTTGTATGAGACTGATTCAAAGAGTATAGTAATATCGGGAAGACTGATTTCGACATACGACTTCAACTTACTACTTACTATACTCTTTGCTTCAACTGCCGGAGCGACATACGCGGCAGTTGCTGTCGCAGTCGTGCTGCAGTGTTGGAAATCGTAATCGGTGTGATCGATACGTCTGTGAGATCGACCGACAGCATCGATATCTTATAAATTTTGTGACCGACAGTGACACAAGCCTGCGAGGTATGCCCGTCGGGTACACCTATGAGATAAAGAAGCTTGCCGGCTGTGGCACATTGGTACAGCATAAAATCAACTTCGAATTAAAAAAATACATTTATTACATTTATGGATTTCATATTCACCTTAATAGTCAATACCTTTATAATCAGACGGAGGTAATTCTTTTTCCTTGGGAAGGTCACAAATAACTGCTTCAGCAGTTGTTAGCAGTGACGCAACACCACTTGCATCCGTTAGTGCTCTTCGTACAACCTTAGTTGGGTCTATAATGCCTTTTTCAATCATGTTAACGTATTCATTATTTAATGCATCATACCCAAACTCATGGCCAAGCTGTTCAACTTTTGAAACGACGACAGAGCCATCAACTCCAGCATTAGTAGCTATCGTTGAGCATGGAGTGCGTAATGCTTTTTTGATGATAGAGATACCCATCGCTTGGTCGGAATTGCTTGACTTCAAGTGTTCTAAAGTCGGTATACACCTCAAAAGAGCAGCTCCACCACCCGGTACAATCCCTTCCTCAATAGCTGCTCGTGTAGCATTTAAAGCATCGTTAACACGGTCTTTCTTCTCACAAACTTCTAATTCACTGCAACCACCAATAAGTAAAACAGCAACGCCAGCCTGCAATCGCGCTAATCTATCGATCAATCTGTCTCTATCGTAGTTACTAGTTGCTTCTTCCAATTCTTCTTTTATTTGTTCTATGCGTTGTTCTATTTCTAGTTTATCACCTTTCCCTCTCAATAATAAAGTTGAGTCTTTTGTAATAATGACCTCACCAACTTGTCCAAGACTTTCAAGCATACAATCTTCAAGTCTGACTAAATTTGTGTCATCTTCAAATACTACTCCCCCAGTGGCCGCAGCCATGTCAAATAATGTATTTTTTCTATAATCGCCAAATCCAGGAGCTTTGACTGCGACAACAGGTAAGCCAATTTTTAATTTATTCACTACCAACATAGATAAAGGTTCGCCATCATAATCTTCAGCAATTATAACAAGCGGCTTTTTTTGTGAATTAGCTGCCTCCAATGCTGGGACGATTTGCTGTGCGTTAAATATTTTCTTTTCGGAGAAAAGAATCAAGGCATCTCTATATTCAACTTTAGGTCCTTTTGTAGAGTTTATAAAATATGGTGAAACATAACCACGGTCAAATTTCATTCCTTCGATAATTTCTAATTCATTTTGTAAAGTCTTTCCATCTTTCACAGTTATAACTCCTTTTTTCCCAACTCTGTCCATAGCTGCGGCAATTAACCCACCAATTGCTCTGTCACCATTAGCAGATATAGTGGCTACTTGTTCTATTTCTGCAGAAGTATTTACCGGCTTAGACATTCGTTTCAACTGGTCTTTCACAGCTTCAACCGCTAACATCACTCCCTTTCTAACTTCAATTGGGTTAGCTCCTCTAGAAATATTTTCGAAACCTTCCTTGGCAATGGCTCGTGCTAAAACAGTTGCTGTTGTGGTTCCATCACCAGCTTCTTCATTCGTTTTATTAGCAACGTTTTGAACAAGCTTAGCGCCAATATTTTTGAATTTATCTTCTAATTCTATGCCTTTTGCCACCGTCACTCCATCTTTTGTAATTTTAGGAGGTCCTACGCTCTGTTCTAATATTACATTACGTCCTTTAGGACCCATAGTAACGGCAACAGCATCAGCTAATATATCCACTCCTTGCAGCATAAGTGCCCTTACATCAGGGCCGAATCGCACGTCTTTTGCATAATAACGAACGAGATGATTGGCATTCCTAGTAATTTCACGCCTCAAAATGTGTTGCAAGCGATACATTTTTAAATTATCTTTTTCGCTTTTACATAGAATTTGATGTTGATTGACAGAAACTGCCCTATAAAATAACAAATAAACCGCGAAAAATAAAGTTCAAATTTAGAATATAATTGAAATATGAACTTATTTTTATTCAAAAAAATCGTGTGTGACCCTATGCCATGGATGTATTAACTCAGGATGCGCATCGCATGATCTTCCCCTCTAGCTTTTTTTTATAGGTACTAGACCAAAAATCTCTGACACGTATATAAAAACTGTTTTCGAAATCGATTTGATCAGAGTAAGTATCGTTTTCGCGGTGTAAGGTGCTCCGTGAAAAATGCCGAATTGTCCCATTAAACATGTGCAAAGAAATTACAAAAAATAGTAATATACAAAAAGATGGGGTAACATTTCATATGTAAGTATTTTTGATGTAATTAATGCAATTTTTCTAATAAATTCATTAAAATATTAAATGTCATAAGAATCGAAAACATTATCGATACAATTAATCGAGTACGAATTAATCGAATAGTCTACTGTGACCATAGACGAATCTTTTCTACCCTGGCAACTGTATTTTTTATTTGTCAAATAATTGTCAAGTATTTGAACTTTGTAAACAAACGGATAAATACTGAATTACGCGGTGATAAACCAGTCGCAGGACGTTAAAAACGATTTACAATGAATAAATCATTAGTAATTCAACAAGAGAGGTGATTCACAAAGTTTACAGGCGGTGTCTCGCGGAATTTGAGGTGCAAAATATTTTGTCAGAACTCGACCATGTTTACCAAAGAACCGCTGATATTATAGGTATATAAGCAGTTTATTTTACAGTTTTTAAGTTAAATAATGTGTTTATTGTATACAAAGGCAGGCTCAAAGCTTCAGTTTACAGGTTTTTCAGTAAATATACATTGATCGCTTAGAGGTACATTCGATTGAACACACTTGATACTTGGTATTATTTTTATGTGTTGCTTTCATCTCGACCAATACATAAACTAAGGTTGCTTTATTTTTCTATGTTTGCTTGTCAGTTAACATCGTTACTTAATTACTAAATAAACAAATAATCTTAAAGCATTAAAGAAATTATCTTTTATTGAATTATTTTATTTTTCAGGTACCGTTAGAAGAATAGTCGAAAATTGCTCTTTACGATGACATTAATCGATTAATAATAAATCTTCAAGATGACAGCAATGCTGTGGAGACTGATGATGATGAGTTGATGAGGCAGCGGCAGGCCCACGCCAATATATGGATTTATCAGGAGTGGAATATTTAGACCAAGATTAAAATAAAAAAATAATTAAAAAACGCAGTAGCTATGATATGTTTGTTTTATTTTCCTAAAATACAAAAAAAAATAACTAACTCATGTTGAAACAAAAACACCCACTATCGAAACAATTCAGATAAATACGATCTCGATAAATTCTTGATCTTGATAAACGGAATCGAACCTGACACTGCTCCGGGTCCATATGACCCAGAAGCAGGCAGCGTCTGCTACTGAGGCGATGAATCACATGTGGCATAAATATATGTATAACAAATATTATCTTATTGACCAACATCAAAGAAAACTTAAAAGTGCTTGCGCTTGCATTATGAATAATAAATAATATGGAAAATAATAAATCAAGTATCAAAATTATTCAGTCGTATTAGTCAGTGTTGCAAGAATTAATCTCGACATATATACTTTTTGATTTGAACAGTGTTGTAGTAGTGTTTATTTATGATTGCAGACCGGTATCGATAAAAATATAATATATATAGTGTATAATAAACCTTGGGAGAGGCCTATGTCCAACAGTGGACGTCTTTTGGCTGAAATGATGATGATGATGACATTAGTATAATAATACCTATTACGTTTATACGTACCTACCTAACAAAAGATATCAGCCAGGCCAGTGGCAGCAGATGGCGCTGGTCGAGTGGGAGTGGGGGGGGATGAAACAGCTTATTTGGGAACATTAGGTACTTATTTTTTAGATAATCTCATTTTCAAGGAACTGAATTGGGATGTACCCGGAATCATCTTGTTTCCGTTGAATATTTACGCCTCGTGAGTTACTCATTATTTCTTGTTCAGCTGTTTCAGTAGAGATAATTCAGTATAATTCAGTAGATTATAATGACAGCTATAAATGTAATAATGAGTATATGAAACTATCGATATAGCTAAGTAGAAATATCGATAGTGGTATTCACCCTATTACACCGATGGTCCTACGGTAGTAAAATTTTGTATGTTGACGTATTAGATCTTTTAGTGTGCGTAAAATATACTAGTGTTGCACATTTCTTTACGTGTGCGTTTATAATGACACAAAATGTTTTGAGTAAGTGTGCGTCAATTTTAATGTAGTGGTTACCTCCCCTCCCCCAAGAATTGACAGAACATTTTGTTCGTTGAATTATGCGTGTTGCGAGTCCATTTTGTTACTTTGTTCAAGCCCTATGCAGTAAGTAAGGGACTTATTTGTGTGGGACTTCATTTTGAGATCCAAATCTACCAAAGAAATTACCATTTTTAGAGGTAATTCTACCGATTTCGCATTTTGACGTGAAACATGATCTTCGGGTTTCCCAATTTCTTTGGGTTTCCCAAGAAGTCTGGTAATTTGTCAGTAAAGTATCCGCCACTTTACCAATAGGGTTTGGGGGTAGAAATAAGGTAGAATTAGGTAAATAGAAAAATATTAGTCCAATGTTAGGCTCCAAAGGACTTGTACCCAGGGCCGTAAATTAAACTTTAAAAAAAATAGGTACGCATTTTGACGTATGAGATCACTGTCTCAAACAAAAGTCTAATAAACTCAGGGCTACCAACTCAGGGCTTTTAGCCCCAAATTTAGGGATGAAAGATGCATAATGGGATTTGTTAGGGCCCAGAAAAATTTTGGGCTATTTTTAGAGCCATAAATAATATTTCATGCATCACTAAATTGCCAGCCCAAAAGGCAAAACGTCTAGGTACTATGCGAGTTGTCCTCGTTCGTTGTACAGTGTATGATTAAAATATTGCGGTTGTATAGGTAATTAATGTAAACATGTACGACTTCAAGAATTCCGAAAGCTCAAATGCAACGCCAAGTCGGGACTTAAACGATTTACTAACGTTTATCGATAATGTAGATCTTTAATTAGTTATAATAAAAAGTAATTAAAACTTAGTTTTTTTTATTTAACTTAATAAAACAGACAACTCATTTAAACAAATACCTTTGAATAAGTATACAATTTAGGGGAGTTTTTTTGGAGCTTTTGATTATTGCATTATAGGGTTATTTAGGGGTATATCATCTTGATTTAAGGGGTCTTTTATTTTAGGAGTTGGCAACCCTAAATAATCTCAATCAATCAAGGGGGGCTTTTTGGCGGGAAGTGGAAAAGTCATGTTGTCATTTTCGTTTTAATTTCTAAAACTTGTGTTTTCGTGTATTATAGTGTGTAATATTGGTGGAATATTAACCATTATACCCTTGAATATGTATACAATTTAGGGGAGTTTTTTTGGAGCTTTTGATTATTGCATTATAGGGTTATTTAGGGGTATATCATCTTGATTTAAGGGGTCTTTTATTTTAGGAGTTGGCAACCCTAAATAATCTCAATCAATCAAGGGGGGCTTTTTGGCGGGAAGTGGAAAAGTCATGTTGTCATTTTCGTTTTAATTTCTAAAACTTGTGTTTTCGTGTATTATAGTGTGTAATATTGGTGGAATATTAACCATTATATGGTCATAAATGTGCGTGAGTGTGGGCAATTGGAACAAAAGTGATGAAACATGATTTTCGGCTTCTCACAAGAAGTCTAGTAATTTGTCAGTAAAGTATCCGCCACTTTACTGATAGGGTTTGGGGGGGTAGAAATAAGGTAGTTATAAGGTAGAATTAAGAAAAAAATGTAATAAAAGTATACTGATGTTAAGCTCCAAAGGGCTAGTTCCCAGGGGCCGTAAAACTAATCTTATAAAAAAAAAAACAATCAATCAAGGCTTTTTGGCGGGAAGTGGAAAAGTCATGTTGTCATTTTTGTTTTAATTTCCAAAACTTGTGTTTTCGTGTATTATAGTGTGTAATATTGGTGGAATATTAACCATTATATGGTCATAAATGTGCGTGAGTGTGGGCAATTGGAACAAAAGTGATGAAACATGATTTTCGGCTTCTCACAAGAAGTCTAGTAATTTGTCAGTAAAGTATCCGCCACTTTACTGATAGGGTTTGGGGGGGTTAGAAATAAGGTAGTTATAAGATAGTTATAAGGTAGATTTAAGGTAGTTATAAGGTAGAATTAAGAAAAAAATGTAATAAAAGTATACTGATGTTAGGCTCCAAAGGGCTAGTTCCCAGGGGCCGTAAAACTAATCTTAAAAAAAAAAAAAAAAAAAACAATCAATCAATGGCTTTTTGGCGGGAAGTGGAAAAGTCATGTTGTCATTTTTGTTTTAATTTCTAAAACTTGTGTTTTCGTGTAATATTGGCGGAATATTAACCATTATATGGTCATAAATGTGCGTGAGTGTGGGCAATTGGAACAAAAGTGATGAAACATGATTTTCGGCTTCTCACAAGAAGTCTAGTAATTTGTCAGTAAAGTATCCGCCACTTTACTGATAGGGTTTGGGGGGGTAGAAATAAGGTAGTTATAAGGTAGATTTAAGGTAGTTATAAGGTAGAATTAAGAAAAAATGTAATAAAAGTATACTGATGTTAGGCTCCAAAGGGCTAGTTCCCAGGGGCCGTAACGCAAATCTTGTAAAAAAAAAAAAAACAATCAATCAATCTTTGAAAAATAACGGAAAATGAATGAGTGCGAGCGAGTAGAGTTTTTAAAACATTATTATAAATAAAAAAATACTGAAACCACTTACACCTTCTTTTTCAAAGCAAATCTACAGCTAGAAATAATGAACTCTTCAAATAAACCTGTGATCATAAGCCTGAATATCGGTGACCAGTTGACATCAATATCGTGCGGTCATGTTGTGGTAGAATTAATAAAATTTATTGCCTATCAAAGATTGCAAATACCGTACACCTACCAATGGTTGAAACAAGTGATTAACAAGCGGAAGGAGTGTGACGACAATGACTTGAAAGAAAGCTTTCAATTTGAGAGACACTTCCGTATAGCTTCTACTGCTTTGGAAAACTTGGATTTTATTTTAAAGGTAACGTCCGTTTAATCTTCTTCTTATCGTGTGGTTAGTGGCCAACCTAGTGTCAGAGTTGTTCAAGCCGCTCGAAGGCCTCTAACATGGCTTAACGACTGCTGTCTAGATAACAACAACCGGGACCGACTTTTTACGTGCCCTCCGAAACACGGAGACGCTCTGTTCAAATGCCACTAAATGGTCACCCATCTCTGCCTGACCTTGCCTAGCGTTGCTTAACCTCCAATCGTTTACCGATCAGTGATTTCAGCTAGCTATGAGTGCTCCGCCTTCTGTTTAATATCTCACCGGCTCACCTCTGCTTACACCTTTGGACAATTGGACTGCAAGATGATGATATATTTGTCTAAATCCATACTTGTTCTAGAGTCTGCTTCAAGAGATTAACGGCCCATTGTCACCTGACGAAGTGTGCATAGCCCTGGGTAGTACCCCGGTGACATGCAAGGAGGTATACCGGCTGCTGCTGCCAACCATGTGCCACAAGCCACAGTGCCACTCCTCGCACATTGCCAATGATCAGAAAATAAAAAGGAATGTGTTTCGGTGAGGACTGATTTATACTTACTAGCCAACCAGAAATGATATGATACTGACCAGATTATTTTATTATATTAGTGGATTTAACAGTTCAACAATTTTTTAATAACATGGCTGCCTGAATGTTGGTGTTCCGGTGATGGACTTGAACTTGAACATTATCACCAATAATAATAATATCCTGGGACATTTTCACACACGGCTACTTGATCCTAAGTCCCAAACTAAGCAGAGCTTGTACTATGGAAAGAGATAACTGTTATTTCTACATATGCTACTTTTTTATTTGTAAATACATACTATACATATACACCCAGACTCGGGACATACAGACATGTTCATGCACACAAATGCATGTCCCGGGTAGGAATCGAACCTACGACCTGCAGCGTGAAGGCGCCATCACGCTAACCACGCCATCGGGCCTGTCATTTCACATCACTCCTTGTTAGCCATGGTATAGAATAAAATCAGAGGGGTCTTATATGTCCGTTCACAAAAGAATGCAAGCTAAGGAATATTACTAATTTTAAATATTTCTTCCAGAAACTTGGTGACATCAGAAAAGTTAAACCAAGTGTTCTACAACCAAATACCACCAACAAACTTATATGTTTTCATCAAGAAGAAGGTGGCCGGCAACCAAGACACTATTCTCAATGATGACAACTTCGTTCACACCAGCGGTTGCAGGATACCGAGGAACTCTAAAATTGTCGTCATTGACTTCAAAACATCTACGTTAGATAATTTAAAATGTTGCAATGAGTTCCAAATATTTGGAGACATCAATAAAAGTTTAGGGCAATTGCAGCTTAATGATGACGATAATGATGAATTTAATGAAATTGAATCGACTGACAGTGTGACATGGTACCAGTCAGCATATGTCATGAAGGGATTTAAAGACTGCATAGTTAATGGGAGCTCTGTGATGAATGCATGGCTCGATTTATGATGTTAAATGCTCATGTAGCTCAATTTTACAACAAAAAGTACATACATTGTGTAAATTAAGACACCTCTGTATGTAGTATATACCTAACTCCTTTAGGGTTGACTTTGATATTATAGAATGGAGATGACTTTCTTATATTATTTTCAACTTAACCTTATTATGGTTTAGGAATAATTTATGCTATAGGGTTAAATTGTAGATTCTGTTCTGTAGGTAAAATCATCAATTTGACTATTAGGTATTTTTTATTGTTAAAATTACCTCTTACCAATAATTTTGTTAATATAACAAAATATGCTTCCTTCAATGATTGGCATAACATGACTTTGTTCTTACAATTAAGTATTAATTCTTACATTGTTAAGTATGATTGTAGCAATATTTTTGTTAATTTTCTTTTTTAAATCATGTATGAAACACCATGAAGAATATTCACTGTAGTGCCATAATTATTAATTCTAGTAAGTTAGTTAATTTAGTAAAAACATGTTTACTATGTTGTAATGTAATGACAATAAAATGTTGATTTGATAATGATATTTACATTACTAGTGAATTAATTGATAATAATGATATTTTAAATTAAATACTCAATCAGAATTATTGAGCAAAGCAATATGTTGATATCACCTAATCTAAAAAAAATATTACAATGATTTCATCAACATATAGTGAGATTCTATGCAACTTGTCCCTGAATTACAATTTATCACTATGTTTGGACGAATGCTTATCAAGTTATCAGTCTACTTATATCAATAATATTATTATTACTATAATTTCACATATTGTACTTCTGCTAATCCACTGTCACTAAAAATACTGCGTTCCTTAAATGCAACACAATTCTTGTTTAAAGATTGTTCTGGAGTTCTTTGAGTGCAATTGCCCCATTTGTTACAGTTTCTCACAGCATCGTTGAACTCCACAATCAAGTTATTCCTACCACCGTTGGGACCAACAACATGGTCACACATAACAGACTTCTTTATCATGTCACTTAAGCAACACTCTAGTAGCTCATAATACTCCAGCCAGTAATCCTTAGGCAAATGCCTGAGCCTGATACCATTTGACTCCGTCAGTAGGCCTGTGACAAATATATCATCTATCCAGAAGTATGGATGATAAATCGCTTCATCGGATAACTTCGAAGCAATTTTGGGGGTGGTGATATAGTACCAACCGGATAAATATGGAGGGTACTCGTTCCTTGAATACTCATCCCATGTAACATACCATTTATTTTCTTTATTTCTTCTGGGCACAGTGTCATTGAGCATGTAACCCATAAAAAGATGTTCAGGGTCATCAACTGTTTTTAGCAACTCATGCGTTTTTTCTAAGTTAAATACTGTATCATCGTCTACTTTTAGTATGAAGGTTGCTTTTTTGCATCTAGTTGAGGCCCATTGCAAACCCATCATGTGTTTATATGTCAGATTTCTGTAGTTTTCCTCAAATGAACCTTGTAGAATGTCATTGAATGTGTTGCTCTCATCTGTGATGGCATCTTGAGCTATGTATCTGAAAACCAGACCAACAGTTTATGTCATAGCTTTAAAAAAGTAGTGAACAAGAAATGTTTGATAGTGACATAGGTGCTTACTTTTCTTTGTCAGGTATTTGGGCCAATAGGAAGACTCTAGTTGCATTAAACTTTTTCAACAGATCTGTTGGCATTGCTCTCCTGTGAGCACTTCTCAACTCCACATGGCCCACATACGAAGTCACCAGTATTACTAGAAAAAGAGAATCTGAAAAAGGACAAATCGAGTTGTAGGTATAAACATACATTTTTAGATGGGTCGAAGGTATTTAAGGATTGTTAATTAGGCTAACTGACCTTTACATGTCGACCAATGAGGCTCAATTAAAGTATCCTTAACAATGAAATTGTTTCTTCTAAGAATAATAATGGTATTATTGAACTCTGCATTTGAACTCCAATAGATCCAGATTGCTAAAGTTACTGCGACGAACACCGCTACGCTAACAAACTTTCTCCTCATTCTTGAGAATGGTCTACATATAATAATAACATGCTTTAATTCTGCAAAAGACAAGTTAATTAGCTATCTTCCTAAATTGCTTTCGGTTGGATCTGTCTGTTGCTTATTATTATTATAGTTTGATTAATCCAGTCCGTCAGGTTGGACTTGACAGATAAAGTACTTGTTGCCATATTATTATGATTCATTCAATAACTTTTTATTTTACTACTTGCGACTACGAAGTTTTGTGTTGTAGGTACACAGCGCCATCTTTCGGAGATTTGGTTGCTGCGTTTGTCATGGTAAATCATGGTGTATTATTTTTTAACCGACTTCAAAAAAGGAGGAGGTTCTATGTTCGGCTGTATGTATGTTTTATTTTAATTATTGCAATCACCAGACTTGTTCTCTGCTTACCACTAGGTAGGTAAATGCAGCGAAATTCAGAATCGGTTATCGCACTTGCAATCGACAGTTAACTCAAAGGCAATTTGTAGCGTCTAATACACCAGAATATGAGCCGTATTGGTAATACCCACAGAGTAAAGACTAAAGAAAGAGGTGCCCTTATTAGATATTTGTATGAAACAAAACGTGGTCATTGTTTTTTTATTTTCATTTTACTATTTACCGGTAAATAGTTGAACTACTTGCTTCGTTTTATATCGATGTTAGTACTAGGCCGACCACTCGGCCGACTTGCTTAGGGCCAGTCCCCTTAGTAACTGGTCCATGGTAATACCTACCTACGGTACATGTTTTCAACATTATCTGCGAAAACTGAGTCGTATTGTGTCCATGGACTCAGTTTAGTAGGACATACTATTTCGAACATTCACATGTCTCCCTCCTTCTTGGTAATGTCTTTTACCTTATAAAATGATACTTAACAGTTATGAGCCAGTAGCCACCTACTTATCTACTTTTTGTATTTATTAACCTACTTACGTTACTAATAATCTAATTACCTAGTTTGTACAATATCACATTCTTATCTCTTAACAAATAAAGAATGCTGGTTTGCTAAGTATCAAATAAGTACCTATGCCTCAGATTTCACTGATTATAAACAGCTTATTGATGCGACAGCGAACAAACTACTGTCATTTTTATCATTACTAATGAGCCGTTATCAAGAGCCCGCCCACAAGCGCAGGAGCACAGCACAGGAAGCTCAGTCGACTGATCGACGATCAGAGAACGCCGCGTGCGCACCGTACCGTGCGCGTTACCGCAAAATACTAAATTCCGACAATCCAACATTAAAAATTCACTATGACGTTAACAATGGATACGGGAGCTGCCTCTGGGGACACCCTGACAGCCAAAATCATCACAATGGTCTGTCTATTCAGCATTTCCATGGTCGTTGGCTGCATGCCTCTCCTGATATCCCTCAAGTTCAACTGGTTCAAGTCCGGTGATGCGAACCTGCGGTCTTCCAACCAGCTGGTGATGGGGCTGCTGGCGTTCGGGGGAGGAGTGCTGTTCGCCACCACCTTCATGCACCTGCTGCCCGAAGTGGATGAAAATATAGAATTGTTACAAGGTGAGCGAGAAGCAAAAATAGAAAGAAAATAGGTGAGAGAGTGTCAGTCATATGGGCCGCGAGCCGCAACATAACATTATTATTTGCAATGTTAATTATCGCTTTTCCGGTGTACTACCAAAGCTACTCAGCTCAGGTTGAGCTTAAAAATTACACAAAGTAAAAAAAGTCGTCAATTTTGTTAGATGCCTACCGTCAATTATTCATAATAAATTATTAATTTAATAATATAAATAAATACAACCACGCATAGGGGTGTAGGCAGAGTACAGTTCGCCGATTATGTTAGGTGTAAAATGATTCATCAAATAGATTACCTACTAGTACGGTCAGCATCACAAGTCGCTATAACGAGTACCTACTACCTACACGATTTATGGACATATTTAGCGACTTTTGTTGAGTGTGTTCCTGTCTCTCTACTCTTGAAAACGAAAGTAATGTTATTAAACCAATTTATGTCTACTCTGAATTAGCGGTGGTAAGCACGTTAGAGCCACCGCAAACACGCTACTTTTTGCATCGGCGATCGGCGATTTAGTCGCTTTTAGCATCGGAGCAGTCGCTGCGTCCGAACGCAGAGAGTCGCCAAATCGCGATGCAGCATCGATACAGTCTCAAAATCGCCGATCGTCGATGCAAAAAGTAGCATGTCTGCGGTGTCCCATAGTTAAGACTAGCTGAGCGTCCCAATCCCAATCGTAGTCAGCTATCAAAGTAAAAACAAAATTTTATAGAAAAACCAGTAGATAGATGAGTACCGCCAAAACTTTCGGCATCATCGTATATAATTAACTATCCATCAGCGTTTCTTTAGTAGGTTTAGGTACTCTCACGTTTTTATAAAAAAGATGGATTAACCCGTTTTTTTCCCACAGTCAAACTTTTTATAATTTTACGTATACTTGCATAAGCACTTACAAAACATACCTACCTACTTACCTAATTACTTAAGGCCTAGTTCCCACTGACGAGAAAATAAAGTTAGAGGCAAACGGCGAGACGAATAGTCACGCGAATGCGCGACCATTCAAGTATCTTCACTTTTAATTAACATAAATACTTAATTAGTTAGGTAGGTATCCCTGTGACTTGTAGATACCAGTCACCTGAGTCAGCGTGCATCACTCAGGCAACATTTAGCGCTGATGATGATGAGAGCTCTTTATTCTTCGTCTTATTTATGACTCCAAAGACCCTTGTAGCTGATGAAGCTGTCTCCATCTTTCCCGATCTGGGCAGTCTCTTTCACCTCCTTGTTCGACATGCCACCGATGTTCTCTTTAATCTGGCTTATGTAGCTTATTAATGGTCTTCCTTTCCACGCTTTCCAAGATGTTTTTTTTATGGAAGTGTCATGTCATGTCATGGCTTTTTACGGGTGTCAACATGTTGTCAAATATAGAGGGCTCAGCTTATTCTACTAGAAATTCCCTGAGATGTGCGGCCCAGGCCTTAATTTTTCGGTTATTATGACATGGTACTTTATGGAGGTATTTGATGTCATTACTATGCCTGCAATAACCCCTATCGACCGTCCTCGTCCCTGTACAGTCAGGAACAGAAGTCGCTTAACATTCTCAGTTTTTTTAATCGGTAATACTCTTTATTATACAAACATTGCTAAACATTTTCAAAACCAAATATTAGCAAATGTCAAAATTTTGTCTAGATCAAGAAAAATAATGAATTTGATGCAAAACAAAAGCGTACAAGCGATTTGAAAAACTGAGGATGTTCAGCTACTTATGTTGCTGACTGTACCTTCCCCGTGGACTCATACTAGAAAGGGACACTATACATATGTCAGAGTCAATATCTGTGGACGGACACAGTCCACGATCTTGTCATTTCGCTTATTTTTTGTGCAAATCGTCATGGTAAGTAGGTACACTCAAAACGTAAATATAACACCCGCCCTTTACCCAAATGATAAAATATCATGGTCAGTATCCAATCTATCTAATTTGTTCAGTCTATCAATAACAATAGGTACCGTGACGGGTACAGCAAGTACGTAAACACTGTCACAATCATATACCTATCACAACAGCTCTCTTCACAATGTACTGTCGCGTACATAATTGGTTTCACGTGTTTTTTATGTGAACACAATGTAGAGACAAACTGACATTGTTATCTGACTAAATGTGAGCAAACAGTATGGATGAGAAGGTCGCAGCTTAGATGATAGGACGTGTCGTTCGATTAGCGTGGACACAGTTAAACCTTACTTGCTATATTGGTTTATTTACACTGTGGCGCGGTAAAGATCCACAGGACGACGTTGTAATTGTTCGCAATATTATAAAATGTGATTCTAGGACATAAACGATTAGAAAAATCAACGAATCGATCGAAAAAGCGCACGGAATTTTTAATCCTAGAAGTAGGTATTATTTTTAAATGTAGGATTGGATACCTACCTACTAAGTAAAGGGAAAGAGTACTATCTACCTACCTAATTCTGTGTTAATTTAGATTTATTTTTCGGCTTTTCTCCCTCCGGAAGATATTCTCCTACTAATAATGATAATGAAAAACTGAAAACCGCATCTAAATCGTTTGTGTACCTAAGTAGTTTAGAAGTATTAAGCGGACAAATAGACAGATACACCTACCTAGCGATTTATTTTATACAATAGTACTTAGGTATTTATTAGAAAAAGTGATTAGAGATCAGAGATGATCTCATAGTCGATTATAATGTTCCTGAAATAATCTAAATCATAATTAATCAAGTAGGTATGTAGGTACCTTTAAAGATCAATCATAATTTATAATATTTTCGGTAAGTAGATAGGTAGGTAACACAGTATAATCTCCCTCATAGTAGGTAGTTAAATAGTTTATATAGGTACCTATTACAGAACTCATGTTACGTAACTACTACAAAGTAGGTAGGTAGGTACTTAATTTAAATCGCCCACATGGCTTCTGTAAGGAAGGAGATACGCGCGTGTGAATATCAACTAGGTAGGTATACCTACACCTACCTACTACTTAGGTACCTACCTGTCGTCAGTCAAGAAGTCCTGGAACAACTTGACTACCTAGTGTCGATGACCTAGGTGGTAGGTATTATTTTCGAAAACACTTAAGTAATTTAAAAACTGCAACTGAAATAGGTACCTACCTAGTTAATCATCAAGTTAAATTAATTATTGCAAGATAACTAAGTGAGTAAATTAATTAAAAACTTGGTAACATTTGGTATTCGGGAGTGTTATCTTATCACGAGGATAGGTATGCTGCTGTGTTTAAAAAACCGGCCAAGTGCGTGTCGGACTCGCACAATAAAGGGTTTCGTACCACCGTAGAATAAAAAGTCAAAAATATCATGTTTCTTGTATGGGGACCCCCTTTATTTTTAAACTTTTTTATTTCTAGTATTTATTGTTGTAGCGGCAACAGAAATACACATTCTGTGAAAATTTCAAGTCTCAACCTATTACGGTTCGTGAGATATAGCCCGCTGACAGACGGACAGACAGACAGACAGACGGACAGCGCAGGCTTAGTAATAGGGTCCCGTTGGCACCCTTTAGGTACGAAACCTTAAAAACAAAATACATTTTCAATTGTAAAACTTGTTCTTGTTTTACTGGAATCGGTGAAAATATAATGTACCTATTAAAATACCGTCCACCATTCACCTACCCTACCACTACCGGTGTTTAAGTAGGTAGGTTACCTACTCACCTCAAAAATCCAAATTCTCTGAATATATATTTAAAAAATCTCCTATAACTACAGGGTAAACTATTTGAAATCTCTTTTTAATCCACTTAGCTAACAAGTAACCTATGACTATGATAAGTGTGAAACTGTCTGTTTTTGCCTGAACAGATTTGGATGGAACTTGGTACCTAAATACATAAGTTATTTTGTTCTGTATTTACTCGTGTAGTTAAAAGGTTGCTGCTCTATAGGAGAAAGCAATGTACCTTAAGTACTAAATTACTGACTTGATAATAGATTATGTGAACCAACAGTTTGATTTTCCAGAATCTGGCGAGATCCCCGAATTCCCACTGTTCCTCGCCGGCCTCATCATGTGCGGGGGTTTCTTCATGATGTACTTAATCGAAGAGCTGGTACATTTGTACATCAATAGCCGCGAGATGAAGCAAAACGAACAGAAGTTGACCAAATCGTTTGAATTGCGGAAAAGCATCCCGGAGGCCAGTGAAGACGTGATTCCTACGAGCAGCAAGGACATGGAGGGTGATATGAAGCATAAGGGCCATAGTCACAGCCATCTAGTGGTGGAATTAGAGGAGGACTCTATAGTGGCAGCCCTGAGAGGCCTGCTTATTGTCCTGGCGCTGTCCATCCATGAGTTGTTCGAAGGTCTTGCCGTGGGATTGGAGGCTTCTATTGCTAATGTGTGGTGAGTAAATAGATAACTCTTTTGTAGATACCCACACTGATAGTAGTAATAGTATTTATATCAGAGTTGGGCAAAATATAATTGCGATTAATTAATTGCAAATTGCATGTGGTGTCACAATTAACAATTAATTTTGATTTGTTGGTCAATCGCGAACAAATCACAATTAATTGTTAATTGTGACATAACCTGCGATTTGCAATTAATTAAACGCAATTAAATTTTGCCCAACTCTGATTTATATTTAAAAAAAACAATATAGGTAATCGCAAGGAACGGTAATCGACAGAAAGCAAAGACACGACACACTAAGGCTGCGTTTCCATTGAAGCGGAGCGGGGCGGAGCGGGGCGGAGAAGAGCAGTGAAAAGTGGCAACTGTTTCCATTGAAGCGGTGCGGGGCGGAGCGGAGCGGGGCGGAGAGGGGCGGAGCGGGGCGGAGCGGGGCGGAGCGGGGCGGAGCGGGGCGGAGCGGGGCGGAGCTGGGCGGAGTGGAGCGGAGAAGAGCAGTGAAAAGTGGCAAATGTTTTCATTGAAGTGGAGCGGGGCGGAGCGGGGTTGAGCGGGGTGGAGCGGAGCGGTGCTGGGCGGAGTGGAGCGGAGAAGAGCAGTGAAAAGTGGCAAATGTTTTCATTGAAGTGGAGCGGGGCGGAGCGGGGTTGAGCGGGGTGGAGCGGAGCGGTGCTGGGCGGAGTGGAGCGGAGAATAGCAGTGAGAAGTGGCAAATCTTTCCATTGAAGCGGAGCGGGGCGGAACGCGGCGAGGCGGAGCGGGGTGGAGCGGGGCAGCGTGTTCATATATTGTATTCGAAAGTCCGCTCAGCTCCGCTCTGCTCCGCTTAGCTCCACTCAGCTCCGCTCAGCTCCGCTCAGCTCCGCTCAGCTCCGCTCAGCTCCGCTCAGCTCCGCTCAGCTCCGCTCAGCTCCGCTCAGCTCCGCTCAGCTCCGCTCAGCTCAGCTCCGCTTCGTGCCCACCACTCGGCACCACAGCCCGCTCAGCTCCGCTTAGCTCCACTCAGCTCCGCTCAGCTCCGCTCAGCTCCGCTCAGCTCCGCTCAGCTCAGCTCCGCTTCGTGCCCACCACTCGGCACCACTGCCCGCTCAGCTCCGCTCAGCTCCACTCAGCTCCGCTCAGCTCCGCTCAGCTCCGCTCAGCTCCGCTCAGCTCCGCTCAGCTCCGCTCAGCTCCGCTCAGCTCAGCTCAGCTCAGCTCCGCTTCGTGCCCACCACTCGGCACCACAGCCCGCTCAGCTCCGCTCAGCTCCGCTCAGTTCCGCTCAGCTCCGCTCAGTTCCGCTCAGCTCCGCTCAGCTCAGCTCAGCTCAGCTCCGCTCGGCTCCGCTTCGTGCCCACCACTCGCCACCACAGCCTGCTCGACTCCGCTCTGTCCGGCTCGAGGCCGCGTGGTCATTTGTTTTATTCGAAAGTCCACTCATCTCCGCTCCGCCCAGCCCAGCTCCGCTCCGCTCCGCCCAGCCCCGCCCCGCCCCGCTCCGCCCAGCTCCGCTCCGCTTCGTGCCCACCACTCGGCACCACAGCCTGCTCGACTCCGCTCTGTCCGGCTCGGGGCCGCGTGTTCATTTGTTTTATTCGAAAGTCCACTCATCTCCGCTCCGCCCCGCTTACACTGTTTCCACTGGTGCGGAGTGGAGATTTCGAGCACTGTGATTGGCCAATTCACGGTCCGCTCGGCCCCGCTCCGCCCCGCTCCGCTTCAATCGAAACGCACCCTAAGACTTGTACGAGAGGCGAGTTGGTACCTACATTGGGCGGTCTTGTTGCAAGCAGTGATATCTTTCACATAGGGTTGCCAAACGTCCGGAATACGTCCGGACATGTCCGGTAACACAGGAGGTGATAAAAGTCAAATAACGTAGACATAACCTATGGTTTACAAGAAAGTCCCGAATTTTCTTCTTTTGATCTGGTAACTTAGGTACCTATTGAGCAATCTGAGTGAGAGTGATCATTGTACCTATCATTTGTTGATACACCGAAGCAGATATTAAAGGCGGTACTTATTAAGGTATATTTAAGCAAGAAGGTTTAACATAATTAATAGGTATGTACTTACCTAAATTAAGTTTTTCAGGATTATGTCTACCGTAGAATCCGGGATCGATAGGGCTAGGGACTCTTATCAATACCTAAACTTTCAATTCAACTATAAGTATGGTGGCTGGGCTGCTTATATTACACCTATGGATGTAATTACACCCTAAACTAGGGTAATCTCCGCCGATTGCACATCGATAATACCCTGATTACCTACTTGCTATCAGTATTGGCGTTAAACCAATTGGGCAATTAAATCGATAATGCAGCAATACATGATGTCCTTAATCTATTAATAGGTACCTATTATGATTTTATCTTTGTGTTTTTAAAGGTTTCAAAACTTACAGAAAATGTTAAGTAAGTCGAAAGTCCTTGTTAACATAGGTACGGTCAGCTACGAAAGTCGCTGAACATTCTCAGTTTTTCAAATAGCTTGCACACTTTTGTTTTGCATCAAATCCATAATTTTTCTTTTTCGAAACAAAATGTAGACATGTTGCTAATGTTTGGTTTTATAAAGGTTTACCAACGTTTGTAGAATAAAGAGTATAACCGATTTGAAAAATTCAGAATGTTCAGCGACTTTCGTTGCTGACTGTACCTATTCAGACAAAAAATTCTTACCTATTTTGAAAAATTACCTATTTACCTACTTATGTAAACAGAACTACCGAAAGTACTTAAGTAGGTACATAGGTATTTATCTTGTACCTAGGTATATAGGTACATCGTTAAATAAAAACTAAAACCCGACTACGGAAAAAACGCGCTCTAAAAAGTATGAAACAAGAAAATATTCTCATCTAGAGGATAGTCGTGGTCCGTGTAGGTCTTTTAGGGCCAAATGGCACATGAACACGGACCACGGCTATCCTCTAGATGAGAATATTTTCTTGTTTCATACTTTTTAGAGCGCGTTTTTTCCGTAGTCGGGTTTTAGTTTTTAAACTTACTTTTTATTTAATTATTTTGGAGTTATAGGTAACAATATATATATTTTTTTGAAATGTGCTCATCAAGCTCTTTCATTTGATACCCCACACGGTTTCATTAAAAAAAAATTTTTTTTTAGTTCATGACATTATGTCCTCTAGAGGGCGCCATATGCAATTTTATGTGACGTCACATAGCCTATAACCAGCGCGCCATTAAGCCGCTTCTAACGATACCTCATTTGTCAAATTACGACAAGTAGTTTGGAAGTTAGGTGGGAACAGATGCACATACATACATACATACATACCGGTCAAAATCATAACGCCTCCGTAGTCGGGTAAAAAATAATTGTCAGGTAACTGTTAAATTCTCAGCAGATTCGCCATTCCTTTTATTCTGAGCCTGGGATCTATTCTGTGCTTGGGGCGTGTAATGGTCTAGAAATAGGGGGGTTTAGTTAGAGGTTAAAAAACAGACATGGGTATACCTATATATACAATGATTCGCTATTATTTATAGTCTTAATAATCCCAACGAATAATCTTTAGATTTGGAATACCTTATAAAATAAAATCTATCGATTGTATTGCCCCTAATACAATAATAGTTTATCCCTCTGTATGACTCCCTTTCTCAATAAACACGCAAATAATCATGATAAGATCACAGATAAACGTAATTGAAGCTTTGCGAAAGCCGACATACCTATTAGTGCTTGATAATTTGCTAATCTAATTATTAGCTATCATTATAATTTATATTACAATTGTCGATATATTAGTATAATCTTTATTATGATAGTTTATTTGTATGAGAATTGGCGTAATATAACGTATCTACAAGGTAGTTTTACACTAGGTTATAATGATAAGGTGTATTGTAGGTTCAAGTACCTACCTATAATCCTATAACAACTATCCGATAATCCGAAATGTATTTTTTCCATATTTATAATAAATATTATAATAATATGAGATGATATAATATGATATGATAATAATATGGTAAAATGAGATTCAAAGGACAAGATGCAAATTGTGTTATAAGTAAGTTATATTCCGAATCAGTATAGTTGTAATTTTTTAGGAGTCCTCTATGTACCTAAGTTATTTGATTACTTAGTTAGTGGGTAAGTTTTTATGATACATCTGTGGATTCGGAGATCATGCATCCGTAATCTCACGGACCCTCTAAAAAACGGCACCATCATAGCACGAGTAAGCATTCGATTTTTTTTCTGCAACGACTAGGTAGGTATAATTACATAAGTACATACCTTTCTACGATCCGGGGCCATCTGAACACGATTTCCAAGGAAGCAAACGGATCATACTCGTCTTTCTCCGGATACCGGATCCGTTATTTTTCAGCACAAGGGAGCGGTGCCTTTAAATAATTTAAGTAGACAATTTTTTTTTGTATCAAGATGATCACACGGACACCGCTACCAGAGAAGTTTCGCGCCAGTTTGTAGAGATCCCGGTCAGCTTAGAATTCCCCATGCCGGACAAAGACCTATATTAACGGGCACGGGCACGGTGAGGGAAACCTACCTATCCCTCGGGATTGGGTAATAGTTAGTTCCTGTATACACGGCGACACGGTTCACCACCTGTCACGTTGGGTTCTGAGTATCTAGTGAAACGTGGGCTTTGAGTTGGTTAATACCTCCACAATGTGGTGGTGTATGGCCACTCAAGCCTCTGACTACCCCCGAACGGGGATAAAAGTCGTGACGTTACATTACATTAAATTACATTACGTCTGGAAAATTCTCGAATTCTGGAGTGAAGAAAATTCTGGAATATTCTCAATGTGAATCGTACTATCTTTTTCCCAGGTACATGTTCGCAGCAGTGTCGGCCCATAAGTACATAATCGCGTTCTGCATCGGCGTGGAGCTGCTCGCGTCCGGCACCAAGCGCTGGCTGTCACTGGTCTACATCTTCACCTTCTCCTTCATGTCGGCGCTGGGCATCGGGGTTGGCATCCTGCTGGTGGGCGGCGCCGGCGCTGCCGAGGCTGGCCTCTATTCGGTTGTACTACAGGTAAGGGCCGGGCTCCATTAGCGCGTTGCGTTGCGTCGTCGCAAGATTTTGTACTGGCGCATCACCTTCCCCCGCTTCGTCTCTCGCCCGTCGACCCTTTGATCCGTTGCGACGACGCAGCGCAGCGCACTAGTGGAGCCGCGCTTGAAGAGCACACTATGTGGATACAATCAGCGACAGAAGTCGCTAAACATTCTCATTTTTTGACATCTCTAATACCTCTGTCCCAGTCCCATTCAGTTCGGCAACGTGCGAGCGATGCCTTTGGTATGTCAGCATCTATAGGCTACGGTAAGTTACCATCGGTAACTGCTTAATATCAGGCGGGATGTACGCTTGTTTGCCGCCTTTGTGGTATATAAAAAAGTAGAATCCTGTCATTTCCCCAAAAAATAGGGTAGTAACTATTCAATGTTCAAAGTATACTAATCCACCAAGCCAACTAGGGACTAGAATGCGGCTTCGCCGCCTGTATACCGCCCGCACACCCAACACCGCCTGCGGCTTCCCGCCCGCACACCGCCACCGCCTTTTTGTGCGGGTGACGTCACATTTGACAGGTTCCTAGTTGGCTTGGTGGAGGAGTAATAGTCTAATTAAATGAACCGGTGATTAGTACCTACATGGTGTTCCCAGGGTCTAGCGTGCGGTACGCTGGTGTACGTGGTGTTCTTCGAGGTGTGGAAGCGGAGCAGTGGCCTGCTGCAGTTCGTGTGCGCACTGCTCGGCTTCGCGCTCATGGTCTCATTGGAACTCGCTGTTGAACTTGGTAAGTCTACCTTGATGTATATGGGTAACTTGTTTGACGACCACTTGGTTCAGTGATTCGAGAGCGTAGGCAACTCCGCTCACTGCATCGGGTGGTTGCGGGTTCATTTCCCGTCAAAGGCAAATTTCGGAAACAGCCTTTTCGTATTTTGACCAGGGGGCTTACCACGACCTCTTATTGCGATTCAATTATAGGAACGTTTTAACGTTACAGCGACTTTTTGTGCAATGACGTACCTTATTGTCATGACAATAAGAAATGTCATTGCACAAAAAGTCGCTGAAACGTTAAAACAATACTGCTATAAAAGGTGGTGGTAAGGCCCCTGGTCTGGGATTGCCTCCAGTCCATTGTTTGGTAACCATAGTACGAGCTTTACTATTAGTTTGGGACCATACATTTGGCGTGTAAGTTTTGTATTTGTATTGTATTTGTAACTACTCGTAATGGCCTGAAAACTCCGACACCACAGTGCCACTATAATAACTCATACGATCGAAAGGATGACGTATTTTCAGTGGCGTATTTACCCTTAGGCATTGGGGGCGTCCATAAATTACGTGAGGCATTTAGGGGGGAGGGAGTTGAACAAAATCTCAAGTGGGGGAGAGGGGAGGTCTCGGCAAATCTGACGTAATTTTTTTTACCGCAAGAAATAGTAAAATTGCAAGAAGGGCGAAGGCGAAGGGCGGCTTCAAGCGCCCCTTGCGCTTAGCTTTGGGCGCCTTTCATAATCATAGCCATGCGACATAAACATCCACATAATTGGTCAGATCATCAGATGTTTTCCGTATATCCGGGATAATATCAGTGTAAAGAATTGCGAGTTGCATATAGTCGTCAATTCAAATATGGCGGTCCCCAAATATTGATACTGATTGTTAAAATAGCGTTTGTTTGTTTTACAGCCATCTGAGGAAGGTGATGTCAGCAGATCCATGGCTGGCGGGAACGGAACCTAGATAAGATATTTTATCCATTTGAAAAGTATTATGCTAAAATTTTGTTAATTTATATTGCGGATTATCGCTTTGACAAACAACAGGTACCTTTGGGAAATTAGTGTAACATGCGGATTGAGATATTCTGTTTTAAATAAAATATGTCAGCAGGGTTGACACTACAATAAATACCAGTAGCTCACCATTTTTTTTTTTTTTTTTGTAATACAACACACTTGCCAGTATGCTCAACTATAAATAAATAATATAAATAACCTACTAATAATATAATAAGTCTTGAATTTATCGTTGTTAAGGTAAATAATGGGTCTTTATTTAGATGGGTGGATAGGTACTTATTTGTTAAAGTACAACGTATGATATTATAAATAAATAAAGAGTAGGTAAAACATATTATTTTCCAGGGGTAGGTAATTAAAAAATGTATATAGGATTTTTATTTCAAATGACTTTGACATGTTAGTTAAAATGATGCAGACGGCAACCCTAGAAGCGACTGCACTGTCCACGCTGATCTCATGATCCGTATCTAATTTGTATGCAAATACGTCAACATCTTCTTCGTACCACCTTTCTGAGTGGAAGGCACTAGTCACTACAAAGTATTCGATCGTTTGCTGAACGACATAATTAATAATTATTCCATTTTGTTACAAGGTTCGTTATTAGCTGTAAGAATTGTAAATACAATTGTTTTGATAATAAATTTGAGGAAAGCTTGTACCTATTTGTTTTGTTTGTCACCCAACCTGCACTCGTAGCACAGCCGGACGAGACAAGACAAAACGCAGGAGAAATCAATTGTCTCATTCTCTCATATGCATTAAGTAAGAGAGAGATAGACTCGGTGCGACATAATGCCTGACAAAAGACTTGTCTTGGCGCGTGTGCTAGCGCTGCTACTTTTTTTTACCGTTCGTATCGCTGAACCGTTCTTATCCCCGAACGCGTATCATAATCGCCAGTGTGGCATGGGTGATTCGGATACAATTATCGGATCTGTCAATAATGCACAATGGGCAAGCTACAAATTACTAATTTAATTTTTATGAATAGAATTTAATACTTATCCAATCGAAATAAGGTATATATTTCAATGTTCGGTGATCGACCTCGGAGGATCGCGGAGCATTTTCTCGGTGCACCCGCTGGAGCACCTTATTTCGATTGGATAAGTATTAAATTCGATTGATAAAAACTAAAATGCCATGCCATGCCGTCCTCACTGTGCGCCGGCCATTAAAGATCACTTTGTTGTGACTGTGTCAAGACGTGCACAACCGAAACCGCTTAGCAACGTGAAATTTTAACAGGGGGCTTACCATAAGCTCTTATTGCGATTCAATTATAGGAACGTTTTAACGACGTTTTAATGACGTTTCTTATTGTCATGACAATAAGGTACGTCATTGCACAAAAAGTCGCTGAAACGTTAATACGTTCCTGTAATTGAATCGCAATAAGAGCTTGTGGTAAGCCCCCTGTACCTTTTATTGAGTAGAAGAAGAGCATATGAAGGATTTTGGACAATTCCAGCCCTAAGGGGGTAAAATAAGAGGTGAAAGTTTGTATGGGGATCCCAATTTTTCTGAAGCCAGATATATGAAAATTAATATTTAGGCTATTAATTACAAATATAATTTTCAGCGTTTTTGGAATAATTTACTCTTAATAAGTTTGTACGGAACCCTCAGGGAGCGAGTCTTCGCACTTGTTTGGTTTTTAATACTGGATTCTTGTAATACTTATGTCCCTAATGTCTTAGCTTTGCCTAAGTCAAGTAAGTAGTGTGCATGATCCTATCAATCATTTTTAGACCAACACTAGGAGAACGCCTTGGTCTAAGTAAATAGGTATATGTACTTTAAATATTAAGTACCTAAGGGTGGAAGAAATAATACAAACACATGCTTAACAAATCAATAATGTAATTAGAAATTAACATTTTATACTATCCGTTATCTATTCTTAAAGAAAATAGATATAGTTATTTTTATCCTAAATATGTAGTTAATATTTTTAGGCTGATTAAAATAATATTATACAGAGTAGGTATGCAGGCGGTAAATTTACACATCTATTGATTAAATTGAATAGCTGTTACAAAACAATTCTACGACGCTGCGTGTACCGACACATCGGACGTCAGCCACTTATCATGTTAACGCACTCAACGCATTTGTACTGCAAGTTTCATTATACTAGCAGTAACATCAAGTAGATGAAAAGCTAAGCGTTAAGCGATTTAGTGCAGTACAAAAAGTATTGAGTCGCCAAGTAGTTTATTAAAGATCACTTGCAGTTCATAATGAACTCAATCTGAGGATTGCGCAAATGATAAGTGCAGCCCCCATACCATCACCTATATTGCGACTCAGACCTAAACTGAATAGCTATCGTAGTATGTCTATGGCAACAACTTATTTTAGGCCTTTAATTGAGTCGCAAATAGAGGTGATAGTAAAGGGTCAGATAGCAGGAGCCAGGAAGTGACAGTACACCCGCAGCGTATTTACGAGATAACATTGTTAAAATATTTCTTTATTAAAATATGCTGTACTTAGTTAAGTTGCACGCGCCATGTTGCGCGCATATCTTAGAAACTAATACGATTGAGAGAAAAAGACATAGAGAAAATTTCGAAAACTCTTAACGCTAACTGGTACACGAGTATAATAATGGAGATGATGCCTATTATTAAGGAATTATATTGTGAAAGAATTAAGTAAAAAAATTAGTAAATAATAACCAATATATTACGTATCGTCCGGCTGATGTATACCAAGATATACGCTATTAAAGTTTGCTAAAATTACTAAGTTATGATATCATACCTCAGTAATTTAATTTTTTAGAAACTTTAAATATCCGTTTTCTTGAAAATAATTTAAAAGTAAAGTTATAAAAAAAAATAGGTACCTAAACAATTCCGCAATAAAATTAGGCATCTTCCCCATTTGTCAAGCCGTTGCCTTTAACATTCCTACACATTACTCCTAAGGCCGGTACATTTTATTCGTCGTACTTACAACAATACACTTTAAGTAATAATAAAGTTTTAAATATTCAACTATTTGATATAGTTTTCATAGACCTTTGCATAATATTTTGTAATCATTACAATGCCATTTAATTATTTCGTTTCTTTGCATAATATAAGGTTCGTTTACCACGGTGGGTATAGATTCTGTAATGCCAACATACTTAACGTATCTTCAGCACATTTTCAAACCATTAAACAGTGTTAAAGGCGCTTATAATATTGATTGGCTTAACAATTAATGTACCTCCTCTACGTAGTTAAAATTATAGAACCAAAAGCGTTATCTGTAAATATAACTTATTGAATATTAAATGCAACACGTAAACGATTCACTGAAGGAATCAACGTAAACTACGAATTCAGGCACCATTATCTTAATCTAATAAATGAATGAAAGCCGTATCGGACATCGTCCAAGGGTCGAAAGGGAACGCCATAGTAAAACAAGAAAAGTAACATATATTTGTACATTCATCGAAATTATTTTGCACTGAAATAACTACGTATCGCGCAATGGTCGTATTTTTTTGGGTTCAGTTTTTACTTGACCAATCACGTCATTTTATAAGTTAGGGATTGGGCGAGTAAACCTTATGGCGGTTCAATTTATTGTTATCTCAACGAGACTAAGTTATCTTACTTTTATTGTTTGACTATGTATTTACGAACAGTTGTTACATAAAATGATGAATATCAAAATCTCAACAAATATAATACTACGTAATATTTAATTTTAAAATCTCACTAATATTTAATTTAACACGACGACTTGAAGACTTGTTGATAGATAGGTATTATATTTTCCACGTCACATCGCCATTTTATGACGGTAAATAATAGTAATCTTTTGAGCTTTGAGGATTCAGTTAAAAACTTATCCTATATTAGGTGCAAATGAATGATAAGCTATTTTGAATAAAATTTGCAGAGAACAGTGTTGTGCTTTTATGATATTGTATGCGATATTCCGATAAATACCTACTCAAACTGTCAGAATCACTTGAGGATAACGTTAGAAATAAGTTAAATATTTGACACGGAATATTTAACAGTCAATCGCCGCATATAACATGACGCGATACTCAATTTCATAAAAAAATATACGGCATAGTTTTACAGGCAAATACAAAATTATACTTAATTTGGTCTATAATTATATAATTTTGCCGATAGGGATATAAAATCCGTATCGCGGAATCGTGTCATACCTACTATCGTGTCGGCGATACGTGTACCTATACGATGGGGTCAGCACTATTATACAATAAATACTATTTTGACAGGTTAAGTAAAACTTTATCACGTTTGACATAGTGACAAGGTGTACAGTGATCGACGAAATTATTATAGTGATATTTTGGCACATTACTAAAAATAAATTATAATGCAAAATGATACATGTTTTTTATGTTGTTGTTTTCCATTAATCTGTGTATATTTCAAATAAACTTATTTATTTGAAAAGTGTTATAATATTCACGTTTAAAATATGAAATGATTTAGAAATTAGGCAAGAATAAATCAACAGCGACAAAATAATGTTTCGCAATATTTGTTGCAAAGTAATATAGCACGGTAAGTACAGTTCGTAATCAGTACATTATTATTAAACATTTTACAATATGACTAGGAACGTGTACAGTCAGATTATTGAGAGATTTGCGTATGATTAACTTTTTAACCCAAATTATTGCGTTGTTTCATTATATATAAACATAGTAACTGTACTTACCACATTTTTAGGTACGTATAACTTATGGAACTTTCAAACGACGCCTGCCAACGATATGCTAAAAAATAATTTGCAAACATTTTTAGTAAAAAAATTAGTAACAACCGATATATTCTCTTAAATAGAGCACTTTAGTATTCTAGAATCTATTTAGAAACCAGCCGTAAGATAACTTTGTATTATGTAATTGTTATCTATTTTTTTTAAATATAATTGGAATAATTTGAATGTAAATACAGTGGTCTTCCTCTGCATAACGATAGGATAGCTTGAGTGATAAAAATATAGAATTTTTGTACGTTTAAACATTAGCAGGTGTCGTTTACCAAATGTGCATGGTGCTTAAGATTTGAGCAGTTTGTTCGCCCGCTGGTTGGCGACTGCTATGCGCGTTTCGTTGCTCTCGCCCTAGAAAACAAAAACCGCTGTACTCGACTGTACGTGACAAACATGCTACACATTACATTTCGATCTTAATAGTAGTAAGGTAAGATTTTCCGTGGATATATTGGAGATTTGGTTAAGGTCTAAGAAATAAACACAATATTTTAAAAAACCCGCATGAATGAAGGGACACACAAACAGCAAAAGTATAAACGATACGAATTCAAATTAAATAAAAATGGTTTAGGGATAATAACACAAAATAATGGAGGATGGTGTAAACCAGAAGGAGATAACAAAAATTTAGGAATTTATACATAATAATATTGAAGACATTTTCAATTTATAGACGGACACAAATGATCTCAGAATAGTCGTTTCGTCATTATGTAACAGAATTTTAAAATACTAACGAAGTTATTATAAAAAAGTTAGACACGTGCTAAGCACGAGATATGTCACATTTTGCAAGGGGGATAAATAAGTCACAAATAAATAGAGCCTATTTACTATGCCTATTTATTTAAATCACTGTTACATACATACGAAACGACAAAATTAAACCGTTTTATCTTTCAGCGATTTCAGCAAAGCATCAAACGTCATTTACAGCGATACAATGATAATTTAAACTGACACAAAAGCCAATTTGTGCTTTTCAATCGCTTTTAACACAAGCTGTGCTTCACTTTAAATATAAGTGCTTTTTTATTTAAAAAAAATATGTACTCACGGGTTTCACCGGCGTGTTGTGTGTTTAGTATTGTGTGTGTGGATGTCAGTCTCGTGGGGGATTTGAAGGTAGATATAATTTATTGTGTCGTGGCATCAGCAATTGGAGGGTATTTTGGCAAAGTCAATTTTGTCCTTTTATTGTTTTTGTTTACGTAAATTAGGCAACGGTATTTGTAATTTTGTCGGTTTGTAAGAGAAATGGACATAGCTCCATTTTTTATTGCATTCCTTCGAATTGAAGATAAGCTACTTTTTATTGCTTAAAGTATATTGCATTAACCTACCCCTCATCTTTACGCCATTAGTGTTATTTACCCATTTATTTATTCAATGTTTCTATAGTATATATTATTTAATATTAAGTATAATTAATTTAATATGTACTTAGAAAACAAAAGTATTTTCATAGAATATACTTTTACGTAAATAACGTCAATAAAAATGTGATAAAATAAACAACTTAAATCATTTTAAAAAAGAAATGATTTATTTTTGTAATAAAATAAATAAAGTGTACTACTTAATAATAATAATAAGTTATGATCATATTGCTAATACGATAGCTACTTCATAATACTATGTTACATTTATTTATTCAGCGTCTTTCATACTATCCCATAGAAGCAGATATGTATGTTCGCGAGATATGTAAAAGCTATAGAATGTAAAACTTATTTTTCAGATTATATGTCAAGGGGGAAAATAGCTATAGTTTAACTAACTATCAAATATTTGAGCCGTTAGAATATTAAGTACCTATTAATTTGTTTGAACCTACATAATTGCTCCTATGAAACGTATTGATTAGTGAGATCTGATTCAATCTGTATCGAAGACAAATGTGTGACCGGCTAGTCAGGCCACTTAATTCAAAATATTATCACATATCGACTCATACCTATCTATCTTCATTCATGGTACCATACGAAGCCTAAAGGGAACGTTTCTCCAAACTAATACAATTCGCTCACAAGTCCCATTTTATTGCTATCAGATTCGATCCAAAATAACCCCATAATTAATAAAGTTGTTAATAATTTTGAAAGGAAATAAGATCTTATGTGAGATTTGATCCCAGAACGAAATTTTAATTTAATTCTGGATCATACATTTAACTACTTAATAGTAGCGACAAGCGATGTTTAATTTTCTTAATAACAGTAACGCTATACATTAACAGGGGGGTAAATGCACATTCTCAAAATAATAAATCTCGCGCTTCAACTTCTTAACTATTATACTGTGTAATAATTTCAATACCTAATTGTAATAACTATTAAGGTATACGAGACGATTAGGTAAACGTAATGATTACAACTTGGTAACTTGGAATATGACATACTGCACAAAATGAGCACCAAAAAAAAAACAATTAACCAAGATTTATGAACAGGGGGCTTACCACGACCTCTTATTGCGATTCAATTATAGGAACGTTTTAACGTTACAGCGACTTTTTGTGCAATGACGTACCTTATTGGCATGACAATAAGAAACGTCATTGCACAAATGGCCGCTGAAACGTTAAAACAAAACTGCTATAAGAGGTGGTGGTAAGCCCCCAGCACTTTATATGCGCAGTGTACATACATTTAATTAAATAATCAAATCTTCGACGTATTAGGAGTTGTGGTTTGGTTTGAACTAGCACCAACAATACAATTTTGAACCATTCATTACGATTTAAAATCATACAATTTTAAAATTTAGAACAACGTTTATAAGATATTTAACAAGCAAAGTAGATTATATATCTAACTAAGAAGTGTTCATTTTATACAGTAATATGTAGGAATACATTTTAAATATTAATTTACAGTTGGATACGTATCTCGAGATAGGAGAGAGACACGAATAGACGCCACCGGTTGCAGGATGACAAGCTAATCTTACTTTTGAGTTTTATCAATAAATAATATATTATTATAAATTATTTATTAATCTGGATCATATATTCTACAAAATACAGGGTGAAATTGAATTTGGATATGACAGATTTAGTAACTGAAACAATATCGGAATAAAATGTCAAATCAACAATTTAAGTAGTAAAAAAATACTGATTTCATCGGTTGAAATACTGACAGTACTGACACGTAGTTTTCATGTACTACTCAGTACGGAGTACACACGTTCTGTTCTTATTCATTTATAAAATGTATTATTGCTACATAACACGTAATAACAACATAGGTACTTCGAGTAATTTATTAGACACTTTTATTATGTTTGATTGTTTTAGTAATAACACAGAGCTTGATTTATTGGCTTGGTGATGTGTTCATCTTCTTGGGTACACGAAGGATCAGTCATCGAAGTTTGGCCAATGAATTCAATTTCACCCTGTATATGGCATGTTTATTATATAAGGATTTTTGTCTTTCGATTGTCTGCAACCGGTGTGTGTAGAGGGCATGGTATGCGCGCGCCGCTAGCGACCACGAGACCGTGTTCGTGTGTGTGTGTCGTGTAGTGGTGTGCGTGCCGCCGTCGTTTACTTGAGGAGCTCGTGCGCGCGCTGGTTCGCCAGAGTTATCCTCGTTTCGTTCGATTCGCCCTAAGATATAGAACACGCTGTTTGTTTCTGCTTATTGTTCAATTTACAGCGACTTTATCAGCTTTTAAATATATACAGCTTCAGAAGCAACATTTAAAACTTCACATTAAGGCTGCGTCCACAAGCCCCGAACTGCCGCGCCCGAGCAATCAGATATGACGTTATATCTACGTGTTCAGACGTCTGCTCAACTCATTGCTCGGGCGCGCAACTCGGCTCATGTAGAAGCACCTAATAACAAGCCTCTTGTGATGGCCCCCAGTCGCTGTCTTTTGAAACAAGTCGCATGTATGTTAGCACTTGATGTGAATGAGTGTTAGTTATGAAGTCTAATCTGAAGACATGTCAGTCGGATGGTAGTGATATCTAGCCAACGGTAGGTACACAATGACGGTGTGGACAGATGTGTTCTGGATTTGTCATGTCATGAACGTCACTTGGAAGACACGTAGAACATATTCACAACAACCAAATCTGGCTCATTCTTCGTCTGACCGTTTTATGTGGACCTTCGATAACAAATAAATTTTTTGACACCGAAGGTCCACGTAAATCGGTCAGACGGAAGAATGACCCATCTAATCACATACTCTACGAAGTAAGAACGAAAGAGACATGCGTTGAGCTGAAGAGGACAGAAGAATGTGATTCGATTGCCAGGTAAGCGAGTGACCGGAGTTTTTGATGCCAATAAGCTAGAAGAGGTCAGAGATAGACACAGAGATGGATAGTATTAAACTCAAGTCCACTATGTGACAGGCACACACATATAGATGGTGTTAATGTTATGAAGAATGCGACCCAGTAAAATTGGTTAAAAAATGTTACTGCGTCTCAAGATAAATAAATAATTAGAATGATAAAATTCATATAATCTTCTTAAGAAAATAGATTACGCTTGAAACAAGAAATTTAGAGAATAATATTCATTTTGAGTGCAAGCGACCTCGTAATTGCTATTTTGGTTATAGATTGCATATATCAAGTACATATTAATATAATTTAAATACTTAGAATTATCATAATCATTATGATTAATCTTTAGAAAAAATTAAAAATATCCTTTTAAAATAATATTTGACAGATTTGAATATGTCTCTTTGCAGCTTATCGAACTAAAAATATTATAAACTTGTCGTTGGCGGAATCATCGGTAGTTTATGGGACCATACATTCCTTATTGGAATTGTAAATCAAACTATAAGCTAGGTAAGTTCAAAGTTTCAACGCCAAAAATATAATTCGTAAAATTTTTGCAAAATGCCCAAAATCGATAACTTTATCTACAAACAAACGAGGTCGCGAGCACACAGTTAATTCAAAATTCAAATCCACAAGGACAAACCGCAAATAACTCAAGATGTTGGTTACCTTGCGGTTGATGCGGTCGATCTGGCGGTTCTGGTTCTCCAGCTCGGAGCCCATGTCGAGCGCCATGTTGCGCAGGTTGCCGATCATCGTGTTCACCTGGCCCATGTTCTCTTCCATCTCATCCTCGCGCGCGTCTTTTGTTATCCTGAAGATGGTGATAGGTTTTCAGTAAGTATCTTGACTATAACAAACCCGGTACGAAAGCAATCATCCGTTTCATTCCGAATTCGTAGTTTGAATTTTGATATCTCATTCAGATTTTTTTAAATGGCGGTACAGACATGAGCCGAATTACGCGAGTTTATTCGACTTCTAGATTATCGTTGAGATGGAGTATCGTTATTTTGTATTCTCTAATAAAATTACTTAAAAATACCTACTATAGTAGCGACATTCTACGATGGCCGGTTTGACATGTGGGGGGTGGGGAGAAAATGAACCGAATAAGACTGGCCGTTTAAAAAAATAAGAATGTCAAAAAATAAATGCGAAAATGAATTTTATTCCGTTATAATAAGGTTCATCCTTTCCCCCTCCCACATGTCAAACCGGCCATCATAGCGTGCCGCTAGTATAGTGAAAAATTCAGAGGAAGTCATTACTTTGATTGAATTCAGATTTTTCGTAAGCGTTTGACAAAATTGATATGTTAACGATACACTAAGGAATAGGGTAATATACAAATATGGCTTGTTATAAATATTACCATCAAACAAATTAATAGATTTATGACCTCTATCCACATCATATCAAAGTTACGTACATGAATCTTAGTGTTCCTATTAGGAGTTCCTCAAGGGTCCGTGTTGAGACCAAATCTTTTCTTATGCAGTAAAAGTTTAAGAACTGACCTGCCTATGTATCCAGCTTGTGGACCTATACCATTGCGCTCATCCATCACCCTTTGTGGTTGGTTGTTCACCACCTTGCCGTCATCGTTGCCCTTCCACGTGCCATCGTCTTCCTTGAACGACGCACCCCTGAGATAAATACATAACAGTGTTTTAATATGATATAATATATCAAATCGATTAATGATTTTTAAGTAATTAATATAAAAATAACTTGCTTAACCATATACAAGTAGCTACTTTTTAAATGATGACAATTTAAACAGTGTTAATAATCGTTGTACGCACTTGTTGCACGGCAGTACACAGATGCCGCAACATTTCTCCATTCCCGACAGATTCTTCTCCGCTTCGCGCATGTCCGCGTTGATCTGATCCATACCTTCTTCGATTCTGTCCAATTGTTCTGTTCACATACACCACAATGTTTTAGATCTGTTCTTGTCAACATATTCAGATATTGTGTTGAAGCTCCTAACATTTTAAAATGCAATCGCGATTTGGTTTGATTAATTGATTTTATATTTCGATCGTAAATTCTCAACGCTCTCGACAATAACCAGCGCTAAGTGTAAGACATGACTGGCACAGTAGCTGAGTCTTTATCCAACTATTAATGGTCATGCAAGCTTTAAAGAGCCATTTTTTCTAGAGCAATTATATGTCATCTCAGCACTAGTGTTAAAGCATCTATATTTATCTCACAATTTTTTTTTGTAACAGTGATTCGCATCGCTAATGTCTTACACTTGATCCGGTTAAAACTAATTCAACAAATTATTATTTACCTTCGAATTAAAATGATGTATGTGCTGACACTAAGTGATTACATTACCGTACTCGTAGTGTATACACTACAAACATTTATAAAATAGTATATCTATCAATTTAAATCTAAGGCATGCAATTAACAGCAAGATAAAAATAGACGTGCATAGCTAGATGCGTGAGTAAAACTAAAGAAAATAATTGGTACAGTTTAACTAAATCAGATAATCTCATCGCCCCGGCTCAACCGACTCGGCGCGGGAGCGGAGAGATCGTTTGATGCAGTTATTTTATTAATCTAGTTTAATTCATGATCATGACAAACAAGTTTACCTTCGGTTTTAATCCATTATAAATAAACTGTTAGCATATTTTCAATAGGTAATATATTTATATCGTTATAAAATCATCGGCATTCAACCAACTTCATAAATTATCTGAACTGGCATTTCAGACAAAAGCTTTACTAAATTATGAGTGATGCAAAATAGTAGGTACTACTGGATGCTTACCGCCCTGTTCATCCAGCATGACCAGGGTTTTCATGCCCACCTCGTGACTCTACAACACAATAATGATGTCACTATAGCTCGCCAAACGCACGCGGCGAGCGGCGGGCCGGCGCCGGCGCGCGGCCCGCGGCTCTACCGACACAACTCAAACTGACAACTAAACAGAAACAAACAGAACTTAACATGCCGTGAGCCGGTGAGCCGCGACCCTCGAGCCTCGGCCGCCCACCGCTCACGGTTAAAATAAATCAACTTAGCAAATGAGCGTAATATCCATAAAGCCATTCCTAAATGAAACGTGAATATAGCAAAGTATTGATTTAGTTGAAGAAGAAAAATGAACAAACTAATAATGTAGTGTGGCGAGGAGCGGCGCGGGCGCCGCCGGCCTCGCGAACACAGACGCTCGAGCTAACAGTTATCCTACGGCGCTAACATTACAGTACGCTCTAGCCATGGATGAAGGCGTTACCAGTACTCTATACGTCGACAGACACTCGGTAGACGCGCATTCATTTCAGTACCGCAGTATCATTACGAGAAGAGAACAGTAGATTCGGAAAGATAAATAAATATACCTATAAAAAGCGTTTCGATCAAAATATCAACGGAAGAACTAAACAGATTGCGCAGCTCATTCAAATTAAATCTTCAGCAAAAGATAGAGTACAGTCTTTTGCGACAATTAGCAACGAACGGCCATCGGGCTTATCTATTTACACTATTTTGTCAAAATCATCCCCATCGAAACATAGATACACACGCAACATCGATCTCAGATAAGTCGTTATTTAAGAGAAACGTCAAAGAAAAACAAAGAGATTAATTTATTTAATTGCACATTCAACACAGACGTTCTCACGGTTCGACTACCCAGTGTTCAGTTCAACTCTTACCGCCCTGGTGACTCAACATATGAAGCGCTTGCCCCCCGGCGTCCTCGCTCTATACATAAAATACAAATCAAAATAATATATCGTAGGAGAGAGTATCGGGGTGTGTGGGCGGGCGGGTGCGTGCGCCGGCGCCGGTGGGAGGGCGCGGCGCGGCGGCGTGCGAGCGGGCGGCGTGCCTGTGCCTGTGCCTGAGCCTGCGTGGCGTGCCTGTGCCTGTGCCTGCTGGCGGACTGCGGCGTGCGGCGTGCCCTACACACACTACTCGATCCACAACGACATGCATGCTCAAGCTTGCAAGTAAAACCAGATTCAGTTTCATCTGTGCTCAGTTTCATATGATTCATGATATTTTGTGTGATGTCAAGAGTCGTGCGTTGAGGAGAAGCGTTTCGAATTTACTTTGCTCGTTCAATTAGATTCGTTTATGTGAATTCAGTAAAGTTGTCAATCGAGAGTCGAGTACGAACATCTGAAATGCACAATGTATAAGTATCGTCCGACCGAATATTCGGTTTGTTATGACGCCCGACGTGGTTGAAGATGGAGCTCGTTGTTAAGTTGTGCAAAGTGGTGTATATTAACTACGTACGTAACGTACAAAATATACAAAGATGTGGGTTTTCCGTGATCATATCCGTGTGTGAGTCATAAAATGTAAACGGTCATATCTCTGTGGATGCCCGCACCTTTGCATTGTATTAGCAGTGACGTAATTTTAAATACTTAATCAATGCGATACCCCCTTAGATCTTCTATCGGCGAGCCCATCTTCGGGTCGGCTGAAAACCCTACGATGCTCAACAAAGTTAGCGAAAAAGGATAAAAGATAAAATTGTAAATAATGTAGTGTTGCAAATTTTGCAGATCACTCACCTCCCTGGTCGTCTAGAGCGACCAGAGTACGAATGCCGGCCTCCTTGCTCTACGCCGCAGAAACAAAAAGTCACAGAGCATGTTAGTAGTGAGGGGTACAGTGGAGTGAGTGGACGGCGGGGCCGCTGGGCGCGGTGTCGTGTCGTACGTGTCGTACTCGTGTGCGGCGGGGCGTGGCGCGGGAGAGGACATCACCCTCGGGGCCGATCATTAGCACCGACGCGACGCATCGGTATTATCGGATATTCACAATTAAATATGTACAAGTGACGAGAAGATATCCTCCCTAGTGTTTGAACTGTGTTGTTGAGAGTGATGCGGTCTGTATTATGTCCGTATACCATAGCTAGTGTGTACTTGGCACATACTTTGTCGTAAAGTGGATTCGTACAAAATAAACATCTTTAAAATAAATAATAATTTCAATTAAATAATCTCGATATAGTTTATGTAAAAAAACACAAATGTTCAAAACCAACATAAAACATAACGAGAACTAGGTAGTTATGTGGGTATCGCTGATAATATTTGATCGGTAATGTATATTGTGTGAGAGTTTGCATCAGGTGCAGCTCGATATATTTGTAGGAGTCCAGTGGCAGGTACGGGGGTGTGTACACGCCCACATATTGACAGTATTGTGAATGTTCGAGAAGGCATGAAAAATCATACAACATAATAGATGTACAGTCAACAACAGAGAACAGCCACTACACAGAGACCTAAGATACAGATTCAACTAAAACAGGATAGAACGAACATCAACATACACTGATCACGACACAGTTAGCCGAGGTTCGCTAGATCAGTTGGTGTTGGAACGTTTATTTATAGAAGTAATCATAAAGAAACACAGAGAACAATAATGTCATCTATGAAGAATAGAAGTATTTACCAGTTAGGAAATGAAACAGTAGTAGAAAGTGCGTTGAAAAAAGTGAGTCAGCCTCGGAGGCGGATCGTTCGAGCACGCGTCCGAGTGGCGCGACAAGGTTGAGTTTCGAAGCAAGCCCAAGCACAATGGATTCACTATTGTTAAGACTCAAAGCGCACGTATTTCTGTCAGATTACGTACTAAAAGGGATACTAACGTTAGAGAAGTATCGGAACTAAATATGGGGCTCGGATTCTATTGTGGGCAATGACGGGCTTCATGCTTTGAAACCTAAACAGCATTCGGGCGAAAACACAGGAGCTGACGGTTAAACACTCCAATTTGAGTTATTTTTTTTTGCCTTTGAAAGTAATGTAATGGAGGCAATATTTTAATAGAATAATTTCGTCAATTAACTGTCAGCGCCGAGGGCCGGCTCAGCCGAGAGTTAAATATAATCACATAAATGTACAGTTCACTACGAACAACACAAAGGGCTATAGAAGTCTAACATTTTCGGACACAGTAAGGCACGGATCATGCAACACCCATATAATGTATGGTTATATAACATAACTGTTTACATAATAATATATATTATATAAAAACAAAAAAGGAGTTTTATGACCGGAGAGCTACAATAGATACATACACATTTAGAAAGGTAAAACAAAATGATATTTAGCGACATCGAAACACAACAGCCAGGGTTAGCAGAGGCTGCGCCCTAGGGGGTACGGTGGGACGGGCGTCAGAGACGAAACCGAGCTTGGGGCTATCCAGACACTTCCGCTATACCCCTCACTCCCTCGCATCGAGAACACCTCTCTCACAGATGATCACAAATAATTCACATAACCGACAAAATAACACAACATAATTAAACAATGGGGGAAACAAATGTTTAAATCCAACTAAAACGCGTTTACGGACTCGAGGCCGCACAGTTCTATCGTCTAGGATTTATTTCTATTGGCAATCATTATAGAAGCTCCCAGTTTGTCGCACGCTTGGAAAATTAAGATAATTTAATACACACACCATCGTTTAGATCACAATACATTACAAACATTAGTTAGTGATGAAGTTGATGTAAAAACTGCATCATCAATTCTATTAAGAAATTTTAAAAGTTGCGGTTTTTATAACAAATTCAAAGAATAGGCAATTACTACGGGGATTTAAAATCGTAGAATTCCAAAAATTTGGGGACATTTGGAGGTATTCTCGAGATATTAAATATGTGACTCCCAACTTATACCTTATCATAACAATTATTTCAATAATTCTTGTTTGTTTAGTAATCACATATCTTCAATGTCATTCTTCGCCTAGGTCATATAGTCATTTTCCACAGTTCATAGTACTATTCTCACCGTAAACCATTAAGTAAGTGTGTGATGAACTCACCTCTTCGCATAGCTGCATCATACGCCGCGTGGACTCCAACGACTGAAATGTTATAACACATTCATTAGTACGGTGGCGTTTTTCGCAGATGCATGAGATGAGAACACAGGAAGGCTTTGTGTGGAAATAGGCGTAGCACGCAGAAAATTAAAACTTTTTCTAATATAGATGGGGAAATTTCTGCAAAATACTTGCTCGAATTATAAACATGCAGGATTCTTTAAATCAGGATCAGAGGTTTTCTTACAAACTTGGTTAGAATTAAGACCTTTACGGTTCTCATAAAAAACATGTTACATACAACAGACTTTCTTCAGGAAAAAAAAGTGTAAAACATAAAAAGCATACTGACCTCATCAGTAACCTGGCCAGCGCGCATCTGGAGCTGCTCGAGCTCGCTCCGAGGCGCGCCATTTTCGGCGGGTGGCGCTGGTGCAGGCATCCTGGAACAAATCAGTAGATCACATCAACACACATTGCAAAAATCTATTATAGACCACTTAATGCAAGGAGGATTAAGACAATAGATCATGACACTGGCCCTACGCTGAGTAAACTTCAAAGGCTTTCTGAAAAGTGAATAGATTTTCTCAAACATGTAGGTTTTACTCATGATGTTTGCCCTCACCGATTTGCAATGCAAGTGATAAAAGTTGTTATAAATGTGCAACTCCTAGGAGTCTAGAAATACACAAAACATGTATGAGCGTTCGATCGGATCTCTGCTTCCTTGTTTAGGCTAGTGTTCAATCAATGCGATTGATAGCTTACATAAAAATTTAAAAAATATGTTGAAGACGACATTGTGTGCGGTTTCCATCAAGTAGCTATTACTTATTTTTTCTTCGATTACAGTGACTTTATTGTAGGTAATGACGTAAGAAACCCGTTTTCTATAAGAATTCGGCGTCAGAATTGCAGGTTATGTAATTTCTTTAATTGTTTATTTTTAACTGGCTATTCCACAACGAAAAGAGAACCTTAGCTTAGATCGACAATATCATTTACTGGAAGTTCACTCACAAAAGAATTGTATTTGTATTTAAAAGATACAACGCCATACTCGCAATGATCTTGTTAACATAAAAGCGTTACGTAACTCTCACGGTATGAGGAAGCGGGAAACCATACAGATTGCAAAAGACAAGGACTTAGCTATAACAAAAAACAGCTACAGCGGTCTAAAGGTGGCCTTGCCTTAACTTTATACGTAACTTCACGTTGTTAATTAATCATCCTGCTAAACTACACAGCTTGAAGATAGCTATAAGAATAACAGGGCTTTAGGATAAACAACCAAATGGATACCTCAAGTTTCCTCAATTACGTATTGGGGACATTATTATGTACATCACTTATGACTAAACTTAATTGACAGTAAATCCAGGTAACAGTAAGCGATTTGGTATAAGCTACCACTTGGTATCTGAAGAAGTTAATATGGCATATTAAACCTTTTATGTATTTACGCAGAGATCTCCTTTATTATAACGCAAAAATATCAGTCAACCGGATAATTTTCACCGTGACCGCTCGTTAAGGGCCTCGTTGTGAAATGTTTAATAACGTCGGGGTTCACAGATCCCTTTAATCTGCACAAGGTTAAACTGTCGTCCAAAATATTATTAAATAAAACGTTACGCCTACGACGGGCACAAAGGTATACTAATTTATTCATGGAATTTAAATAGGGCGAAATTAATGCGAAATACTTTAAGAGATTAAAGCAACTTCGTGGCTCTATCATGAAATGTTGTAAGACGAATCGGATTATTAATAATTAAGTTTATTTCTCCAATTGTCATATTGATTCGATTAACCACAAAAATAAGTGAAAGGATTTGAATATTTTGGGTACCTATTTTAAATCGACCTCATCAGAACATAGATTTAATATGTAAAAGCTGTGTTGAGCATTCAATTCTCATAAAACCGGATTTACGTACATTAGAAGGGTAATATTTTCAGGCAGGAATAAGATTATCAAGCGTCGTAAATTAAATACGCAGTACCGCCCTAGTGGGGGTGTGACCCTGAATGACGGGCGCCGAGAACAAAGGACGGGGGACAGTAAACTTCATTTGCACTACCTCCTCCCCGCGATTATGTAAAACCTATAAACTGAAAATACTTGTCTTTCGATTTATTAAATCTTTCATATCTAGTGGTTTGCATTAGTACCTAATGTAAACATCTAAGTAGTTACAGTTATTTCTGTCAAGGTAAATAAACCTTATCGAAAGACCACAAATTATAAGTGGCAAAACATGCACGGTTTTCTTTTAATTAGTGCAGAAATGGCCTCCAAAAGTTTATTTTAAAAGTCTCTATAAATAGCAACTGGTACATGCTCTTGCTTTGAAGTTTAACAGTGCACAAGTTACGGTAAGTTGGCAGTATTCCCGGACGGAGCGAGGGCTGCTCTGACCCACTTCTGGGTAGTGATAGTGGTTTGATTGAAAGCCTTCAAGTGGAAGAGTATTGGAGTAGCAAACAATAACAAATAGACACATGCAACTATTGATTAACTCAAGGATGAGATTTTTATAAATAAAGAAGGATTATTATCGGCTTGCATTCAACTTTGTTGCTATTATCAATAATGCAGTTGGCACAGTTGCCTAGCACCATCATCTTCTATGTATGCAAAATATTAAACGAGATTCTTATGAAGGCAATAGAGAGGACGCCGTCTTGTAGACAATACCGTCAACATACAGATTACTGTGGTTTGTTTTTATGTGCAGCATATATTGATAAGATTCTACTGCATACTTTGTTATTCTCATCTTAGGATCGAAATCGTACCTTCTGTTATGAGACGTGCACTTTTCTTTAGATTTAGAAATTGAGGATTTTCCTAAGAAGTTATTTTGACCCCTTATCGATCTCTCATCTTAAGATATATGAATTTTACGAGGGTCTTTGCGATGAAAATTAATTCTGCCCTTTGATCACAGCTCCACCAGCAGCACCACTCGCAAGTAGTGATGGGATGTTCTCGAGAACATTCTCACCCTCGGAAACTTACTAATGAGAATTTTGAAGAATTTATCTTCTATAGCTTGTTAAACTTGGCATAAACCTCATTAAACATGCAATTTTTAATTGTTTTTTAAGATTGTAAGTTAGGATAACGTCACCCAAAATATAAGATTCTCAAAAAATCTCACGAGTAAGTTTCCAAGGGTGAGAATGTTCTCGAGAACATCCCATCACTACTCGCAAGTCATAAAATTTTACACCTTTTGTCCAAAAGCACGCTGTGAATGGTTTGAATTGGTCGATGTACACAACACGAAACAATTCAACGCTGTAGTAGAACATTTACGAGAGGATGGCGTGCTTCGAGCCGCCGACCTTTGAATTTTAATGGTGGCCTCTAGTCAACTCTGCACGGGTTGCTTGGCTTGCTGTTTTACTTATTTGCCTGTCTCCGTCTGGTACAACTAAACTCATATTAAGGGTTGATTTATTAATAAGTCTTTTAAATCAGTTTTTGCTCAAACCTAGAAAAAATGGTACCTGAATGTATCGTTAAATAAGCATACGTTAATTTACTGCTATGTGATCGTTTAGTCACCGAAATTTTTCTAATTAAATTGAACTCCATTACGTGATTTTCGGGCTGTAGCAGTTCGGGGGTGTCACGTATCTTAAAAATAAATAAGATCACGATATTCATCTCGTCTTTCATATATCATACAATTATGTACTGCGTGCCTTATGTCAAACACATAAGACCCACAAAAAGGATGAGAATCCCTGAATTTTCACTTCAGAGTCAAAGGGAAGTATCAATTATGAGAAAGTTGCCTTCAGAATATTCAAGCAGAGTGAGTGCCTACTTGAATATATTTCTATAAATATGGTTTGTAGTCTAGTCTATTTCTATCTATTCACATGAAGAGAACTTTTTCAAAAGTCCTAGTTGTAATTAAAATAATCCATCCAGCTCGAAATAATACACAATCGCAAGTCATGTCCTTGAGATGGAGGTCAGAGCGACGCGTGATCTCTCTTCATCTGTGTCGTGTCATCCCCAGTCGTAACCCCGTTAGGCCACCCCTCGCCCGATCACAATCAAGCCGCCGACAGATTGAACATACAACCTATCCATTTAGTATGTTTGTACCAGGGAAAAATATGTTAGGCCCTGATATTTTTCCAGCTGAAGCCGAAATAGCGTAGTCAAAAAGACGATGACTTCAGAAGTTCAGACTATAAAATATGACGATTTTCCTTTGTTTTCCCTACGAACATATCATCCACATAGATACAATAGCTTGTTGGGTATAAAATGTTGCAAATCTTGGAAATATAACTATGCAAAAGTTTCTCGTTTATATCTCTGTCGGGGATGGTTTGATCTGGCGAAACAAACGATCGTGTTCATACAAATCCTAGCATTTTCCATGGTAATTTATTGTCGAAGTTTCTTTCTGTTTGAGTACGCGTCCCAAAAGTGTAAATTGCCAAGTGTGGATTGTGGATTTTGGCAATATTTGTGGAGATTCGCGACAATGTAGCGCGGTGGTGGGTGGCGCGAAAAATCAATAAACGCGCGCAACCCCCGCGCCCTGGAGCCCGCAGCCCGCTCGCAGCTTAGTGCAACTTTTAACTTGTTTACTTTTCATGTGATTAGGTACTAAATATACGTAGCTAATGCATGGTAACGAGCTGTTTAAGTTTTGAACTTGACACGTAACTTGCCTTCACCTCCATCGTGGTCTTATTGGTAATGGTTAGAGTGTAGGATTATGTTATTTAAGCTGGACTAGCTGGTTGGCGATGGCAGAGCCTCATACTTTTTATCACTAATGATAGCAATTGCTGCGAGACGCATTTTCATAGTTCGTGTTCTTTTAGTTCTATTAAAACCTAATTTGACGATCCTTTGACCCTTGAATGGTTTTATACACCTTTTGGCCTGATATAATTAACATTTCAGTAAACATACATGCCTGTATACCAGAATCATTTACTTATGTATGATTTGGTTGTATTATCTGTCTAACTATAGGATTTCCGTGATGTATGTAACGCAATTGCGCAAATCTACTCGTATTATCGTATAAGGGTCTCATAAATAATAAACAATTGGTAATGGGACTCGTCTAGTATGCTTTCCTAGATAATATAATTATTGATATAAATGTTGTGGAACTTTATTCATAGTTTTAATCAAGCAGGTGTTAAATAGTTGAACATTTGAAGAATAAAATGCTTGCTTAGTGGTTATATTCTTTAGTTTTATGCATCGTGTGTAATTGTTGGCGCAAGCAGTTCGTTTAGTCGATGAATTAGTTTGATTGGCAATTTACACTACTTACAGGTTTCGAAATTTTCATGTCTTTGTTCATGTTAAGTTTATGTAGCGATTATGTATAAGATAATATTTTTAAAGTCTTTTTGAATAATTCACCGAACCATGACCAATTTTACAAGTGGCAGAGGTGACCCCATGATACAATTGGGCCGAGAACTATACTCGTTTACTTTTTACCGAGAACTATATACATTGAATTTACTCCAACCTCGGTAATAATTACTACCTAGCGAAATATTTGCTCTAATTATGCATACGACGCCATCGTTGACGTAACCAGTGATGATATACACTACAGACAAGCGTATTACGCTGTAGTTGGGTTTCATTTCACCCTGATAGTAACATCACCCATCTATCTCTATACTATATAGATCGCTGACGTAAACAGATCAATTTGTATACCTACCGTCTGGCTTCAGATAAAAGCTACAATTCACTGGCTAGATATAAGATGCAGAGTTAAAAATGCCACATAGCAATTCTGGTAAAGCAATTCATTTTTATGATTTTCTAGCAGAATCATTAAAACTTTCCGTAAAATATTCACACATCTTACGCCATTCGTGACCATTTCACGGAATTGCTAAGAATTCTGCTAGAAAATCAGAAAAATGGATTGCGCTTGCAGAATTGCTACGAGCCGTTTTAGCCCCCTCAGGATCTTGAGAGACTACGAGATTTCGAATCTGGCTCTCTGCCGACTCATTTCGATAAACCATTGTGTTTTATAATAATGTAGGTAAATAGCTATGACGAACGGGCAACAATTGATTTCACGTTGTAATTTTACCAGCGGGATGGGAAAATCTTGATCAATTATTTTAAATCAAAGAAAACTACGTAACTTTTATTTCGGTGGGAGCAATATTAGCGAGTGTTTTATGTATTACTAGCTCCCGGCGCCTTCGCCCGCGTGGAAGCGAGTGTTTTGTGTAAGATTAGCCTTTGTCTTATTCCAGGGCCTACACTATCTACGTTTCAAATTTCTTTAAAATCGGTTAAGTAGTTATGGAGATACGTGGTAACAAACATTCTCTCTCACACACACACACACTTTCGCATTTATAATATTAGTAGGAAGTAGGATTTATTCAATTTATAGCCTTTATGACGTTATCGTTGGCGGCGCGTTGCATTATTCGATCCACTCTGAAGAAAGACGAACAAAGAAATAAAGGTATGGACAATAAATAAGGATATTGGCATCAGTTTTAAAGAGGACCGTAACATTTGCGCATCTTTAGGACCATAGTTTCTTAGTTTTTTGATCTTCAAGTTTGATCACTTATGGAGCATACGGAAATGTGGGGGGAATGTACTACCACAAGCCCTTATAGGAAATATGTTTACAAGAGTACAGCTACAAAAGTATGCGCCGAAAAAACTGTAACTAGACTAAGGAAAAATAATTAAATAATAAAAATGCTGTATGTTTAATTATTTTTTTAGAGCCAAGCTGTAGCCAATTGACTGCAACTCATTTAAGGGCTAGCTCAACCAGGCTAGTACCACGCTCTCATAGAAGATCGGGGTAAAGTACTGCAAGATTTTTAGCTTAATTCAAGGATTAGGGTGTGCCCATTAAAGGAATAAACAGCGCTTAGCACAGTCTGAAAACATAACTCTTCTAAAATTAGCACGGCTTATTGCTAATTGCGCAAGGGATGTAGGTAGTGGCGGATTTAATCCCACGGTCTGGCCTGGCCTGACTAGACAGATATTTAGCTTCATTTAGGTTAGACAGGGTCAGCTAATATTAATATTCACGAGCACAGCAAAGTGCCGACTAAATATTTGACGTGGTGTGTACATCGGGCTCTCAAGTTTCTTAACAATTGTCCATTGTCCATTCCGTAGGGTCCCTGACGCCTCGTAAGGGGTTGCCAGGTATAGTGTGCCTCTTTTTGTAACCCTCAGGGGGTTGGTTGGCTACTATAATAAATCTAATAGCAAAGATAAGGCTCTTGTACATAGCAAAACCACTGGTCTCTCTTATTATATTCCTGAATTATTTATGGTCGGCATGTTGTCGGCCAGAGGACTGCTAAGCTAACATATGGCGGACGACATGTCGACCGCTAAGAATTTACGATTTATAATGAAGAATTCACGACAATATTAGAGACCAGTAGTGGACAAATGGACCAGTTTTGCAATGGACAATTGTTAAGTGACTCAGGGCCCTGACATTGTGTACAGTGTAAGCGCACAGTCGGTTTTGTATAAAAAATATACTGGATTTTTGTAGTGTTTTGGGTGTTGGTAAGGGAGTCGTTTATTAAAGGTGGTCATATCTCACACCAGTTTCACTGCTGCTTCTTAACTGGCATTAATATTTACTAGTACTAGAATTATTTACTAGTATTACTAATACTAGAATGTCGCCTTTTATCTTTATGGCTTCAATGAAAAAAGCCGTGGAATTTCTATATTATACTGGTCATAGTTTACCTGACGGTTGGTTAGGTTTTATAAATTAACTTTTTGAAAGAGGATAAACTATAAAGCAGGTGGCTCGGTATACCTACTTTAGAAAACTTTTGTAAGGATTTTCTTTTAATAATTTCCTTGAAAAAGTCCTAATGTAAGCATATACCTATTCCCTCATGAAGAACATTACAATTTCATAATGGATTTTAATTTCACAATTACCCGATTACCACAGAAGGAGGGTTATGTTATTTATGAATGTGTGTTCTGTATTTTTTTCGTTTTATTTTGTGCACAGGATAAGGGATCTTTTAAATATGGTGATAGATCTGGATAATTGATGGAGCATCTAGATTCTGCCCGCAGCTTATCTCATACAACCTACACAGGATCTGGATTCTGTGTGGGTTGTACGAGATAAGCTCCGTGCACAACATAGATAATAATAGTACTACCTACTTTAGGTACCCGGTTTAGAATGGGTTCAAGTGCTAAAAATATATCATTACACCTACACAACAAAATATAATGTCTTAGATATGATTATCTTTGTCTTAATAGCTAAAAACTACTGTGGGAATCGAGAAAACTTTGCTGTCATTATCAATAATGTACTAGGTAGTTGAATATCAAAATTTTATTATTATTTTTTAGATCTACTTATACATAAATTGTCATTTTACATCTCTATTTAAATTTATTATACCCAAATCCTACATCTGGGTATGACATAAAGGAAGTAATGCTTACAATATTTATGTACACAATTAATCTGTACTGTACCTTTAATTAGATTGTGAGCATTGATTAAAAAAACTTTTTTATGCAGATCTATGGTTGTGTGTGAGATTAAAGCTGGAATATTTTCTAAATTATAATGTCTACTAAGTACATTCCATCATGAATGTACTACTACATCCATGCATTCCCTAGTTCACAATCTTGTCTTCTTCTTCTTCCTAGCCTTATCCCTTTATGAGGGGTCGGCTTTCAGTCTACCCTGATTTGGCTGATCACCGATATTTACACGGAGCGATTGCCATCTGCCCTCCGAGACCCAACTAGTGGGACTATCGGTAACCTAAGGGTAAGACCATTTTTGTCAGATTTTCACGTTTCTGACTGCCTGTAACGACTGTCAAAGATCTTCAAATGACATCCGGGACCACCAGCTTAACGTGCCCTCCGAAGCACGGAGGAGGTCAGATGTTATAATTCGGACACCCATCCAAGGCCCAACCGAGCCGAACGTGGCTTAACGCGCCAATGTATCGGGCGTCTTACCAACTAGGCTACGACCTCCTCGTAGTTCACAATCTTGTCTGATTCATAATCTGTTTTGGTACTCTAAAAATAAACTTCTTATTCATAACTTGGAATTACATCACAATGATTGTTAGTAAAACAGTATCATTATGTAGGTATGTAGGAAACCAGTTTTAATTACTAGATTAGAAACTAAATAATTTAAAATAAACATTTTCTCTCATACCTATACAACAGAAAAAAATCTTATCAGTGACTGTACCAAACAAAGGTAATGAAAACATAAAAAAGTGATAAATAAAATTATATTTTTAGAAGATATAGGTATAGCTACCTTGGTCAATTATGAGGAATCATCTATGAATTACTTTCCTACCTACTTTGTGGGTGTAAGTTTAACTTGGGTTTTGATAAACAATGTAGGCATTTCCAAGTGACGCTGATTCTGTTATTGATAAGGAAATTAGAAGTTTGTACGCGTCAGATATCCGCCCATGACATCACCATACCAGCCACCAGGAACCAACTTCATAATTTTACAGGCAGGTTGTTAGTTGCAACTATTTCATGTAACGTATGTAAAGTACAGTTACCTACGTCTACATGATTTGCCGACATGTAAGATAAATAATTAGACTCGTAACCAAACAAAATTATGTTGCCGATTCTGAAGCGACGACAACGGCGTTCATCATAAAAATAAGAAAATTTGATGGACTCACCTGGAATTATTAACTTTATCTAGCACCTAAATAAAACAAAAGCGATCGAAGTCACTTAGCACACCCACTAGGCACCAAAATACAGCACAGTGACGAAATGAAAAGGTTTTCGCACTGACAGCTCGCCCGTCGCTGGTCGATCGACTCGGTGAGGTTAGCCACGGAATGCGCAATGCTTTGACTATGCGCATTGACCCCCACAATTAAATGGCATGCGCGTCTTACAATAGAAGTGGAAAATATCAAAAATTACATCTAAATAATCTCCTACAATGCTTCTTTCAACAAACGAAGACGGTCGAGAGCAAAATAAACAAAACTATAAATAATACACTTAGCGCTATCTATTGTCGAGTAGCAGCACTATTTGTAGTCTTGGTTATCCCATCAAGCAAATTATTTCTGCTATTTACCGGTAGATGGCCATAGTATACTTTACAATCATTTTTTCATTCGTTTCAGTTTTTCTGTAAAGTTTTATGTCTTGCGCTAACTGAATATAATTTTAGCTATAGGAGAGCAGCCACCCAGCAAATACATACATACTCACATAACATCACGCACGACCTTAATATTCGTCGGGCGGAGGGCGGAGGGATGACTAAATATTCCATACTAAAGTTTATTTACAGGCAATGCTTACTATATTGGTGCGGGTTCGATTCCCGCAAGATGCAAATTCCGATACTGCCTTTCGTAATTTGGTTCGGTCTGGGTGTCACTGGCCCAGTCTATTGGAGGGTTATATCATCATAAAACGGTAATAAGTTATACCAATTGAAAATATGTTTGATTATCGGCAACGATCATTAAGTAGTTGTTTCGATACGGATATCGATTGAAAATCCGTCTGACGTCAACCGAACAAAGCCAGTCATAAAACATGTATACTTGCTTTTGATCTTCTGCGCGGAATATTTTTATTATCATAAGGGCGGAAGCCCACCGCGGTGCACGGAGAGAGACTACGCACGAAATGACGTCATTGACGTCATTGTCGAACTGATATCTTTCGTGCGTAGCGTGCGTAGTGCACCGCGGTGGGTTTCCACCCTAATTCAGTTACTAAACTAGACTGATGCACAAGACCATTATCAAGGAAGATTCTTAATAGTATGTCCTACTAAACGGAGTCCATGGACACAGTACGACTCAGTCGTTCACGGAAAACAATGATGAAAGCATGTCGGTATTGCCAATACTACTCCACCAAGCCAACTGGGCACCTGTCGGCAGTGAAGCAGAGTTGGGCAAAATTTAATTGCAATTAATTAATTACAAATTGCATGTGGTGTTACAATTAACAATTAATTTTGATTTGTTTGGTAATCGCGAACAGATCACAATTAATTGTTAATTGTGACATCACCAGCAATTTGCAATTAATTAATCGCAATTAAATTTTGCCCAACTCTGGTGAAGCCGCATCCACCCGAGTGCCTAGTTGGCTTGGTGGAGTGTACCAAAGCTACCTACTGCCACAAGAGTGCCCAAGCATGGCCCAGGCTCTACCTGGTGGACGGATCGCGGAATCATTGACTTATTATTATTTGTTATTCATACCCGAGTGCCTAGTTGGCTTAAGGGGAGTAACAGGTATGGCTCATCTTCGGGTGAATAAGGCCTTCTTATGTATTTACGATAATAGATGAGTGAATTTCGCTGCATGTAGTGGTGCTCTTAGCAGAAGTTTAGTGACTGAGTGCCAGGGCGATGATGCAGGGCAAGAGGGCCTACTGTTTTACAAACGAAAACGAAATTTCGGATGAAATTTCCCGTATTTCCTACTACGTTTCCCATTCATTCCGACATTTCTTACGAACGAAAATTGTTTGAAGTCTTCGTCGTCTTCGAATCTAAACGTCAAACAATTTTTGTTCGTAAGAAATGTCGGAATGAATGAGAAACGTAGTCGGAAATACGGGAAATTCGTCCGAAATTTCGTTTTCGTTTGTAAAAGAGTAGGCCTACAGGATGCCATGTTTATAAGGGCCAGGACGGGTGACTTACTTACTTAGATAGTTATTTGAAGTTACTTGCTACCTTATTTTTCGCGAAATTTAAACACCGATTGCTACAGTTAAGTTAAAGGTTAGGCGTCCTACTGAAGGTAGGTAGGTACTTGACTTCTATACTATTTACTATATCTATAAATGCGAAAGTAACTCTGTCTGTCTTTTATGCTTTCATGACTACACCACTAAACCAATTTTGATGAATTTTGGTATGGTGATAGACAGAAACTTGGAGCAGAACATAGGCTACTTTTTATCCTAGGAAAATTTCAGGTTCATGTGGGTCTTTAAAGTTAACGCGGACGAAGTCGCGGGCAAAAGCTAGTAAACTATATGAGCCAAATAAGACGTATAAAACTGCAGTTCATTAAGTACAAAATCTATAATATATAAAAGTATTTGGCGTCGATTAATAAATAATTTCAAGGTCCTAATTAAGTATATGATTGATTATTGTGATCGCTATCAGCCGGATAAAGCCTTCGAAATGGACTTCTATGTATAAATACTTATCTTTTATGTTTACCTATTTACTTGATTCTTTATATATTGGATTAATGAGCAAACTGCGCTATACCAAAAAGCTAAAGCTAAAAGTTGTATAGAAATCGCCGTCGCATCGCAATCGCTACAGTGCGGCTACTGCCTTATTGTTATTTCTATGTTTTTGTTTTGTTAATGGCCTCTTTCCATTGAGTCGGGCTCAATATTTCTATGTTAGTTATAATAAGGGGTCGCGTGACAGGAGGTAAAGCTTTTATTTATTTATTATTCACATTATTATATATTTTTTACTGCTAAAATTGTGACCATTTCATGCACTTACTTATTATACAAAAACCACAAAATCGTCTCCCTAAACTATTTATTATTATGTACCCACTTGTCATAAAAAATCATAAGTAGTCTCGCATTACAATGTATTTTATTTTCAGATAGTAAAATTAGCCAACATGATCGTTTGCGGTGTCCATGTAACGGCGATAACGTTATCACTTATTGCGTCAATCCGCAAGGTAACGGCCGCTACTCGCCGGCCGTTAGATGCTAACGAAGTTATCGTTACTTATCGTTATCCGTTAATCGTAAATGATCTCGAATAATGGATCGTATCAGTACAGCCTGTTATATAGACGCAGATACGATATCATTTGCAGCGAATATAAAGATTACGACAAAGTATACGACTTTGTATAGAAATACTCGTAGTTAATTATATATATATATATATATATATATATATATATATATATATATATATATTTTGTATAAATTAAAGTAGCTAATGTAATTTTATACGATTTTGTTTTAAATAGACGACTCATTACCATAATTTTAGCCAAAAGACGTCCACTGTGGGACATAAGCCTCCCCCAAGGTTTTCCACAACGACTGGTCCTGTGACACATGCATCCAGCGGTTTCCCGCGATCTTCACCAGGCTAAAAACCTATACCTTGTAGGTCCCTGTTGATTTAGCAAATTGATTTGTAGGATCTTTAATTATAACTCTCACTGACATGTAAGCTATACTATAAGGCTTATTTAAAGGACTCTCAATAACTCTACATATTTTCTGGGCGAAGGAGAATAAAATCCTAGAGCACTAAAAGGCGATAAATCCTATTTTATTACCACCTCTCTATTATTTTTATTTTTTAGGTCGGTGCCAAGTGTCAATCTACTAACTCACCATAAGATTTGGAGTCGGTGCCAATTTGACTCCAAATCTCTCCTCTGCTCCAACCTGAGTGTGTAAATACCTAATATTCTACCTATTTTATATATTACCCATAGCACGTACTAATATTTGAAGAAATACGGGGTATGTTTTCTGGCTTAAAAGGAAAAACTATAATACCGTTCCTATATTTGTTCCTTTATACCCTAATATTCTGCCTATTATATATATTACCCATAGCACGTACAGCCTAATATCTCTACTAATATTTGAAGAAATACAGGGTATGTTTTCTCCCTTAAAAGGAACAAATATAATACCGTTCCTTTATAGGTAAATATCCGCCAGTATCGTGATTTGATTAATAACCATGTTTAGTAAGATATTATGTACATAAATCTCCTCGCTAAATGATTTATTGATGTATAGGTATTTTATCTATTCAATTATGTATTAATCGTTTACGTCATAAGTACGAAGTCTTCCCGGTAAAGGGCCTTTTATAGTCACGCATGCTTTACGTGGGTATGTCTATAATCAAAAGAGTCACACATTTGGCTATATAATTTCCGTATAATAATTAAGAATTCTCCCTAAATATACCAAATCTCATACACAGACGAACATAGTAACATACCTATCCTTTCGTCTGAGATTTCATAGGACAAACTTTCTCCTAAAGGCAAGATATAAATTCACACGCATCTGAGACCTATATGTAAGTATATTAAGTTACCTAATTTTGAATCTTGGCAATAGTTAGGTACAATGTTTTGTCTAAGCGTCATTAGACACTGTTGACGAAAATCATAATCCTTCTCTACATCATAGAATCAAAGGTCAATTGTGTATGTAAAGTACCTACTCTACATCTCTATAAAGGGGCGTCCATAAATTACGTGAGGTGATTTTTCAGATTTTTCGACCCCCCCCGTGAGATTTTTAAAAAGCTATATTCTAGAGGAGAAACATGTTTTACTTAATTTAACCCAGTTTTCTTGCAATTTTACACTGTTTCTTGCAGTAAACAAATTTACGTCAGATTTGCCGAGACCCCCTCTCTCCCCCCCGTGAGATTTGGTGATATTTTGCTGGACCCCCCCCCCGCCAAATGCCTCAGGTAATTTATGGACGCCCCCAAACTTGGCAATAGCAGGGAAACGACTAGTTTCTATGTAAATCGGTTGTAAAAATAGCATATCAGATCTGATTAGAGATTATAAAGAATTATAGAGAAGATTATAGAATTTCATAGTCTAATTTATAATACACGTGTAGATAATTAATATGTCGGTAAGTGGGAGTAGGCATGCGCAGCTTAATGGGCTAGCTTTCTATTTAATAATAATAGTAGCCCTCTTAACATCCCACTCCTGGGCACGGGCCTCCCCTCAATGCGAGGGGGATGGCCATAATTCACCACGCTGGCCCAGTGCGGGTTGGTGGATTTCACATGTCTTGCGAAAATTTGTGAAGAGGTTTCCTCACGATGTTTTCCTTCACCGTGCAAGTGATAATCATATTAATGGTATGCTTCGCATATAGATAAAACAAAAATCTAAGGTGTAAGCTGGGATTTGAACCCTAGACCTTATAGGCCCGCAAGACGCGTGCGAGGCTATGCACACGGAGCAACTTTAGTTGCCGAAACTAGCAACTTAATTGCCGAAACTATCAACTTTTTAATAGTTTTTTGGCAGTTGCAGCAAACAATTGCCAGTTGCAGCAAAAGTTTCCGCGATTGCCGCAACTGTTTCGCAATTGTTTTTTATGAAAACAGCTAGTTGCGAGTTGACAGTTGCCGCAAAAGTTGCCTGTGTGCATAGCCCCGGCGTCGGCTATCGCTACTGTAGCTTTCTGTTTAAATACCTACCTAAATCTAAGTGAGTTGGTTTGACAATATTGAGTTACTGTATTTTCTAGCAACAATAGTACTGCCTGCTCACATTGCGATGCTGTAAACTGTAGGTAGGTACACCATTTTTTTTTATACCTACGTGCACGTTCACTCCGCATGTTTAATCAACCAAATCACTATGAATATAAAGATAATAATATTTGTTTGTTCATTACAATAATCTGTCTTAGCCTTGAACCGATTGATGTGATATACCTATCTGTAAAATTTGCTATTGTCATGGTCCGTATATGAGTTGCAGTCAATTGCATAAAGGTACCTACGATTCCGACGAACGCGGCAGACAGCAGACGTCAGTCGGTCTCATACAAATTGTGGCGATAACATGTGCCGCGACGGCAGACGGCATTACAATTTGTATGAGACCGACTGAGACGTCTGCTTTCTGCCGCGTTCGTCGGAATCGTACCTTAAAGCATAAGGGGTTATTACACTTAACTAAATTTAGGCTACTTAATTTAGTCGTTACTGAATTTAGGCAAGTGTAATCGCATTTAGTAAGCTATTCAGAAGCTAGAAAGGTTTAAATATTTAGAAGCTTCTGAATTTAGGCTTCTAAATTTTGCCAAGTGCAATAAGCTCTTTAGCTCTACCACCAAATACAATATCCAATACCTCTTCTCATATCTAAATAAAAGAGAAAGAAATGGAGAATTTTAAGTATTTTTCAATACGTACCTACTATAAACATAGATATATAAGAAATTGAACGAAATATATCTATTATAGGTACCGGAAAAATACGAAAGCAATAAATAATTTATCAAGCAATAAATGCTGATAAATTAATAGACATTCTTCAGTGCGTTACCTTGCAAGGACAATTACAATAACCTTAGTATTTCTGTGGCATATTTACATATTTGTGACATATTTTACCTTTCCGAAATTTTCCTCTGGCGGGAATCGAACCCGCATTCATCCGATGCAGTGAGCCGAGCTGCCCACGCTCGAACCACTGCGACAAGCGGTCGTCAAAGTAGGTTCCGTACCCAAAGGGTGCCAACGGGACCCTATTACTAAGCCTACGCTACGCTGTCCGTCCGTCTGTCCGTCTGTCAGCGGGCTGTATCTCACCGTAATAGGTAGAGACTTGAAATTTTCACAGAATGTGTATTTCTGTTGCCGCTACAACAACAAATACAAAAAAAAAACTTTAAGGATTATTTTACGGTGGTACGGAACCCGTCGTGTGCCTGTCCGACACGCACATGGCCGGTTTTAATATAATATATGTTTGTTTTGTTTAATTAAAAGAAAAATAGCACTATAAAACCCGGAATAACCCACGCTTAAATCCATATTATACGACTACCAAGGTGCAGTCCGTTACAAAGGGACGTGACATGAAAAGTGCATTGCGTACGTGAGCACATTGCGAAGCATTGATATATTCTTTTAGCAGATATGGGACCTCCTAACATTGCAATCACTAGCCTTGTGCTCAGCGGACCACTACATGCAGCGAAATTCACACATGTGTTATCGCACTCGCAATTTGACAATCTAACTTAAAGGCATTTTGATGTGAATTATTCAGTAGAAGATGAGCCCTATTGGAAATACAAACATTGTTTTCCGTAAGCGACTGACCCGTACTGTGTTCATGGAATCTGTTTAGTAGAGATACTATTTTGATAGTCAGGTGCTCCCTTCTTTTTGTTAATTTCTTTGTTACGATGCGTCCACCTGTACGTCAGAGCAAGACGCAATGGGAATTCCCGTCCGAGCGTGTGAACTCGTGCTTATCTCTGGGGGCTGTGGTTGTCGTTGTGATTGCGGATGTCGAAGCCTAGCCTTATTGCTTTTCAAATCATCACGCCTATATTCCCCAATTGGGTAAGCAGAGGAGCACTGCTGCACCCTCATTTCGCCGACCGCTTCGCGCAGTGATTCGAGCGGCCGCTCGGCTCACTGTATCGGGTGATTGCGGGTTCGATTCCCGCCAGAGGTAAATTTCGGAAACAGCCTTTTCGCAATTTGCCCTGATTGCGAAGTTGCCTGTGTTGCCCTTTGTGTTATTGGGATTGCCTCCAGTTCATTGTACGGTAGCATAACATGCAACCATTAGCAGACGCAATAGATAATCTATTGTTGCATCCCATACACCCGGGTGCATACTTATACGTGTCGCGTCAACAAGCGAGTTCAACATAAAAACGGTTGTTGAGGTGTAATTGCCGATTAAAATTCTTAAATGAGACTTTTAGACAATTTATATGTGATTAATGTTGCAACTTAAACGTAATAACAGTAACGTTTACAGTTTACAGTTTGCTGACGGTGAGGGAAAACATCGTGAGGAAACCTACCTATCCCTCGGGATTAGGTAATAGTCAATTCCTGTATACACGGCGACAAGGTTCACCACCTGTCACGTTGGGTTCTGACTATCTAGTGAAACGTGGGCTTTGAGTTGGTTAATAACTCCTCAATGTGGTGGTGTATGGCCACTCAAGCCTCTGACTACCCCCGAACGGGGATAAAAAGTCGTGACGTTACATTTCATTTTTACATTTAAACGTAATAAGCATGAGCACAAACTGCGGCCTATTGGATAATTAAAATAGTAAAAGTCTAGACAAATTGCCTAACTGGCTTGTGCCCATGAACAATTACAATAGGTAACTAATTCGCAGATCATTTGATTCGCTTTCTCTTCTAATCTACGTGAATTTTTATGAACAGAATATTTATTGCCTTAGAATTTATTGATTTAGGACTGAGATGATTTATCCCCAAATTTAATAAAAAGTTATGATGAACTTACACTGGCATTACAATCAATTTTGTTCCTAGAAATGCTTTGTTAAGCCATTGTAAACTGGTTAAAAGGGGCTATTATATTTTATTATTATCTATGTGTACATAATCTTAAAGAGTATATGGACCTACCTATTGTCATAAAAGTGCGTATTCGAGGGCCTGCGACTTAGTTCGTGTGATTTTTTTCAAGAAGGTGTCCCGTAAAAATTCATTTACATCAGAATTAATCAGAAACCGAGGAAATTGTTGGAAAATGCCAATGAGGAAATTTTTTGACTAATTTAGATAACCGCGTTTCTGAAAAACACACAATCCTATCCTAGGTACCTACATTCACATCTTGCGGATGTGGTGGCCGGCAGGTAAAGAAAAATAAATAGGCTTTAAATTTTTTAGGTGAAAACCTCTAGAGTATTAATTAATATTATTAGCGATTTAAAAAAAATATGGGTTGGCTCGGAAAACCTTGAATCGACAAACTGGATCGCTTTGATAAGGGTCGGCAAAATAGAGACGTATCGCGTGATTTAGAGACCTTTGCCCAGCAGCACTGAATCGTACTGTGTCCATAGACTCACTTTAGTAGGACAAACTATTTTGGACAGTCACATCTCCCTCTTCTTGGTAACGTCTTTGGAGTAGGTAGTAAAAATGTTGTGAGCACAACCTCCACAAGGTAAACCGCTAAGCAACATGATATAATCAGTATATTGCATGATTGTATAATGTTAGATAAATTATGGAATCAGCTATTATGGTTTATCCACTTGGAAACTAACAGTATATAATTAATAATTTATGAGTCAGTTTCAATTGACGAGTATCGGAGTATCTGTTATTTGGTATGCATCTCAATTGGTGCCTCCGCATGCCTTGCATGCCTCATGCGAACACTCATGGTATGACATTATGTCTCTGCGTTCCGACGTTAAAACTGAGTGCACGGTTGCAGCATGCGCCTGATGCCGACGAAAATGCCTGGCATGCCTCGCGCGAGCACTCATGTTATGACATTGTCTATGCGTTCCGACGTTAAAACTGAGTGCCCGGGCGCGGCATGCGACTGATGAAGACGCAGTCAATGGCATACAAATAGGTGTGTAGTTACAGTAGATTCTAAAACGTTTTGAATATATCGGTACCTAACAATAATATATTTAGGTAATCTGCTTTCTATGAAAACACAATAGGTATTTATAGGTACTTTGTTCAGCTGACATGTATTTTACTTGAGTAATATGACTTGCTTACGTATTGAATTGTATTGCGGCTTTCCAAGGCCGTGCTATTGTAGGCTATAGCCCTTTCTTACTGGCAGCTTTAAATAGAGCAAGGAATGGGTACATGTCGGACCAGTCTAGGTTAGCCGACAATCCGGTGCCGCATTTTTATTTGACATTTTCATCTATGTAGGTATTTCTATCTGTTTTCCGTCATTCTGCAACCGTTCTCCAATTGTAAAAATATTAAAATCTGAACTATTACAAGGACACAGAAACGAATGAACAAACAACATTATTTTATTTCTAAGTAGGTAGGTAGGTATATCAGTAAGGCTAAAATCGGCGATAGAGTCACGTGTAGATAGTATTATCGATAATCGCTATAAGTATTACAGCCTATTAGGGAAGTCCACATGTAGAGCCTTAATATTATCTGATTGCAAATTAAAGTCTACGTTGAGTGTTTTAAATTAACTGCCCGATGTACGCCAAAAAGCCCTAAGCTTAAATGGGACTGAGCTGGCCACGTTAGTACTACCATCCCCTACTGAGCACATGTGCACAACAGTGTAGTCGTCGCTACATATATTTTTAACTACTTATCGTATTAAATAATATTGTTTTAATTGTATTTAAACTAGGTATTTACTTGGCACAGGGTATACTACAGCCTATACGGGGTGACATTAAAATCGTTGGCAATATGTTAAACAATGACTCTACGTATGTTTTAGGTAATATATGGAATATTAATCAACAAATCAAATGATAAAATAATATTGCTCAGATAGGCAAATGTAATTTTATCTATAGTGCTAGTGCCTTTAGGGGCAATTGTTTTTTTATGATATCTCACACGTGAATCTGCTGGTGTAATGTTAAATAATTGAAAACTTTAGATGAGATATATCTACCTAGTTTGTCTTTTTATAAATTTATTTATTTATTAATGTTCCCATAATAATCTGAATCATAATATTTAGATAGAGCCATTGCTTAAAATATTGCCAACGATTTCGATGTCACCCTGTATCACTGGCATGCAGACCCCTGGCGCTGGCCCTGTATTGTTAGTTAATAAAAAGGCGAGCCAAACTACACTCTAGACCGAGAAGAGTATAGCCGATCAATCAGTTAAATAGTTACATTATCGTTCTGTCTTATGACTAGGCCAAACTAGACGAGACAAATTACAGCGTTCGGGTGAGGCAGGGGGAGCGTTTAGCTCGGGGGAACCCTGTCAAACAAACCTTTTTTTGTTATTTTTTTTTGGGACTAAGCCCGCCACACATTCCCACCACTGTTACTCCTGTAAGCCAGGATCAACAATGGTGTCCAACAATGACGCCAAGGTTCAACTGCCTCGCGCGGCATGTGAGTCATCTAGACGCGACTAATAAAATACAATCTGGTAAAACATGTTAGAGTGCAAATCCACCAATATCAAACACGATCACGTCTGCTCTGTAAGAGTACTACGACTGTGACGAAAATAAAATACTTATTCGGGCCTAATACTGCCTAATGCCGCGATCGTTTACAAATGACTGTGTCCACATCAAGCGCATGCCTCGCCCGAGCACTCTTGACAAGCCAACAGATAATGCAATGAGCTATTAGACCTTACCCTCACCCCGTATCAAGTTTATTGACCGTACTTGAACTTAATAACTTAGCATAGTATTTAGTTTTCTATGCTTTAGCAATGACCAGCATTGCATTAGGAAACAAACGACCCAGAGGTCAATCCTCAGAGGTCATTATTACCGGCAATCTGCTACACTCTCAAATCTCAATTGACCTTCAAATACCTTAAGCAACACGTCTGCCGGTGACAAAGCGAATTATTTATTTTATCATTCAGAAGGAATAATATTTAAAGGCTTGCTCAGAAGTAGGGTACAATAGGTTAGGAAAAAAAATTGAGACCTCATCCAAAAGTCAAACATGACGACCAAAAGCCAAAGATATTTAAGTACTTTGCTTCAGCCGTGTTCGGGTCCCGAAAAGGTGGTTGTCCGTGTGAATAATGATCAAATTACGATAAGGGCATTTCCGAAATTTGCCTCTGACGGGAATCGAAGCTGTTACTACCCGATGTCGTGAGCCGAGCGGCCTACGCTCGAACCACTGCGCCAAGTTGTCAATTGTCATTTCTTGGCGATCTCGAATACTGCGAATGGTTTAAATATAGCCTAGCTCATCCATATATAAATCGGTGATTAAATAGTACATTTGACTCATAGTTTGTTTGTATAGCGGCCGATGGTGAGAAGTTTCTTGTCAACAAAATATATACAGGATGTCCCACGGCTTATGTTAATTTTCGTATTTTAGCCGGTTTTCGAAAATCTATAAATGCAGTTCGTATTGTTATTAAAATAAAAAGGAAGTCTTCATTCAGTAAAAATGTAAATCTACAGTATTTAAGGTACTTCCCCTCCATGTGGCAAAGTCGTGGGACACCCTGTATATGTTAAGGAAAATAATTGTGAACAAGTTCATTCAAGATTTCCTTGCAAACGACTTACTCGTGACTTTTAGATTACTTATGTGTGAAGAAGATATAATTTGCATTCTTCATTAATGTTTTCTCGGAAAGAATCCTTTATGTTGATTAAAAAACCAGTTGCCTTAGGGCCTCCGCAGACTTGCTACTTTTAGCATCGGCAACCGGCGATTTTGTGACGTATCGATGCTGCGTCGCGTTTCTTCGAGCGCGAACGAGCGAGACGCAGCATCAAAATCGCCGATCGCCGATGTCTAGTACCTAGCAAGTCTGCGGAGGCCCTTACCTACTTACTAGATGAAGATGTATGTTAGATGTTTCGAGATATTTGAACCAGCACTGAATAAAAAAATACTACGAAAATGTAACCTGTGTGACGCTTTAGCCCAGTCTCTACCTGTGTTTGGTCCTTCCAACCGTCTTGCTCTACTAATAAAGTTATAGCCCACATTATTTATTCCGCTTAATATTGAATTACTTAATGCAACGTATTAGTTATCTTGTTACACCTGGGTCCCTCTGGGTGCCAAAATGACCCTCTTGACAGTATCGATGTCACCGACACAGTGCCCACGCACTGTTTACCAATCTTTCCAATGTCTTGAAATATTCAAAATAAATTTACGGATACACGTGGATGGGTCACGCGTCAACCAATACGACATTGAGGCAGGTTATCAAAAAGAAACTATTCCATAATTATAACCCGTTTTTCTCTTTCATTCGAGTACCTACTACAGCCAATTATAATGTTAGAGAGGAAGCCACTGGTTTAGTTTCGCGGCTTTGATTCCCACTGGGGAGGAAAACATCAGGGCATCGAATCTCTTAAGGACCACCGCAGACTTGCTACTTTTAGCATCGGCGACCGGCGATTTTGCGACTGTATCGATGCTGCGTCGCGTTTCTTCGAGCGTGAACGAGCGAGACGCAACATCAAAATCGCCGATCGCCGATTCTAAAAGTAGCAAGTCTGCGGAGGCCCTAAGAGGCTATGCACACGGAGCAACTTTAGTTGAAGAAACTAGCAACTTAGTTGCCGAAACTATCAACTTTTTAATGGTTTTTTGGCAGTTGCAGCCAACAATTGCCAGTTGTAGCAACAGTTGCCGCGGTTGCCGCGATTGTTTGAAAACAGTTAGTTGCGAGTTGCCAGTTGCCGCAAAAGTTGCCTGTGCGCATAGCCCCTAACAATTGTATATTGCGAAACCACTGTCTCTAATATTATCTTTTTTTTCATGGAATTGAGGTGCCAAACAAGCGTACGGCCCGCCTGATTTTATGTAGTTACCATAGCCTATATAGATGCTTGCAATACCAAAAGCATTGTTAGCACGTTGCCGACCTGAAGGGGAGTTGGATGACGGGAGGGGTAGAGGGGGGTTTGGGCTTCCAGCTCTCTCATTCATCGTAGGAAACGCTGCTGTAATAGCTACTTTACGCCGATCTTCTGTGAGAACCCTCTCACCCTGTACTACCCCTGTCTAGCCAGCTCGTATAATGAGCTGCAGTCAATTGGCTCTACCGCCAATAAAAAAATATGGCCTATAGTCATACAACCAGCGGGACTTTTCAATTGAATAAATACCTTACTACGTACTCTATCGAGGCTCTTATATTTACAACTATAGTGCTAATAGCGTTATTGTAGCGTTAGAATAGCACGAACGAACTGTGTCAAGTGTGTTATATGTTTGTTTTAGGTTACAACATGTGTATTGGATTGTATCGTATACATTACACTATCTCCGCAATCAGGACTATCTGTTTCGTTCGTTCGTTTGTGATATTGACACTAGCTGGTGGTAGTGCCAAGCTGCAGCATCGACTGCAGCTCATATATGGACTGGATCGACCGGGGTAGTACCACCCTCTCTCAAAAGATCGGCATAAAGCAGCTATTACAACTCTATTTCGTACGATAAGGGCCTCCGCAGACTTGCTACTTTTAGCATCGGCGATCGGCGATTTTGCGACTGCATCGATGCTGCATCGCGTTTTGCCTACTCTCTGCGTTCGATCGCAGTATCAAAGTCGCGCGATTTTGCGACTGCATCGATGCAGCATCGCGATTTTGCGACTTTCTGCGATCGGACGCCGCGACTGCTCCGATGCTGAGCCGGTAGCCTGTAGTCAACATGAAAAATCGCTGCGACCGGCATCCGCAAGTGTGCGGGGTGTAGCGTTCAGTCGCTACATCGAGCTTCTGAAAAACGAATAAGTCGCCGATCGCCGATGCTAAAAGTAGCAAGTCTGCGGTGGCCCTAAGTGAGAGAGTCGGAAGCCCTCTGTCCCACTACCCTTCAGGTTAGCGACGTCCGAGCGATACCTTTGATATTGCATGCAAAGAGTTCAGCAGAAGTGCCTTTTAATCCATAGGGATGTCAAAATTGAAATAACATGCTGCACAATTTTGTATAGATCGCTCTTGCAAATGAGGATAGGTAATACGTTTATTTAAATACGTTTTATTGAAATTAAGGATAAGCTAAGTGTTATTGTTGCGTGAAAAGGCAAATACCAATGTCGAGAGCCTCGACGTACATTTTATATTAATTATATCTCAAGGCTGCAAAGATATCGACACTTTTTATAGCTGGAATTAAGGTTGGAATATCTTTAGGCTTATTATGAAGTCCTTTGATACCTATAATAGCCTAAATAATAATACAAGAAATAATACAAGAAGATTACAGCCCTTTTAAGTACTTACGTGGATAGCTTATTTGATACCTAAATAATTATTATTTAGGTTATAAATAAGCTATTAATCATTTTATTGGTGACAGCATAGATATATTATTGGGCGAGCGCGTGCACTTCTATGGGTGACAGTTGAAAGGTATTTTTTTTACATATATATATATATAACGTCACGACTTTTATCCCCATTCGGGGGTAGTCAGAGGCTTGAGTGGCCATACGCAACTCAAAGCCCACGTTTCACCAGATAGTCAGAACCCAACGTGACAGGTGGTGAACCTTGTCGCCGTATATACAGGATCTGACATCTGATCTGTCTTTTTTGACATAATGTAGCATTTACGCGGGTTTGCACGACTGTTTTTCCCATAGAGTTAGAATTCTTGCTACCTATTGCCCGTTTTCAACACCCGTACACGGTCAAAATCTGTCAGTGTACGGAAAATCGTTTTCGTGTTTGGCGTGTGACAAGGAATTTTTAAGTAAACATCTGTCAATGGCGTGTGTTATGTAGGGACGTAGCAAGATTACATAAAAAAACATCAAAGGTCTTGATGTTGTAACAGACTTGTCGAAACATTACTACTTATAACGATTATGAAACTACACGTAAACACTGGAAGATGTGGTAATGTAATTATTTTTAACACCAAATCAAAATATTTCTGGAAAAATATATACATATAATATACAAGACGCAAAACAAGTTCGTTAATTTTAACGACAAATGTCTAAGGATATTTGCACAAAAAATAATCCGTATGCGCGGTGTGTGCGCTCATTATTGCGCACTAATCGTGGGTGAGTTAGGCTGCAGCGCTGAGCACAGCCTGCGCGGGAGTGGCACGAACTGCTGTCTGCTGCGCTGCCGGCCGGCGACGCGGCCGCGGCGCACGTATAGTCCACGCGCGGCGCTCACCGACGGCGCACGCGCATCTAGCTGATACCACACCGGTATATAAGGGTACGCGCCCTTCGCACCACTCACTCGCCCTCCTCATCTCCAGCAAGTAACTGCTGCACCGGTGCCAAAATGTCCCTCCAAGCTATGGATGTGCTCCTCCGGGACGATGAGGAAGTTGACGACACCGAAGGAGTCGTCCTGGCCAAGGGAATCTCCATGATCGTGCTGTTCATCGCGTCCATGATCTGTGGTCTGGCTCCCCTGCTGCTGGCGAGGAAGTTGAACTGGATATCCACCGAAGATGCCGGCGACCTCAAGACCAAGAACAAGGTTGTGGTGACCCTACTGTCGTTCGGTGGCGGTGTGCTGCTCTCCACGACCTTCATGCATCTGATGCCAGAGATTGAACACAACATCGAGTACCTGCAATGTGAGTAATTTTACTAATTGTTTCATTCATAACTCTGTTGTTTACAAAAGTTTTTGTTGGGTGTTAAATTGTTCGTATCGAACAACATTTTCGCAAATTTAATGTGTTGCTAGACTGTAGGGCTATGCTTAAAATCGGCGATGAATACCTACTTGCTTAGAAAACAATTTTAAGAAGACTTATTTTGAGATGCTACTTATAAGTATTTTTCGATTACTTGCTTAATCTTTACTCTCTATTACTTTATTCAGACTTTATTCCGAAGCTTTTAGGTAGCCTTCCGGGGGTAGAACAAGAGTTTCTTTTGCCTCTATCTCTTTAGTCTATTTTGACCCTGGCTTTGAACAAAGAAAGTTCTCTTAGTCCACTTCTGGTTCACAACATTCTTCTTTATTTTGTCGATTGAGCTCTACTTTCAATAGTACGCTATGGATCTAAATACGGGATTACTGTGTGTTAAAATATGCGTCGTTTTTTATGGGGAACCATAACAAAATACCGATACCGATAATATTTTGCGCACTTCATATTGGTATTTCATGGTTATTTAACTTGAGTTAATGCTACTAGTCCTGCTCAGTAGATAGATATATTTGAAGGGCTAAGTACCTTTTATTTTATTAATATGTACTACATACTGCATAGGTGCATATTATTAATTCTTGCAAGTTGATTTTAACAAGGTCATTAGCTACGTCCAGAAGTGTCACATGCCGCGCGAGGCTGCTCACCCACATGCCTCGCGAAGCACGACGTTTGCCTCAGTCGCATGCCGCGCGAGGCAAATGGCGAGGCAACTGACACTCTAGACAGGGAAAGGTATACCCGATCAATCAGTTTGACACGTTTGACATCGTTCTGTCTCACGACTGCCAAACTAGGCGACGCAAATATGAGTGCTCAGGTGAGGCAGGGCGCGCATTTGCCTCACGTGAGGCAAGTCAAACACCGCGAGGAAAATTTTCCTCGCGCGGCATGTGACACTTCTGGACGTAGCTATTACCAAATTTAAGGAGAAACATTAATTTAGATAGAAATGGTAACAGGAAGTAGGGGAGTGACCTATGATATGGGGAGCTCATTAACCATGTCGAGTTCGTATTTGTACGTATATATTTAGGTATATAATATACCATTATGCACGCTGTTTCATAGTTGTTAGCTGCTGCGCTCTTAAATTTAACAACCTATTTTAACAAATCTGACCAATATTCCAATATTGTGCCCATGGACCAATTACTAAGTGGACTGGCCCTAAGCAACTCGGCCGAGTGGTCGGCCTAGTACTAACATCGACATAAAACGAAGCGAGTAGTTCAACTATTTACCGGTAGATAGAACAATGAAAATGAAAAAACAATGACCACGTTTTTTTTCATACATATATCTAATAAGGGCACCTCTTTCTTTAGTCTTTACTCTGTGATTGTGCCCAATTCAGTAGTCTAAAAATTATGACTTAATAAAATTTGACACAACTAAAACTATTTCGATCTTGCACATCGTTATGGCTATGATAAGGGCGGCAATATACCTATTTAGTTAAGTTTAGTTTGATGCTAACAGAACTAGCAGAATCAAGAATTTAGCAATATTTTTTCTAAGTCATAAAGGATTATAATAGAACAACGATTTTTGAATAATTTAGTTATTAATCAGCATTATTCTGGATTGTTTTTAGGAAAACGAAAAAGTAAACATTTGTCTGAGGAATTTAAATGATTCCGTGCCATAGTGTACTAAGAAAAAAACCTATATCTCGTGCGGATACAAACTTAACTTACAGCGGAGCTTAATTATCATTTTTAAATTCGTATTCAAGGTTCGATTGTTTGTTCTTTACACAGTTATTAGAATGTCCGAGAGGACATTATCTAATATTTGCGCAAGAGTCGATATGTGTGTCAGAGCGCAGGGCGATGTCGGACAGACAGTTTTTTTACAGTAAACAGTTCCGATACTAGAATTAGAATGTAACTTATTATATTACATCATGCACTTGAGTTGATAAAATACTTCTATTCCCGTTCTATTTAAATATTGTTCAAAATACAGTCGACTTCAAATCTTTATAGACAATTGTTCAAAACCTTTACTATCTCTACCTGACTTATAATTTCATAAGGAATTCAAAGCATAATAATGAAATAATAGATCAGGATGGTTTAATGAAATAAACAGTACCTAATCATGATATAGACAAACCTATTGAGCAGTGATAATACTTTCAAATTTTATGCATAAAACCTACTTATTATCGGAACGTAGGTATGATGGCATTATAAGAATAGCTAAATCTCTGTTACGTGCAACTTAGAGTAAATAGTAAGCACTTGCGGTTTCCCCATTTCACTAAAATCCAGGATGTAAAGTGCAATAGCTTCCGACTACCTTAACGACCTATCAAACAGGTTCCCGAGATTGTAGTTGCAATGTGCACAGCTTTCATCCTGAGATAAACAATCTGAACACTCACTATTCTCTCTGTTTGATTAAATTCATGCGGGTTCCAAGACAATGTAGCTTTCCCCGTGACTCGTGGGTGGTCAAACCTCGGCGACTTCGTGGGACAGCCTCAACTTTAATCAAACTATCACTTGTTCGCTGTTATACACTCGACAAGGTGGTCGTGTTCTTTCTTACTTTTACATCAAGAAAGTATGATTCTAGAGAGACACAATCGTGACCGTTGATGATGATGCTGATCGTTATACCTCCCCCCTCACTCACAAATTGTCTAGAAGAGACGTTCGTTGTCCTCATTGCGGCATCAATACTTTCGTGTTTCATCGTCATTGCACCGAACGTCAGAGACAATAAAATTATCTTATTACCAATTCAATGAAGGGAAACATAGAAGCGGAGCGGGGCGCACGCGCACCGCATCACACATTAGCGTATTCCCCTAGCGCATCAATATTCGACGTAACAATAGCATTTTTTAAGTGATGTGTTGTCCCGGTTATTTTGAAATGGATATGTTATGTTATGGAATAGGTTTTATGTACTTAATATAAAATTGGTTGCTCATCTATGATTCTATCGCGCCCATATAAGTAAAAATACTCCTCCTTTTTTGAAGTCGGTTAAAATAATTTGTAAAGAAATATGTTGATATATAATGTTTCCACTTATTGTACTTTATACATACACTTCCTGGCTATATAAAAAAAAAAACAATATTATATCTTAATACTTAATTAAAGATTTTTTTACTTGTTCAAATAAAATCTCTACTGTGATTAGCTTCTATAAATAAAACGATGTTATACAATATTTATCAAACGTCAAGTGTCGTGAATGGCGAGGAAATGCTTCGGCGGTGGGAATTTATCGCGAAAACCGGAGATAACAATATATACCTATTTTTGTCTTGGAAACGCACTTGCTTTGATCTTGATGAGATCATTGATTTGATAATCAAACGCAAAATCATATTCTGCATGTAACGTTCCTTTCAAAATGACAAGCTAATTGAATAAAACCACAAGAATCATGAAATCACATTTAATTTGACAGATAGGATGGAATTAATAATATTATGATAATCTTCTCACGCGATGATTTCGTAATTGCAATACCGTGACTAAGCCAGACTTACCAGCCAAACAGGATACTCAGACAAGTGCATGCATAATCAACTACTTTGTATCGTCAAGTATTATAATATAGTATAGAGTTAGGGCAGTTATACCTATTAGTTGATTTACAATTTGATAGTCAATGACGACCGCTCGGCGCAGTGGTTTGAACGTTGGCCTTCGTCTCACTGCATCGGGTGGTTGTGGGGACGATTCCCGCCACAGGCAAATTTCGGAAACGGCGTTTTGTAATTTTCCCTAGTCTAGGTGTCCAATGTATGGTACCTAGCCATAGTACAAGCGTTGCTTAGTTTGGGACCATACAGGTGTAGTCTGGTGATATTTATTTCGTTGTAAAGTATATGAAGAACATGTCACAATGTTACAAAGGCTTTCAATTGCGCTTTATTTTTCTGTAATTTAATTTTCTTACATACCTATTACATTGTTAACAATAATGGTGAAACAGGTTCAATTAGCCAGTTTATCTACACAAACTAAACCCAAATAATAGTTAAGTTCTAAAATAACGTTACTATTTTGTGCCTAAACGTTATTAGATCATTAGTTCTCTTCGTAATACCTATAATCAAAGATAATATATTTGTGTATAACATGTTGTAAACCCGTCCTTATGGTTTTAACAGACTAACGTCCGAATACTCGTACGCAACTTAAATTTGAGAGCTGCTTAACTTTGACGAGCCATACAAAAAATGACAGTTAACGACGTCTCAAACTGTTAAGTGGGACTTAAATATTTAAGTAGCCTTTGAGTATGCGGCCGTAAGCAAATCAATAAGGAAAACGTACGCAAACTTGTGCATAATTTGTAAAGTAAAGCTTTCCTGTTTCGAGGAATTTCCCAGGGTTTGTTAACACTTGCGTCTCGACTTTCTCGCCATTGTGTTCTTAACTCGTCTCATTGAGGATCCCCTCAAGAAAAAATACATTACCAATAAAGAGGGAGACACGTGACTGTCCAAAATAAATGGTCGTACTAAACTGAGTTCATGGTCAGATTGCAACTCAGTCGCTCACAGAAAATAATCTTGAAACATGTCGGTATTGCTTATACGGTTCATCCTCTGGTGAATAATGTCTTCTTATGTATTTTATAAGTGAATTGTGGAATTGCAAGTGGGATAACGTGTGTGAATTTCGCTGAATGTAACAGTGCGCTTTGCATAAGTTTTGTGATTGTGATTTGCAATGGAGGTACCATATCTACTGAAATAGTAGATCAATGCCCCGAGGCGTGTTTATATTCAGTTTAGGTTTATAATTAAATTCATGATGTTTTAGGACTGTTTAACAAATAGACACTTAATTTATAGCAGCCAAGTTGTTTTCAATGACGACGGCTAAAATGCAAATTTATTTTCTTAAAAGGTGTTTCATCTCGTTTAGTCTATAACCACGTTTCTATTGCATGTTTGTCTGTGGAATAACATTGGAATGTATAAACAGCAACAGCATTTAGGGCCTCCGCAGACTAGCTACTTTTAGCATCGGCGATCGGCGATTTTGATGCTGCGTCTCGTTCGTTCGCGCTCGAAGAAACGTGACGCAGCATCGATACGTCACAAAATCGCCGGTCGCCGAAGCTAAAAGTAGCTAATCTGCGGAGGCCCTTATAGGTTTTCCATAGTAACACTAGAGTCTTTACCTTGGAGTTGCCCTTTGATTAGACAACTCTGCAAATTAAATCCGAAAACCGAGTGAGATCACATCAATTCACTATACTTCCAAGAACAGTATGTTTATATCTTATAAACCACAAGGTATTTGATGATCTCATACGAATCCGTTTCGTTTAACGGAAACCTGCATCGAATTAAGTCCAAACGAATTAAAAGCAGGTAGATTAACGATAAGTAGTAATTCAAGCTAATTCATGTTGTTAAGATTGATGAGTTTAGTTAGGTACTAGAGAACCGGTATCGCTACTGCGAGACTAACAAGCAGATGTACAGTCAGCAACATAAGTCGCTGAAAATTCCCAGTCTTTCAAATCGCTTGCACACTTTTGTTTTGCATCAAAGCCATTATACATTTTTCATTTTGTCATGTTTCCAATGTTTGATTCTAACAATGTTCATAAATGTTTCTATAATAATGAGTAATACCGATTTGAAAATTTGATAATGTTCGGAAACTTATGTTGCTGACTGTACAATGAGATAATGTATAAGGACGACATGTGAATATTTATTAGGTATGGGTTCTATTTAGAACAGGTAAAAATTTAAGCGTCTAGATACTTTTTCCAATTTATATGTCCTACTTTATAAGTGTCACTGGCTAATCCCGGCCCTCTGGAAGGCATGCATGGGGACATGACTCCATGTAGGGTCCTTCGGTGAGAATTTTAATGTCATGTAAGGCACCTGTTGGGGTCAACCGCCGCAAATGATAAAACATAGTCTATTAAACCCCAACAGGTGCAGGAACAATTTGCATTGTCGAAAGAAAAACTGGGTCCATTGATCAATTGTTTAGGGAAATCGACGTTGGGAATATTATTTTTCATAATTTACAAAGTTCATCGACCTCATCAAATGAAATTTCTTTTATACAGAACACAACGTAGTATTGCGGTCAGCAACTACCTAGTCAGTTGCGATACAAATGAAGGCTATCTATCACCGTTTATTGAAGTGTTCTAAGATGCTAATAAGGATAGTCACGTGGGTACAATGTGACTCCCTCTCCATTAGGTCAGTCTTAGAAGTGATTCAGTAGGAATTAGGAATAAAACCTGTCTCTGTCTCACACTTTTTCAATTAATTATTGGGTTAGGTACCTGCCCTAATGGCAAATATTTTGTAAGCACGGAAAAATCTACCAATTCCTATAGACCATTATCGCAGTGCAAAATCTCTATTCCTGGCTAGGTAGGTATATTTTTATTATTTTTTGTTCAAAAAAAAGATGGGCGAAGAAAGTTGCTCTAGGTTTCATGTTTCCATAGCAGCTGAAACTCTTTGGGGATGGAAAGTCGTTGAAAGGAGAGCACATTATCCTTTCATTTTTGATCGTAACCTGCATCATACTTACATAAACAACAGGTTTAAAACTCAGAAGCATTGTATAAGGGCCTCCGCAGACTAGCTACTTTTAGCATCGGCGATCGGCGATTTTGATGCTGCGTCTCGCTCGTTCGCGCTCAAAGAAACGCGACGCAGCATCGATACGTCACAAAATCGCCGGTCGCCGATGCTAAAAGTAGCTAGTCTGCGGAGGCCCTAAGGCCTTCATTGGTGATAGTACGCACAACCACGTGTTTAATACAGCGACGTTACGACAAATGCCTTCACGTTAGCAGGAAAAATGTTAATTATTCTCCACTTCACGTTTCCGAAGAAGCCCAGTTTGGTGATCGGAGCAAATAATTCACGACAACATTTAAAAATACTTCCAGCTGCGCTTGCGCTTGATATGAGAGTAGGTATCTAGTTTAAGGTTCCCTAATTGGAAACTGGTTCTTGATGCAGAAATGCAACTTTGCCTTAAATAACAGGTTTCGAGGTCGCCTCTCAGTAAAATGTTTAAATCGCCAACTTTTATAAGTGGAACTCTTTTAAGCAGTATTTACTTTTAAAATGTTGTTGGTACCCAGTATAATACCCAAAAACTTGGCTACCACTTACATAATATAAGGATTATGTAGGTAATGTAAATCTTGACACTAAATCCTGCGATGGTAATGACTAAGGACCAAGTGTAGCATCAAGAAACGTGTTTTATTATGAGCATTAGGTAAGTCCCGCGACTAACCTAATGCTTCAGGCCAGTGGATGCAAGTGGCGGAGGACCATGATGTGTGGAAATTCGGGTAGGCATCTGGCCAGAAGTGGACGTCCGATGGATGGATAGATTTGGTTAAATGTAGCTCTCCCATGCTACGTAGTAAATAAGTAGGGAGACGCTCATACCCAGCTGCAATCACTGATCGGTAAACGATCGGAGGTTAAGCAACGCTTGGCGAGGTCAGTCAGAGATGGGTGACCATTTAGTGGCGTTTGAACTGGGCGTCTCCGTGCTTCCGTCGTTAAGCCTTGTCAGAGGCCTTCGGGCGGCTTGAACAAATCTGACACCAGATTGACCACTAACCATACGACAAGAATTTCTTTTTTCTTCTTTCTCTTTCTGTTCCAAAGAAAAGTGTCTGCTTTTCGCCATCGTTCCACCTCACGTACATTCTAGGAGTCACCGGGCTAAGCCGCGTGAGTCACCAGCATCAGTTATGGTGATCACGTTCGTTTGTTTTAGCCGATATGTGCCGCATGGGACATTATTGGGGCGATTAACGGCACTGCACTTTCTTCGCAAACATAATTTGTAGCGAACTTTTTAAACTCTGACTAGCGCCAAACTTTATTGCTATGGAGCAATATTATTATGTTTTGTTTCTGTAAAAAATATATTTGCACTGTGCAATTTGCCGTAGCAAAATGTTTTACCTATAGATATAGGTATTCGTGATTCTCACTTGAGGAGTAACCCAACCTAGTTGGGAAAATTTACGTGGATTTAGTGGCCTTAAATTTTTTCTTCCAATAATTGGCAATGCTACAATTATATGTCATCGTAAATTATGTGCTATGGATAATTATTAATAAATAGAAGGATGCGTTTTGTGCTGGGAATGCATACTTTTCGGAAATGCGGCATTAGCTTGCGTCACTCAGGAGATACTGTATCTAAAATCCTTTAAATACATTTACTACAGTACATTTGACTCTCCGAAGAAACGGTTAAACAATGATTGTTATTCACAAGTAGTAAAAAGCTCGTTCAAATTCAGGTCGTTTTCCTCCATAATGTCACTCTCTCCACTCTCCACATAAATAAACAAGAAACGGTTCATTAACGACTATTTATATAAATATGAACGAACAAAAAATAATTTTAGTACTTATACTCGTTGTCTATAAGTCAGATTTTTAATTAGACGAAGTAAACTGACAGGTGCTAATGTCACTTTTCGATATAAATAGAACAAATAAGGTTCAGATTCATAGAACAGTGTCATTTATAGCTGTCAGTTTGCTTCGTCTAATTAAAAATCAGACTATATGCTGACACTGAGCTAAAGTACAAAAGTAGACTTTAGCTCTCTAGAAAAAGATTTATTTCCTCACGAAAGTGTCAAGTAATCGGCACCTATCAGTGTTTCCACTTATTTCTTGGTAGGGCTGATTTCTGAACTAGTAAGCATCTTACTCGTAAGCAAGGAACCTGCTTCTATGCAAGTATCTAACACCGATTGCCTCTGACACACCACCTCACTTTCCCTGCGTCATAGCACATGCCCTAATGACTAACTATGACGTCAGCCAGGACAGACTACTCACTGGACTCGTTCCTTAACCTCTATCCTCGATTCTCTGATGTCCTGGTAGGTATTTCAAGTGCAGGCATCTTAAAAAGTTACTCAAGACTCAACTTCTTCGGTCTGAGAATTCAGGTCCATTTATCATTACCGGCATCATCTCTACACTGAAATCTTGAGTGCACTCAAGGGTGAGTTGAGAGTTGACTGCAACCAACCAACCAACCAATAGAAGAATTACATTATAAAATGACATTGACAAGTCACTTCCATAGTTCAGATCACTATTACCTAATACCGGCCTCTTAATGTCCGGTGGTAGTCTTGGAGGTATTTTCTGCATCACAGATTCTCTAAACAAAGATTGTGTAATGCACACAGCTTTCGTTTACTATTCATTGTCTGGCGTGGGAGACGTAACAAATAGCGTCTATTTTTATCAACATGTGAGCAGCGTAGTAGGAAGCGACGTCTGCCTCTCTGTCTGCGACTCTGTGTGTAAATTTAATTATATTTTTACATACATGCCAGCGAAGAATTTTAAGTTTCCAGACATAAATAAGACCCGACTTGTAAGAAACTTCTAACCATTGTAAAATAATATTAAGTGATAGTATCTTCGCGAAATGTCGACTAGTACCTATCGGCCGCCAAGAATTCAGGCTATATACAATTTGAACTATTTACAAAGTTGTAGAGGTATGTCAATTACAACTACCCAGACCGAAGTAATAACCGATCAACATACTTACACTCAATCATAAAATTTTATATAATAACAATTTAATAACAGAGTACAGACACATACTCTACAAATTCTAAGGTACATCTGCGGTAGAGACAACATAGAGCAACGTATCTCAATTAACCATGTTTGTTTGTCTTATCTCACCCGGAATTCTGTTTATTGTTTGATTGTTTCGTTGATATGCTGCTTGGATTTACTTAGGATGATTGAAATACTACAAGGTGGAGAACTATATGACTAATATGAATAAAGTTTATTCCACACAACATCACTACTTACTGTAGGTATATGAACTGAGAACCTATTGCAGTGTTAAATTCCTTATGTTAAGTGAAGTCATTGTTAATTTGGGACGCAAAATAACAGTGTAACAATACCTAATGTCGCAATAATTAATACCAAGAAAGTCATAACACGTAGATAGACAAACAATCCGATATAGGTACTTTACATACAATCATGTACTATCGATTATATGCAAAATCGTTCATCATTGTCACTCAAGTATTACTCAGAGTTAAATGTAACCCAAACAGGACATAACATTTCGTAGGTAAAAAAAACAAAAAACTCAAAAACATCTTAATGAATTTTTTTTTTTTTAAATTTATTTAAAACATTTTGGATAGTGAACATTTCGGAAATAAATTGCCTTGGTCTGGGAGTCTCTGGGGCCCCCAGTGCATTGTACAGTAGCCATAGTAAAGCAAGATACAGGCTTATCTGTCTTAAAAGCGTTGCGTAGTTTGGGACCATACAGTTGGTGTGGGCCAAAACAAATAATAAATATATCGCCAGGCAAACACACCAACTGTATGGTTCAAAACTAAGCAACGCTTATACAATATTAATAATAATAATATCAGCCATTAGTGTCCCACTGTTGGGCAAAGGCCTCCTTCCATTTCTTCCACTCCTCCCTGTCGTTATACAATAGCAACCATAAAATGGACTGGAGGCGATCCCAGTGACACCCAAGGCAAATTACGAAAAGGCCGTCTCCGAAATTTTTCTCTAGTTGGAATCGAACCCGCAACCGCCCGATGCCGAGCCGAGCGGTCTACGCTCGAACCACTGCGCCAAGCAGTCGTCAAAATAATAGATTTGTATCGTTGCCTTAGTTATAGAATATAAAAAAGAAATAGGTACTAAATTTCTTTGGTAATATGAACTTCATAATCTCTTCGCCGTCGCCGTTGCCTGTAATCCAGAGAAACCATAAGGCAGGTGGAAGTGAAACCTCAGATCCAAGGCTGACAAAATGACGCCACACTTTAATTATATCTAGTCATAGACATTGAGACAAAAATCTTTCGTGCGGTGAGTCACGGTACTATTGCGATGTTGCTTATGAAAATTGTTAGTCGTTCAATGATGTATTATTTTAGCAGATATGGGACCTTCTAACTTCGAAATCACAAATTTGTGTTCAGTGCTCCACAACATGCAGCGAAATTCTGATGATCTACATAGCGATGTTTGACATTTCCATACATTGTGAAGTTTATTCTATCCTATTCGATTAGCGTTCATGCCACTTGTCTAGCCCTTTTATCGCATTCGCAATTCGACGGATTCGAATTATCTATACTATTACTAACGTTTACGTTCACGTCTAGGGTGACTTTAAAATTATTTGGCCCGTATTAATAAATCGATCTCAAAGTTCAGATCGATCTTACGATGCAGTTTTGACGTTTAATGCATGGAACATCTGTCAAAAACAGCATCTTAAATTCGATCTAAATCTTGAGATTTAGATCGAATTACGGGCCTTAGCAATACGATCACTGTTGCCAACAACAACGCGACTAAGCAGCTGTATTAAATCGTTCAATGATTATCAGTTCGTGACACCTTAGAGGTATATTATGTAAAGCCATAAAACATAATAAACTATCTAATTAATCGACCATTTCATTTAACATTTTCAATTTACAAGTAAGCACAGTGCATCTTTAATTCCATTTTATTGCTATTGTAAGTGGAACAATGGAAAAAATAATATCTAGAAAAGAATTTATTGAATGCACGTGCGGCTGATAGGTAAATCATAATTATACTTAGTTTAATTTGTTTTTAAAACACAATATTCAATTCATTTCAAACAATTTATATTTTTTAAATACGTAGAGTCGTGTAATAAGGAAGGATATTACATAAGACATTCTAGCCCTAAGGGCCCATTCAGATGAACTGCAAGCCGACTGCAAAATAACAGTTTGGATGCAATTACGATGCAGTTCATACTGCAGTTATTATTTTAAGCCTAAGTAACATCAGCTATCTGCCAGTTAAAGTCCCGTCAAAATCGGTCCAGCCGCTTCGGAGATTACCCGGAAGAAACATCCAGACAGACATACAGTAACTTTAAAAATTGTATTTTTGTTATAGGTACCGTATATTAATGGGGATAAAAGTCGTGACGTTGTATATGTATATATATATATATATATATATATATATATATATATATATATATATATATATACATATACAACGTCACGACTTTTATCCCTTTTTCCCTTTTATCCTTTTTTCCTTTTTTTATATATATTGTATATATGTACCGTATATTATTTCATATGCATTTAGTAAAAAGCTGTTCTTTTGACATCACAAACAGACATACTTACTTCAATTTTATATAGGTATTTGTACAGATTACCGTTCAATATAGAGTAGCTATCATTTACACTTCCTGGGATCCTTATCGGTTAGAATTAGATACCGATTATAAATAATAGACTATCACTTGGAGTGGCCTTTTATCTAGCTACGCCGTAATAGGCAAGTAGTTACTTACCTAAAGTATTCAATTCCGAGAAGCGACGCGGTGATGACAATTTACAAACATAATAAAAAATTTGAGTTAGGTTAGGTAACCAAAGAGATAATAACATTTTTTTCTACTGTCTATGGGTGTCGCGCACTTGCGTCTTTGATGCCCTTTGGTGAAAACTTGGCGTCATCGTTGGACACCATTGTCAATCCTGGCTTACATGAGTAAGTGATGGGAGTGTATGGTGGACCTAGTCCCAAAATACCATCATGGCCTGAAACTTGTATGTCATCACGCGGTTTTTAAGGGGTTTTGAGCGGTTTTAACCGGTTAACTTATTAAATAAACGGCTTAACCACCCGTTAAACCCCTGCAAGGTTTACCGGATTCGGGTCCTGGGTACAATCCCCGGTCTGTTAACTATGAATCATCCATATTCTGAGGCATCAAATAAGGGACCTTAACCCCAAACCATCGAAGCGAGTGGCTACTTTATTGGGCACACTCGCTGCCATTTAAAGCAACAATAACAAAATGTCATTGTCAATGTTATCTGGCATCTGTTAACGTAATTAAATGGAGTATGTTATTGTTATTTGACGGCATTATATTTATTTAGGTGTATACAGCAATGTACTGGTTATTATATATAGGGAGCCGTAGAAGGGTTTTCTGGATTTACTCCAGCGCGTTAGATTAAGATAAGTGAGATACCTTACATATTGATAAGAACCTCCAACCAGTATTAGCCTTTAATGTTGGTGGGTACGCTCAGGGGTACCAAAAAAAAATAGACCATCTTAAAATACTCGAACTCGTCAGATTAAAATAAGGGGGATTCATTACTAGCTAAGAAGTGGCAAAAGTGTCAATTTTGCTCATTTGATCGTCAGTCTAAGAAATGGGAGCATCTGTAAGTTTCACTGAACACCCCCTCTGAAAATCTGACGCGCTCGAGTAATTTTTATTTTTTTCAATTTAATCATGTTGGAGCATGAATTATATCAATATCGCTTGAGTATTTCCATGTCATTACTTTTTTTACAATTTTGAAATTATCATGTAGACGCTTCCCCCACCACTGAAAGTGGAAACATCTAGGACCATTTATTCTTCCTATCATCTAATCTACCGAATCTAATAGGTTTGGGCGACGCTGGAGTAAATCCACAGTTTGCATCATGGGCTCCCGGTCCATTCGCTACAGTAATATGCAATACTGCAGAAAAATGCATCAATATTATTGAAAATACAAAAACAATGCTGAATTTTTTAGGACCTACCTAGATACGGACTTTACTCTGACGCCCCGTTCCGTACTTAGGTATAGTAAGCGACAGGTCGAGATAACATTCGGGTTATGAGTTTTTTGCAGAATAACAAAATTAGCGGGACCCGCAACGCAACAGAATAATTAAATTTAATAATTTTGTGGGCGATTTTAATTGTTTATCGGGTCTTATTCCGCAAAAAGCTCATAACCCGAATGTCATCTCGACCTGTCGCGGACTATACGTGTTCAATTGCGGAGTCAAACATAATACGCTCCGAGTTGCACTCGGAGCGTCTCTGAACGCGGCCGAGTTTACCATCTAAGTACTAAACTATAAAACAATTTACTGCACGGTAAAACTCGGTTACGACCTTATGTTTTATTAATGCATTCATAAATCGAATCAAAAATCATAATCGCGGCGAATTGGTTACAACAACATTGTAACTACCGTGTAAAGTAGGCATTAGGAAATCGACTGCATAACGTTTTGTTTTTAATTAGTAGATACATGTATTGTAATGTATTATGTACCTACAAATAGTTCGAAACGTTCTAAATCAAAATAACGTCGTGATTGAATCACGGACCTTGAGGAACTGTTTGGAAAGCGTGAAATCTGCTAAAAATACTAGATTATATTTGTTTTCTTTTCATTTGTGGTCATTTTCCAGTGCCCTATAAGTAAAACGGGCTTTTAGTCATACAATTATTTTACTTATACTGTGTATAAACTACCGGAGGACGTAAATTGGGTAGCCCCCCACAAGGTGGATCGACGACCTAGTGAAGGTCGCGGGAAACCGCTGGATGCAAGTGGCACAGGACCGGTCGTTGTGGAAAACCTTGGGGAGGCATATGTCCAACAGTGAATGTCTATTGGCTGATATGTATGTACCTATGCACTACTTTGAATAGTCCACAAACAGTGGAGTTAAGAGGCCAAATTAGAGTTAAATATTTAAGTAATTTTATTCGGTTAATAGATCGATATTCGACTGTTTCCGGTTAGGTAACAGCAGTGTTCCACTTCCGGCGCCTCTTATCGTACCTCTCACACTAATGCACCAGTTATTAATGCTTTTAGGGATGCGTATAAACAAAATATAGTAGATATTGTAACAATGAAGGACGTAAAATGTATGTATAATGCATGAGATAATATTTCATCCCAATGATCGAATCTCGATACGCATTTGTAATTTACTACGATATTACCATAGACCAAAGACCTACCTAGTCACTTTTAGGGTTTTGTACCCAAAGGGTGCCAACGGGACCCTATTACTAAGCCTGTTGGTAAGCTGTCTGTCTGTCAGCGGGCTATATCTCACGAACCGTAATAGGTAGAGACTTGAAATTTTCACAGAATGTGTATTTCTGTTGCCGCTAGAACAACAAATACTAAAAATAAAAATAATAAAATAAAGGGACCCCCTTTATTTTTAAAGTTTGTTTATTTTTTTTATACAAGAAACATGATTGTTTTGACTTTTTATTCTACGGTGGTACGGAACCCTTTATGCGTGCGAGTCCGACACGCACTTGGCCGGTTTTTTAATGAGACTGTTAACAAAACTTTCTTCCAAAATATTCTTAAGTACGTGTAGGTATAGGTAGGTCTGATTACAAATATTCATTGTCATATATCGAGGTGGTCATGGTCTGTAACTCTGTCTGTAACATGGTCTGTAACTTTAAATTAATCCTTTACAATATCCCCAAATCATTCATAATAATTCCTACGCACAGTATGAAATTTGACCCGAAAATCGGACACCCCTTTTTTATATTCTTAATCGAAAGTATACGCTGTTTTGAATGCTAGAGTAGAACTCCCAAACCCCAATTCATTTTAGAACCGGAGTTATGACTTTTTCTATGATTTTTAGAAAAAACCTTAAGAAATGTTATAACTTTCTATGTAAGCAATTTTTTTATGTTTCAATTATAGCATGTTATAGAACCAACTAAATGTTATTTTTGGAATCATATAATTTATTTCTATGTGAACTATGAAGAAAATGATGTCATTTTTTCAGTAATTTTGAAATTATTTTTTTGCGCATTTTTCTTTAGGTATTAGCACTTTATTTTCACACACAGTATTCATTAGTGTTATGTTAACCTGCCTGTAAAATATCAGATGCGTAACACGCAGGACTTCGGAGTTATTGAATTTTAACTGATTTTGGTGAACTCGAATACCATAGAAATGACTGAAAAACATAGAAACCTCATATCTTCGAATTCCTGATAGATTTACATATGATTTTTTTTACAACTAACAATACAGTTAGGAAGAATGTTTTAGGTGAATATAAAGTGCTACTCGCTAATAGTTTAAGAGAAAAAAAATAAAAGGTGAAAATCACAAAAATAAGCGTATTAATTTTGCTGGTATCGCTAAATATATTTTATTTAGCTTATTAAATGCTCTGTATATAATGCCACTTTGCCTTATAAATAAATTTATAAATATGTTAAGCGTCTCTTTTATTTTAGCGTTTTTCAGAAAATTCTGCATTTTCTTTAAAAAAATATTACTCGAGTTCTAAACTGAATTGACTTCTAGGAGTTCTACTCTAGCATTCAAAACAGCGTATACTTTCGATTAAGAATATAAAAAAGGGGTGTCCGATTTTCGGGTCAAATTTCATACTGTGCTACGGAACCACCACAATAATAGGAACTTGCTTCTCTTAATATTTAACGGGGCCACCAGTATCTGTGTTAATGGCTTAGTAGTAGACAGTTATGTAACACGATGCGGTGAAGATCGGGAATGGAAGACCGAACGTGACTCGAGAGTGAATCATTAACGCAGTATTTATTAATTTGTATGAATGATTCATTCATACTAAGATCATTCTTTAGTTCTTTTTTTGCCTACCCAGCTGGCCTACTCCGAAATACGAGCCTAACGTTTCGGCTGACGGATTGTCGTGATTTGACATTTCTTCTTTCGTTTTTCTCTACGATTTGACATTGTTTTGATCGTAAATCGAATCCGTACTTCGGACGATCCGTCAGCGACGTATTTCGGAGTAACCCCCCCAGGTGTCTCGCGTCAACTCAATAATTATTAATATCAATATGTGCTTACGAATCGTTCATTCATGCTGAAACATTATTTTTTGAGTTTTTTCCTAGCCTATAAGACTATCCTTTCATTCTTCTTCTTCCTTTGCCCCTTCCATTTTTCTGTCCACACTGAAAAAAAAACTTGATAACATTGATCAAAAAATGTTTGCAGCTATCTCTGCAGAGATTTTCCTTAAAAATACTTCATAATTTCAGCTGAATATAAAAAATAGGTACATATTACTTACTTAGTCATAAATATTTATTTGGTAATAACTCTTAAATGCGTGTTGCTAATTAGATTTCTAAATCTCATAATAACTTGTGAAGAATGAAGTTGCAGATTTTGTTATGCAAAAACATGTATGGGACCATGCTAAATGCGACAAATCGCATGATTTAAACACATAAATGTAACGATTAGTCGTATGTCTAGGCATTATCTCGACGGAATTTTAATGGTCTGGCGTAAATAGGTATTACGTAACTATAGCTAGATGCCGCTTCCAAATATTCTCCATAATTTGGATTTCGTTCAAGATTCTAGCCATATGGGAAATGGGAGTGGGAAAATAGGATGATACTGATACTAAATTTTGTCACAATGATTAGGTATCTTAATAGATCCTTAGGGACTCAACCAAGGCCTGGTTCTTAAAAAAAACAAAATATAATACCTATTTAGGTACCTAAACTCCGATTTTAACCAAAAAATACTGAACTGATTTTTCCAGCCGTTCTGTAGAATGGATCTAAAGTAGTACATTAAAAAAATCGCGCTCTAAAAAGTATGAAACAAGGAAATATTCTCATCTAGAGGATAGCCGTGGTCCGTGTAGGTCCTTTAGGGCCAAATTGCATATGAACACGGACCACGGCTATCCTCTAGATGAGAATATTTCCTTGTTTCATACTTTTTAGAGCGCGATTTTTCAGTAGTCGGGTTTTAGTTTTTAAACTTACTTTTTATTTAATTATTTTGGAGTTATAGGTAACAATATATATATTTTTGAAATGTGCTCATCAAGCTCTTTCATTTGATACCCCACACGGTTTTATTAAAAAATGATTTTTTGTAAATTCATGACATTATGTCCTCTAGAGGGCGCCATATGCAATTTTATGTGACGTCACATAGCCTATAACCAGCGCGCCATTAAGCCGCTTCTAACGATACCTCATTTGTCAAATTACGACAAGTAGTTTGGAAGTTAGGTGGGAACAGACGCACATACATACATACATACATACATACATACATACATACATATATACATACATACATACATACATACATACCGGTCAAAATCATAACCCTCCGCCGTAGTCGGGTAAAAAGTACCTAGAGATACTTCCCCAGCTGGTCACGTAACCTTTCTAAAGCATGCCACAACATCTGAATCAGAGTTCGACTATTTTGATATTAAGTTATTCAAGGGCACTAAGCTACGCGGAATTGCTCGGTGGTGTACCATATATTTCAAGGTGGCGCACGCGGCGCGTTGGCGCAATTCGCCTGCACGAGACTGCCGACGCCTAGGTATTGATAAACCAGTCAGATTCTGAAGTACTTATCTGAATGAATACATTATAATTCACTATTGTGTTTGTATTTGAAATATGAATTGAATAGAACTCAGGTTAAAATCAGGAGCCAGATTTCTAGTAGAACTCTAAACTAGGTAAGTCCTCGTTAATAAAAAACTTTTATGGACCCAACTAGTAGGTAAAATATGTTTCTAAGAACTTGTGGAACTGAATGAAGACCAAAGCTGTTTCTCAGACACGTACAGGTAGACGTAATAAACAACTTCAATACTTCCCTAAAAATACTTAACCAGTTTATTGATCATAAACACATCGTTACTATATTTCTATTTAAGAACAAAGAATATTTATGATGAGATAGTGTCTTACAAGTAGGTATAGGTAATATTTTCATAGGGGAAAACCCTATCGTGGTAGACATAATCACGCAAGTAATTAAAACGTTTGATAAAATGCTGATCTTTATCCGGCCTTAGAGCGTACGGGTTCCCATGTAATGACCAGAAAAACCATTATTTACAATAAAACAATAACAGGAAGTTAGTCGTGTTCCTTGTCTTCATTATTAAAACGATGGATGTATGCTTCTAACTGGTTTGTTCTATGTTATTTAATTTTCTCGATAGTCGAATTATTTGTTTGCTACGACTTTCAAGCATTTACCAATGCTTAGAAGAACGACTGATAGTGATTAAAATGATTTTTTTTTTGGATAAAGGAATGAATCTATTTTATAAAAGTTCTAAAACGAGATGAAATCAGTCCATTTTACAAGCTTGTTCCGTCGGCAGAACGGATCAATGGAAATTGGTGTCGAGTGGGACTGCGCAAAACGCACTCCGAGGTCACCCGCTCTTGCCTCCTTTTTTACAAAGTTAGTGGACGCTGAAACTTGTTTTATTCAGTTACAATTCTATGCTACAGAGATGTATTTACAAGGCGGAATTTAAAATGCTTTTGTTGTTAATGCAATTGCTAGGTATCGTTGATTATATAACGTCACGACTTTTTTATCCCCATTCGGGGGTAGTCAGAGACTTGAGTGGCCATCACCACCACATTGTGGAGGTATTAACCAACTCAAAGCCCACGTTTCACCAGATAGTCAGAACCCAACGTGACAGGTGGTGAACCTTGTCGCCGTGTATACAGGAACTGACCATTACCTAATCCCGAGGGATAAGTAGGTTTCCTCACGATGTTTTCCCTCACCGTCAGCGAACTGTAAATTATGCACATAGATGAAAATTCATCCATTGGTGCATGCCGTACCGGGGATCGAACCTGGGACCTTCTGATTGCTAGCCCAACCTGTTCACCCCTAGGCTACAGTCGCTACAGTCGCAGTCGCAGTCGTATCGTTGATTGTAGGTTACTATATTGCTACGTAATAAACACCTATTTTCTTATAATTTTAGTTCAACTTAACACCTCGGTACTTGCGTTAAAGTTAAATTGCCGCAATAATGACTTACTTACTTCATTAGAGAACATGTTCCTCTTGTGTGTGACTCAGTCAATGATGCTGGGGAAAACTTAAGATTGGTTTCATGATAAAGGGGAATCCTCTTGATATGATATAATTGACTGAATCACACTCAAGATAATTTGTATGTAAATACCTACTAACATACAAATTATACAAATATGCTCAGTTACTTACGTTTTTGTGCCGCCTAAAACATGTTTTTAAGACGAGGGTTCGAAATTTGGTTGATTTTCTATTCTACTTTTTCTTTAAGTAAGTATGTGGACTAGGAATCTTATATTTAGATGTATGATTTTTGACTATATTATCTTGAGTATCTTTAAATCCAAATCACGATTTGATGAAATTTTCTCGATAAAAAAAAAATATGAAATGAGCTCTAATTATTTACAATTTTCCTTGCTACCACGATGTTTTTACGATTTAGATCACGAAATTATTTCTAAAACATAGCAAATAATGATATCTAAACTACACTTCAACCATATTTCAATTCATGAAGTAGTTTTTTTTTAATTCAAGAAAATGTGGTTTGGCGCTTACGTTGTTTATTTCCGAGCGCGCGCACAATATCGCCATCTCACATTTTAAGTACTTGAACTAACCATGTCTCTCTCTAGCTTTGTATTGTCAGTGTCCGCTCGGACTTGTTCGACGTCGGACCTGTGAAGGATTTTTTAAAAAATATTACGAAAAAATATTACGGTCGTGCCACATTACAGGTACAGTACAGTATTTACAGTCCGCCGACGCCTATGATAAATAAATAAATATCCTTGGAAATTATTTTACACATGACTACCTGATCCCAAACTAAGCAGAGCTTGTACTATGGAAACCAGATAACTGATATTACTACATATACTACTTTTTGTTTGTAAATACAAACTAAATATACACTTAATTACACCTAGACTCGGGACATGCGGACATGTTCATGCACACAAATGCATGTCCTGGGCAGGAATCGAACCTACGACCTGCACTGCAGCGTGATTTTCGTTTGCTTTTCCTTGTCTTGTGTAATTTCTTTTCATCTCTTGTCATTTTGTGTCATCTCTTGTCATTTTGTGTCATCTCTTGTCATTTCATAGTTATTCGTGTCATTTCTGTAAAAACTCCCTATTTCGCTTACTGTTATATACTTGCAGCATGGTCTTGGGCCGACAGTGGGAATACATTGCTTGTCAAAACAATGGAGTCGCTTTATTGCGTTTGTTGTAGGTATGGATGGGCAAGTAATAAATATATCATACATCAATAAATTATCGTAAAAAATAACATTACAGATATGGATAGGAAAATGTTTGTCCGTCCTATTCAATCTATTATATTATAAACGAAAGTAACTCTGTCTGTTACCTTTTCACGGCTAAACCGCTGAACCAATGTTGATGAATTTTGGTATGGAGATAGACTGGGTCTTGGCGGAGAACATAGGCTACTTTTTAGGATTCCAAAGGGTGCTAACGGGACCCTATTACTAGGCCTACGCTGTCCGTCTGTCTGTCTGTCCGTCTGTCAGCGCGGGCTGTATCTCACGAACCGTAACAGGTAGAGAGTTGAAATTTTCACTGAATGTGTATTTCTGTTGCCGGTGCAGAACAAATACTAAAAATATAATAACATTTAAAAATAAATATCAAGTCTCAAGCTTGATATTTTTGATGTGTTTATTCTACGGTGGTACGGAACCCTTTATGTGCGAGTCCGACGCCTTCAGATCTTATGAATGTTTTCTTGAAATAAATATAGTGTATTTTAAGTTATTAACTGGCCAACCCTCAGGTCCTACCTACCATGTTAGGATCTTTTTCGTTCTAGCGGGTGTAAACCGTGATTTAACGAATTAATGTGATAATTTTTGTATTTAAATTATTCAATTCAATGTATTTGTTTCAGACATAGTCCAATATTGATTATTAAAATTATTATAATTTCACAATAAATAATTAAATTTAAAAAAAAAAAAAAAAAAATTATTTTTCATGTTTTATCATTAAAATACAATATAATATAACATAAATTAAAATAAAATACAATAAAATAAAAACCTACCCCTAATTAAACAAATACCGTCCGCGTGGGATACTGGCTGCATGTCCTCCCTGTATTCAAGCTGTTCCTGTTGTCAAGCGAATTTTTTGAGCAAGGAAAGAGCCAGCCCTCTTGTCACCTGTGGCGGTAACCAGTCTAAGGGTGATTTTGATAGATAAAAAAATAAAGATAAAAAGATAAACAAAAAATAAATGCATGGTTAAATCAATAAAATTAATAAAAACTGAAAATTAAATTAAAAAATAAATTAAATATGGTAAAAAAAAATATTATGACACCGCTGATGACTTCATGATCGGCATCGAAGTTAAGTACCAAAGTATTCCTTTGCCTACGAAACATGAAAAAGATACTCATATCCGGCAGTCAGTCACTGACACAGAGTATGTACATTTTTACCCGACTACGGTGGGCGGAGGGTTATGATTTTGACCGATATGTATGTATGTTCATCTGCTCCCGTATAACGTCCAAACTATTTTTATATCATTATAATTTGACTAATGAGATATCGTTGGACGCGTCTGGATCGTCCGCTGGTTATAGGCTATTATACGATCGAAATATTGTTATATGTATCTATCAGCATATTGTAGGTATCGTTTGTCTTCTTTTGACTTACTTTGTCTTCAGCAATAAAAACAACATAGAAATTAAATTATTTTTTTCAAATACACTCGACATAAAAATCCCATATAAAACGAAAAAAAATATATTTGAATATTTTCATCCATTTCATCTATTTTAAAAGGTGCACTGGGACATATTATTTTAATTGTACGAATTAAACAATATTGTTCCTTCAAAAAATAACTATACTATAGTCTACTCCATAGCTGTTCTGTCCTAGCTAAGCGAGAGGGATATATCCTTCGGCAGCTCACGCGACGCTAGCCACACCCCGAAACTAAAATTCATTTTTTTCTTGTATCGTCTTAATTCAAAACAAGTTGGATATCACTAAAGATCCATGTAAGGCACCTCAGCTGACATTCAAAATCATCATTTGTACCGGCCACTGGCGTTGAACTTGTCTCCTTTTTTGGATTATCCTAGTTGGTCATGACCATTAGATATTCAAATGAAATAAGCTTTACATAACATATGTACCCACGTTAGATTAAGCATATGGTTAGATTAATACAATTCATGATATTAGGGTGAACACTAGTGATGGGATGTTCTCGAGAACATTCTCACCCTTGGAAACTTACTCGTGAGAATTTTTGAGAATCTTATATTTTATACGTTATCCTAACTTTAAATCTTAAAAACAATTAAAACCACCATACTTGCATGTAATGAGGTTTATGCCAAGTTTAACATGCTTCAGAAGATAAATTCTCGAAAATTCTCACGAATGAGTTTCCGAGGGTGAGAATGTGCTCGAGAACATCCCATCACTAGTGAACACACATAGGTACTCTGAAAGAAAGAACACTTTACTGCAAGGTCTTTTTAAGTTTAATAAGGGAGGCCGGTGTATGAAGTTGCATCATTATACATTTTCAAAAGACTCCGCGCTTAGCCAAGCATGACACCGTTAAATAATTATGGTGTCTATTCTAAAAAACCGGCCAAGTGCGTGTCGGACTCGCACATAAAGGGTTTCGTACCACCGTAGAATAAAAACGTCAAAAATATCAAGATTTTTGTATGGGGACACCACAGATTTGGTTCGAGGGGGACACCCTTTACTTTTAAATTTTATTTAATTCTCAGTACTTATTTGTTGTTGTAGCGGCAACAGAAATACACATTCTGTGAAAATTTCAAGTCTCTACCTATTACGGTTCGTTCAGCCCGCTGATAGACGGACAGACGGACGGACAGCGTAGGCTTAGTAATAGGGTCCCGTTTGCAACCTTTGGGTACGGAACCCTAAAAACTGATGTTGTGACATCGCGTTTCGCAGTGGAAGATGGTTGAGGGCAGATGGTATGCATGCAAGTATCATAATTGCGATATTTCGACACTGAGTCCACACTGGGACATAATTAGCCGGCACTCGGTACTTTGCAACAGACTCAACCTTCATTTGAATTAAGGTTTAGATTTGCGACAGACTCAAAATTAATGGCTACCAAAAGAGGGAGGCGAGGGCAAAGAAGATAATAAGAAAAGTCAAAACCTAAACCAATACCACAGTGGAAGTACATAGATTGGGCCAATACTTAGACTGTGCCAATACTATTTCGGCAAAAAAAAAGATCTAGGTACTCTGTCCAAAGAGTTCTGAGTACCTAGTGGCTGCAGATCTTAGGGAATATTTCCGGCGTACGCTGAACCCATTGCAAAGACAAAAAAAGACAAGCCCGCTGAGTCTCTTGCCGGATCTTCTCAGTCGAGGTCGCGAATCCGATCCGGCGGTAGAGTTTAAGGAAAAAATGTAAAATCACAATTTGTAAGTGCTCCCGTAGGCCTAAACAAAATAAAAGCTTTGACTATTGACTATTATGTAAAGTGTATTTCTGTCAAAATTTATTTATTTTTTCTTCCTTTGTTTCCAGGGGCCGGTCTTATGAACGAGTTCGAATTCTCCCTGACACCGCTGCTGACGTGCTGCGGTTTCTTCATCATGTACCTGGTGGAGGAGTTGGTGCACATGTACATCCACCATAGGGAGAAGAAGGTTGGCCAGCAACAGCCGTTGGTGAGGAACCTCAGCGTCAGGCAGAGTCGCAGCGGCGTCAACGGAGACAAGAGCGCTTCTAACTCTACCGCTGACCTCGTTGAGCCAAAAAAGGTGGGTAAAGTGAAGTACAATATTGCTACCTCGCTTATAAATTACGATGATGAGCAGGACAAAAAAGTAGGGCAGTTCCTAATAAAAAGGTGGTCGTCGTACGTATCGTATACTAAGGGGCCATCCATAAATTACGTCAAACGTATTTCATGATTTTTTGACCTCCTCCCCTCACTTGTCACACCTGGGGGCTTACCACAAGCTCTTATTGCGATTCAATTATAGGAACGTTTTAACGACGTTTTAATGACGTTTCTTATTGTCATGACAATAAGGTACGTCATTGCACAAAAAGTCGTTGAAACGTTAAAACGTTCCTATAATTGAATCGCGATAAGAGGTCGTGGTAAGCCCCCTGGTCACATTTGTGAGAAGCCCCCCTTGAGTGACAGCACAAATTTTTTAAAATTTTCGGAAATTTTCAAGATTTTTCGTTAACAGTTAAAATGAGGATCAGTAATAGGTCAACAAATCAACTCATAACCAACACTAACAGTTAAAACTAAGCTTTCTTATCAATATAGTTTTTAAATCATCGAAATCGGTCCATCGGTTGCGATTTCCTAACACATTTTATGTATCCAACATTTATCGACGGGCGGTAAGTGCGGCCAGCGCGCGTGACGTCACCGAGCTCGCCTCGTTGATTTCGCGCTGTGCCCGGTTTCCCGCTTGCGCCGCCATTCACTATTTTAGGTGTTATTCATTTAAATGACATGCTGTAAAGGGCCATATTGATCTATATTAAATGCACAATGTATTTAAGGTACTTAATTGGATAAGGATTAATGCTGTATTGCTTAAAATCGCTTCGTAAATAAGCCATTATTTCTCGTAAAAAGTAAAGGATAAAAAATGGTTATTGTGGGTTATCCCTAAGAGATAGACATAAATACCATCGCGGACTTTTTGTATACCTTTTTATGGTGTACAATACTGTAGTACATTATTTTGATCTATCTCGTAGGATTCAGCCAGCGTTTGCAATGTAAGCGCAAAAAAATGTATTTATTTACGACATCACATTAGAAACCTCTAATATTATCAGTGTTTCTCTACTATATTAAGCATGTATTATACATAATAAACCTTCCTCTTGAATCACTATCTATTAAAAAAAACCGCATCAAAATCCGCTGCGTAGTTTTAAAGATCTAAGCATACATAGAGGCAGACAGCCAGAAAGCGGGAAGCGACTTTGTTTTATACTAGGTATGTAGTGATAGTGAATCCTTAGGTAGGGTGATGGGTAATATGTTAATAATAGATTATAAAGGAATAATAAATAATAATAATAAATAAATATCGCCAGACTTACACGCCATCTGTATGGTCCCAAACTAAGGGGGCGTCCATAAATTACGTGAGGTGATTTTTGTGAATTTTTTCCTCCCCCATCCCCCTTAGTAAGATGTTGTGAGATTTTGCTCGACCCCCTCCCTCCCCCTCTAATCTTAGGTGAGATTTTTCAAAAGCCATATTCTAGTGGAGAAACATGTTTTACTTAATTTAACCCAGTTTTCTCGCAGTTTAAGGGTGCGTTTCCATTGAAGCGGAGCGGGGCGGAGAAGAGCAGTGAAAAGTGGCAACTTTTTCCATTTAAGCGGAACTGGGTGGAGCAGAGCGGGGCGGAGCGGAGCGGGGTGGAGTGGAGCGGGGCGGGGCGGAGTCAAGCTGAGCTGCATTGAGCCGTGTTCCGATCAGTCAAATTTGAGTCAAATTCAATCACATGGAGTGATCATACGTCATGTTATCGGTTAAGAAAAGAACAGCGCTTTTACATCTTTCTCTACTAGAAGATGAAAATTCGGAAGCTATCCGCCGCGTGTTCATATACTGTATTCGAAAGTCCGCTCAGCTCAGCTCCGCTCAGCTTCGGTTAGGTCCGCTCAGTTCCGCTCAGCTCCGCTCAGCTTCGCTCAGCTCCGCTCAGCTTCGCTCAGCTCCGCTCAGCTTCGGTCAGATCCGCTCAGCTCCACTCAGCTCCGCTCCACTCAGCTCCGGTCCGCTCCACTCCGCTCCGCTTCGTGCCCACCACTCGGCACCACAGCCTGCTCGACTCCGTTCATTTGTTTTATTCGAAAGTCCACTCAACTCCGCTCCGCTCCGCTCCGCTCCGCTTACACTGTTTCCACTGTTGCGGAGTGGAGATTTCGAGCACTGTGATTGGCCAGTTCACGGTCCGCTCCGCCCAGCTCCGCTTCAATGGAAACGCACCCTAATTTTTGCGGAGAAAAAATTACGTGAGATTTGCATCGACCCCCCCCCCCCTCTGAATGCCTCACGTAATTTATGGACGCCCCCTAAGCACCGCTGATACTTGGCTACCATACAATGGACTGGGGGCGATCTCAGTGACAACCAGACCAGAGTAGATTACGAAAAGGCCATTTCCGAAATTTGCCTCTGGCGGGAATCGAACCCACAACCACCCGATGCAGTGAGCCAAGCGGCCAACGCTCAAACTATAGCGCCAAGCGGTCGTCAAAAATAAACAGGAATAAAAATAGTACTCAATAGGATAAACACCTAATCTACCTACTTATGACAGGATAATACCTACCTTCCTAGGTATCTTATATATCTTATAGTACTTTGGGTAGGTACACCGAACCTTTCCATGCTTAACCTAGTGGTAAAATAATAGGTTTCTTTGTATAAATAGTATTCATAACAGAAAAGGTAAGTGAAAAGGTACCTAAGTGTACCTTTTCCGTTTCCAACCACGTGTCTCGGCGCTGGTGTATTTTAAATTATTGTTTAAGTAGTCGAATACCATAAAAATTTCTACTTTTGGCAGGTTATCCGACTTAGCTTGTTGAAAACTTTCCTGTAAACTCATTTTGAGGCTTAAAACAAGCTGCGCGCGAACAATACAACCGAACCCTAGCGCTAGCCGAGCGCGTATCAGCCCGCGTGACGTCACAGCGAGTGCGGCGGCCGGCGCGGCCCGCTCAGGAAACTTCGTTAGGAAATTAGTCGTATCTTCGTTAATTTTTGTCGTAGACCAAAAATTATTGAGCTGTATGTTATAGAATCCTTAGCTCTATAAATCTGCAGTTTCAACTAAATTCGTTACGGTAATTCATTTCGGTTTTAATACTTATAGATACTTCTAGGAGATTTTTAAATGTGACGTCACGAAACTTAGGACCCCTCCCACCCCTTGGCACACAATGTCACATTTATTCGACCCCCTCCCTCCCCTTTACGTGTGACGTAGGTACTAATTTATGAATGGCTTGGCTAACTAATATTGCTTACTAAATACATTTTAGCAATGATAACTACACTATTATCCTGTAGTTGACGTTAGGTAGTACCTACCTACTCTATAAATAACATGAATATGTGCAGGATAAAATACCTAAGTAATAATATACCACTATAAACCGCATTCTTTTTTTTCAGGATATTGAAAGCCACCAACATTCCCATGGTCACTCCCACCACCACAGCCACATGCCCGGTGAAATTGGTGATGACGTCACATCTGCCCTCCGTGGTCTCCTCATTGTGCTGGCTCTATCTATCCACGAGCTTTTCGAGGGCTTGGCTGTTGGCTTGGAATCAAGCACGTCCAATGTTTGGTGAGTTCCATTTTATGGCAATGAGGATCAGTAATAGGTCAACAAATCAACTCATAACCAACACTAACAGTTAAAACTAAGCTTTCTTATCAATATAGTTTTTAAATCATCGAAATCGGTCCATCGGTTGCGATTTCCTAACACATTTTATGTATCCAAAATTTATCGACGGGCGGTAAGTGCGGCCAGCGCGCGTGACGTCACCGGACTCGCCTCGTTGATTTCGCGATGTGCCCGGTTTCCCGCTTGCGCCGCCATTCACTATTTTAGGTGTTATTCATTTAAATTACATGCTGTAAAGGGCCATATTGATCTATATTAAATGCACAATGTATTTAAGGTACTTAATTGGATAAGGATTAATGCTGTATTGCTTAAAATCGCTTCGTAAATAAGCCATTATTTCTCGTAAAAAGTAAAGGATAAAATATGGTTATTGTGGGTTATCCCTAAGAGATAGATATAAATACCATCGCGGACTTTTTGTATACCTTTTTATGGTGTACAATACTGTAGTACATTATTTTGATCTATCTCGTAGGATTCAGCCAGCGTTTGCAATGTAAGCGCAAAAAAATGTATTTATTTACGACATCACATTAGAAACCTCTAAAATTATCAGTGTTTCTCTACTATATTAAGTATGTATTATACATAATAAACCTTCCTCTTGAATCACTATCTATTAAAAAAAAACCGCATCAAAATCCGCTGCGTAGTTTTAAAGATCTAAGCATACATAGAGACAGACAGCCAGAAAGCGGGAAGCGACTTTGTTTTATACTAGGTATGTAGTGATAGTGAATCCTTAGGTAGGGTGATGGGTAATATAATATTATGTTAATAATAGATTATAAAGGAATAATAAATAATAATAATAAATATCGCCAGACTTACACGCCATCTGTATGGTCCCAAACTAAGGGGGCGTCCATAAATTACGTGAGGTGCGTTTTGTGAATATTTGCCTCCCCCATCCCCCTTAGTAAGATGTTGTGAGATTTTGCTCGACCCCCTCCCTCCCCCTCTAATCTTAGGTGAGATTTTTCAAAAGCCATATTCTAGTGGAGAAACATGTTTTACTTAATTTAACCCAGTTTTCTCGCAGTTTAAGGGTGCGTTTCCATTGAAGCGGAGCGGGGCGGAGAAGAGCAGTGAAAAGTGGCAACTTTTTCCATTTAAGCGGAACTGGGTGGAGCAGAGCGGGGCGGAGCGGAGCGGGGCGGAGTGGAGCGGGGCGGAGCGGAGCGGGGCGGAGTCAAGCTGAGCTGCATTGAGCCGTGTTCCGATCAGTCAAATTTGAGTCAAATTCAATCTCATGGAGTGATCATACGTCATGTTATCGGTTAAGAAAAGAACAGCGCTTTTACATCTTTCTCTACTAAAAGATGAAAATTCGGAAGCTATCCGCCGCGTGTTCATATACTGTATTCGAAAGTCCGCTCAGCTCAGCTCCGCTCAGCTTCGGTTAGATCCGCTCAGTTCCGCTCAGCTCCGCTCAGCTTCGCTCAGCTCCGCTCAGCTCCGCTCAGCTTCGCTCAGCTCCGCTCAGCTTCGGTCAGATCCGCTCAGCTCCACTCAGCTCCGCTCCACTCAGCTCCGGTCCGCTGCGCTCCGCTCCACTCCGCTGCGCTCCGCTCCACTCCGCTGCGCTCCGCTCCACTCCGCTCCGCTTCGTGCACACCACTCGGCACCACAGCCTGCTCGACTCCGTTCTGTCCGGCTCGGGGCCGCGTGTTCATTTGTTTTATTCGAAAGTCCACTCAACTCCGCTCCGCTCCGCTTACACTGTTTCCACTGATGCGGAGTGGAGATTTCGAGCACTGTGATTGGCCAGTTCACGGTCCGCTCCGCCCAGCTCCGCTTCAATGGAAACGCACCCTAATTTTTGCGGAGAAAAAATTACGTGAGATTTTCAAAGACCCCTCCTCTCCCCCACGTGAGATTTGGTGAGTTTTGGCTCGACCCCCCCCCCCCCCCTCTAAATGCCTCACGTAATTTATGGACGCCCCCTAAGCACCGCTGATACTTGGCTACCATACAATGGACTGGGGGCGATCTCAGTGACAACCAGACCAGAGTAGATTACGAAAAGGCCATTTCCGAAATTTGCCTCTGGCGGGAATCGAACCCACAACCACCCGATGCAGTGAGCCAAGCGGCCAACGCTCAAACTATAGCGCCAAGCGGTCGTCAAAAATAAACAGGAATAAAAATAGTACTCAATAGGATAAACACCTAATCTACCTACTTATGACAGGATACTACCTACCTTCCTAGGTATCTTATATATCTTATAGTACTTTGGGTAGGTACACCGAACCTTTCCATGCTTAACCTAGTGGTAAAATAATAGGTTTCTTTGTATAAATAGTATTCATAACAGAAAAGGTAAGTGAAAAGGTACCTAAGTGTACCTTTTCCGTTTCCAACCACGTGTCTCGGCGCTGGTGTATTTTAAATTATTGTTTAAGTAGTCGAATACCATATAAGTATCGACTTTTGGCAGGTTATCCGACTTAGCTTGTTGAAAACTTTCCTGTAAACTCATTTTGAGGCTTAAAACACGCTGCGCGCGAACAAGACAACCGAACCCTAGCGCTAGCCGAGCGCGTATCAGCCCGCGTGACGTCACAGCGAGTGCGGCGGCCGGCGCGGCCCGGTCAGGAAACTTCGTTAGGAAATTAGTCGTATCTTCGTTAATTTTTGTCGTAGACCAAAAATTATTGAGCTGTATGTTATAGAATCCTTAGCTCTATAAATCTGCAGTTCCAACTAAATTCGTTACGGTAATTCATTAATGAAATAGCGCCATCTATTGTCGAGTAGCAAAATTTACATTTTACCGACGAATATTATTGAACGATCAAAATCCAACAGACTAAATAAAAAAAATATAAATACCAAGAAGTTTAAATTTTATTTTTTTTCTTGACAAGTGTACCAACTTACAAAATCAAGTAATTTTGTTTGGGTACCAAACGAAAGCACTTAAAAAAAATATTTATGCCTACATCTTTATAGTTGGATTGGAACTTCATATTAGGTATATTCTTCTGCTAAAGTTTTTCTTTACCATCGCTACAGGTACATGTTGGGAGCGATCTCCGCTCACAAGCTAGTCATTGCCTTCTGCATCGGTGTGGAGCTCATCGCTGCCCGCACTAAGACCTGGCTGACAGTTGTCTACGTCACCACCTTCGCCATCGTCTCCCCAATCGGTATCGGCATCGGTCTCCTCCTGGTCGGAGGATACGGAGCCGCTGCTGACTTCTCCTCGGTCATCCTTCAGGGCCTCGCCTCCGGGACCCTGCTTTACGTCATCTTCTTCGAAATCTGGAAGGGCGACAGGTCCGGCATCTTGCAGTACTGCGCATCCGTTATTGGATTCTTCCTGATGTTCGGGCTCCAGTTGTTGAGTGAGTATATTTTTAATTCCATCAAAATAAGTAACTTTTTTGTTCGTATCACCGGTATAGGTATTTTAGTTTACAAAGTGATTATTAGATATTTTTTTCGATGCTTTTCGCATTTAGATGAGATAAAAGATAAATTTAAATATGATTATCACTTGCGGTGAAGGAAAACATCATGGGGAAACCTGCATGTTTTAGAAAATCCAATCAATTTTCGAAAGACATGTGACATCCTCCAACACGCACTGGGCCAGCGTGGTGGATTATAGCCTGAATCCCCCTCGCATTGAGAGGAGGCCCTTATAGGTGTTCTCTATGGGAGGCCCGTGTCTAGGAGTGGAACGTAAAAAGGACTAATAATAATAATATTTGCGGCACTCGTTGTTTTTTTTTTATTGCGATAAAAAATACGTCCCCGTAGGTAAAGAGTGTCGCATTCCAATTGTCTAGGCTCTTATGATGTTACCTGTAGGTTTTATGTTTAAAATGAAATTATTTCTTCTTTCCCAGCTCCCCACACGCACAGCCACGGCCACGGCGGCGGCGACCACGGCCACTCCCACGACAAAAAGTAGAGGTGTACCACTTCAACACTTCCTCGTCAATTCCCGGGCTGCGTCCAGCTGCCTATTTATTTTGTGATCACCGAATGACAATACTTTGTGATAACCTAAGTGAACAGATTTAGCTTAAGTGTCATAGATTTAGGACTGGTTGAGCGCGTGCGCGCAATCCTAAGTCAATGTTAAGTGTATTACAATATAGATTCTAATAGTAGATTCTTGTAAGGAAGCAGCGTGCAGAACCTATTCTTATGTTAATTAATTCGCAGGAGAGATCGGGATTACAGTTACAATTTATATATTTGAAAAGTCCAGACAAAAACAGAGTCCGGACAGAGAAGACCGAAAGACCAGAAATGTCCGGATTGTTCCGGACGGATGGTAATTCTACTCGAGATAGAGATTGTAATGAGTCCAATTTTATTTTCATTCTGGTTTTGAGGCACCCGAAATAGGATTCAATCTAGTCATCAAACGTTGTTTCCTGAAATAATAGCTTGAAGCGTTGTAGGCTCATGTAACTATGGAAAACTTTTTGATCGTAACAGTCGAAGAAAGCCATGTTTGTCGAGTAGGTACTTAAGTTGGTACTCACGTAATTATTGAAAACAACTGCCGGCCGATATAAAATAACCGTGCCAAAGTGTCAGCTGTATTTTATTTTTTCTTAGTTTAGAAATAATAAGATTTATTTCATACTTACCTAATACATTAAGTTGATACTTATGAACTCCTAGTTCGAAGTCTAGGTGTAAACTTAGAAATAAGTACAAAATTATGTACCTACCAGGCAAGTACCTACCTACTTATGTAGGTATACCTAAATATTATTATTATTTTATGTTTTGGACTGTTGTCTGTCTGTGATATTGTGAAGCGGGAGGAAGCAGTTGGATTGGATAAGCCATAATTCTTTTTAATATAGAAAATTATAATAATAGATAGGAAGCTACTTGTATTGAAGTACAAACTTCTTGAGATACAGACAAATTGAGTAATACCTACCTACTAGAATAAAATGTCTAGAAATAGTTTGTTTAGTTAGGTAAGTGGTTACCATGAGTAATTGCACTATAATAAATTGCTTGTGTAATTTTATTGCTGCGTATCCGCTCGCCTATGTATATAAATGCTATTTTTTATCGTTTGTATAATAAATAATTTATTAAATTAAGTTGTTTAAATTTAATATAAAATAGGTACCTTTAATTAATTTGACGACGGCCTGGTAGTGGTTTTTATACAAGCGTTGCTTTGTTTGGAACCATTAGTTGTTGTGTTAGTCTCGCCATACCTATTTATTAATTTACTTACAATGTAGAGGTGCAGGCAGGAACGGTATATAGTTAGTTACCTTTCATTCAAAGATGATCCCTTAGTTCAGTAGTTAGAAGAACGCAAAAAGGTAGGCTGCTCGACTTACGGCGGCACCGACTTTTGCAAATTGGATTCCGTCGGGGAAAATCCCAGTACCAAATATTATTTTATTGTAATTATCACTACGAGATTTCAAAATTTAAGACTAGAATGTCCTTGATTAGGACATTTCCGGTTTAGCAAAACAATTTGTCTATGGTGTAAGCTTTGTATGTGACAAAGCTACCAACCTTTTAATTTATCAAGACAACTTAAATGTATAGCACAGTCGTTCCAGTGATATAAATGGCAAGTTCAGACATTATGATGCCATCTCTTTCACACGCATACAATACATATTGAGTTGCTCTGTCGAATTTTCATTTATTCATTATATTGAGCATTGTGATTCAGTTCTATCCTCTTTTTAGCCGTTATCTGTCTCTTTCTTCTTTCAATTTGATTGATGACAGTATTTGACAAATTGACACAAATTTTCTAAACACAACAGTATATTTTATGAAGTTATTCCAAAGCCCCAAGTTTCTATAACATTTATAAATTGGGTGCTGGACGCGTGTAAACCATAAGAAATCCGGATACCTTTGGATTGGCATCCTTAGTTTATCCATTCAAACAGGAACGGGTATGTAAATAACATTTATTAGTTTATCTGATATGAATAAATTAGTAAAACAAAACAGGTTTCAAAATTGCATTACTACGAAACTATTCATAATTTTAGTTACGTAAATCAATCATTATCAAAAATGTAAATGAAATAGACTAGAAAGTGAAACGTTGGTCATGATATAACAAGTTGAAAGGTGAAATTTAAAAGCTATGGCCTTGTGGTGTTGCATTCGGTCGAGTCGCCGTATTTAGAAAGTGTCTAGCTTAGAGTGCAGTTCAGTTTGTGTAGCGGTCCGCCCATAATTGTATTTACGAGACCAGTACAATGGCTTTGTTGGTCGGATCTACTGTTTGTTTGTCCGTTGTGCCTGATAGTAAGTTTTTAGTTCACTTATTTAGAATATACATATAAAGACAAACTGCAAGTACTACTCACATACTACTTGCACTGTGCTAACCTTACACAGGAGTTTAAAATGTCAATGTGTCTTTATTTGATAAGACTTTGACATAATGAAAATACTAAGTTGCTTCTAAGGCGCTTCCATAGTTGTCTATAAATCACACTTATTAAATAGAAACAATTGTTTGTATTATTTAAAATTCTACAACTACCTACATACCTAAATTGTGTACCCTTTTTGGGATAATTAGGATTATACTAAAGGCAGAGGGAGGACAACATATGTTTCCACCTTAGTACTTCCAGCTTAGCATAGTACTTTTTATTAACCATGGAAGTTTTGAATGTGTTGCTGATGACAAGGACCGCTGATACAGGTGTAATCTACATATCAACTGAATTCAGGTCATTGTTAACTTGAATTGTTGATATCAATGGACTCTGAATGAGTATCTACTATTTCTATTTTATTATTTACTGAATGACAGTTTTCCAAGAATACCATTGTCTGGATCATGTGATAAGTAATTTATGTAGTTTTAATAACTGGCATATCACATTTATTTATTACTAAAGTTATTATCATTGAACAGTGTTCATAAAATATTCATCATTAGCGTGGTTAGCGCGGAGGGGACTTTTACGCTGCAGGTCGTAGGTTCGATTCCTACCCGGGACATGCATTTGTGTGCATGAACATGTCTGTATGTCCCAAGTCTGGGTGTATACATATATTAAGTATGTATTTACAAATAAAAAAGTAGTATATGTAGTAATATCAGTTATCTGGTTTCCATAGTACAAGCTCTGCTTAGTTTGGGATCAGGTAGCCGTGTGTACAAAAATGTCCCAGGATATTATTTTTATTTTATTTTAAATTGATCAAGAAAATTTAATGGAAAGAAATTTATTTATTTAAGCCGTTTCTTTTGCACTAACTTACTAAGGTTATTTAAGGTTAATTTCTTTTCCTTTTTGTGTTACAGTCAGTGAAAACATAATTTATTTAAATTAAATACTTGTCACTTCAGGTGAACATCGTCCACTAGCCCCCAGGATGTCAGCCACAGGGTTAACGTCTGAAGCCCAGCTCCGGTACCTTCTCCAGTGGTTCGGGGAGTTCAGTGAGCTGCAGCGTGAGGACTTCTTGCCGGTGCTGGCCGCGGCGAGGGGAGACGCGCCAGACCTGCTTGCAGCTACGTTGGCTAATATATCATGCAATGACAAGCCTGTCAGCTTGTTCCAATGCCGTGTAAGTAGCTAATAAGACCAGTTATTACTGACTAGTATTATTGGGCAGTTTTTTTTAAGGTACAACTAACTGTTACGGAACATTCGTGCGAATTATCCGCAGTGGTCTCTTTGTTAAAAGAAAAACAAATTTATTTCACTTTACCAACTGGGTACATTTTCTGAAACGAACGCAAGAATGTCTCATGCATTGCTGTTGAAAAACCATACTTTTCCAGAGAAAATTAATCTTTATTATATAGCGAAGAGTACAGTTTTATTATTGCGTTTTGAGTGCGGATAATTTGTATGAATTTTTCACGTTAGTCAGTTGGAGCCTATGCTGAAAATATGGTAAACATGGTTTTAAAACACATTGTTCATGTATATAAGTCATGTGATATTATGATGGCATGTCATCTATGCCTATAGATATTTTGAATTTAATGAACTAACACCTATTAGGAAACTAAATCATCACATTATTTAGTCATTATGTCGAAACACATAATTGAATATGTTGTAAATACACCTATATGAGTCATGATTCATCAAATATTGCAGATCAAATTATTCAACGACTGGTACCCATCTTGGGCTGAGGAGGAACAAGATAGACTGATCAAGGGTGTCTCCGAAATTGACCCTGATTTTGGAACAAAACTCCACGAGTTGATCACTAACGGACCAGTGCTGAACGGTGACCAGAATGGCACCGGCGAGCTTCATTCACCAACTGAGGAAGTAGAGGTAGAAAATGAGGCTTGGACTGAGAGTCAGGAGGTCCCAAATATTGAGGAAACTACTGAACAGGTCACAGAAAACATTCCAGTCGAAATCGCAGCTGCTTCCTGAATATATTAATATTTTTTAGAGTTCCGTGTTTGGATCAGCCACCCTTTGAACTCAGATTGGGAAAAGCTTACAACTAAATTCCTATAAAAATTGCGGGCCCGGAGTGGAGGCAAAGTCATTATGATTGGTTGTGAGCGGAGACAATGCATTTGTGATTGGCCTATCAAAAATAATAATAGATAGTGATTGGTCTATCATAAAACTTACAAACCTGCTTAAGCATGTTTCGGATACTTTTGTAGAGTTTGGAGTCCAAAGGGTGGTTGCTCCAAGGTTCCATGATTAGGAAACGGAACTTATTCCATTAAGTATTATTTTGTCAGAAATATTTTCTACCTATAAGTAAAATTACAGTAAAAATGAATCAAGATATTCAAGTTGAATGAATCTCGCATTTGTAAGACTTTTTTAACTGTTAGATAACATTTGGTTTATAGAAACGTTCGAATTTTTATATTAATACCATTGACGTGCAATTTTTGATACATTCCAAATCCAGAAATGTTTAGATATCAAAAATATAAGTACTTACTACCTAGCCATGTATTCTAACCACTGAATATTTAAACATAAGAGGTATCTCCCACATAATATTCACAAGCTACGCGGCTAAGGATCGACCCATAGGTCGCCATTGATATGCTACTCTATAGGCGCGTATACGTGTATAAGCCGTTATAATCCTGTACCACATCAATTGGCGAGCCATGGGGTCGCATCTTAGTCGCATAGCTATACATTTATCTGTGGAATAATAGTTTGCTACAAAAGTTCTATACTGGGTGAAATCGAAATCGTGGGCAATATTTTAAACTATGACTCTACATATGATTCAGAATATTTTGAGAAAATAAATTAAAAAATCTATTGATAAAAAATATTGCTCGGGTAAGCAAATAAAATAAGTAGACCATTTATCTGTTATACCTTACATGGGGCCCGATTCACGTAACCAAAACCGTAACGACATTTCAGCGATATAGTCGTTGATAGCCTTTTTTTATTACCAAAAGGCTATCAACGACTATATCGCTGAGACATCGTTACGGTTTTGGTTACGTGAACCGGGCCACTAGACAATATTTTTTTATCAATTTATTTGTTGATTAATATTTCCTAAATATTCTGAATCATGTGTAGAATAATAATAAAAATTAAATAATATAACGTCACGACTTTTATCCCCATTCGGGGGTAGTCAGAGGCTTGAGTGGCCATACACCACCACATTGTGGAGGTATTAAGTCAACACAAAGCCCATGTTTCACTAGATAGTCAGAACCCAACGTGACAGGTGGAGAACCTTGTCGCCTTGTGTGTAGAATCACCGTTTAAAATATTGCCCACGATTTCGATTTCACCCAATATATCTCAAATAATTTTCTAACTTAATTTTTACTGTCTTTTCATGTATTATATAATTACTATACGTTTACAAATTATTTTAAGAATCTGATTTGATATTAAGTAATAGAGGTATGTTTTAATATATCATTCCATAAATATTTTTAAATGTACCTATGTAGCCTCAGGGCACATTTTATTTAGAAACTTAAATCATGTACCACCTTTAGTATGAGCCATTGCTTAACTTTATACATAATTATATGCCGCTATTTATTTACGTGTATTAGTATTTAACGAGGGTGACATGTGAGAAGCGGACGAGTTTTTTTTTTTAGTCCTTATGTATGTAAACATTTAGATCATTATAGCAAAATTTTACTGAAAGCCAAATATAGAGAGATCTTTAGGAGCGTTCCTAGATCATTGAAAAATGTATTTAAGTACATAACATGTGCCAAGGTTTAATTAGTAGGTATATTCCATTCTGCATAGAATGTATATTTTTTTCCTATGTTCACAAAAAGTAATATATTTTCTGTAGATGTATTTTAATGGTCCGAGTGATAGTGAGGTGCTGGAGGGAAGCTGGAAGCGGAGAGGATGGCCATTTATAGATCTAATTATAAATTATTTACATAATTATAAGTTTTATTCAAATCATTATGTTTTATTACCAAATCATGAATTCAACATAAATTATAGGCAAGTAATTAACAAACATATAATAGAAAACCATAGAGAGCGATGTTGGTCGATCTCTCGCCTCAGAAATGAGGGCGCAGATTCGATTCCCAGTACGCAGCTCGGTTTTTTTTTTATTAATAATTAATAATTTTTAATACAATAGAGGCAAAATAATGTCATGGATCATGGCACTTATTGTGACTAAATATTTAACACTAATTATAACTGTCGGGAACAAATTACTTCGATGTGTACAGGGGGGTTACTCCGAAATACGTACTCTTCGTTTCGATCCGAAACAACGAAGACAACGAACGAACGACAGTGACCCTACCACCAAAACACTTCGAATCCGTAATGTACGGATGGCTTTCCTTTCGGATCCATAGACAATCAATCGGATGAACCAGAGATGATCGTATGAAGATGTGAATAAAAACGGTAACATTCAAAACATTTTAAAATATGATGTTTTCTTTAAAAAACACGCACTACGATTGTGTAGTTGCTTTTGTTAAAACTATCATACAATTTATGCATTATATAATGTATTTTGGTGCAAATTCATATTTATTTTGTCATTCCACCTACTTAACAGAGTTTATGTGTTGTTACTCTGAATACTCTATTATAGTTTTTCTGTAGATGAAAGCTGTCACTCGGAATGACTCGGAAGTTGGTTCTGTTAAATTTTATTCGTTTTCTTTATAATTCTTCAGACTATTATATCTTATAAAAGTTTCGTGCGCAACAATTTCAGTAAGTTTACTTTATTTATTCGTTTCAAGTAATCAACAAAAGTATCATGTACCTACATAACTAATGATTTCGGGTATTTATTTTTATGTTACAGCTCAATAATGACGACCACTAGCTTGCAATTGGAGGAATTATTAGAGTTCATGAGCACGCATAGGGATGTAGCGCGGGGTTTTATTAATAGCGTGGAGGGGCGAGCTCGTACTAAAAGGCTGTGGGAGAATTTAGCCTCACGGCTAAATAGCTTGGGGGGTGCTGTAAAAACAGTACAGCAGTGGAAAAAGGTCGGTAGTATTAACGTTAAACCTTTAAATTCCTCTATTCTTAATAACAATTATTATTAATAACTTCTGCTTAAAACCCTAACATTTGCATCATTGTTTTGTTACTATTTCAGTTAGCATGTCATTTGAATGTGTGTGCATAAAACATTTGCTTATATAGGTGTGGGCTGACAAAAAATATATGACAAAAAAAGCTAGCGCAGCAGCTCGCCGGTCTGCTACTGGCACTGGTGGTGGGCCACCAACGGCTGACCCGCTCTCCGAGAATGACCACAAGGTCATCTCCATTATGGGAGTAGGCTTCGGTCAGCCGGATATCCCGGCATGCAGTGTGCCAGCTTTTCCCGAGGTAATGCTTTTGTATGGATTTATTTTCTTTTGTGTATGTGTTTGATAGGTACTTATTGTAAGACCATTGTAAACTGGCAAAAAATCTCTATTAATTTGGCGGGTAATGTACCCTATGCAATGGTTTCTTTTTCATTTTTTATGCAAATAAGAGCAGTGCATATCCATGCACTGCTCTTATTTGCATAAAAAATGAAAATGAATGAAAACTTAGAGGTACTTAGGTAACTACTTAATAATATAATACTAGGTAGGTACTTCATAATATAATATTTTTTAAAGTTTAATGATTTGCGGGAATCTCTGCTGGTCTTGATATTGGGTTAGAGACTATAGTTCTGTTGGTGGTTTGGCTACGTCCAACAAAAATAATATCATAATACCTACATTTTGTATCAGTGTGTCTGAACTTGTTATAGATTTTAGAATGGCCCACTAATTATGCAGCACCCTCTGAACCTCCAGCCACACTAGTTCGATCCGCCTCTCCAGCTGCAAAAGCCCAGGACAGTCCAATTATAGCTCAAGCTCGCCCAAGAACAAGCGGCAGCAATATCCCAGGTACCTAAACACTAAATTGTTATTATTTTAATGAGATGCTACACCATAGAACACGACCTGTGGACATACTAGCGACAGCGTTCTACGCGAGGCACTGCGGTGTCCACAATTTTCGAGCTTTAGTTCATTAATTTAATTAAGGTTTTCTCTGTAGTTCATTGGTATTTTTACACGACTGCCCAAAAAAGTATGTATGTATGTGATGTTTATTTAATCCACTATAACTTTGGAATACCTGAACAGATTTGGATGTATGGGGTATCGTTAGAATCGTTACATCATTCCGGGTAACACGGGGTATATTATTAAAAAAAAGGCATATGGCGGCATTATGGCTCAATTTTAAAATGTGAAAAAAAAATCCTCTATTATTACAATATGGGTATCGAATTGAAGGCATCGATGAGCACATTCCAAAACTGTAAAATTTATAGGCATAACTTAACATAGATAGGGTGTAGAGGCAAAACAAACATTTCCTTTTTGGCTGCTGTCACTAAAATCCATAAAATAAAAATAAATAATTTAAAAATTTAAAAACACGACTGCCCTGCCGAAAAACGAACTAAAAAGTATTAAAAAAAAGTTCAGCGTCATTGCAGTCGGGGGACCCCTTAGATTAAAAAGTGTTCCACAAAACGGTCCCCCGACTGCGATGCCACTGCAATTTTTATACTTTTTAGTTCGATTTGGGTAGGGCAGTCGTGTTTTTAATTTTTTTTATTAATAATAATAATATATGCGTCACGACTTTTATCCCCATTCGGGGGTAGTTAGAGGCTTGAGTGGCCATACACCACCACATTGTGGAGGTATTAACCAACTCAAAGTCCACGCTTCACCAGATAGTCAGAACCCAACGTGACAGGTGGTGAACCTTGTCGCCTTGTATACAGGAAAAGACTATTACCTAATCCCGAGGGATAGGTAGGTTTCCTCACGATGTTTTCCCTCACCGTAAGCGAACTGTAAATTATGCACATAGATGAAAATTCATCCATCGGTGCATGCCCCACCGGGGATCGAACCTGGGACCTTATGATTGCCAGCCCAACGTGTTCGCCCCTAGGCTACAGTCGCTCACAATCAGCTCATTCGCTCATTCGCTCATTTTTTAACTATTTGTTTTTAAACTTTAGTTTTATAAACGTTTCATGTTACCATAAATTATCATGTCCTTCAATATGTAAAGTGTTCAACCAGTCAGCCTGTATAATACATAAGTAATGGGAATTGTATCCTGATTTTTATTTTTCGACTTTTACAGCCTCGAGGCGGCCACGACGACGACAGCGTTTGATGCCGTCGGACACGCGTGCTGAAATCCTGCGCCTCGAGAAGGGAAAAAATGTATTGCTCGCCGGCATCCTGGGCGAGCTCAAAATACTCAATGAAAATATTGGCAAAATAGTTTCGAAAATGTAATATTTTATTTACAATATATATATTTATATTATTAACAAACTTTTATTAATATATTTTATAATAAAAAAACTGGCCAAGTGCATATCGGAATCGCACATAAAGGGTCTCGTACCACCGTAGAATATAAAGAAACATCTCCAAAAATGGTGATACATATTCACACACAGTAGTCACACGTTGAAGTCTTTTGTATGGAAACCGACCATATAACTATATATCCAACATAGACCGCATCGTCATTTACCGTCAGGTGAGTTCGTGGTCAAATACTTGTCTATCTCTGAATAAAAAATATTTTGAGGGAATTTCATGTGGTTATTTACAACGAGAGGGTTATTAAGTGCCTCAGTGACTTGTCTGAGACACTTAGAAACACTCTGCTGTGCCATGGAACTATCCATTCCAAGCCCTACTGCTCCTTGGTAACCGCCGCTAGCATAGAAGGAAAGGGCTGTAAGAATCTGTAAGGGAATACACTAAGTATTTATAAAGTGCCTGAAATAATCAATTCAAAATAGTATATATATAAATTATAGAATACTAATAAGAAACCTTCCATTCATGTTAAGGATTAATCCATATCCTTGCATTTCTTATAGGATAGATCAAAAAAGAATTTGATATGAGATAATGAAGCGAGAATATACCTATAATTATTATAGCTTACCTTGGTTGTAGGATCAATTCCTCTAGAATTGTATTTTTTTCGGAAGGTGAGGGATTATTTCCTCGCACAAATTTTGAAATATACTGCGATTGATCCTATAATTTTGTATAAAGTCTTGGTCTCTAATGGGGTTATAAAGGGACGCCTCTCGAAGGCGCAGTCGTTTACGACTACGCTGGGCATGTTCCTCTTGTATTGTTTCTTCAAACAATAAAAATCAAGCCATTGTATTAAAACGATAACGGTAAAAGTGAGGTTAAATTAAGATCAAAACAATGTCAAACACCGAAATCGTAAATGTCTAATAACTTTCAGAGTAGGGTCCGAAAGAAGAAACGTCACATCACGATTATCGAATCCGTACTTCGGATCCGTAATGCTTTCGGAGTAGGAAAACGTCCGATCCGTCAGCCGAAACGTTCGTTTCGCTTTTCGGAGTAACCCCCCAGTTCACGCTTTATTTCATAATAATTCTTGTGTACAACCATAAGATAAACAGAGTAAATGTCATGTACGGTCGGCGACATAAATCGCTGTCAAACTTTTGTTTACCATCAAATTATCGTGATCTTATTTAAAAACGTTGCTAATATTTCGCTTTGACAGCGTACCAACGTTTGTAAAATTATTAATAATAAAAATCAACGACTTCGCTGACTGTACATTCTACTTATTAGGTAAAGTTAGTTGTGCGGAATATTCTAAGGCTATTTACTATAGGTACGCCTCATAGAAAACATGCAAGATAACTACATCTGCCAAACAGTTTAAAGATAAGTTGATGTGTTTGAGTGATAAACATTAAATATAATGGTTTGAGCATTAATTGTGCATTTGTAGTGCCAAGCCAAAAAGACCGGCCGAATGCATTTGAGTTGAGTGCTGAGTGAAGTGTCACATTTACACACTGCTTTACCCATAGACTTAAAACAATTTTCGCTGCACTGTTTTATCTTATGCTACAGCAAACAATGCAACATGGATGGATCACATTAATAACCTTATAACTACAAATCTCAGTCAAAAGTAGATGTCTCCTCTAGGGTCGCAACTTAGACAATATCCAGTCCATATACGCGCCGACGCGGGTATACACACCGGGCCAGCCCTTGGTTCCGCAGGGCGAGGGCCCGTATGATACGACCCCGACTACGACCCAGTTGTTGGCGGTCCTCGCTTGGCCCATGAGCGCGCCCCCCGAGTCTCCCCTACAGGAGTCTTGACCCGACACGCCGCCTGCGCACATCTGATTGCCGGTCAGTTGACGGCTCACTCTCTCGTACACCTTCGCGCATTTGCTCACCTCGACAACTGGCACTCGCACCTTAAGCTTGACGTCAGACTCGGTACCTAGAATGTGGCTGAAGTTAATGGATGTCACGGTGGTTAGTTTATTCGTAAGCGGATGTAACAAGCGTTGTGGCGAACGAAGTGTTATTTTTTGTGCTCACTAATCTACTTCGTTTTTATATACATTTTCGTGCTAGTTATTGATGATTAAACAATTCATATATATGAATATCGGTAATTTAATGGTCTACATAATTACTTCTAATGAAACGTGTACATATTTTGACATAACCCATTGAACTTTCGACGTTTTTATCCGTTGACGATTTGACATTTTGCTATACAGATACTTCGACATTTTAATGCTTCGTTATATTATAATTATATTTTTAAAACCATTTAACTTTCGGTATAATGTAACAAACTACAGAAATAGGTAGTTTATTTACTACACTTTGCAAGGGTTTAGTGAAAATACATAAAATTGCCCGATGCGAACGAAGTCGCCGGTAGGTACAGCAATTATTCCGTAAGGTATTATTATGGGTAAAAAATATTTGATTAAACCTAGCTGCCTAATGTCAATTCTACTTTTGCAACTGCTTTAATTATATACAAATATGTAATTGTTTAATCAATTTTATTCTGCAAAAGCGGCAAAGCATGCAGGTTGGGGTGCAAACGCTAGCTAAGAACTGATAGCGCACCTGACCGGTTGGGGTCATATTGCTGGGGAGCGTCGCCCTCTGCCGAACACCAAATTGTTAGACTACGTCTCTACTAATGATCTCTTCAAGGTTAGTGACAGACCTAAACTAACAGGATGGTATAGTGTTGCACAAAAAGCGTGCTTAGTAAGAGGATCCTAGTGGAAGTGTGTCCCTTTCTACTATTGTCCAAATGACAACTCGGAGTGAGAAGGACATACTCCCACTAGAATCATCTCACTCGCACATTTTTCTGTCTACAGAAGTGTTAAAGTAAAACAGACCTTAAAGTACTATGTCAATAAAATACAAAATCATATTAACCAAAAAATCCAGTTACGTAGAGAAATCTATGGTTAGTGACAATGAACTTTATAATACTGTGAACTTTATAATAGAGTAGGTGTGTACTTACGTGTTTCGGTTTTGCCCCATCCGGCCACATCCATGTCGTCGCCATCGAATGTGCTTCTTTGTAATGCGCTGCTGACGGGCAGGCATATAGGTTTGACGAAGTCTGAAATGTAGAACAGAACACAGATGTACCCCCAAATTTATAGCAGGTTATGATGGACTGGCATTACACATCACTTTTGTTCTTAGAAATCCTTTATTTTTTTCAATCTATCAATAATTTATTGTGGAATACACAGGTATTTATAAAATGTTACAATTAAATAGAGATTCCGCTATGTCCCGCCGTAGTAGGCATACCATATTAACATGCTGTAATAAAATACAATGTCCAGACTTAATTAAAATTAAATTACAATTATATTAATGAGTGGGTTAGCAGTGGTAGCCGATTGGTTAAGCACGCGTCTTGCGGGCTTAAGGTCATGGGCTCAAACCCTGGCTCACACCTCTGGATTTTTCGAAATCTATGTGTGAATCATAACTTTAAGACGGGGACAGCAGCTAATGAGGCATTTTTGGAAGCTATCTCCTCTTAGACGAGTAGAGTAAAAATTTTGAAAAAAATATCAAAGTATTAACTGAACCCTCATCTTTAAAAAATAAGCAGGAAAAAAGTGCTTTATGCTCTTTTTCTATGTGAAAAAAAATATCCAAATGAAGCTGTTTTCGTCTTAAAATTTCTATCTCCTGCTAAACGGTTTGGAATTTTTTATTATTTTTTTCGCCAAAAGATGGAGAAAGATAATACCTAAAAAAATTAAGATCGATTTTGGTGATGCAATAGTTTTTCACGTCACAATTAATGATTTTCGATATTTTCGCTTAAAAAGTGGGCGGGGCTAGTGCGCTCTCGACCAATCCAGACGGCGGAAACGCGCGGTGGGGAAGCGGGGCCTTAATATGATTATCACTTGCTTACGGTGAAGGAAAAACATCGCGAGGAAACCTGCATGTCTTTAGACATGTGAAATCCACCAACCCGCACTGGGCCAGCGTGGTGGATTATGGCCTGAATCCCTCTCGCATTGAGGGGAGGCCCGTGCCCAGTAGTGGGACGTTAAAAGGGCATTTTTTTTTTATATTAATGAGTATTATGATAAGAATATCAACAATAAAATTTAAAATAAAAACAGAATTATGTCAAAAGCTTATCACAATGTATCATCATCAAGGAACTCATTCACTGAGTAATAACATTTATTAACTAAAAGGTCAAATAATTTCTTTTTTAAGATGTCAATCTGTGAAATTAGCCTCATAGAGATCGGAGCTTTGTAGAACCATTTTAAACTGCGGGTAGAGTGGGAACTGATTGCCAACCACCATTGGAGGGACTTGAATCAAACAACTCCTGTTTCGAGTTGCCCTTGAGCTAGCCCTAACTGGGACTGCGCTTCTCATTTTGTTCGTAAAAGTGATGCTTTATCTGAACATTTGGGATTGTTGAATCTGTTACTTATTGCAAAGCAAACTTCGTTAGGAAACCTGCATGGAAAGTATAGGTACAATTTTCGATTTTCATGTCTGAAGACTTAAGGCTATTGGCCGATTTTCCACTAGTCGGCACGGCACCGGCAACGGCACGGTGACAGCTGTTTGCGGAGTTGTCATTGGTCAGTAACCAGTTGTCATTGGTTATTGACCAATGAAAAAGCTGCCGCCATGCCGGTGCCGGTGCCGTACCGACTAGTGGAAAATCGGCCAATTTGCATGGAGAAGGACACGTTATTTTGAGTCTGTTGATATACAAACGGAACTTGACTGAAATGCCGTTCTTTTCATGTCAATAATAAATAAGTAAAACTGCAATATTTTTGTGGTGACGCTTGCAGAACCAATAATGCAAATCAGTATTTCGACTGATGGATGGATTTTAGGTTTGTTCTCACCATTGTACTCCACATCCCTGGTCAGCCTCAGCAGCGCGATGTCGTTGTGTTGGTTGGAGTCCTCGGGCACGTAGTCCTCGTGCGCGATGATCTCCTCGATGGGCACGTCCTGCGGCGGCTTGTTGCAGTCGTCCTCGATGCAGTCGATAGGACTGGACGTGTTCCACTCGCCGAGGCGAACCTGCGCCCTGGGTGATCAAAATAGACAGGAATGTGCAATAGTGTAATATCTTGTTATTTTTGTCTCCTGCTTTGCAACGGAGGGAAGTGGATAATCTTCTTCCAACTCCTCCTATACTTTCTTTTGATTAAATCGTGCGGGTTCCAAGACAACTTATTCGATTTTCCCCGAAACTCGTTGAGGGTCAAATCTTGGCGTCATCATTGGACACCATTGTCGATCCTGGCTTACAGGAGTAACAGTGGTGGGAGTGGAGGCGGGCCTAGTCCCATTAAAAAAGTGTACATAATATCTAAAGGCAAGTTTTGTTGCTTAGAAACTGTAAAGTCGATTTCTAATTAGATGCAACCGTCAGATGCTCATTCATAAGCAGCTCACTACCTTCTTCTTTGTTCTTTAAAATTATCACCCAGGTATCGCCAGGTGTCTGAAGATACTGACTCAAGTCAAAGAATAAAGGGGGCGACCCTATTCCCATTATATTGAGCAGACTACTCAAGCCCACAATTTTAATTACATATTAATAATGTATTCTTCTACGAACTCCTTTGATAGCTTATGTATAAAGGGAAGGGAGATTTTTAGTTTCCGGTCAAAGTTGACATGTAGAGTCCCTGACTAGAAGTATCAAAGTACGCAGAAGGCTGAATCATCAGCTTAGCCTTCAGAAGTCTTATCTTACGCGCGCATTAAGTCGCAATTGTTTACGTAAAGAATTAATTATAAAGTTACCTACAATAGGTCAACTGCAAAAGGTTAAATAAATGCTCAATGTCAAGTTCGTTTAGGTATTATTGGGTCACTTACAAAATGCATTTTTTTTTAATATCTACAACCAGATCGGTTTCAACCAAGACTACTGCTATCGATTCTGTGCAAAGACTGCTTTAATCACTATCCATATCATCACGCCAATAATGCACGATAGGCAGAGAGATTAGGAACAACGACAACGTCAACTTTGGAGTCTCAAGTTTTATGAAACACTCACAAATTCCAGTTTGGCGGTAGATCAGACCCTTTGACGCAATGTGCAGCAGTCAGCACGTATTTCGATGATATCAAGACTCCTCCACAGTAGAAACCCCAGCCAATAGCTAGAAAAGTAACATAATCTTTCTTTAATTACGTCTGTAGTGTTGCCGGAGCCATAGGTTAACTAAACTTGTACCTATACCTACAAAGGTACAATAACGTATGTGGGTTAAAGCGAGCATTAAATTATCCAATTTGCAGAACGCTTGATGAGCTAGTCTGCTAGAATTGGATGGTTTAAAGGCAGTTAGTCATCCAATCTTAGTGGTATCATACGATACTTTACCTATACCTACAAAGGTAGAATAACGTATGTGGTTTAAAGCGAGCATTACATTATCCAATTTGCAGAACGCTAGATATCATTTATTTATTTCAGAAACTATTTACATTATCATTACAGGTATACCCAATGCGATAATATAAGTACACATCATAAATCAGTTAAAAAGTTACTGCATGTACGACAAGTAGTTAAGTGTCACCTTCTCGAATTCCGTCAATGTACAATTATTAATGTCCAGACTTCTTGAGACGCCGTTGAGTATATGTATGGCTCTTGTAATTGGGGCATACTTCATCAGATTATATTATATTATTATTCTTATGAGCTAGTCTGCTAAAATTGGATGGTTTAAAGGCAGTTAATGATCCAATCTTAGTGGTATCATACGATACTTTACCTATACCTACAAAGGTACAATAACGTATGTGGGTTAAAGCGAGCATTACATTATCCAATTTGCAGAACGCTAGATGAGCTAGTCTGCTAAAATTGGATGGTTTAAAGGCAGTTAGTGATCCAATCTTAGTGGTATCGTATGGGCATCTCGCATTGCAGCACTAGTTTAGTGCTCTGCAAATTGGATAATGTACCTACTGCCCACTTAAGGTAAAGATGCGTAGCTGTGATGTGGTAGTGTACTGTGCCCTATAAGGGCTTCCTAAAATTGGTGACGTGAAGTATGTTGTTTTTGTTTGAACGACTGACAGACATAGCCTAAACCGCCTTAACCAAAACATTGCACATTAGTTACTTTTATGACTTTAAAAGGGGAAGTCCGTCATTTGTGAAATTACATAAATAAAAATCGGACATTCATCCCTAAGGCGGTGAAATTGGGGATGATTTGTGGGGAAGTTCGTAATTTGTTTTGGAAAAAGTCATAGAACAAAAGTTGTTGCTTTATGATGCAGTAATACAGTCCTGCAAGGTTGTTAGTGTTTTTCCAATAACCCTGTATACAGAGTCATTCCTTACGTTTGTCATATCTGAGTAACGCCATCCACGGGTGCTCGTCTATCTCTGTCTGTGTGCCACCGACTATTCTGTCAGCGGTTTGGATGCCACACACACGGTCACTTGGCAGCAGGCTCGCAGGGTCCACCGTGCTGGGTGCTGTCCGGTATTGTGGCGGGCAGCATATCTGGAAAATATTGATAGAGCGTATTTTAAAGCCCCGATGGCAGCGGCCCTGACGCTAGGATAAAGATATCTGTTTTTGGAGAGGAAAAAATTCGTAATCTAATTTCGATCAGATTTTTATAAGTATTACCTACCATTTAATTCTATCTCATCAAAACCACCGATTTAAGGGTTAATTTGAATACCTCTTTATAGCTTAGATTTAGTTTCAAAATAAGTGTGGTCTAGTCAAGCTGTCAAATAGTCAAGCTGTCAAAGCTTGTCTACCAAACCCCCTGGAAGATGTACCTGATATTGGTTTAACGAAATGAATATGATAGATATACTTATACCATAGGTGTGTTATCTTCCTGAAAGCCGCAGTGTAGGCTGCGCAAGAGCTCGGTGAGGGCCGGCGTGGCTCCGGCGCCCTTTTCCAGTTGTGTGTATAGGCCCTTGCATTGCATCAGGGCGATACATTCTGCGCCACCGTTACATCGCGTAGTACGCTCTGAAAATGGTCGATAAAATGATTCAGACCCCAAAAAGATCAGAATTGAAAAATGCTAGGTACAAATGCCAGAATTTCAACATCCAGAGTTTTTAAATGCCAAAATTTCAAGCCATGTGATACAATTTGGAGAGAAAATGCGAATTCAAATAATATTTCACTGCGCTGGTCGAGCTTAAAATCAAATGTAACAGCGCCATAACAGCATACATTTCAAGACTTCTGTCAAACCGACTGAGTTTTTTTATCTATATGGTTGAGGCGGTAATGTCCCTAGATCGACATATAGGCGTAGTTGTAGGATAATTATCTATTCTGTGGTAAAGTCGCCACTAGGAATAGACCACGCATCCCCTACTGACTTGCCTACTCATACTCGTTCCATACTTAGGTACATTTCATTACATAAGTCATATCCTATTCCGTTGCCGTTAGGTACTTTTGAAGTTGGTCAACCGTGAAACTTTTCCAGATGTATATTACGTCTTTAGGTACCTTCTACACGATACCTACTAGGATATTAATATTTCCACTGTTATAAATAAACCATTGATGAATTTTTTTTTATCGTAGAACAATATCCTAGAGGGACGACATTTTAATAATATTGATAGTAAACGCGTGTGTATTAGATACCTATTCCAGAAAAATCACAAGTCTCATGACCTTCACCTAACATTATTGATTTATTATGACCAAAATGTGCAAACAATTATTAATTTATTATGACCAAGATGTGCAAACAATTCATTAATAAGTAAAACAAAGAGATTAAACGAATAAAGATGCTATCATCTGCCCCACTATGTGGTGGGAAACGTCGAATATAAGTTGAATCAAAAAGAACGTAGGTATAATTTTAGTTTTTTTTTGTAACTTAACTTTGTGACTGACCTATCAGCTGTGGGGAAAAGTTAAAGAATAAAAATAATTGCAGAGGTAAATGTAGCTTGTCAAAGATAGATATCATAAGTCCGAAACACCTCTTGTTCTTCAACTTTCTGTCCAAAGCCGATAGTTTTAAGAGTTACAAAGTTTGTTACACCCTTTTTAATTCATCCTATATACCTACCTATTTATATTTTACGCCTAATTATGGAGTGTTATACTGCTAAAGTAGTTCCTAGCAACGAAATGCGCAGTAGAGAAAGTTTATCATAGAATTAAACATTACTAGGTACTACATGTTTATTGCGAACCCTTGAGAGAAGCCTACGCGTCCTTAGAGGATAAATGTAGGTACCTAATTTATACACAAAGCCTACGTCCAACAGTGAAATAAAATAAAAAAATAGAGATGGCAATACGTATTTACCTTAGACGTAATTTTATACCGTAGAAGTTTTTCCGTACCTAGGTATTCCGGTTTCAGCTTTTAAACGTTGTCTTTTATTTAATTAAACTTTACTGATGTAACCTTTAAAAATGTAGCCTATGTCACTCGGACCATTCTTATAACGAATTGATTGAAAACTCATTCATCAAAATCGGATGAGTAGTTTGGGCGCTACGTCGTAACATACGTAATAACATAGGTACATAGAGTACTAGTTAATCCTTCATTTTGGTTTTACCGTAGTTGGGTAAAAAGGCTTGTTCCTCAGTAAAGTTAATCCAAGCGTATTCGCGATAAACAATTCGAAAAAGTTTGAAAAAAATACCGTAAAAAAATTAATACTAATTGCTTTACAAAAAACCGGATTTGGCATTAACATGTCATAAACAAGAGATTGCCGTCTATTGGGCGGGCTTCGACTTTTTTCTACGATTTTAAATTGTTAGTCTGTCTGCATGTTGTTTGATACCGTTACGTAATATTTTACCCGCCTGGTACGATCAGTGGTCTAATTATAGCTTTATTAATAATAGATTAAACAGGTTTTCTAGGACTGTTCATCGGGCACATACATCACAGGTATCTACCGGTTAAACATGCAATTTCATCATCGTTAGAAGTAATTGATTAACCGATTAAAATGCCTTAACTATATACAAAGTTGCTATATTATAAACCTTAAAAGAAATAAACGCTATGAGAGACTTCTTGATGATGATTAATCACGTCAACGTAATTATTTCATGTTTGTTATGTACTAACATCTTAACTAAATGTTAACAGGCAGTTAAGTAAGTACCTAAGGCAGTTAATTAGGCAGGTTAATTATTTGTTAGTTTATGGAGACTCTCCGAGCCATCTACTTATTACCTGCATAAGGTGTTATTGGCTATGAATAATACAACTTTTAATACTATAACTTGAATAGGAAATCTGGATAAAGACCACTAAGAACTTTAAATAGTGTTCTAGTATCTTCAATGTCCTCCAGAAAGCAAGTTTTTCCATAAAACAACAATATACTCACACAATTTATGAGTGAGATACTGAGATCGTGGCGTAAACATTGTTTAAACACAGACCGGAGGTTAATCTATGCACTTAAGGTCACGGAAACTAGTATTTTTTTCGTGGAAAATTATGGTGAAGGCTACTTACGTCCGGCAGTATAAGATAGCGTTAAGACGAGGATACAGGCGACGACAACCGACTTTTCGTACAGGATCTCCATCGTATGGCACTCGGAAACACTAGTGAATGTTCATGCGTGGAGCGATACGTTCAGAGGACGGCCTGTGCGCGACTGACAGCTCTGTCAGTTCAATCAACCGACCCTGCCTGGCCGGCAAAAGGTTATCAACAATAATAATATTGTATATATATTTTTTAATATGCGAATAACTTTGTGGCATATGGTGACGCGTGTTTTGTAATGAAGTAAAACCGAGAACGCGATACGAAGTAAGTTTTCCTTATTTGTGGCAAGCGCACGTCTTTAATTTGCATTTTACATCATCTTGGATACTTATGAGTCATTTATTAATAAACTTCCTTGAAAATAATAGTGTGGGTAGAGTTATCTTAGAACAAAGGTGATCCAAATTCCACCAAGTGCGATTAAATATCGTCGGACTAACACTAATTGTATGGTCCCAAACTAAACAACGCTTATATAATTCCGACTGTGCAATAGACTGACTGAGAACGATCTCAGTAACACCTTGACTAGAGAAAACTAAAATATAAGAAATTTGCGAAATTTCGGGAATCGAATCCGCAACACCACGGTGAAGTAAGTCGCAGTCCGAAGTCGTCAAACGTATAAACCTAGCAGCGCGGGTGGGTGTGACTTATTCTTAGTTATTGATAAGCTACATGAGCCAGACAGGTCTAGTTAGTACTAAGGTCAGTGTCATGTCGAAAGGGAAGTTAAAGAGACTGCCCCAGATAGAGAACTCTATCAGCTGCACCGACAAGGGTCTTCGGACACTTAAAAAAACGTATAGTCGCATTGAGAATCTCCTCCTTTTGGAAGTTGGTTAATAAGAAGGAGAAGAATTGTAATAGTCACGAGACCCCTCGTGTCTATTCGAGTCGAGTCTCGTGAGACTAGGGTAGGAGTACACTCAATGGTGTTGCTTCAGAAACCTGCTCAAATAAACGGTAATCCTGTAATCAACCGCTTCTAAAGAGAAGAAGAAGGTACCTACTTAGTATACCTAGGTACGTCTTTTTCGCTCATCGAAATGGAGTACGGCTGTATGCCGAAATCCAGGTTTTCTAAATTAGTTGTTATATCAACCCTATTTCTTTAGCGCATTAAGAGAGCTATTAGAGTTCATTAACACTATGAACCTTAAAAGAATCTGACTCACATAACCACCGGTTTAAAATGAAATAAAGGAATTTCCCCCTATATTTAGTAAATTCATTAGGTGGGTACAAACTGGATAACCTTTGCGCAGACGGAAGGGATTCCCCCGAGGTAGGCGACGTATCGGAAACAAGTTTTCCTTTTACAGACATATTTCACAAGTTGACAAATGAAAATAAAGTTTCTAGTAGTATAGATAATCTTATTTCCTCGAAAATCTTGGATTTTTATAGTGATCACTGATGTCATTCCAGAATTCCTCAGATATTTTATAAGTTGTTGTTTTTCCGTCGAAATATGTCCGTAGAACCACCAGTAGAATAGTCACCCACCGCATCAAAGAAGTGTCCACGATGCAAGGAAGAGCTAGGACTTACCTATAATTATGAGAGGGAACACTATTTCAATGTAGTCCCATCCTAAACGAAGTAGTAGGTACAAATTATAGCTTCTACGGCACACGCATTTACAAATATTGCCTCAGTTTTGAGCCAAAGATACAAGGAAGATAAAATTGCGGGTGGGAGTAAAAAGTAAAAGTCCCAGGAGACGTAGTTAACGCTGACGAAAAGTTACACCGTTTTGTGTCGCTTTTTTTCTCCTGTAAAAAATAGAGACTGCAACATGATAAACGAGTACATTTAAAAAAATGAAAAATGTTTATGCAATCAATAAATTATGTATTCAATAAGGCCTTGAAAGTATAGAATTTAATAGGATTATTGATCCATACAACAAATATTTGCTTCCAAAAGCCCTTTAAATATCACGACACGCTGCGTTTACAGTTTGCCGCAGCCTTAGCACCACGGCCAAGGGCCCTGACCCCCGCGTCCTTCGCGGGGCCCTTGGCCATATGCGCCATGTGCCTCTTCAGGTCGTCGAAGAGCTTGAGGCCGAGGGTGAAGAACAGGACGCTTTTGAACAGCTGCCATCTGAACCGATCCTCGCGGACCTTCTTCCAGAACCCGTACGCGTTGATCACAGTTTTCTTGAAGTTTCTTTGGACTAGTATTAGTGTGTCCGAGAACTGGAAAATATGTACGCAATTATTGTATTTTATATCTACCTATAACACCGTGAAATCATACTTCATTGATCGGCTGCGCTCTAGTCCAAGGAGGGTATAACACTATCAATAAAGGCGGACTATGTACGCGGTCGCCTGCAGATCTCAGCAACATAATCTTAGCTCTCATCATTAATGACATCACCCGTAAAAGAACTCGGATTATGTTGGAAATATTATCATAGATATGCTGCCGATAACACCTACAAAACATATTTATAAGATACAGCTATATAATATTTTAACACTGAATACATTCATACATTTATCAAGTGGTTAGTGACCAATGGTTCAGAGTTATTCAACCTTAACAGCCATAACACGACAGCTCTCTAGGTGACAATAATCAGGACCAACGGTTTATGTGCCCTGCGAAGCACGGAATACTGAAGGAATACTAACAGTTGTTTGTGGAATGTCAACATGTCCTGTGTCTTCTCCAGAGGCGCCCGATGATACCGAGTGCGCTACTGTTCCACCAACTGCTATATCTTGCGAACCCCTTAGAATCGACCGGGATCCACGCCGGACAGAATCAGATTGGGATTCGCGTCGGGCAGAATCCGCCTGGGATCCATGCGCTTCGGAGCCCGCCTGGGATCCACTCCCGGCCGAAGCCGCCTGAGATTCTTTGGAAGAAACGGCCTTCTTAGGACGGGCTTCCTTCCCGGAAGAGAGGGAGCCCTCGCCGCTATCCTCTTTCCTCCTGTTGCCGCGACATGATGGGATTGAACACGTACTCATTAGATGTTGATTGCCATTGCTTGGTTGCTTTTTAGTTTATTTTTTAAGTGAGCTCCAAAGTAAACATGTTGAACGCTGGGTGTGACATAATATCGTAATAGTAATAAAATAAGCATTAATCAAATGGTTTTAGCCGTTTTGTAAAAAAAATGTACGAATTTCGGATGTAGGTTCATAATAATATACAGATATTAACAAAATAGCTATTAAGAGCTAGGTTTCTTACATGTCTTGCTTCAACTGATTTTCCTTAATTGAAACGTGTTTGACTTGTTTATTCGTGAGCATCACCACAGCGACCCCTTCTACCTATAGATATTCTAAAATACGTTGTAAAGATTTATATAAAATTATCTGGACATTATTTTTAACAGCAAAATAATAATTATTAAAATAAATATGTAAAATAGAAACATTGTGCAATGGATCCAGATGGCTACGATAAGATCATTCTGCCTACTCATTAACTACATTTTATATAGAAACTAGCTTTTCCCGCAGATTCGCTTGCGCAGATTTTCAATCCCAAAAAATCTTCACAGAAATTTAAGATTGTGTGACCCTGCTCGACCTCAATGGTTAGGTAAGTATATCTAGATGATATTCCCTGTGTAGCCTTTCGATCATGGCGTAGCCATAGGCTATCTAATATTGGATATCAGTTCAACCGGCTTTCATGATCCTCGCACAGCAGACAAACGAAATAGAATTCTATGAACACTTGACTTGGACACGGAGGCCTTTAAATAGCATAACATATTACACGTTTACAAAAATTACTTCCATATACAGACAGCTCAGTTCCTGTTTTATAATAGTAGGTACTTTATAAATGAAAAAGCTGTTGAGTAAGTAATTTTTTATTGATGTTGCAATCTTTTAGTTAGGTGACTTACCTACGTACAACATTCTTTAATAAAAATCTTACCAGACTAGTTGTCCAAAGTACAAAGAAAATACATAATACTTTCGGCAAAAGGTAATAAAAAAGTATACCTAAACATCATAATAAATATAAACTAAAAAAACTCAATTCAATACGTGAAATAGGCATTTATATCACATTCTAAGATTAACAATTATTAGTGCAATGGTGCCAATACGATAAATAGTACTCTTGCATAATTTTGTTCCTAATCTACATTAAATTCGACAAAAAACGTATTGAAGACTTTACCTATACATACCTACATTCCCTGAACTCATAGACCGACGTTTGACTGTTACTACCACTTTGCACCTTGGGGTTTAAATAATATTGGTCGCTGTATTACTCGTCCACATCGAATAAATCCTTGTTCTAACTACGGATATGGTCCAATATCCATTCCATATAATATGCGATGTTGGTGTACACTCCGGGGTACCCGCCGATCCCGCACCGCTTGGGCCCGAAGGAGACGATCCCCCGCTGCACGTACCTCGCCCCCCTGTTCCCGATCACGCCAGGGAACATGAGGGGCCCGCCAGAGTCCCCCCCACAGGAGTCCTTATCGTGTTCACCGCCGGCACATATTTGGTTGTCCATGATTTGACGCGCCCTGTAAAAGATGCAGGCGGAATGAGGAGCGTGATTTAGTTTTTTTATACAAGTAACTAAGGGCGCAAACAAGCGTACAGCCTATAGATGCTTTCAATACCAAAGGCATAGCTCGCACGTTGCTGACCTGAAGGTAAAGGAAAATAAGGCTTTTTCATGAAATCCCTCAGGATTTAGGGCCTATATGAATTGACTCATCAATTTTATTCATGTAGGCCGTAATAGCATAGTAGAAAGATGGGTAGTAGGTTATCTTCATACAACGCGAACGCACCATTGTGGCTTGTATGTGTGCGCCATGCGTATCTATGCGTCGCGCAACCACACTAAGGCAACGCTCACTATGGATGCGTTTTCGTCCGAATTTTACTCGTGCATACACGTACGAACAACACGAATGATCCCGACCTTCCAAGTACTACGGGAGTGCGCACACTGGGTGCGAGTTGGTAGTACGTGTATGCACGAGTAAAATTCGGACGAAAACGCATCCAAAGTGAGCGCGGCCTAAACCTCACATGCATTGTTTCGCACTGTGAACCGGGTCGAGATTTTGTTTGAGTGTGCGTGCGCGACGCATAGATACGCATGGCGCACACATACAAGCCGCGCGCGGTGCGTTGTATGAAGATTACCTACTACCTACCCATCTTTCTACTATGGTAATAGCAATGAACAGTCAGGCAGTCATTTCATAAATCTACGTAGGTATATCACAATTTCGGTTCAAAAAGTTAACGTTTTCTTTATTGGTACATACCCTTTGTACTTTACATTGCAATCCTGCGTGGAAATAATAGGCAGGTTCACACTCAGTAACACAGAGGACTGTAGTCCCTCCTCGGTGACTCCCCAGCCAGCCACCAACCCGTTCTTACCCACCAATGACTGCGTTTGCAGCGCTTGACTTAGGGGCAGACATATAGGCTTCATGCTATCTGTAATTATTGTCCAAAACATGTTTAATATCAGAAACTATACAGGGTTATTGGTAAAACACTAACAACCTTGCAGGGGCGTATTACTGACATAAAAAACAACAATTGTTCTATGACTTTTTACAAAACAAAAAAAAAAACAAAAAATCACACCCTAAAATGTATGAAACAGGAAAATATGCTCAGCAAGAGAATATTCGTGGTACGTTTAGGTACTTTAGGGCAAAGTGGAATACAACCACGTACCATGGCTTTCCTATAGATGAGAAAAAAAAAATTTTTCGTACATTTTAGAAAGTGATTTTTTGTTATTTTTTTTTTATTATTTGTAAAGAGTCATAGAACAAAAGTTGTTGTGTTTGATGTCAGTAATGCTCCCCTGCAAGGTTGTTACTGTTTTACCAATAACCCTGTATAGGTAAATAGTTTTAGTTCTAGAAATTCGCCAATAAGAAGATTGATCATGATCATTGTACACTTTTTATGGCATTCCTTAATCCAATTGATTAGTGAGACGCTCAGCCTAACAACAAATTAATATCCACGTAAGTACCTACCTACCTAGTTCTTTTGATTCCTATCAAGAGTTGTGATTTAGCGTAGGTACTCAGAAAGATGAGCATGGAAGTTAATCGATTGAGAGGCAATAGAAACACCGCTTATTTCATGCTTCAGTGAGTTCAAGCAAGTAAGTTTATTGAAAAGGAGGTGCGTAGTCCACCACACGTCTATAATCTGAATTTAGATAAGGTAAGGCCAACGAGATGCGATACGAGAAGTCATTCGCCTAAAACACGAATATAAGTTATTATTATGAAGTCACCACCAAGTACCTACTTCGCAGGAAATACTAACAGATTTTTAGTTCTCCAAAAAAGCGTTACGAAACTCTGCATTCGCCAAATGATTTTGACTTTGTTTACTTTAGGTATCATTTCTCGTTGGCCTTACATTACCATCCCTTTTTTGGAGAAACAGTTCAATCTGTTCAGTACAAACCTAAGCTGAAGTCTGCCGGCTGCGCAAGTCTTATTAACGCTACATCATCAATCCAGGTATTACGTGTGTACCCTGGATGTGGTGTCACTTGCTCTATCGTCGAATTCTGTTTAACAAAACGTTCGATTAGTAAAACTTTTATGGAAGTAACTACCCGTGTATTATGCCTGCCATTATCGGGTAAGGGCCTCCGCAGACTAGCTACTTTTAGCATCGGCGACCAGCGATTTTGTGACGTATCGATGCTGCGTCGCGTTTCTTCGAGCGCGAACGAGCGAGACGCAGCATCAAAATCGCCGATCGCCGATGCTAAAAGTAGCTAGTCTGCGGAGGCCCTAATAGATTTACTTAATACCTACCAAATTCGATAGATAAATCGTAAGAACTGCCAAAATAGTTATGGTATTTTGAATAGCAGGCCCGGAATAACAACATTCCCAGTCTTCCTACGAATTGTAAGAAATAATGACGCCGATCTAAAGAAGTAGACTCTATTTCCTATTTATAGCATATCAACTGGCGACTTATGTTTTGCATAAGTCGCGTAGCTTGTGAATATCTCCGTGGGAGAAAGGACTTACCCTAATGGGAGGCGCACAAATCTCTTCGCCATCGATCCTGGTGCAGTCAGGGTCTGATCTGACGTCATACTCGCCCAGGACCACACCATCCAATTCAAGCGCATTCCCCAAGTGCGCCACGCAATGTGCGGCAGTCAACACGTAACGCTCGTTTATAAGTGTACCACCGCAACTGAATGTTGGACCACGGGCTGAAAGTAATGGAAAATAATTTTATATCATACTAGCTTTTCCCCGCGACTACGTCCGCGTAGAATTTAAATTTAAAAAAATCGGATCTCTGATCCCGGATCCCAAAAACATAGCCTATGTTACTCTTGGATAATGTAGCATTCTAATGATGAAAGAATTTTTGAAATCGGTCCATTAGTTTTTGAGTTTACTCATTACAAACATACATACAAATTTTCTCTCTTTATATTATTATTATTATTAATGCTGCGTTCCGTTCACCGTTATTTTTGCTATTTTCGTCCACAAAAACTGTTAAAAACGATAATAATGATCACTTTCAGTACAAGTTGGTTCGAGTGGAACGAGATTTGTGATCGAAAATAACGAAATTAAAAGTGAATGGAACGCACCACTAGTATAGATTCATATTTTATACCTATTATCATATTTGATGACCGCTTGGCACAATGGCTCCAGCGTAGGCAGTAGGCCGTAGGCTCATTGCATCAGGTGGCGCAACTATCACAGGCACATTTCAGAAATGGCCTTTTCGTAATTTGCCCTGGTCTGGGTGTCACTGAGATCGTCCCCAGTCTATTGTACGGTACCCATAGTACATTGCTTAGTTTGGGACCATACAGTTGGTAGGTTTATCTGGCGATATTTATTATTATATTTTTATTACAACTACCTATTAGTCTAGGCTTTGTATGCCTAAAAAGATTGGGTTGAAAATTCTCAAGTTCCTATCCACGTTTTACCACCAAATAATTAATTAATGTAACTATTTAGTTCCCACCTTTTATATAAATTCTGGGATACTACTGATTCTGAAATCTTTCACCCGATATTCATACCTTTAACGTTCAATCACACGAAGAAACACCGCATAGTTTTCAGAAGAATCTCGGCCTAACTAGTGTCCCAAATTCAATTAGGTAGGTAGGCTTTATTTCGTGATCAGGTGATTTCGTGAACTGGTGGGAGAGTACGTTAAGCTGTCAGTCCTATGCCTAAACTCTCCCTGGTCGTATCGGATTATGAAAGTGAGGGAAGAGAAAACGCACCTTATGCTTGCGCACACACTTGTGCGCTTTAGGCAATATCTCCTGCACAGAATTCTAGTCTCCGTTCAGATTGACGACTGTAGCTATAACTGTGATAATGAAAGTAAGTAATTACCTGAAGTATACGATAAAAGCACCATCCATGGCATTTCAAAGAGGTCAGTCCTCTTTCCTCCCCATATTTTATTGCTCTCAATGTTCCCACAGTCTGTGGGCAACAAACTAAGATTGGGGTGCCTTTGAATGTCTCTCGGCCCATCATTGTCAGTGTCAGTGCGGCGAGTGAACTCCTCGATGTTGACTTCAGAAGCCAAATTATTAGTATCGTCTGGTTGCTTATTTCCGCCGCGGTTCGGTACAAAAGGGTTTCCAGACAAATCTGTTCCTTCCTGGTTTGCTGATTGAGAACAACATATCTGTAAAGACAAAATAAAACCCGACTACTGAAAAATCGCGCTCTAAAAAGTATGAAACAAGAAAATATTCTCATCTAGAGGATAGCCGTGGTCCGTGTAGGTCCTTTAGGGCCAAATGGCATATGAACACGGACCACGGCTATCCTCTAGATGAGAATATTTTCTTGTTTCATACTTTTTAGAGCGCGATTTTTCAGTAGTCGGGTTTTAGTTTTTAAACTTACTTTTTATTTAATTATTTTGGCGTTATAGGTAACAATATATATATTTTTGAAATGTGCTCATCAAGCTCTTTCATTTGATACCCCACACGGTTTTATTAAAAAATGTATTTTTTTTAATTCATGACATTATGTCCTCTAGAGGGCGCCATATGCAATTTTATGTGACGTCACATAGCCTATAACCAGCGCGCCACTAAGCCGCTTCTAACGATACCTCATTTGTCAAATTACGACAAGTAGTTTGGAAGTTAGGTGGGAACAGACGCACATACATACATACATACATACATACATACATACATATATACATACATACATACATATATACCGGTCAAAATCATAACCCTCCGCCGTAGTCGGGTAATAAGTCACATTGAGATATATCTCAGAGAGAGATTAGGAGTGGAATTCGCTCTCATCGTCTGTATCCGTAGAGGTATAATTTGAGGCTCGTTAAATACAGACTAAACAGGCTGTTAGCCGGTTACTAAGTCAGCGAATCTCGCCTAAGCTCTTGGCCTCATCGTTACTTTCTATAGGGTGAGACAGCGACCAATCGCTGACCAGTGCATAGTTTGAGCTTGAGCTAGTTTGGGGCATTTATTTTCTCATTATGTTGCAACAGGTTTCAATCGAAAACATATTCATAAACGAATCTAATTGAACTTAAATGCGCTGATGAGATATCGCTTTAAGTTTATTCGGACTTATCTAATAATGCAATAGGTATCTCAGGAGTACACATAATCCTCCATTTCCCCAATTAATTAGGTGGTTGGTTAACACGTTGACTGTCCAGCCTATTTTGGGTGCACGCTCTCATACGTCCAACGAGTTTTTTTTAAATAATCTGATTTGTTCATACGTCCGTTGAAAATCAAAGATCTAGCTTACAAGTCCAGTCCAAAAAACGCCATTCAGTTTACTTTTTTTTCTCCCTAGTAGCCTCTTTCCATTGAGTCAGGCGCTATGTGATGTTCAGTTTACTTAGGCTTGTGTATTACATATAATGCACGGACATCACAGCTAGATTGAAAATGCATTACATGTAATGCACGGACAGTCAACGTGTTAAGACTTTGTCATAGTTGAATCCTCCTTATTTAATTCTTACCATTGGCTCCTCGCCTTCGAAGCCACAATTGAGAGTCTGGAGCTTCTTCCTGAGATGCAGGGGCATCGGGCTGCCTGCCCTCTTTATCTCTGAGACCATGGCTGGACATTGCGACAGAATCCTACAGGTACCGGGTTGCCCCTCAGCATTGCAACTGTCCCCATCATACACTGGCAATTAAATTTAATAGGTTTAGGTTAGCTTAAGATTTAAGGTTAATAGTAAGGTAAGGTCAGGTTATGATTTTAAGGCTTATGTTAGCATGTATGTATTGCGCCAGCGTGACGGACTGTAGGTTGAAGGGTGCCTGTTAGGGCCTCCGCAGACTAGCTACTTTTAGCATCGGCGACCGGCAATTTTGTGACGTATCGATGCTGCGTCGCGTTTCTGCGAGCGCGAACGAGTGAGACGCAGCATCAAAATCGCCGATCGCCGATGCTAAAAGTAGCTAGTCTGCGAAGGCCCTTATCAATGGCAATAGGCCCGCTCGACATTTAGAATTGGGATCAAAGAATGTCAATGAAATTGTGGATGCATTCAGGCTCCTCTTCCTACCCCCTCGGAGAATATAGAATCTTCATGGGAATAATGTTACTTGTTGTGTCCCCGTTCTTATGTAACGACATAACGTTAGGAGCGTTAACGTAATGTATAACGCTTTAATTAATATTGTCTGAGGCATCGTACCTATCTCCAAGATGAATAACCGATTTGAATACGTTTTTGTTTCTGTTTTGAAGCTAGCATCGGCTCTTGGAAATTAATAAGGTTAAGTATCATTTATTTCTCCGAGACGATCTCAGAAGTATATAAGTACCAAATTGTATTCAGACAGACAAATGTAGGTACATATATTATGAAGTAGGTACAATAAATCAGTAAAAGAAAAGAAAGAAAGAAAGAAAAACTTTATTACGACTAGCAAGACAAAACAATAATAAATATAAAAAGAAAGAAAAACAATTATCGACTATGCTAGCCGCAAACGGACCCAATTCAGCATTTGCTGGTCAGCAAGAACCAGCGCTGGTCTTCCATTGGGTCCGATTGGCGATTTCACGGACGCAAACCGTTAAAAATATAATTAAATTAAAACTAAAATTTTATTAAAACTAAAAGGGCTCGTACCCAAACCTATATAAAAACAAACAAAAAGTTGGTATATACTATACCAACACAGTCTGTACTACTTACGATCAAAACGAGTTCGTTAAAATTAAAAAACCTACTTACATAGCTAGCTAGATATACATAATAAGTTGATGAAGATATTATATATACCTATTTGGTATACATTTTCCTCGAATTCATAACCTTTACCTAGACTTGGCAACATGGTTTTGATACAAGATTTTGAAGGCCACTGTTCTATAGATATATATAGTAGGTACCTAAGTATTAATGTAGTAGGTACTACTTAATAGGTACATATCATACTTATTGATACCTAGCAGAAGTTGACCGTTGTGTATACAAAATTTCTTAGCCAGTATTTTTATTTTTTAATTACGTAGGTTACCTACAGTCTTAAAAATCCCCCAATGTAAACGAGACGAATTTGGCTATGCGAATCCCAAAAAAAATTTTAACTAAGTATTTCTGACTCACGTTAAACGGTATGGGCAAAAGCAACCACGCAGTGGATCCCAAACAGCGGGAAACGACAACGCGGCAGGCCCAGGAAAAGATGGCGGGATGAGCTGGACTCCTACTTGACGGATTGGTCCCGGGTTGCCATAGACCGGAGCAAGTGGAAAAAGGGAGGGGAGGCCTTTGCCCTGCAGTGGGACAGTACAGGCTAGATTAGATTAGATTTCTGACTCAGATTTTTTATTTGCAAGCTGATACCTAGGTAGGTACCTTAACGTGGTTATGAGATGGTTCGTAGAAAATTGTGTTTTATTTTTAAAAAATATGCAGTCTGGGCTCTCAGCCTTTTTGTCGCTTTTCACTCTTAAAGTAAGCATAGTAAGTAATTGTATAATTACAATAACAATATAGCATAACTACTTCCACTGTGGAATATAAGTAACATTAAAAATCCACGTGTGTATTTCCGTAAGTAGGTACCTACTTAGTAGGCATCACTTCTTTTACTTATAGTCGAGTTTCCTTTATTCATCATCAAATCATTTTGCATAATTAAAATACATTATTGGGTATGTATGTATGAGTAGTTTGTAGCTATAGGTATATACATAGCAAATTATATTTTATAGCCAATTTATGTAAATAAGCCTTGAGAAATCACGGCCGTGCCATACTGCTAAGTATTATAATACTTAATTTTACGCGGCTATTTATTTACTCATTTATATCAATTGAAACGAATTAATAATATAACTTTCGTTTAGATATGGATGTATGCTGTTAGTATGCAACATTAAGTGGCAGTACTCAGAGGAAAAATGAAAACCACTTACGGCATTCCACTCGCAATAATTGCACGAACAAAACCACAACAATATGCTTCAACATTGTCTGTTTTCATCACTATTTAGCGAGATTTTTGAACACCACTGATCACATTCAACATTCAAATGTTATTAAGTCGTCGGACAACTAAACAAACAAATGGACATGGTTCATAAACACTTAAGATCGAGTTTTGCTCAAGATCGTTCGAGGTTGGGTTGCGGCGATACAGTCGGGTCAGAAAACGCGTTTCTCCGTTTTATACGAGTAGCGATGACACGAGCTTACAAGCGTCTGCCGCAAATATAATCTTTTCCTCTTATTAGTTTATTTTTAAATGACCTGTCGATATCGCTCAGTGGAATTGTAAACGGAATGAGTGGGTCATCACTGCCGGTAGGTTAGGCACCATGCTGGTTCCATAGGGAAACGCGCTGAGCTATCGCGATTACAGAGTAGGTACTCTTTGTGTAAGCGTGGTGTAAGGCCCCAGTGGCTATATTTGAATACAGAATAAATAATAATCTTACCTCATTACCTGTACAAGGCTTGTATGTTTACCTACTCATAATATTATACAGAACAGAAACATCAAAATTGTATAAAAAGTATAAGTAGGTTTATGCTTTGAATACTTCCTTTCTTCGCTATCCTTCGCTTACGAGTCTATATTGGCCATTACTTAGAATGTTTTACATAAAAAATGTGTAAACTCATTTTTTTATGTTACTAAGTTGGCAAACAAGCGTATGGCCCGCCTGTTGTTAAGCAGTTACCGTAGCCTATAGATGCTTGCAATATCGATCGCACGTTGCCGACCTGAAGGGGGTTGGTCTTCCGGCTCTCTCACTCATCGTACGAAACGCATCCGTAATACTTTACGCCGATCTTCTGTGAGAGGGTGGTACTACCCTGGTCGTGCCCATAAATATATGAGCTGCAGTCAATTGGCTACAGATTGGCTCTACCACCAATAAATTTTAAAGTAAGAACATAATAGAGTAAAATCCGGTATTTTTTCCACTTCAAAGTGTGTCGATTTAAAACTGAATTGGAATCATGTTACCTATGAAATTAGTAAATATACACCTGCTCCTACTGGATAACATATTCCAGAATACGTATGCTTACAGGAATGACTCATAATAAACATGAAATATAAAATCTTCTTCCGTGACCAGCCGATGCAATACCGGTTAAGTATGTCAATAAACTTGTGCGAATAACGGGTAAGTTAAGATACTGTATTTTCAACTAAGTACCTACTTTCTTAACCTGAATAGGCACCTTTATAATACCTAAATCAGACGCGTAAGCATGCGTCTTATAGATTAAAGATGAGTCAAATCTCAACATACCTACCTTACCAACTAGTTAGTAATATTTTAATTGGGCACTTAAAAAAATATGTGTGTTCTTTGAGTGAGTACCTAGAGGTCGGTACCTACCTAACATATGAGACTACTTTAGTGAATTAACAAAAATGACGCATGTATTATATTAGATGATGTACCTACTACTTGTTTATATGAATCTCACAAAATATCTTAAACTATACCTATGTACTTAAAAAACCTAAGTATTTTATGCCCATGACTTCGTTAAGACACATTTTTTAGAAATTTTAACCCTAAAAAATTATTACTTAGTATACTTACGTCACAACTAACTAATAGCACATAGTTAAATAGCAAAACAGAACCGCAAGTGGTTTAGCAGTCACAGCTACACCTAATTTAAAACCGTTTCCATATTCAATTACAATGCACTACGAGCTCATTAAAATTCATTGTTGAACAGCTATTATGCGTGAATAATTTGAAAATCTGTTTGACACTGTGATATACTAAATAAATGTATACACAACTCAACGGATGACGTCTCACTTCGGAACCGTCACCGGTACGGAGCGTGCGTCTCCGGTGTATTGTGTACACCTACTTACTGAATTCTATTTTGATTTGCCCAATAACCTGAGGTTAATTCGTGAGACATCACATTGGCGACGAACATAAGCGCAGTAAGTAAATGACGCTCAAATAATGTGCCTGCTATTGTAAATGGTCAACAACAAAATTCAAATTGACAATATGTCTTGAAAAAATGAGAAGAGTATAGTATCACATACACTAAATTAAATTGATTATTTAGACATTGATGTAGATGTTTATTGTGCATTGTCGAACATAATTGTGTAACCACATTCATTTCTGCATGAGTTTATTTATTAGAGCAGTAATTTGTTTTCAAGTACCCACATTCGTAATTATACACACGCACGTTGTTGACCAAATCGAATAGCAAATACGATTGAATCATGATATTCGATCAAACCACCAAATGTCCCAACGATAATATCGTTAATTACCCGTTATAACAAAAGTGCCACTTCGAATTACCGAAGGTATACCGTTATAACTAAGTTGGGTGCAAAAAGTGTCAAATAAACATTATTATGGCAAAGTTACGTATAAAGTATAAAGTCATAATCGAATGAACTGACTATCGATTATGCTATACTGTCTATCGTTATCAAACAAAGCCGAGTCCCGATTTAACCGCTAACATAAACAGTATATTTAAACATCAAGTGACCGTCTTGTGTAGTCAGTGAGTGGTAGGTGTTATAGAGAACCATTGTGTGATAAACATGGGTACCTGTTAGTTTGTTTGTTTAACATGGTGATAGGAACGCGTTCACAGTGCAAAGCTTTTTCTGTACCTACTACTACCACTCTGTATTATTGTAACAGTTATACTTCTACTAACAGCCAGTATGAATATGCACACATTTAGTTTATTAAATTATAGTAAATAGGATATTTTGCTCCTTATTATTATTAAAAGGCTTAAATCATACCCCTTGTTTTACTGACTACTTATTTTACTACACTAGTATCTTTGAGAAATTTGACAAATTCCTGATTCGTTTGAGACAACAAAGCTCAAAATGTAATTTTGCGAAGGAAGATTAAAATCTTATTGACCGAATTACAAGAAAACTGTAGCTCCACTAAATTAAGGAAGAATATTTTAACAATTGAAAAAATCATAGCGGAAGCAAATTCTCTACAAACTGTAAGACGGCAGCTAACCGAGTTTCACGATAGACAGAGCAAAAGTACAAGTACCAGCCTTAATAAAATTGACACAAAATAAAAATAACTAAACGACACAAAAAGAGGTTGATTCCTGCTGCCGATGTGGCGGTAAAAACCACAAAAGCGACAGTAATTCCTGCCCTGCAATTAATGCTAATTGCATGAAATGTGGTTTCTAAGGTCACTTTCAGAAACACTGCAGAACCAGGGCCAATAAAAGAAAAAGTACCAACCTTTAGTCAAATGACAACGATAAATCTAAAAGATTTAAAGGGGAAACCCCTAATAATAAAGAGCCTACATCTGTAGACTATATTTTCCACATTGATGACGATGCAACAATAGGTTGCCAGGTAGATGGAACCACCATCAAAATGCTCATTGATTCCGGTAGTAGATCAAATATCATAAATGATTAAACCTGGGAGTACATGAAAAAATCAGAAGTTATTGTTTCTGACCAGCAGAAATTTTCTGATTAAACGTTCCGGGCTTATGGTGCCAAACATCCATTAAATGTATTAGGTTCATTTGATGCAGAAATAAAAATTGGTCTCAAATCATTAACAACAAAATTTTATGTCATAGAAAATGGTTCAAGGAATCTTTTGGGAAAAGATACAAGCATTTTCCTAAATGTTCTAAAACTAGCCTACGATGTAAAACATAATTGAACCTGTAAATAAGCCATCTTCTTGGGTTTCTCCGATAGTTCCGGTTCTCAAGCCTGACAATGATGTACGTATTTGTTTGGATATGCGTGCTGCTAACAAAGCTATTATGAGGGAAAATCATCCTCTCCCAAACATGGAACAACTCATTCCAAAATTTGGCAAAGCAAACATCTTTTCAAAATTAGATATTAAGGACGCTTTTTATCACGCGGAGTTTAGAGAATCCAGTAGATATATCACTACTTTCATCACTAGCAAAGGACTTTATCGGTAAAAAAATTGATGTTCGGAATATCATGTGCACCCGAACATTCCCAAAAATTATTGGAAAATGTTATTGCCATGCGAAGGAGTTGTGAACTTGATAGATGACATTGTTGTTTTAGAAACGATGGGAAACAACACGATGCTAGGCTCCAACACATGCTAGCAGTGCTAAAAGACAACAATGTTTTATTGAACAAAAATAAATGCGTTTTCAATGCAAAGATTATTCAATTTCTTGGCCACGAACTTTCGTTGTCAGACATTAAGCCACTTGACAAATATATTAAAGCAATAGACACATTTAGACAACCGGAAACTATCGATGCAATCCAAAGTTTTCTAGGATTAGTTAATTTCGTCGGGAAGTGGATCCCAAATTTGTTAACCTTAACAGAATCTATTCGGCAATTACTACGGCAAAAAGTACACAAAAAGCTAATATTGGGGCATTTTGCAAAAACGAGCAAAGGGTGGCTTTTATGGAATTAAATAAAATAGATTTTCTAAAATTCCAACTCTTGGGTACTATGATCCTAAAGATCGTACACAAGTAATCGCCGATGCAAGCATCGTAGGTTTAGGAGCCGTGTTGATTCAGTACGATGAGAAAGGACCCCGCAACTTTTCCTTTGGAAATAAAAGTCTGACAGACGTCGAAAAATGATATTGTCAGACCGAAAAGAGGCATTAACTTTAGTATGGGCAGTTGAGCACTTTCATATGTAGGTACCTATATGGAAAACAATTTGAGCCTGTTACTGACCATAAACCTCTTGATGTCATATTTGGTACGCGATCAAAGCCATGTGCACGAATCGAGCGCTGGGTTCTTCGATTACAATCATTTTTGACTACAAAGTCATTTATAAACCGGGTAAGACAAATATAGCAGATCCATTATCCGATTGTGTACACAAAGTAGTCCCTTCGAAGACGATTATCACGTAAACCAGATTGTTGAATACGCGCGGCCGGTAGCATTATCTCTAAAATCAATTGCTGAGGTATTAAATGATGATAATGAATTTAGGTTAGTCAAAGACGCTTTGATTGATGAAAAATGATTGGGATGCCTCCGTGAATAGTTACAAGTTATTTCAACATGGACTCTGGTTGCATGATGGCGTCTTATTAAGAGGAAACAAATTGTAATTCCTACTAAACTGCGAAGACAAGTTCTGGCAGCGGCTCATGAAGGTCACCCAGGCATTGCCAACATGAAAGCTAGGCTACGCACTAAAGTCTGGTGGCCTAAATAGACAAAGAGGTCGAAAATACCGTAAAAAACTGCAAAGCTTGTACTTTAGTCTCATCTCAGCCCCTAATCCCCCAATAGCCATGAAAAGGGGTGAACTCCTCTCGAATGCTTGGGTGAATACAGCTGTTGATTTTTTGGGCCCGATTCCGAGTGGGGATTACCTGTTTGTTATTATTGACTATTACAGTCGATTCAAAGAAATTGAAATTTTAAAATCGATAACTTCACAAGACACAATAAAGGTACTAAAAAGGTAAAAAAAAAACTCGAACTGGAAATCCTGCTAGCATAACAGCTGATAATGGCAGACAATTCTGTAATCAGGAATTCAAAACCTTCTGTACCGAACAAGGAATTACACTGTTCAATACCATCCCCTACTGGCCTCAGCAAAACGGCGAAGTCGAGAGGCAAAACAGGGATATTCTTAAGCGACTGAGAATCAGTCAATGCGAAAAGTCAGACTGGAAAGATGATTTATTGAAATATTTAATGATGTATAACAGTACACCTCATCCCTCCACGGGAAAATCCCCTTCAGAGCTGGTCTACGGAAGACAATTTAGAGACAAATTACCTTTTTTTTAACAGACTTCGAAAATAACTACGACGATTCAGAAATTCGTGACCGGGACAAGGAACAAAAATAAAAAAAAAAACAAATCAAACGAAGAGAGGAAAAGTAGAGCTGTGGACAGAGAATTTAGAAGTTGGCGAAAAAGTGTATGTGAAGAACCTGATTAAAGAGAACAAATTAACATCGGAATTTAATGCAACACCGCACACAGTTATTAGTGTTGAGGGAAGCTCGTCCATATTAGAAATGAGGAGATTGGTCAAGAGTACAGGAGAAACATAATACATCTAAAAAGTAGAGGGCCAATGGAAAGTCATCGACCACATCGAAGAACCTGACCAAGATTTAGTTCGCTGATTATAAGCTGATTTTTGTTAATTATTCTGATTAATTATAATTTAGGATTAAATTCTAAAACTTATAAAAAGGAAGAGATGTGATATACTAAATAAATGTATACACAACTCAACGGATGACGTCTCACTTCGGAACCGTCACCGGTACGGAGCGTGCGTCTCCGGTGTATTGTGTACACCTACTTACTGAATTCTATTTTGATTTGCCCAATAACCTGAGGTTAATTCGTGAGACATCACAGACACGTTTGCTATTGAGACTTAGCTAGGTACTTTGTTAAGCATTACGTCTACTGATTTTTACATAAGAAGATCTGCTGGCTGGGCTAATAGCGACTATGCATTGCAGCAATTATTTTCCGACCCTCCAGCAGAATCTTCTAAATTTAGGAGACACGGTCACGAATGGCGTAAAATGGGTGAATATTTTACAGAAATTTTCAGAAAATCAGAAAACTGAATTGCATGGGCAATGTTGCGTAGTGTCGCTATTATATTATTATTATTATTTCCTGTCTCGAAATAATTTCGCCATTCAAATAGTAAGACTGTAGTTAGCTCTGCAGTCCTTATTTCAAACTATATGTATCAACTTCAAGACGATAATTATTTCAAATATTTCATTTAGTTCGACATAAGAGGCACGCTAAAGACCCTATAGGTATAACCTTGTGGGTCAATTTCCCGCTAGATTACATTTATCCCAAATGTTCTTCTTTTCATTAAAGTGTCTGAAGACCAATGTCGGTGTAGCTGATGGAGCTCCCTCCATCTTTCTCTCTAGGGCACTTTTTACCTCCTTGTATTATATGACACCAGTCTTCTCTTCAATCTGGCTTATGTAATTTTCTTGATCTTCCTCTTCCACGCTTTCTTTCTAAAAATAATGTTTAAAGGGGTCAGGTCGTAGGAGTCTTTCCTCTTCTGTTGCGTAGGTATTGTTTTTATGAAGTCTTCTTTCTTGTACTATTTTCAGTATAGTATATATAGTATTACTATAGGAACGTTTTAACGACGTTTTAATGACGTTTCTTATTGTCATGACAATAAGGTACGTCATTGCACAAAAAGTCGCTGAAACGTTAATACGTTGCTGTAATTGAATCGCAATAAGAGCTTGTGGTAAGCCCCCAGAGCATTAAAATGCCTATTGTCCAAATAAATATGCATACTTACCTACATCTACAACCGTAATGAAGTTCAGCTGTGAATTCGCGAAACGCGCGCGGAACTAATATCAATTCCACGGTTTCGCGTCAATCTCGCATTAACGTACTCCGGCCTTACCATGCAGCCGTAGCAGTGATGTGCCTCTCTCCAAACACTAAGCCCGAACACACGTCTTTATAATTAACACGAATTATGATAATCGATACATGGGTGGCGGCGGCGTTTGTGACACTCATACATTTTGCGTTCACGGGTGAGTTAATCAATTTTCTAACGATATCGGTACATGAATATTGGCTATGTAATTATTTTTCCTTTGTTTCATTGTGATTGTAATACTTAATTCTTATCTTAGAACAAAGAATTATTGTTAAACTAGACGCATCGTTAATTTTGGGTATTGTTGGTATATCTGAGAAATTTTGTTCATTGATAGAGATAAATACATCTTCGTTGACCTTCACGGTTACAATAACACTTGCTACAAAAGGATATTACGAGATCATTCTTTAACATCTACTTACTTATTTCTTTATTCCGTCATTATTCTGCTCTCTTACGGCAGTCAATCTTTTTCTAATAGCATGTGATGCTGAATTGCGAAAATTCTTCTTTATGAATACAATAGATAGCATGCTGAAACATAACTTTTATCGAATGTACCTATAAGGAGTTAACACAGCAACAGCTACCATATATGTTCTTAAATGGAAAAACCACATAAAAAACCTAAAGTTTGAAGGAATCACTTAATTGCAGGTATTACCCGTGCGTGAATTACCTAAATTACCGCGAAGTTCAAATTGTCATTCTTATTCAATTAAATAGGTAGATAGGGAGGTACTATCAGAACGTTTGGGCAGAGGTATGCCCCTGTCACAATATGATTAAGATCAGAAACCCGTTGTTATGGCCGGAATGAACGCTGCATTTCAAAGAACTGTTGACAACATTCTCATAAAGTTAACTTTATAGATCAATTAGTAAGAACGAATGAGTCATGAGAGATATTTAATTACTGACAACTTGTAATTGAATATTATGAAAAACCCTTTCGTCATAGAATGTGTTCATATGACGAAACCACGTTAGATTCATTGAAACAGTTATAAGGCGTTTAGTGCCGCATTAACTGATAAGCAAGCAAAATGATTTCATAGGGCGAACCGCCCAAGAGGGTAGCAAATTTTACAATGTTATTGGTGTTATTTAACTTGGGAACGATGATAACAGGGACGACCGATGGATGACACACTTCTACTGAGTTCTACACAATTCCCGATTCATTTTCTTCGAATTGAAGGATTAGATAGATCCTATCGGTGCAGGTGTTGGTTTTCTCTATACTTAAGTACTGATCTTGATCTCAAGCAGACTCTTTTGGATACAAATGATACTGCATTTCTCCATTTCGCAGTCTTGTGGTGCTCAGGCACTAATAGGTAGCTAATTCTCGACCTTCCTGTTTCGTATCCCATCATATTCGTATTCCACAATATTAATATCCTCTATACGATGTGGAATACGAAATTCCCAATTAGAATTTCTTCACTTTCAGATTGTATTTAAGTAAGCGTTTTCTCTCGCGTTAAGTTGTAGCGACACATGAAATTGCATGTCAGCGGATTTAACTTTAAGCGGCCGACTGGACTATTGTAACACCAGTCGATTCCTAGCCTCTGCGGAAGCGCATTGTACGCCCGGTATAACCAAACTGTACTGTGAATTAATTTAAGTATTTTGAAAAATAAAAGCACAAAGTTCTACCTCCGAATTCAACTTTTAATTGGAACATTCCCGGTCACGACTGATACAGGAAAGGAACGGAAAGATTTTTATTTATTAGCAAAAGTGTGAACATTACCTTCTGTGAAAATATCGTGAACGGGAAAAGAAAATGGAGAGCAAGTCGTCGACCACACCAGCAGCCCGAGGAAAACAGGGACTAGCGGACCTAGCATCTATATCCCTGGCATCGAGGATACCTGATTTTTGGACGAATCAGCCGAGAGTATGGTTCATCAGGGCAGCAGCGACATTGCCACCGCAGAAGCTAGGGGACGTCTCAAAACTCGACTTACTGGTATCGAATACAGGTGCAAACGTATCTGTTATACCAGTGAGTAGGAAGTATCCAGCAGTTATGGAATACAACTACAAAATGTATGCAGCCAACGGAACGGACGAGAAACAACCGATATTGGGAGCAGGCTTTTGGTGTTATCATAAACTGTTGGTTGGTGTAGGTTCTTAGCTGATTGTTCGGGTAACTGAGATAAGTATAGTTGCATCGCTTGTAAATAGTTCACAACTAGCACTTACAACTTTACGTATTAATCAGCCCTACCACAATGTAATAGCGGAATACCCGGAACTTACTAGACCTATGACATTTAGAGATCCACCTAAGCATTCAGTTTTCCATCATATTGAAACGACCGGCCCTCTGGTATTCGCGCGGCCAAAGCCGTTACCACCCGACCGGTACGCCAAGGTAAAAGTGGAATTCAGGATAATGCAGGAGTTTGGAATATGTAGGCTCAGTAACAGTCCGCGGGCGAGTCCATTACACGTAGTACTTTACGATTTAGCTATAGGAGCGTTCGAACGATGTAAGTCTGGCTTGAAAAAAGCGATTACATTGTCGCATCCACGTAACAGCGTACCTATTTCACTCATGTGTAACGCGTCGGATACTTGCGTAGGCGCAGTACTTCACCAGTATATGGATAAAAGTTGGGAACCGTTAGGATATTTTTAAGAAGCTCACTGATACGCAGAGGAAATAATGTACGTATGATCGTGAGTTATTAGGAATATACATGGCGATACATATTTTTGGAAGTTGTGTGAAGGTAGAGAATTGATTGTGTATACTGATCATAAACCATTGACTTACGCTTTTTCGAAGTTGGAAATTAACAACGAGACGCCTAGCTAAGAACAAGGTACCTATTGTTTATAAGCGGGTTTATCACGAATAAACGACACTGACTCGTTAGCGTGTGTAGTGAAGCAGAGATATATTGCCCAACGCGCGTATTAACTTCGAAGAATTAGCAGTAGGTAGAGCCGGAAATGGATAGTATAGTACACATTATCATGTATTAACAAAATACGAAAAAATAAGGTTCGGACATCGTTTGTACATACGGAACTCGAAACCTGGAAACATGTCTTTGTTCGTAATGTAATCACACGGTGCGTAAACCACTACAACCTCCTTATGATGGCCCATACCGCGTCATAAACAGGGGCGAGAAACAATTGTCATCGATATTTTGATGAGCAATTAATTTTTATTTATAATTTTTATTATTGTTACAATTAAGCTGATAGACTTAGGACAAAAATCTTGTTGTGTCGGAGCATACGTACGAACTGATCACTTGTACCTACGTTTGGACGAAACAACATTTTTGCACGTGTAGGTGTAATACTAGTACTAGTACCTACTGCAGTAAACAAGTAGAATAGTAGTATACCTAAGTATGTAGCTTTAGTTTTGAGGTAACACTATCATTTTGTGAAATAATTTCCGCCCTGACAACTAGTATGTATTATCGAATAAGCTTAGCATTGTAACTTACCATTGTTTAAAAGTAAAACAACGCCTTGTTATTAAGATGTAACTAAACAATGTCTAAAGTAATACAACGCCTTGTTATTCAGATGTAACTAAACTTTGTTTAAAAGTAATACAGCGTTTTGTTATTTACATTGCGGCCGCATTGAACTATTCTGCGGATCGACGACGCGGCGCTGGGACTTGAAATATAATCAGTATAACAGTGTTTGTTTAACCAATGTTCGAATGTTTATTATGAATGAAACTTCAAACAATTGTACCTCTTGATAATTTTTATTCTTGTATAATTTTTGCCAAAATTAGAGAAAAGGGGGGAATACTGTAGCGACACATGAAATTGCATGTCAGCGGATTTAACTTTAAGCGGCCGACTGGACTATTGTAACACCAGTCGATTCCTAGCCTCTGCGGAAGCGCATTGTACGCCCGGTATAACCAAACTGTACTGTGAATTAATTTAAGTATATTGAAAAATAAAAACACAAAGTTTTACCTCCATAACCAAGTTTGATTTGAACATTCCCGGTCACGACGGATACAGGAAAGGAAAAACGATTTATGAGCAAAAAAGTACCTAAGTGTTTGTATTACCTAGTACCTATGATTGTTTTACCACCTACTACTCAAACGCTACTCAAATTTCAAAGTTGTTTAATTTTAACGTGCCACACAAAATTAAACTGAGCAGAACTCATAGTAGCGTTACAGTATTCAGCCCTTAGAAAAACTAAACTGAATCGCAAAACATTATTCAGATGATGTCTGGAGTGAGATAGCGAAGCACCCGGCGTGGAGCAAGCTGGAGCTCCTTGAATGCGGCGACAGCGCAGCTGACCGCATCATCGGCGGGGTCAATGCAGCGCTCGGGCAGTTCCCCTGGATCACTAGACTGGGGTATATCGGTGAGGCACATTCATCATATAATTTTGTCTTACGTTTTTGCTCTTGAGATACAAGCTCTGCTTAGTTCAAGACTAGCTGACGAGAATATATCGCATTTTTTTTGTAGTATTGGTTCATCACTTTTTATGCATGTTTCAAAAGATGATGGCGACATGGACTATATGTGCGGAGGCGTGCTCATCACCGACCGCCATGTGCTCACCGCCGCACATTGCGTGCAGAAGTCCGATTACGGATATGTGTTGTAAGTTTGTCAAATCAAGAAGTTCTTGGGTTGATTTGAATTGGGACTTTTCTGTTACTGATTATTTTGGGAATTGTTTAAGAATGGGAGTTCGACCCATGCTTAAAATAATCCGATATCTCTTCTCTATCACCTCAATAGGGGTGCCCTATAAAGATGCAACCACCCAATTGCTTTTGTTTTTTTATTGGACTGTTATATCATAAAGTATATTGGCTAGCTAGATCAAAGGAAAATAAAAATTCAGGTGGTAAGGAGTAGATCTTAGATTAAAACCAATATTACCAAATTTAAACTATGTGTAGGACCACAACGAGGTTTGGCGAGCATGATACCCGGACCGACCCTGACTGCGAGCTGTCAGTATGCGCTCCACCCGTCCAGGACCGCGGCATCAAGGCCATCCGCAGCCACCCGCTGTTCAACAAACCAGCGTTCCATAACGACGTCGCCATCATTGAGCTACCTAAACCTGTGTTCATGAACGGTAACGATATTTTTATAAACAGCGAAAAAAAATTTGGTACCTATAGATAATTACATACCTTGAGCAACCCTAAATCGAGGTGAACTCCTTTGATGCCCTTCCGCTAATGCTTACTAATGAGGCTTCCACATTGCAGTTATACAACGCTATGTATATAAATGAGAACTTATGACACTTTCGATAAAACCGAGCTATCTGCGTCCAAGGAACATAATCACTAACAAAATACGGGATAATATTCAGTAATTCCATATCGGCAATTTACGTAAATGTTGTCAATTTTTTTAAGATTACGTAGCGCCGATCTGCCTCCCCCGTACTCCAGAGCAGTTGGCGGCGTTACGCAAGGGGGAGCTGGTCACGGTAGCGGGGTGGGGCAAGATGAACATGACCACTGAGGAGCGCGCCAAAGTACTGCAAACGGTCACGGTAAGATTTAAAAGGATAGATAGGAGAAGCTATTTCACCCAGATAAATGAAAACGTATCGAGTCGTATCAGATGGTGATGTGTTAGTGTATGTGTCCATGGAAAAAGACAAGAGTGAAGCTCTTAAATTTAGAAGAAGTGGATCAAAAGTTAGAGGTCCTAAAGAAGTAGATTGAAATCAAATAGCGTTTTAGGCACCAGGCGCCATCGCGATCTTAAATGTTGAACGTTCTTTACAGCGTGACACCGATCTATGATGATCAGACTTTTATAGAATCGAAATGTCTCTGTGTTTTTATAGCTTCCAGTAGTAGACCCCCTGTTATGTGATTCCTTTGGCGGAGGGTTTAAGGTGGCCCCGTCAGAGATCTGCGCGGGCGCGCAGCAGAACAAGGACGCTTGTGGTGGTGACTCCGGGGGACCACTTATGAAGGTACGCTAGCTGCACTTTACCAATCCTGCTGTAGTATATTTAGTGCAAGGAAATAGGGAAAATCCTAGTTTTGGGGAAATTATCAAAATTAAGATAAGAAGGAAAGATAATTCTTCCATATGGCTTATTATATTATGCGTGTTTGGGGAAGGTTTTTAATAAAATATCATAGAGGTCAGTGGCATTATAAGTACCTAGGTACCTATTCAATCGTATGAAAGAAGGAACTAGGTATCTTATAGTTTGATTGCATTGAGCCAAATTTAATAACTCAACGTCGTTGACCGACCACACAAAGTACCCGAATTATTTACGCATCTATCGACAAAAAGTGAACTGATTTGATTTATGAAGTTGCTATCCCAAAAACAAGTAGGTACCATAAATAAGATACTTAATAAGAGTAGGAAGATTACATATTTTTATTGTGCCTAGCGTGGTGTGGACTTTTTGAGACACACCAAATTTAGAAGTGAATGAGGAAAATAGATAACAAATTTATTATGATTTATTATGATCTAACAATTGAGTCGCCAATGTGATTATCATGTTTCTCAAATTATCCTTCATTATCTAAAGTGGGCTCTTTTTAGACATTTGTTGTACCGCCGTTTATGAATATAATTATGATTTATAACATATTATTATTCCTGTTTTGCAACCGTTATTTTCCCTATAAATCACCTTCAAATTGGTGTTGTCTATTATGTGTTCGTGCCGTTTGCCGTGGAGACGTTTGGCCCATGGAGTCATAGCGCTAAAGTGCTATTTAACAAAATCACCCCCAGACTGGTTACCGCCACAGGTGACAAGAGGGCTGGCTCTTTCCTTGCTCAAAAAATTAGCTTGTCAATACAGCGAGAAAATGCAGCCAGTATTCTTGCCACCATCCCACGCGGTCGGGATTTATTTGATTAGGGGTAGGTTTTTATTTTATTTTATCTTAATTGTAATTTATGTTATATTATTTTTTTTTTTTTTTATATCTGTTGTCTTTGAATCACTGTCAAATATATTCCATCTTATGTTCCAGGTGTTTGACACCCCGGATGGCCCGAAGCACTTCGTCGTGGGAGTGGTATCGTTTGGGCCCACGATCTGCGGCATCAAGAAACCCGGAGTTTATGCCTCGGTCCCTTTCTTCCTCAAATGGATCTTAGATAACATCTAGTCTGCCTTGAAAATCGAACACCTTTGTTTGTAATTTTATATTTAAATTAAAGTGGTTAACAAAAAACTGGAATAATCACGGGGAGCTTTTCCTATCGTTGTTCCTTCTAAGTATTTTTTTATTAGAGTTGGTCTGATGTCATCATCGTATACTGAAATGGTCTGCTGTTATAATTGGCGAGTGACGCCAACATTTTGAAACCAGAAACACCCAAGATTGATTCAAACACTCTACAAGGTTGCAAACTGCTTTAGGTGAATTTGAGGGCAGGTAAGTGGAAGTACCTAATCTTAAAAAAAACTAAAAACTTTGATTGGATTGCTACTTACTTATAATTTTCTACACGTTATAGGTATAACAGAACATTAAAAGTAATTATTAGGAACACCAGATAGATGAGCATTATGAACATTACAATTTTCCTCTATCTAAACTATCGGACACGAATTCCGAATCGGAATATTTATCATCAATGTCTATTCTGTTTAGAAATTCAGTAACATCATAATTGTAGTTTTCAGCTATATCGTTTATGGATACTTTACGGGACCTGGTTGGACTATTGAAGTGGTAAGACTTGTTTCTGGAGCTGCGCTTCTTCGTAACTTTTCTTGGCGACAGTTGTATGGTGTCCAGGGTCGCTGATAAAGACCGCGGTGCGTAGTACCGTTCGAAGAGCATGGGTTGTTGGGATACCCTGCCGTACATCAGCTCCATCTCGTGGAGGAACTCCTCGCGTCTCATCCTCTCCTCGTCTCTTCGAGTTTGGAGACGCATTGCTATGTCTTCTTCGTGACTGTGAAATAATAAGTATCAATTGTAACCTTCGCATTAAAAATAATGAATCTAATAAATCTTACTAAGTATGCAGGCACCTAATAGAAAAATATTTTTAAATCTCATACGTACTTTAATCCATGTTATTTAATCTTTAGACAAACATGACCTTTATAAACGAACTTTAGACGAACTCAAAACATGCATGAAAATTAAACCCACTTCCAATAAAATGTACCCAAGTAGGCACCTAAAACAGTTTGAATATGGCTCGTCTTCGAAAGTTGCAATAACAAGTTTTGAGATAACGTGTAAACAGGGATTTGGAATTCTGGGGGCGTAAGGCGACGTGCATATTTGTTTGCACATGAGTATAAATATTGTGAACTAACTTGTTTTTCACAAGATGCCAAGCAGGTTTGGACCGAAGCTGTCTGTCGCGTTGTCTCATCTCGGCTCGTCGACGGTGTTCCGCGTGCCTTTTTGCCGCGTCCAGTTCAAACCTCCTCCTGACTGACTCGGCTCGCAGTAGAGCTGCCAGGTTAGACCTGCCCGAAGCGGTAGCTCGTAGGTCCAAAGCGGAATAAGCTCGCGCTCCAGGCCCGTTGCCAATTGTGCCACTCCCACTCTCTGTGCTTTTGTTTTCTTGATAAATCTTCATTGCAACATCGTGCATCTAAAATCATAATTAGGGTTCACGTAAAAACTGAGCAATGAGATTAGGTAGGGAAAACACATACCTTGTCCTCCTTTCTTCGTACTTATTACATGAGGAGAATCGTTATTTTGGCAAGTAGGTAGATAAGGAGATACCATATGTTTTCCAAGCAAAAAATATTATTGTCATAAGTACGATTTTTGACCACAATTTATGTTTAGCATTAAGTTTTCTTTATTATTCTTTATAAGTTCTTATGTTTTTCTTCTATATGTGGAAACTTGTAATTGGCATTTGCTTATTTTTAATCAAACCTATTCTGTGAAATTGGCCGTAAGCTCCCCAAATAAAATAAAATAAATAAATAAATATTTATGTATGAGCTTTTTTGTCCACCCAAAGCTGGTTGGGTCACCACCGACTTCCATAGGCCTCACTAGAATTTCACACCTAAAATGGTCTACAATACATGATTCCCGCTTTGCCCACGCATTTAGAATGGATATCAAATAGAACATACTTTCTTAGCCGCTCTGTCAGCTGTATTGAACCGAAACGGCTGAGGACTCGTCGTAATGAAATCTTCTTTCAGATATTTATCCCGTTTCTTCCTATCTTTAGTGGGGCTTGAACATCGCTGCCGGTCAGACGAGGAGACCGAGGGTGCGGCTGGCGAGGGGTCTATGGGCAGGTCGCTGTGCGCAGCTGGTGTGGAGAGATGGCTGCGATCTCGGGCAGCCATCGTGCCGGGGTAGTTGGCATTGCGCAGCATTTCCTCAGCCCTGATGCGTTTATTCATAGACCTACAGAAAGAATTTAGATCACTGGAAAATCTAAAAGACCTTTATATTCTCTAGATCTTTTTCAGATTAGTAACACGACCGAGATTATTATAATATGAGCTCTTCTTTCACACTTGCTTTACATTATGAGAGGGGGCTTAGTCTTCTGTGCGTTCCTATGGTTAATATTCCATCGATTATTAGCCAATGAACAGTTCGGCTTCGTCAATAAGAAGACGGATGAGCTCACTAGGTTGTTATTGGAAAAGGTCCTTCACCTGAAGAAATCATCCTCCTTCATTTTGTCATAAAAGTAGTTGGAAAACAAGTTTTTTGGAACGGGTCGGGCCTTGAAGCGTTTTTTCTTTTTGCTTTTTGGCAGAACGTGGACGGCCCTCTCGCACATTCCTGTAATGCCCTTTTCTTCTCGCTTCGTGAAACTGAAGGGTTTCATCTGCGCTCGTAATTCCGCTTCGCTGTTTATTTTTGTTATGGCGCGTCTGGAACATTGGGAAAAGGCACTGAATCAAGATTACCTTTTAAATTTACCCTATTTTTTTATTTATATTAATGATTATAAGTTGGTATAAGTTCCTTCCTTATTATTTTGAACTTGGGATATAGGTATAAGGAAAATAACAAGTTAAAGGTACTACTAAGTAGGTAACATAACATTGCATAGAATAAAATAAAATCTGTAACGAGGTAAACTGATATCAGAAATTCTAGGTAGAATCAATAAATTAGCTTTAAGAAAACAAGTCTGCTTATAAAAACTTAGTTTCGCTACCAATAATACCTACCTACACTTATTTTCGCCAAAAGTTCAAGATCTTCTTATCAGTCAAATGACCTACATACAAGTCCACTTTATAAAGGTTTTATAATTTTATATAAGTTTTCTAAAAACCGACGCTCCTGACCTAAATAAGATTAAGCCAGGAGCGGCGGCTTTTAGAAATCTTCGTCGGTGCGCATGCTTTGATGACTCGTTTAGGAACTGGCTAAGTGCGAGTGTACCTACTTCTCGTGGGTGATGTGATGGCGCTCTCGAACGAGCACCCACGACACGAAGTCCCCTGATTTTTATAAGTACTTATAGTGGTCTACGTAGAACAAACCCCCCCTTACCCTCCCTCCATTCAACTCCCATTCAGGTCGGCAATGAACGAGCAATGCCTTTGGTATTGCAAGCATCTATAGGCTACGGTAACTGCTTAACATCAGGAAGGTCGTACGCTTTTTTGACACCGCAGTCCTATAAAAAAAAGCTAATTCTCCAGATTTGTAAGTATGTATTGTATGTATTCATTATATCTCACGTTAGAAAATCCAGGCATTAAGGATAAGGCTAATGCGTATGCACCTATGAAATTGTTGTGTACCCACCCGTGATGTGATATATCCACCCGTGATGAGCGACAAAGCACTAAAGTAAAAACAAAAGTGTACTCTAATAAGAAGCATAGTGCGTGCATTGTCGATCTGTTTGCACCTCATTGCTTGGTCTTCTAAGATCTTGTCGTACAAAGGGATCCGGGACTCAATCGGCACCGGCTTAGCTCTAAACTTCTTCCTCTCACACTTCTGATGGAGCATGTCCTCTGAGAATGATTTACGAAGAGTCCGAAGTTCACTAACGATGCGTTCTTCTTCATCCCTAGTAGGTAAGTAAATAAATTTAAGATTTACAAGCCATGGTATGGGTACATGCCTAGCTGTGTATGTAAAAATATACATCGGTAGGTATCAGCGCCATATGACTTTCGCTAAGCCATCTTTACTAACTCATGTAATAGCCGGGGCTAATACAGTCGTTGAGCCAAAGCAGGCATGAGTTAATCGCCATCTTAGGCTTCGGAATTTTCTCGTCTTCAGAAAATTCTGACTCCAGTGGCCGGAACTCATACGAAGTGCATACGTACTTACATGACTTGTAACAGATAACACGACAATAGGTGATCCATTTGCGAACCAACGGTTTAAACCGTTGGCTCGCCGGCTCGTTGGCTTTCGTTGGTGATCCATTGGCGAGCAAAACCGTTTTTCGGCGGTTTTTTGCACCGCGGACATAGAATTTCAAGCATGCACAAAGAGCCAGCGAGCAAATCCGCCGGTTAGGTTTAAAGTCCGCAGACTTTTAGGTGCTCCATTAGCGGTTTAGACCTTTGGCTCGCGAGTTCGTTGGCGTACCGGAGGTTTTACTCGCCAATGGATCACCCCCTTTATACGCACCTCTCCGTCATTTTGAATGGTTTAGGAATAGTAATGCTTTTACGTCGGCGCCTCACTGGAGATCCAGATCGCTTTGACCTTAGAGGACTGGAAGGCATACTTTGTGTTTTAAATTCATCATCCATATCCAATTTACTCAAAGGACTATCGTACTTCTTTCCTTCGAAAAATTGATCAAACTTGTGATCAATTTCATTCTTAATTTCCACTTTAGCGTCATTCCATGATATAGAACAAGCTGAATGATTTCTCTTCGGACGTTCGCCTCTGGTCTTTTCTAGATTACTTTTTAGTGGAGTTATTTTTAAATCATCAACTTCATGTTTTGGGTCTTCCACTCTTGCCTTTCGTACAGAACGTTTTAAACATGTCCCTGAATAATTCTTAGGCAGTGAATTGACATGATCAGGGGTTTTTGTAATGCTATTCTTTATATTGCTGTTAATCGTGTCTTTATCAGTTGCGGAAAGCTTTCTCCTCAAAGTATAGTTCAATTTAGATTTATTCGTTTTATTCATCATCACCGTAGACGGCCTGCTGATGTCTTCATCTTTATCTAACAAGTGGTCTAACACTTTTTCACTGTGTCCATTACAATCATCGATGTGTTCAATAGCCATACCCAACATAGCTTTTCTCTTTTCTCTCAATGATTTCAGCGTTGAGTAAAATTCATCGGGTGGTAAATGATTAATATCATTGTAATCGGGAATACTGCGGTAAAAGTCTTTTAATTTATCTGCGTCCAGATCTGCCGCCGCCATGGAGCACGTAGATGATGAATCGATAGAGCATTGCTGGGTCATAACTCTTTCACTGCGTTCGTATGCAGATTTGGGCATTTTACTTATGGGATCCACTGGGACTCTCAGGCATGAGTTTTTAAATACACTATTGAAATGAGTCATAGCGAATTAACATATTGGACCATAATTAAGTCCATTTTTAATTACTTATAACTTATTTTAGTTACATTGCAAATTACGGTAATTATAAGGTATTTTGTTGTCGTTGTAGGTTGTCATGGACGCTTAACTCTAAGAAATCCATAATATACTTAAGTACCTACCTAATTTACCAATATATCCAATCCATAATATACTTGACTTTTATTTTGAAGGTATAGTACTTAAAAATGAAGGTGATTTGCAAAGTAATGTTGCACGAGTTTGCGAAACTCACGACCTTTGCGCAGAAATAATATAATGGCATGCGTGAAACGGAATCACGATTGTTTTTATTTTTGACATGTCTATAATGTCATTTTTTGACAATCAAAACAAATCCTTTCTTCTCATATAACCTTAGGCCGCAAAAATATTAAATTTTATTTTATTCTGAATCGACTAGAAACGTTGACGTTTATCATACTACGACCAAAACGAGTATATTTTAAGCTTGAAATAATAACATAATGCTTCTAAGTAAAAGTGTTAGGCGGATTTTATCGACGAAGCTGAAAGATAATGTGATTGCAATTTCGAATATCTGTAGAATGAGTACAGAAAAGATTTTGGATGAGTCCAAAAAAGAACAATTCAAAGGGAATTACGATGTGATTATCGCCGGCGGAGGGATGGTGGGGTGCACCATGGCATGCGCTTTGGGTACGTAGGTTTAGTTTCCTATATTTTAGGTACTTTACCTATAGAAGTATAAGAATATATAGGTACCTGTAGAAACTTTATTTGGCATATACTGTCGTAATAATGTGGATATTATTGGTGAAGGTAGCTTCAAAATATATGACAGTATTATTTTTATACCTATAAGTAGATTTGTTATGCTAAGGATACACAATGACACATGAGACTAGACACTCAGTGTATCGACACCACCACTACACCTGTAACAAGTTATCAGCGGTGGACACACAGACACTTAATGACGTTGTGCATCCTTAGTGATGCCTTACTTACCAAAAGAGTAAGGATTTTACATTCATATTTCTTTTTTCTAGTTAAAATAAAATGCATAGTGTGCCTGTGTACTCCACGATTCAGCAAGAAGTCAACTAATTAGAATTCCTTCCTATGTTCCAGCTAAGAACTCCTTATTATCAAATCTAAAAGTGCTGTTACTAGAAGGTAGTCCGGACAGTAAGTATGAGATGAAGCCAGAGTACAGTAACAGGGTGGTGGCCCTCAATCAGAACACAAAGGCTCTAATGAATAGTCTCAAGGTGTGGAGACATGTGGAGAGGATGAGATTGAAACCCGTCAGATACATGCAAGTGAGTATAGGGTACAGTTTTTTTTTTGTATAATGATACATAGAAAGCTCATTTTTTTTGTATCTATGGATTAAACGATGGTCTCATTTGCCATAATATAATACTACTGACAACTACAGTTAGATTAGGCCCCAAATTTATAGAAAATCATCAAAGACAAAGCGAGACAAAAGGCAGTTACAATATAATATTAGCCCTTTTAACGGCCCACTCCTGGGCATGGGCCTCCCCTCAATGCGATTGAGGCCATAATCCACCACACTGGCCCAGTGCGAGTTGGTGGATTTCACATGTCTTACGAAAATTTGTTAGATTTCTTAAGACATGCAGGTTTCCTCACGATGTTTTTCCTTCACCGTAAGCAAGTGATAATCATATTAAAGTTATGATTCACACATTGATTTCGAAAAATCCAAAGGTGCTAGCCAGGGTTTGAACCCTAGACCGTAAGACACATCCTTAACCAATCGGCTGTTACTGTTACAATAGATGCCTTAAATATTCCCTTTCAGGTGTGGGATGCAAGCTCCGATGCAATGATCTCATTCAGCAGTGCTGAGATGCTGGATGATGATGTTGCTTACATTGTTGAAAATGACTTATTATTGCATGCCATAAACACGGAATTGATGGCTACAGAGAATAAAAATATTAGCGTAATCTACAAATCCAAGATTGCTGGGTATGACCTGCCCTCCGGTGACGCTACCAACCAAAAGAATGTTGTGAAGATGACTAACGGAGATACATACACATGTCAATTATTGGTAAGTTCATAATTAATATACCTATTATACATATTGCACCAGACTTACCAACTGTATGGTCCCAAACTAAGCAACACTTGTACCTACTATGACTAACATACAATGGACTGGAGCTGATCCCAGTGACACCAAGACCAGAGCAAATTACGAAAGGGCCGTTTCTGAAATTTGCTTTTAGGGGGAATCGAACTCGCAACAATCCAAACAATGACATCGAAATCAAATTTATTAAATATATTCAAAAAATAATTTATATTATTAACAGCTTATTTACAGTAATCCACAAATTACTCTACCACAATACCTACATTTTTTAAATTATAACATGACTTCTCTAACTTACAAAATTAATTACCGAATATGGTCAATGCAATTCTTAATTTTAAATATTAACCCATATTCATGGTGGCTGATTCAGTTTACTTTCGATTTGATTCAATTTAGATTCTGTATTTTCTATTAACTTGTTTACTTTTTTCGTCAATTCTAATAACTGGGTCTTTATATCCACCATACATATTTCTTGTATCGCATTGATTGTTAGTGACTTTGGTCTGTCTGAATTCGATGCAGACGTTGTTCTCTTCCTTCGTTCAACAAACTGAATATCAGTAGAGTATCTATCGAACAAGTTGCTTCGTCTTTTGACGAGATTCTGCCTAGATTTCTGTTCTTCTTCTGTATTACATTTAATTTTAAACTCGTAGTTATTGTTCTTGCGTACACTTTTTCTGGTGATTTTGCGGCTGGCCGCCATCTTGTAGACTGATGCTATTAGTTCCTTTGGTATCTAGAACAAACAGTTCTGATGAGGAACCAAGTACCAGTACTAATTATCAGAACTATGCTCTATTTTAAGACCATAAAGTTAGTAACGCAGTAAAAATCTTTTAAGCACACTGCCGGTGAAATAGTTTGTCCAGATAATGGGATTTTATTGGCATCAGGGTGGCGCCACGTTGCATTGGGGTGACAATTATGAATTGACAAATTCAGACAGTAGTAACTTTTACAGAAGTGAAGGGAAGATAACGTCAAACCTGTCCAATCAAGCGGCATCTGGTGAGCCAAAATTGTTTGCTCCATCTATCAAGTTTCGGTGTGTAATTTTGGGAAGTCGGGATTCGGTATGAATACTTAAAGGAAACATAGTCTTACCCTGTTCTCCCTGGGGTCATTGGGTCGTATATTGAGTGTGCGCGTATGCGAGGCGGTCAGAAGCGCTCCCCATCGCAACACAGCCATCAGCTGCTTAGGCGCGCAAGTCAGCAACGAACTGAACAGCATACTCTCGAGGTGCGCCACCAACTGCGTCTGTCGCACCAGGCGATCCAAGCCTGCACTTTCTTGTAAAGCCTGAAAATATAATAAGTAAATACTAAATTCCAAATTTATAGTAAGTTATGATCGATTTGCACTGGCATACAAATCACTTTTGTTCCTAGAAATGCTTTTTAAAACCATTGTAAACTGGCTGCATTCTCTATAAATTTGGCGGTAAGACTGCAGACCTAAGAAATCCTGGGACTACCTTGATGCCTCCTTGAAAAATTGGCATCGCTAACGACCGAAGATAATGAAAGGAGGGAGAAAAGTCTGTTACATTCATACACAGTAGAAAATTTAACCTAACCTCATCCCCTTCACTCCCTCCTCGCCCCTCCCCTACTCCCCCTTCCCAAAAAGTATTGCACGCACATCTAGCCGTTATACTACTGGTCATAATAAACAAACCTGAATATCACTAACAGCCAAACCCACTAATAGGTTAGTCAGTATAACAGTGACAAGTAATACGAATATAAGGAACATCCCGTGAGCGGTGACAGGGTAATGGATATCGTTATTGGTACAGTTGCTGTAGAATATGTCCTCATATTCCAACTCTCCGGACATCATCATGACGGTCTTGACTAAACTGGCGGGTAGTTTGAACGCTGGGTAGTTGCTGAATAGAACGCTGAACGCGAGGCCGAAAGCGACTAGAAGACAGCTGTATGCTAGTAGAAATGTGGCGAAGTTTACTGTCACTGAAAAGAAAGGAAACATCAGAGACATTAGGAACAATAACTTTGTAATGGCATCTCATTCTTGTTCTACTAAAGGATCTTGCTGGGTTGTCCTTACTTCAACATTGGGTTATTCAACCTCAATACGTACCTGTAGTGAACATTTGCACATATAGTCCAAAAGTGGGAAATCTTCCGATGATCATCATCAACTCCAACCAACAAAAGAATATCGTTATAGCTGCTATATCGTGCTGCCAGTTAGACGTATTAGTCCTGATTTCTCCGTTATCCCAACTGGGTATCTAAAAATATCAACAAAAAGACGTAGTACATAAACAGGGATTATGATTTCTGAGTTAAATACAATGAGGATATCTTACCGTGCACAAAAATACTCCAATTATTATTAGCCATTGCAACCAATTTTCCCACTGTCGTATGTACGCTGACCAATCGAGACACGCTTGAAATATTTCCTTGGACAGAAAGCAAAGATTTAGAAGTACTATTAAATATTGTACTGGCCGAAGATTCGTTGGCACATCGCACGTCACATCTGCACACAGGAATATTTCTGAAACCAGACAAGCACTATTAAATTCTGTTTGAAATTAAAAATCAATGCATACTCAATATTATGATACTTACGGAGTATGTAAAGACTATATAGAGTAATAAACAAAGCATGGTAGATGAAACTCAAGACGAAAAACTTCCTTATCCTTCGCCATTTTAGGAACAGAAATGTCTCCGCTACGGGATGCTTCAAGACGTCCTTTCGACCTACCTGGAAATTTAAAAGAACCCCGAAATTCATAGAAAGTTATGATGGACTTACACTGGCATTACAAACCAGTTTTGTTCCTAGAAATGCTTTGTAAAACCATTTATAGTAGCTAAAGATCTCTATAAATTTGGCGGCTAAACTTCAGAATAATTCTTGTATCAATTTTATTTGAATTTCAGTATTGGACTTTCATACCTCGATAAAAGCCAGTAGTAGTTCAGCTTCCCCTCTTGACAGGGAAGGTACCAGAGGTCTGAAATCAATCGTGAGTTCGCAATCCACGTCTCCTAACTCATGTTCGCTGACATGCATCGCGTCGTCCAACTTGCATAAATAACGAGGTATGACGTCAGGAACACGGCGGACTATAAATGAGAGTGCGGACACGCCGCCGTTTGTGCGCAGAGTTACATCGCCACCATAATCTGAAACGAGAATATTTCAGGCAGTTAAACTATAATCGGAGGCTTATTATTAATAACAAATATGAGCCCTTTTATCGTCACTCCTGGCATGGGCCTCCCCTCTATGCGAGGTGTATTCAGGCCATAATCCACCACGCTGGCCCAGTGCGGGTTGGTGGATTTCACATGTCTTTCGAATTAGGCATGCAGGTTTCCTCACGATCTTTTCCTTCACCGTAAGCAAGTGATAATCATACTAAAGTTATGAATCGCTCATAGATTTCTAAAATCCAGAGGTGCGAGCCGGGGTTTGAAACATGGACCTTAAGCCCGCAAGACGCGTGCTTAATTAATTTTCTATCACTGTTATTACATTGCTATTATTATGTCAAAGAAGGAAAAATTCTTACCCAATAGTAACAGTACGCAAGCCGAAAACTCATTCAAAGCGGCTATATGCAGCGGAGTATATCCGAAGTTGTCAGGAGCGTTCGGATCAGCGCCTGCCGACAGCAGGAGCCTCGCGACGTCGCAAGCCCGGGCGCCCCTCACGATTGCTCCGTGCAATGGAGTTCTCCCGTCTCCGTCCTGCGCTCGCACATTAGCCCTTCGATTCACTAACAGCTCAATTACTTCTACTGATTGCGCTAAGGCCGCTGTAACAATATCATTCTGCATTTAGAAATGTATCATGAAGATTTTAAGTCAAATCTCTCTCTTCTTCCTAAACTCATAATCGCATTGGGTGTGCTACCTAACTTACGGCAACCTAAGGGTAAGGCTAATTTTTTCAGGCTTCCGACTGCCCGTATCTGCCGTGAAAGATATTAGAATGACACCCGGTATCGCCAGCCTTAAAGTGCCCCCTGAAGCACGAAGGAAATCAAATATTATTATTCAGTGACTCATCCAAGGTCCGACCGAGGTTTAACGTGCCGTTCTATCGGTTGGTTTTGCCAAATACTGAATGTTTATTTTACCAAGATGCAATGGTGTTTGGCCCCTAAAGTTAGGCCAGTCAATTTGCGCTCCATTATCGAGTAGCATCTGTGCACATTCCGCGTGGCCATCTTCTGCAGCGAGGTGCAACGCCGTCGCTCGGCCCGGGCCCAGCGCAGCGCGCACGTCAGCCCCCGCATCCAATAATAACTTCGTACATGATGCCGACCCAAGAGATGCTGCCACATGTAAAGGGGTTTCCGTGAAAACCTGCAAACATAAATACCTTTCAATAACATATATCCCAACATTACTGCTTGTTGATATGAGTCAAATTCGATGTATGATCAAAAGCAGATCACACCTGTGGAGTGTCTGGGCACGCGCCGCAGTCCAGTAACTCCCTCACGACATCCGGCGCGTGGCTAAGTACTGCGTAATGTAGCGGCGAGCGCTCGCTTAGCCCCGCGTTCACGTCAGCCCCATAACCGATTAATACCTGTCGAAATAAATTAAATACTCAAAGTCGATTTTGTGGGTCATCTTTCATCTTCGAAATATCATGTTTATTTACCTTTACACACGCCAAACTCTTAGCGCTCGCAGCACAGTGCAGCGGGGTGGCTTTCTTAACGACCGACGAGTCCCACATGTTCGCGTCAGCACCATGCTCTAACAGCAATGTTGCACATTCTTCACTGCCTACTAGGCAACTCAAATGTAGGCAAGACCTAAAAATTTTATATTTATATTTTTTACTTTTTTTTTATGTTTAACTTCCATTTGGAAGATTTTTACCTGCCAGATTCATCAGTCCCATTTGGATTTAACCCCAACTTTAGTAGTCTGGACAAAAGCACGCTTCTGCCGAGCCAGCACGCCCATAGCGCAGCGGTTAGTGTTACGCTTTCATTGTCTAAAGCGAACGAAATTATTTCATCGTAATGTCCCGTTTCGACATATACCGATATCTCTTCGGTGCACGGGAGCTGACGGAGAGAGTATAGAATCTCCTCTGAAAAAATGTATACATGTAAATACAGTTGCAGAAGTATATTATGTCTTTGTTAGCAAATCAAAGTTACCTAGATCCCAAATGTCCCTGGACGGTTTAACCCTCAGTCGCTCAGCAAGGTCAACACCATGCGCGGACTCGTCGCTGGATATGTATCCCCCCTCCAAGTCATCATCCGTGTCTTCTATAACCTGGCTCATGCCGACGCACCATCGCGAATTGCCTTCGGTGTACACCTGTTTAACATCACTTACGGTTGATTCGATATCAAACTCATACTAGGTACTTATAGTATCAAAAAGTTGTTTGCGACAAGCACGTTAGATCATAGGAAATATTTAATTTTTGAAAAGACTGTAGGCAGACGTAGACTAATCACCACTTTCTACACAAGATATAATAAATTAGTTATATTTTATTTGATCCACAATTTACTGTCCAATGCATATTTTATTAAACCGACGCCATAATTTTCAACGCTGAACATAAAATAGAACAGACATTTAACACATCAAAAACCGTATGAAATCACCTTCTTCTTCTTGTCATTATTCTTTGCGGCGTACTGGTTCGTGTTCCGCGAACGTTGCGCGGGAGTGCGTATCATATCGCGTGCCCGCGCTTTACTGAAAACTGAAAGCTCTCGCTCCTGTCATCCCCGCCGGTGGATGGGAACACTCGCCAAATAAAACGATTTCTTGCTACTTAGATCTCGTCATTCCAATATGATTATTTATCGAATCGAACTATTGAAATCAACCTTTGAATTATGTTTACAAGTTTTTGTTTTATTTGAGAAGCGTCTCCAATATTTCTGTTTATAAGTTTGATATCCCGCCGTGTGTCGCGACAAGCTCATCACATGGAATTATTTTAAGAACTGTCCATTGCCCTCGTTCATTGAATTTTTTCACAGTATTTTTGTCGAGCATCTCTAGGTTAGATTGATTTTACTTGAAACTAGCTGTGCCCGCGACTTCGTACGCGTAAATTTTAAAGATATTACCTGCGCTTACGTCGTGTGGAATTTAATGGGTTATGTTTTTTTGCGCGGAACCCTAATTATTTTTCTAAGATAAAAGTAGGCTAAGTTACTCCTCACATCAGCTATCTGCCAGTGAAAGTCCTGTCAAAATTCGTCCAGCCGTTTCGGAATTAGTCGGAACAAACACCCAGACAGACAGACAACAATATTAAAAATTGATTTTTTGAAGTACCTGCCGTATATGTATACTTTCATATGCATTTAGTAAAACGCTGTTATTTTGACATTATAAACAGACACTTCAATTTTATTTATTTGTATAGAATTGTAAAGAAAACCCACAGTCTGTTCCAAATTCGGAATTTCCAATGTAAACTTAAGTCCCGAACACGCCATCCACTTTGCTTTTCCGTGTAACAACGCTGAATTCAATTTGTTTATAAAAAGCTCCGATCAAAATATTTCGATGGTGGTTTTTCTTCGTTTATTTTGTTACCATAGGTAAATGAGCCAACCAAGCGAGTGTAATCTTGTGGCATAGAACCTGCCAAACGTAGATCCAAATACACACCAGAATCCTTGAAGAACGGTACAAGACCACAAGTTTGGATAATATTGAGGGGATCGCTAAATTCATTCTGCCATAAAGTGTACCAAAACCACATGCTACGCGCGAGAAACATGCAAACAATAGAATCTTACTTCTAATAATGGCCGCGTCAGACGCATACTTGCGGTAATTGCTGTTCTGCTATGCTATAACTGTTCTACAAAATAATGTTTGTATTGACTAACTTCGCGTAATCGCGCTTTGACTATCTTTCTTTTAATCTTCACGGAAATTATGGAAGCTCCTTTTTGGTTTGTACTCTTTGTTAATTGGGTAATGCATTGCTTTGCCTACTTAAAAAAGAAAAATATATACCAAACCCAGAATAAACTGCTATTTAATAGATAATTGAGTATGTACTTACCTATTACAAAAAACTGCCGTAACCCGTGCAGTAGTGTGAAAACGTTAGCAAAAAGATTTACAAATCACTGCTTGTCGAAAGTTGCCAAACAAACATTCAATTGGTTTTCATGGTATTTGGATTTCACGGTGAATGTCTGAATGAATGACATGACGAATCTGATTCATCTCCTAGATTGTTATTAGAAATTGAGTAAGTAGAATATACTCCACTAACTACTAAAGTTCTAGTAAAATCTAGGTATTTTCCGAAGAAATAATGCATTAACTAAATGGTAAGTGTATCTATTTGGTACCCAATCCTAAAGGGACCTATAATATTACACGTAATTTTTTTTGTAATGTACGCAACTTTACGAAATGCGACGCCACAGGGTAGTCGTACCCTCTAGCCGAGTGTAGTTCACATAGATATACATATTTTTTTCTATTTTTATGAGTCTACAATGTAGACTACATCATGGTTTACAATCTATTTTAGCGTTTGTTTTGACACAAGCCTGACTGACGAGCGAGCTTTTCGTTTGCTTCAGAGTTTCCTCCTAATCATAAATTTTCTGTCTTTGCGCCTAATATCATAATCATCATCAGACCATCTCTTTGTTCGTAAACCGCGCCGTGGTTGCCGGGGCGCTGTTAGTTGTCTTACTAGTAGTATTTAACATGTAGTAAGTAAAGTTTATTGAGGTAAAATATCGGCAAGCACATCAAAGACATTTCAATTCAGCTACGCGTACAGTGTGGCGGGCACAGCTAGTAATATAATATTTTTGCATCTAAAACAAAGCTTTCGCTAAATAAATAGTTCCTTACCGGCTTATTGTCGTCATTAATCGCCTCCCTCAGCATATTTTTAGCCACCAAATGACTAGTTGCGGGAAACGCTTCACATTATTTCTTCGTAAAAAATTTGGTATTTCTTGAACTCCTAATTTGATTGCCTTGACCTCATTAGCTTCTCACCGCGTCCCAGTTTCGCTCAATCGACCGGATATTATTGGGAATCTATCAAAATGTTCCAAAAAAATGATATATGAGGCCGATCATTTAATTTTATTTCTGGCTACTTATTATGAAATGTTTTTAGTTGATCAAAATAAAAACTGCTTTATGCTTCGTTTTTAATAACGACGTGTATTTGTACTTCTATCAACGACCTCGGGCAACAATAGGTAAACGGTATATGTTGGAGTGTGGTCATTATTTTTCCTATTATACTTAGCTCATACGAAACTTCATTATTTTCGGACACTTATGTGTTAAGTATATAAAGTTAACTGCAATCAAACTCGTAAATCCGCGGGTGAAATGTTATTTGTCGTTACAGAGTAGCGCTGCTACACCACTTGCTCATTATTTTTAAGCCTAAGCACATTGATGATATACCGTATTGTTGAGACATTTACTACGGTATCTAGGTAGATGGTTAGAAGTAGCAAACTTATTAATTCCCTTCCATAGCATTAAGGACACATCGTATTTATAAACGAACAGTAGGTATGTACCTATTTTCTACAACACTAATACGCAAACCAAATTGAGGGCCAAGAAATCGTTTCTGGAGCCATTATACCGCCCGTTCAACAAAATTCATCCAGAATTCCTATACACTGTACCTAATCACCGGTCGGTTTTAGAAATATAGGTGCTACTGAATTATAAATCTGTCAGAAAATAATAACGTTACCTACTATAGCTAACCAAAATATTCATGAGGTTGTTAGAAGATATACATTGACAAGGGTTATTGGTAACTCCTCCAGTACCGACCTACCGACTACCATACGATTTATGAAATCACCGCTTGATAAAAGTATTCCGATATTTATTTTTCTAAGTGTTGAAAATAGATGATTTAGGAGATCCGCTGGGCGTTCACATTCTTTGGATACATACTTCATGTGGTATTGTATCGATTGTTAGTCACCATCTAACTAAAAGTGAAATAAAACTTACTGACTCACTAATATGTCTAAATTATCAAGCCTAAAGCCAAAGTCGTTATAGTTATGCGTTGAAAATATTTAGTACCTAAACATAAAGCGGTACGCGACTGTTCGAGGCTAATCTTTATATTACTTTCTTAATTTTACTACCTTTATTCTTAATTTGGTATAATGGAGATAAGATATTCTTAACTCTATCTATTAAGAATGTTTTTGTGAATGACCAAATTAGTAAACTTAATTACAACATAATTAACTTATGAACCTTAATGAGTAGGTAGGTATACCCAAACGATTAGCAGATACTGAGAACGTAATATAATTATTTTTAAGTGACTACTTTGAAATGTTTATGGCGGTCGAGTTTCAATAGATACACGGCAAATCAGTTTTAATTACTGCATCACAGAAATACCAAATTTTGTTACACCACTCGCGAATATCGTCAATTTCCGCAGTCGCACTGAACTCTCGGTTAATTGGAACGCACTGGCCGTATGCCGTTTTACTGAACACTTACATGCACCGACTCGGCTGCTTACACCGTACACGCCAAACGCAAATAAACCCGCCTCAACTAATGATCCCAACATCTGTTTACATTGTAATTTCAATAGAATACGTTACTATTCCTGTACTTTGGTCATTTTTCAGTTTTCCGTTGAATCAATAGTTTTCGACGGTTTTTTGTTCTTGTTTCTGTCGGCTGCAGGAAATATAGAGAATTGTGCTCCTATAATCTTCAGCTGTCTGTTTCATTTGTATGTAACTTCTTGGAAACACAAAACTAAAAAAAAAAAAAAATGTAACGTTACGACTTTTATCCCCGTTCGGGGGTAGTCAGAGGCTTGAGTGGCCATACACCACCACATTGTGGAGGTATTAACCAACTCAAAGCCCACGTTTCACTAGATAGTCAGAACCCAACGTGACAGGTGGTGAACCGTGTCGCCGTGTATACAGGAACTGACTATTACCTAATCCCGAGGGATAGGTAGGTTTCCTCACGATGTTTTCCCTCACCGTCAGCGAACTGTAAATTATGCACATAGATGAAAATTCATCCATTGGTGCATGCCCCACCGGGGACCGAACCTGGGACCTTCTGATTGTTAGCCCAACCTGTTCACCCCTAGTACCCCACCCCTACAGTACCACCCCACCCCTACAGTAACGCTACACGGCTACAGCTACAGTAACACAAAACTAATGCAAAGAAAACTCAAGTTAGATAATGGCAACAGCTCTGACTTAAACATCCTTTTTCATTTCCAGATAGGTGCAGATGGCGCTAACTCAGCCGTGCGTGGTGCAATGGGAGTGCAGTATTTGGGGTGGAACTATGATCAGATGGGGGTTGTAGCCACTTTGCATTTGGCTGAGGTACCAACCTTTAGTACTTATACTAACCTCCTTATAGAAAGTTATAACGAAATTACACCGGCATTATAAATCACTTCGTTCTTAGAAATGCTTTGTAAATTCAGTGTAAACTGGCTAAGAATCTTTATTTTGGGGATGTCTGAGGTGACGCTGGTCGCGCCAACCAATCCCGAAATGCGGGTTCACTGCAGTGCACCTTTCTTTACTTATTTCTTCGGGGCTTCGGGGGGATTACAAGCTCACGCCTGTAATCCCCGAAGGAGTCACCATCATTGGTGTATATCTTAGGAGTGTCCAACTATTAGAGTGGTTCTGATAACATTTCCTTGTTGCCAAAATCTTAGTTCTATCTATAGTGTATAATGTATACGCAAGTCTGGTGAATTAATCCTCCATTCATGTCACCTAGTCATGATCTCTATTGCAGGAATGTGACAACAGCACCGCGTGGCAGCGGTGGCTGCCGAGCGGGCCGGTGGCGCTGCTACCGCTAGACTCCAAGCGCAGCTCGCTCGTGTGGTCCACGTGGCAGGACGACGCTAAGCGCCTGCTCAAACTGCCAGAGGACCAATTCGTCGATGCACTCAACGATGCTCTGGTACGACACTAGTCGATAACGCACTTTTGGTGCGTTCCACGTTTCGGCTGTCCTTTTTTCCATTGGGCTAGCACACGCAATCGACTTAAAACTTATTAGCATCATCAAGCCCTCTTTTTTCAAAGATGTAGGAGGAATCTTGTTTTCTACTATAGAAGTGAGCACTAGCCTTCAGAGACTTCAGACAGGCTATTACAGTTTGAGATCATGACGTGACTTGCAGGGTAATTATCGTAGCCTGTCTGTCAGCTTACAACCGTAGACCTCTTACGATTGTAAAGGCTTCCGGAGCTCGTAATGTGACGTCATGGGCGCAAACCAAGCCGATTTTAATACAGCTCGCTCTATGAAGAAGCTTACGGTTGAAGTGGTGGCGTGGTCCAGTAACAGACTAAAGCACTATCAGGAATTTGCCGGACCGGTTGGGTGCTTCATGTGGACTGCATAAGGTCCATAAAATTACTGTCAGAAAATGTTTGATGTAATGGTGCTGGGCTATAACGATTGCATTCGCATACATTAACGGAACTAAATAGAGTTTGTCTTAAGGGGCGTCCATACGACGTGAGACGTTTAAGGGGGTTGGGGGTAGAGCTGAATCTCACGGGAGAGGGGGGTCTCGGCAAATATCACGTGTTTTTTTTTCCGCAAGAAATAGTGTAATTATGGCTTTTGAAAAATCTCATGTGAGATTAGGAGGGGAGGGAGGGGGTCGAGCCAAATCTCTCGACTTCTCACCAAGGGGGAGGGGAGACAAATCACCAAAATCGCCTCCCGTAATTTAAGGACGCCCCGGTGTATGTGTTCAGTGGAAGCAGTACCCGCGCAGCAGCGGCGTGGAGGCGTGCATGTCGTGGGTGTCGGCGGGGCTGCGGCGCGCCGGGCTGCCGGACGGCGCCGCGCGCCAGCTGCCGCCCTCCGTGCGCGCGCTCGCGCCCGCCTCGCGCGCCGCCTTCCCGCTCGCCTTCGGACACAGCACGCGATACGTGGCGCCGGGGGTCGCGCTCATTGGGTCAGTAACCCAGTACCCGAATGTAAATAGCCCTCACATGGGGTCCACAATGAACAAAGTTTAAGATACTAGACAGCTCTGATGACCCTATAAAATAGATTGATGTGCTATTTTAATGGAATGACAAGAAAACAAAACCTGTATTGAATTAAAACAATAATAAACCAGAATCGGACGGTGACAGTGCGTGTCTCACACTTGGGCCGATATGTTTCTCAAAAGGCTGCATACTTATGGTTCGCAGCTCTAAAGCTATGGGTTCCTCCGACAGCGGTGCCGTCGTATAGCGGCCGTCACTAGAACATTAGCTATGTAAACAACGGTATCCAATACCGCTCTCTAGGCAGCCGCGCCATTTAGTTTACATAGCCAACGTTCTAGTGACGGCCGCTATATGACGGCGCCGATGTCGGAGGAACCCATAGCTTAAGTACTTACTTAGAGTTAAAGCATAGCTCAACACTCCATCCTCTGTGACTCACGACGTCTTTGTAATTGCGTCGCGGCGCATTTATAGTGGCGTCAATATTTTTGAAAACCTGCACGTCGCCTCGTAGTGACATATGAATTTGTTTGTAGCACGAACGTAAATACATACAAGTAGGCCTACTCGCTTTCAAACGAAAACGAAATTTCGGACGAAATTCACGTATTTCCTACTACATTTCTCATTGATTCCGACATTTCTTACGAACTAAAATTGTTTGACGTTTAGATTCGACGACGATGAAGACGTCAAACAATTTTAGTTCGTAAGAAATGTCGGAATCAATGAGAAATGAACGCGAATTTCGTCCGAAATTTCGTTTTCGTTTTTAAGCGAGTAGGCCCCCTGGACTGTTCACTACTGCACAAAAAACGAGCCGAGCGAGAGGCCCCAGTTGGGACCGTGTCCCTCTCACTCCGAGTTGCCATTCCAAAATAATATTATCGTTGGGTAGTGAGTGATTGGTGGTATTAAAATCAAGCAAATAAATTAATTTATTATTTATCGTGACTATTGTTTTATCATATAAACAATAGTCGCGATAAATAATAATTGAATTCATTTTTTTTTAATTTGAGTGATTGGTAGTTTTTAAATCAAGCAAATAAATCAATTTATTATTTATCGTGACTGTTGTTTTATCATATAAACAATAGTCACGATAAATAATAAATTAATTTATTTCCTTGATTTAAAAACTAACAATCACTACCCAACGATAATATTATTTTGGCATGGCAACTCGGAGTAAGAGGGACACAGTCCCAACTGGGGCCTCTCGCTCGGCTCGTTTTTCTGTCTACAGAATTGTCAAGGTATAACATACCTTAAACCAGGAAAATAAAGTTGAATTTCTTCTTAACCAAAAACTCAACTGGTTTATCCTATAGTAATAAAAGATCCTTGGTTTGTAGCGACGCCGCGCACCGCGTCCATCCGCTAGCCGGCCAGGGAGTTAACTTGGGTTTCGGAGACGTTAAGGACCTTGCGGAATTTCTTGCGGATGCTGTCTACACTGGGCTAGATATAAGTGAGTATAGATATAAGTATAGTATAGATATAAGTGAGTGAGATGTGGCCAGGCGAGTGATTTGTGAAAGCGGTTGCTGGTAAAGCTAAAGGCAGAGCTTCTTGGCGTACATTTGGAGTTCTACGTCCAGCAGTGAAAGCAATACATGATGATGATGATTTAATTGAAGTTTTTTATGTGTGGAAGCAATATGACAGCACTTATCTCTGAACAGAATAAAACAAAGTTTCTATCTTCTAATTATTCTTCTAATTACGCAACGTTGTCGGTGCAATTTTTCGGATTCTGGTAGGAATCCGTACGAAGCCAGGGCGGATCGCTACTTATCTATATTACTGCACTACAGAACAGGCAATACATTAAAGCCGGAAACCCACCGGGGCGCATGGAGAGGCCACGTACACGCTACGCACGTGGGTCAAGCTTCGCTTTGCACGAAAATGTATGTCACCGTGTCCACCGCGGCGCACGGAGAGGCTACGCACGAAATGACTCCATCCATACATTTTCTTGCAAAACGTAGCCGTGGCCGTGTGCGTGGCCTCTCCGTGCACGGCGGTGGGTTCCCGGCTTATAATGAGCGGCAGGATTACAAAAAAACCTCAGAACTATGCGAATATTTACAGGTCACCCAAGTTGGATGCAAAAGTACGAGAGCACGCGGCAGAGACACAACGTGCCCACTCAGCTGATGATCGAGGCGCTGCACCGGCTGTACACCAGCGACCTGCCGCCGGTCGTGCTGGCCAGGAGTCTGGGGGTGCAGCTCACGAACGCGTTGCAACCTATCAAGGTGAAATACATATAATATACAGGGTGAATTTTTCAAGTGTGTGTGGATGGCCAAATCCGAAACTATGAGGAATAGCGAAAAGTACTCGAAGGAGTCTCGGGGCCGATTTTGATGAAAACTAAAACTTCATTATTGGATTTTTGAAAAAATAATATTCATAGCCAGGAATCGAACTAATTGATTTTGAAAAAAGAACCACAGACTGTATTATTATACCATTCGATAGTGTCGCTTATAAGGAACGGATTCTTGGAAGTAATGACATACGGAAAACTTGAGGAAAGTGATGGATTTTATAAACTGCTCCATATATTCATGTTGTTGTCTTTAATAAATCATATGTACATTACCTGTACCTTGTTCGTAATTATACTCAATATTTTTTTAAATTAATACTCGTAGCGCAGTCATCTTCACAACATTATGTTCTAATTACAAATGATCAATCATTTTGAACAATTAATCAGTTTAGGTTTTATTAAACCTAAGCTGATTAATTGTTCAAAATGATTAACTTAAGAGTAATAAAATAGTATTTTGTTTAAAATGAGCTCTTTCTTTAAGTTTACCGTATGTCATTACTTCCCAGAATTCGTTCCGTATCAGCGACACTATCGAATGGTGTAATAATACAGTGTGTGGTTTTTTTTTTTCAAAATCAACTATGTAGTTCGATTCCTGGCTACAAATATATTTTTTTCAAAAATCCAATAATGAAGTTTTTTTGCCAGCTTACAATGGTTTCACAAAGCATTTCTAGGAACAAAAGTGTTTTGTAATGCCAGTGTAAGTAATAAATAAATTTCTATAAATTTGGGGGAAAATTACCGTTCCCACTGAGAGCGTCGCTAGTGTCGATACAAGATTACATTTCTCTATAGAACATTTTAGTACCTCTTTTGGCCACCGAGCCATATAAATTTGTGGCACTGAAAATAAAATAAGAAAATCAGCTCGTTGAAACCCTAGCTATACTTTTTTGCACTGGGTAGTAGCACTAGTAGCTAGCAGTAGCTTACCATTATGTTTTTTTTTTTTTCAGAAATTGATTATGTCACATGCAACAACATAGAAAATAAGGAGTGGTTATGTTATTATCTTTCTAGTCACCCTTACCAACGTGGATCCGGGATTGGGAACGAGGTCGAGGTTTATATAGATAGCAACCAGTTGGATGTGTTATTAAAATAAAGTTATTTTATTACCAGGTTACTATGTTTTATTCTTAAGTATTGTCGCCCTTTGTTCAAACTTCCTAGAATTCGTATAAGATTGCCTGTGACTTCGAACGCGTAAATTTTAGAAAAAGATTACCCGCGAATACGTCCGCGTGGAATTTTATAGGTTTTATTTTATTTGCGTTGAACCCTAATTATTTTTCTAAAATAACAGTAACCTAAGTTACTCTTTATAACATCAGCCGGTGAAAGTTCCATCAAAATCGGTCAAACCGTTTTTGAGATTGGCCGGAACAAACATCCAGACATGAGAGACAAGTATAATTTACTTTTATAAGTTTAATTTACTTTCATATGCATTTAGTAAAAAGCTGTAATTTTGACATTACAAACAGACACTTCAATTTTATTTATTTTTATCTAGATGTGTAGATATCTAGGCACGGATTTAAAAGAATTTTACAAATTTAATTACATAATCTTTGTAGTCTATACTGACCTCTATATTCTGAGCCTAGCTACATCTTGTAATACACATGGGCAGCTATCAAAAAAAAACCGCCAAATTATAGTTTTTAGCGGTTTTATTACAAAGCATTTGTAGGAACACTGTTCACTTTTGTTATTGGAAGTGCTTACTATAAGCTGTTTTATAAGTTTGGGGCAATTCTATGGTTGAAACAGAGTTGTTAATTCGCATTGAAAGCGACATCTTTCGGCTTTGGATATAAATTCAAAGTCCGTGGATTCCATGAACGTAATAAATTTCTTTGGTGGATTCATATCCGAGTTTACATCAGTAGGTACCACACAAGCTCATTTGATTACATTTCTTCGGATTGTCAACGGTTGAACCCTTTACTCTGAAAAAAAAAACATGTAACTATAGCAGACTTAACGGCGTGTATATGCTATAAAATAATTATACCTTCCCTTAAGACTCTACAGGCAGCTAACGAGGCATGTTTGGAAGCTATCTCCTCTAAGACGAGTGGAGTAAAAATTTTGAAAAAAATATCACCGTATTTATTATACCCTCTTCTTTAAAAAACAAGTTTGAAAAATGTGAAAAATGCTCTTTTACTATGTGAAAAAAATTACCAAAATGTAGAAATTTTCAAATTTAAATTTCTATCTTCTTCCAAACGGCTGGGAATTTTTAAATAGTTTTTTCACCAAAAGATGGAGAAAGATAATACCTAAAAAATGTAAGCTTGATTTTGCGATGCAATCGTTTTTCACGTCACAATTCATGATTTTCCAAATATTCGCCAACAAAGTGGGCGGATCCGGTGCGAGGGGCGACGGGCGGCAGTACCGCGATGACTGTTGGACGGGGAGGTTGTGTCACTTTTCTACGCTCCAGTCGCTTCATTTATCGTGTATCTCTTTTTTGTAAATAAATACATAAAAATATTGCAATGATGTATACGCCTTTGTACCTAAGAAATTTGACAAAGAATTGTAATTTAGAACATTTTTTTTTGTTATGTTTAATAATCATATAAAAATAATACAAATAAAAATAAAAATAATAAGAACTAAGAATATATTAAAATCGAAAATATAGATATAGGTTTCGAACCTGCGCTCCTTATAGCATTCACCCAGCCAGATCAATTTACCTACGAGCTAACAAGACATTGAAATTGTAAGCGAAATTATGAACTATATACTCCGTTATCATGGAATCTTGGACATTTTTTCATTGAATGTGATTTGAATTTGGAATCTTTTTCACGAAGGCGACTGGCCCTTGCTTGTCTTCGACATGTACAAACACATTGTGACAGTGTGCGTTTGCAGTCGCCTTCATGCCTTCGCCTACATTTAGAATAACATGAAAAAAATATTGATTTCGGAAATATAAAGATGATTCGAACTTATGCCTTGACGAACTTATGCATTGACTTACTCAGCTAATTTCATGTTGGGGAACACAACATAGCGAAATTATGAACTACATACTTCGTCGTCCATTGACAATTGACGCCCGCTTGGTGAAGTGGTTTGAACGTAGGCTGTTCGGCTCACTGCATGCGATGGTTGCGAGTTCGATTCCCGCTAAATGAAAATTTTGGAAACGGCCTTATGCGTAATTTTGTCTGGATCCTGGTATTACCGGGATCGCCTCCAGTCTATTACGGTACCCATAGTACAATGGTTGCTTAGGTTGGGACCATTCATTCGCGTCTCATGTAATTCTCTCTGTATTATCACAGAATAACTATCTACATATACAGTAAGGGCGAGGCCCCATTACCATTTTTGACTATTGTCACCATCAACCGTCAACAATGGTCAAAATGGTCAACAGAAGTCAACAATTGTCAAAATTAGTCAACAATGCTCAAAAATTGTCAACAATGTTCAAAAATAATCAACAATGGTCAAAATTGGTCAATAATGGTCAAAATAGTTGACAATGGTAAAAAATAGTCAACAATGATCAAAAATAGTCAACAATGGTCAAAATTGGTCACAATGGTCAAACATAGTCAACAATGGTAAGAAACAGTCAACAATTGTCAAAAATAGTCAAAATTGGTCAAAAATTGTCAACAATGGTCAAAATTAGTCAACAATAGTCAAAATTGGTCACAATGGGCAAAAATAGTCAATAATGGTCAATAGTGGTCAACAATAGTTGAGAATAGTCAACAATGGTCATATAGTCAACAATGGTAAAAAAAACTCAACAATAGTCAAAAAATTTCAACAATGGTCAAAAACTGTCAACTATGGTCAAAAATAGTCAATAATGGTCAATATGGTCAACAATAGTTGAGAATAGTCAACAATGGTCATATAGTCAACAATGGTAAAAAAATGTCAACAATTGTCAAAAATTTTCAACAATGGTCAAAAATAGTCAACAATGGTCAAAATTAGTCAAAAATGGTCTAAAATAGTCAAATAGAGTCCAGAAAAGTCAGGATAGTCAAAAATAGTCAAGAATAAACATTTGCCATTTGGGCTCGGACTCCTAGCCCATTTGGGCTTGGAGTTCTATTGGAGCTCCGTTGTTGTAAGCTTTCTAAGTAGTATAAGAAGTCTAAGTCTAGTAAGTATAAGAAAAAGAAAGAAAGAGTCGCCTTATAGCTGACTATTCCTGGCTAGCCTATTGTATTTCTGACTATTATTGACTTTTTTGACTATCCTGACTTTTCATGACTGTAATTGACTGTTCTTGACTTTTCATGACTATTCTTGGCTATTCTTGACTGTAATTGACCGTTCTTGACTTTCATGTTTATTTTTGACTATTCTTGACTATCCTTGACTATTCTTGACTTTTTTGTCTATTCTTGTCTATTTTTTACTATCCTGACTTTTCTGGACTGTATTTGACCATTGTTGACTATTTTTGACCATTGTCGACTAATTTTGACCATTGTTGACTTCTGTTGATCATTTTGACCATTGTTGACGGTTGATGGTGAAAATAGTCAACAATGGTCAAAATTAGTCAACAATGGTCAACATTAGTCAAAAATGGTCTAAAATAGTCAACAATGGTCAAAATGGTCAAAATTGGTCACAATGGGCAAACATAGTCAACAATGGTCAAAAATGGTCAACAATGGTCAAAATTGGTCACAATGTGCTAACATAGTCAACAATGGTAAAAAACAGTCAACAATGGTCAAAAATAGTCAATAATGGTCAATAGTGGTCAACAATAGTTGAAAATAGTCAACAATGGTCAAAATAGTCAACAATGGTAAAAAAAGTCAACAATTGTCAAAAATAGTCAACAAAGACTAAAAATAGTCAACAATGGTCATAAATAGTCAACATAGACTAAAAATACTCAACAATGGTCAAAAATAGTCAACAATTGTCAAAAATAGTCAATAATGGTCAAAAATAGTCAACAAAGACTAAAAATAGTCAACAATGGTCGAAAATAGTCAACAAAGACTAAAAATACTCAACAATGGTCAAAAATAGTCAATAATGGTCAAAATAGTAAATAATGGTCAAAATAGACAATAATGGTCAAGAGTGGTCAATAGTGGTCAACAATTGTTGAGAAAATAGTCGTGCACTTTTAAGTATAGTCAAGAATGGTAATGGGGCCTCGCCCTTACTGTATATACATATAGTTATTCTGTGATAATACAGAGAGAATTACATGAGACGCGAATGAATGGTCCCAACCTAAGCAACGCTTGTACTATGGGTACCGTAATGGACTGGAGGCGATCCCCGTAATACCAGGATCGAGACAAATTACGCATACGGCCGTTTCGAAATTTTCATTTGGCGGGAATCGAACTCCCAACCATCGCATGCAGTGAGCCGAACAGCCTACGTTCAAAAATAGACAAAATAGACCAAAATGACAGAAAATGGCAAAAATGATGGAAAAATGAAAAATTACAACATTACAGATATGACAATAAATATCAAAAATTACAGAAAATTGCAATAATCACAGAAAATGACAATAAATGACAAAAATGCCAGAAAATGCCAGGAAATAACAAATATGACAAAATGACAGAAAAAGCCAGGAAATGACAAATATGACAGGAAATGACAGAAAATGAAAGTAAATGACAGAAAATCACACGAAATGCCAATAAATGACAAGAAACGACAAGAAAGATACACAAGACCAGGAAAACAAAGAAAAAAGACAAATACAAAAAGTTACAAAGGCAGGAGAAGACAGACAAGAGAAATAGTCTGAAATAAGTAGGTATTCCTTTAAATATTATAATGTGTGCCAACCCTTACACAAGTAGTCGTCGCACCAACTGTCAAGAAGGTGGCGGCATGTTCACAAACATCAAAGGCGATGGCCGACTGTACAGAGGGGCTAGCCAAGTGGCATGAACGCTAATCGAATAGAATGGAATAAACTTCAAAATGTATGGAAATGTCAAACGTTGCTGTGTAAATCAACAACAAGTCGCTATGAAGATCTCGCTTGAGATCACGTCACCTATGTCATTTCCATAGATGAAGCGTTAGCGAATTTGTAGACGTCTGCCACTTGTCTAGCCTTTCTGTATTGTATATTATATACTATATTTATAGTGTGGTATTGTCAAGATGTCAAACTTCAAAATAAAAAATATTTGAAAATATCACATTCGAAAAAACGCTATTTATAATGTAAACAATCGTTAGTAGGCCAAATAAATAAACAAAAATAAGTAAATAAATAAACATTAAAAAAATATTATGCCGTTGTCGGATTCGAACTCGAATCGTATCGTAAATTGCTCCGTCAGTTTTCTTTCCTATGTTTTTGATCGTTTTTCGTTTGTGATCTATTTTATTTAGACTTTAGTTTATGAATAAATAAATAAATTATTCGATTTAATAAAAATATAGGTGGGTATATAAAAGTAAAATAAAAAGATAATGCATACAATAAAACTAGAAAACATAAAAAAGCAGGTAGTTATAGGATTTGATCCTGCGTCATCGTCATCGTCGTGTAGGATGACTTTTCCACTGAGCTATTTAGGATTTGCATTATAGAGCGAAATTATCAACTTATTTGTAGACCTACTACGTTGTGGTAGCTCGGCTTGTTTTGAAATAAGAATACAAGCGACGCAATAACCGCGCTGTCAGAGGCTCTTGCCGGGAGCCCGCCGCTGGCGCGGGGAGCACACCCCCGGCGATGCGTTAGCTCCGCCCATTCAGCCAAAATTTCCAGATCATATCCCCACCTTAACATAGTCTTATGGCTCTCAATATACGTCCATGCCCTCAATGTAAAATCAGACTAGTCAAAAAGATGTCGCCACTGTTAATTTTAAAATGAAACTTATAGCATTCCTATAAAATTATTTGTGCCAAGAATTGCCATATAAGATTATTTTTCTCTTTTAAGGAACACTAAAGACAGTACTACATAAGTATTTTGAAATTCGAATCTATAAGTAATCTCGTGCACGCCTGCGCACTTATAAACGGAAATCAATGAGCTAGCGTCATGTATGCTTCGCATGTATGATTCACGACAAATGACGCATACGTATTAGGTATATTAGAACCATTATATTATGATCCTTCTAGTTTAAACAAAGGGTATTTAGGTAGTTCCTCTGTGAGTTGTCTAAATGGAAACTAAGCACCTATTTTAAATACTATTGTTCTAAGAGACTGGTACACACAAACAGACCGTTCCAGCCAAGTCAACAATAGTAGGTATCTCCCTATTGCTAAAACGCGAAACAAAGCTAGTTATCTAGGTACCAAAGTATTTGCTAATGCGAGCTTAGAATAGAGAGATTACGCAGGTACTTCTCCATTATTATAAATTTCATGTGAAAATGGGAACTGTGATTTGTTAATTTACTTATACCTAAAGAAACCGTTACTTCCTTTTAGACGTGTAATAATAATTGCAGACAAGTCGGTTGCTAGAGTTCGTTGTAAACAGCTGCCTTATCGATCGACCGTGGCGTGTCGCGTCGTGAGAACGAAGGGGATGACGTCAAAAAAATGGCCGACTTCCAACGTTTTTATTATGCGTCATTGTTAGAAGCAGAACCACAAAAATCAACCCAAATTCTTGGAAGTGTAGCATTGTTTTCGTATAACACAATTTAAAGACCACGAGTAACTTGAAAACATGTTTATACCTGCTATGCTTTAGCTAAATACGAGCAACTTAAAATGAAATTTAACTAACGATTTCTATTTAACAGTGTAGGTATGCTAATGAAAAACAAATGGTTGGTTTTGTTCTCTGCAAAGCCCCTTTCGTTATCTGATTAATTAAGTAACTAGGTAGGTACCTACTTAATAAAAAACAACTCACTGACTGACTGATAAACAACACACACACAACCGGGGACTAGAAACATGAAATGTTATAGTTTCTTATGTAAGTAGTTAGTACCTACTAAACATAGGATTTTGGAAACTTCGTCGCAGACCGTAAGATTGTTAAGTCAGAAGTCAAAAATATTTTAGGTAATTGATGGTGTTTTAGGCTTTGTTAATAGAGTCAGTTGCATAGTTAAATAAGGGTGACATTTTGTATGGCAGATCGTCCGTTTTAAAGTTAGAAATATCGAAATTGGTGTTTAGGGATATATTGTATAGGCTTCTGTTAGCAGTTAGGCATACTTATCCACAGATTTATAAGTTTCGAAGCGCCCTCGCGGAAATCAAAATTAATTTAATAGTAAGGTACCTTCCTGTTTTTGAAAATTCTTCCCATAGGGGATGCAAGTTTGTATGAATAATCTCATTGAGCATCACCTATCATGGGGCTAGTAGGTAATAATATGACTTAGTTTGGTATTATTAGTGCGACATTAAACATCCTACGTAAATGGAAATATCTGCAAGGGACCACCTTGAAGGAGCCCCCGGGCGGCCCCTCGTCGGATCAATACCCTCCCCTCCCGCCTCTTCGCCCGCCAAACGTCCTCTTTCATCGCGCATGCGGAATGCGTACACTCCATGTTCGGAAATATGGTCAGACTTTATTTATAATTTTCTTATGTTGTCAAACGTGACTATTCTCCTTCCGAAGTAAATGTTCCATTACCTACCTAACTGCTAGGTGGGCTGTGAAGAGATTTTATTGGGCCTAGCCAAAATCATGTGCATGATGGACCAAAATAAGTGCCTACTTACCTATCTACAATATATCTTAATTTACTGACATTGGTCGGAACAAAGTGTTAAAAATCAAAGGCTATTCCATCTTATAATAATTCGCAAAATGTTCCATAGGTAATAAAGTAACGCTTACGTTGGTGCAGCTAGGTAGAGTCGGCAACGTCGTTAAACATTATAATTTTTTCAAATCTGTTATGTTATGGTAATAGGTACTCTTGATTTAACAAACGTTGGTGAAACATTTTCAAAAACAAATATTGCCTTTAGATCCAGAACAAAATGACAAACAGAATGACAATGGACTCGATAAAAACAAAAAAATGATAGGAAATGGGTAACCTACCTGCAAGATAAATCAAAATATTACTATTACCTATCCATGTTCCATACCCAGGAATATTTTTTTTCTTACGGAAGCAAGCGGTGTGACTGTAATTGGGGTCATATAATATCGAGAAAAACTAACCCCCAAATTACAGAAAACTGCACTGGCATTACAAATCACTTTTTTTTTTCCTAGAAATGCTTTTTAAAACCACTGTAAACTGGCTAAAATCTCTATAATTTTGGGATAATTCTTTCGTGATCATATCGTGGTAATTACCTACCTTACTTAGGTAACAATAAGCGACAAAAAGGTGTACACAAAATAAACATAAAAATCTTGTGTAACAGTATTTCGGAAACGTTCTAGACATCGTATAGAGTCGGTATTGTTCGGCACATTTCGTCCATGACCAGCGACGCCATTTTGAAGCCAACTGCGCAGTACGGCCACCCCTCACCCGTCACGTATATAAAGCCGCCATGACGTCATGCGCCCTCATTGATTTCTCATCGTGGTGCAGTGCAGACGTGTCTCAGTTGTGTGTGTGCTGCTGAACTCTGGAAGTGATATTTTGTGCCTGGTCGGATACAGGTATTTAATTATTGTATTGCACAACATTTTCTGACCCATCATAATGGGCTACAGTAACAACGAAAAATCTGTTGCCGACTTTTGTGAAAGTAAAGCTGAATCCTTGTCTAACTGGGTTCGTCAAGTTAAAAATAAATCACTAAACGCCAAGACAAAGAGAAAGCGTGACTTGAGAATAATCGCCATTTTGAGTAACTCTCTGCTACGTGCGGAGAGCGAACTAGTTACGAAACAAAGAGAACGTGCCAGAAAGTGGGCTCAAATGCAAGCTGATCTCGGATTGAGCAATAAGGAAGAAGAGGTCGCCAAGCAGCAGCGGGAAAAAATCGATAATTTCTGGAAGAACGATCTCAGCGGATTAGATAGCTTTTTCAAAGAACTAGACAACGTCAAACCATCTATCAAATTATAGAAGAATACTAGGTAAAGTAGAATGTATTTGGATCTGTGATATGTAGGATATTTTTTCTAAATTACAGTCCCATTGCGTTTCGCGTGGGCCTGCATCCGTCGGCCGCCATCTTGGTTGCCACTGGGGCGTGGTCGCTGCTAGCTACAAAATGGGTTTGTAACGGTATCATGCATTTATTTAGTTAATTTTATTGTAATGTTTTCAATTTATTCTATTGCAAAATAATTAAATTGGAAGTTGAGTTTTATTCATATTGAATAATAAAAATTGTACATATGTTTAAGTATGGAAATAAACAAATTTAAAAAAATTGTTGTATCACTGAATTTTATTTATTTTACTGTTATTTCACCATCCATAAAATGTATTATTCCATGAGTCATCGTCTGCGTGGAGAACGCGGGCGTGACGCACCAGAGATGGCGTGCTCGCGTTGGAGAGTCGGAGTAAATGAGTCACCAGTCTGCGGCGCCGCTCTCGGCTGCGTACAAACATCGGCACTGTCGTGCTTCCTCTGCCATACAACACGCTCACATGAATCACTCGTCCAGGTTGTCAGCCCACTAGGTAACCGTTAGGTGAATGCGAAAAGGTTTCTTCATTTGTACCTGACTAGCGTCATGACTATTTGGCCCGTGCGCGGGCCCGTGCGTGTAACTTATCTTTAGATCTCAGAATCCTGGCATCTCTGGCGTACACCTGCCACGAGAAGCGAGGGGCATCGAATCTACGCCCCTGCTGTCAGAGTTAGCATCGCCTAGCCCGAATACTGCGGCGCGTATTCTGTCTGTGTTCAAAAGGAAGCACCCAATGAACATTGGTGAGTCGCTTGTTCGCACAAGAAAATAGCAGTATTGTTGATTATTTACATCAAAATTTATCCTTAAACATATAAAAACAAGGTGGAAATTGTCAATGAAATTGCAATGATGTAAGTAAGCAAACATAAACAATGCAAAGGAATATTATCGACGTTAGGGTGCTTACGTTAATAACATCCCAATTAAACAGGAATGTAGTTATTTATTGATGATTGAATTAAACGAGAGCTGATTACACACGTGGAGGGAAAATACTTCGAGGCACGACATAGGTGTGCCCCATGTATCGACATGCTGAATCTGTTTGCTGCTATTATGACTCCAAATTATGTTGGCACGCTCCTGCGGTGGCGGCTTTCACTTAGGTAACAATTAAATTCATGTTTATTGTTGTGTGAAATCGCATGTAACTGAAAGGAAATGTTCCCCCAAGAACCACGGCTTCCAAGAATGATATAGGTGCTAATACAGAAGAACAAGTAAATTAGGTAATTTACATCACAAACATCAGAATTTATGTACCTAAAATCACGTGCAAACAAGACTTACATGAATCTAACTTTCGTGGGCTGATGACTAATATGAAACGAAACCAAATAAGAGAATGAAACCTGATCAAATTCTAAGTAATATGCAGAAAATGAGGATAGGTGCATATACACGTGATTGGATAGATTTAATGGTAAGTTATTAGGCAGATTTTTTGTAGCCTACATCTTTATTACGTATCTGAAACTATAATCTTCTTTGTAGTCACATTTATTAACATGACGCATGTTATTTTCTTCTTGATATGTACATGTACTGATTATGTGCAATCTTCACAGCTAACAACTGGACTGGGGAAAAGGCTGATATACGCGAATGTTACGCATCCTATGACTAAAGCAAGGTGAAGTCCTTCCTCGTGAAGAAGGCTAACCCGGCTCCAGTTGATATTAGCGAGTGGACCGTCACACCCAGCCACAGATAAGTCCCCACGGTCATGCTGTGTACACATTCGAAATTAGCTCAATTGCCGAACAATGACGAAACTTATAATTAACGCTACTACGTGCAACTCTTGCCACTTCGTTGGTTTTGCTATGAGATAAAGTTGGACTTAGAAACATTTACACAGTAGGTAAGTGTTTGTTTTGAAACTGTTGCATTGAAAACTACTGAACCGATTTTTTTATTTATTTCCATACGAAAAGAAATCTTTTGAGTGATTGAAACTTAATTCTATGCGAAAACAAATGATTACGCTTTACTGCTACTACTCATTACTTCTATAGCTAGGATAGGGAGGTAGGGCCCTATAACCTCTAAGTTTTGATTTCAGATCTTACGAGTATATCTATACTTACTATATATAACTAGGTACAAAATATGTTTATACTTAAATGCGAAATGCAAATCGTTTGTTGGGACTCAATCTAACAATGAAATATTTCTATAGTATAACGAACTGTCGAAGACAATAATTATAAACTATTCTTATAAGTATAAAATGTTCATCCGGAAAGAAAATATCTAATAGCATTTCTTAATCATGTATCATTTCATCATAACGAGGAGTCATAATTTTGTTTGAAATATAAGAACGCGAGTCTTATCAATCACGGATGTTGTGTAACAACAAGAGGTACGTAAGTTAAGACTATTCCAAATTTAATTTGCGTCGGTAATCGAACTTTTAGGTTTCCATAATAGGAAACCATGTTTTTTTTTGCGATAATTATGATTGACAGGTATCTACTGCCCTATTCTCCTTCGCAAGCTGATACGAGACGAACGTAATTTTATTCCGCTGAGATGTTTTGAAGTATCATCAAACAGATCATCTACATAACCTATTGAAATCAAATCTTCCTGAATATTTGAAGGAGAACAAAGATTAATTGATGTTTGTAACTAAAATATAACCACATATTGCGTCGAGGATGTTTCGTGAACCTGGATATGAGGCCAAACATAATGCGTTAAGGATGTTTTATAAACCTAGGAACCACGAGGAACTTTCCATGATCGGAGCATTGAACCCCTTCCATGTAAACAAGGTACTTATCAATGTCAAGCTAAAACCTGACCACGTCTAGGACAAATTATGTGAGTTGCATTATAGCCAACAAGAATAACATTCAAGTAAGGTATTCTTAATAATAATATAAAAACAATAGCTGTCCAATACAATTGGTGTACTAATTTGCAAAGAATGATCTGAAAAGGTGCGAAATGAGATAAAATACAAAAACAATAATTTGTAAAGAATGAACTAAGACAATGAAGAGCAAAATTGTGTAGACAATGGAACAAGGCAATCGTGATTGTGACTTCATGAAATAATCGGGTAAGAATTTCGATTCTCTGATAATTTCCGATTGTATATTGCTGCAATAATATGATGTATTTTTGTTTTGCATCAACTTAATAATGTGTTAAACCGAGCAATTAGAGCAGCGAGAAACGGCATACAGAAGTACAAGTAACTATAATTAAAATGAAATAAGTACCTACACATCAAGACGGTGGCTATAGTAATAACCAAAATTTTGCTTTGCAAGATTTTTATTATACCCAGTTGCATTGTTTGTCATATGCCGCGGTGTACGTATACACGTATATTATATAGAACTTTATAGGTACATACTTAAAATATAATATTATGTTGACAATGTATTACGGTGGAACCTATCGAAGAGCAAGATAATTTGGCTGGTATGTAACGTAGTATATAAAATTTCGATAACATTTTCAATAACAAATAGCTGCTATTGCAGCCTACGTGTTAATGTTTTTTTTTGTCTAGGCGCTGCTGAGTTATACTAAAATTCGCCACAATTTTATATAACTACTTATACCTGCATATAAAACGCACGAAGTATAATATTCTTTTAAATCGGATATGATCTGGGAATGCCCGAGTATCTAATACCTGCAAGCCGAGAAAATATTTGAGTCCAACGAAACTTGGACGGTCGTTAAATTGAAGCCGAACAAACATAAAATACAAGTAAACTCGAGTATGGAATGCATACGTCACACGTATGGTTTCTGCTTTGTTTGTTTCTTGGGCAAAAGTTTGTGAGTAATACCTAGTTGCCACTTAGCCAAGAGTGTGTAAAGTGTTATTATACTTACTTGCCTACCTATAATTCTAAAACTTAGAACTAATGCATACGTAAATATGACTTGCTTTATTTCCTTATAATGGCCCCACTTGGGCTAATGTAACCATCAAAACCCTCATTACTCTGTTTAGCTAGATATAAACTGCATCTGTCGAGACATCTTACTCCGTCTAGCCTACTGAACCTGAACTACCGTGGTCAAACAGTTCTATAACCAGTGGAGCCACATCACAAGGTGATAGTACGTGCTGAAAGGTATAATCTTTACAGACATGTAAGATAGCTTCAATGTTGAGCATATATTTCATGTTATGATGTAGCTAGAATGAGTGAGATGATGCAGCGAGAAACATAGCTGCTAGTCAAAGTAGATACGTATATTTATAAGGATCTCGAATTTTAGTAAGTAATGGCATGTTAATGTTATCTTGCTTCGCCAATCGAGGCTATCTTGTAGACCAGCATCTATGCCTGTGGTCCGTGAAATTTTTATGTTCCCAGGGAGCATAATTACGCCAGACTTCTGTTAGATAGCCAGTATTGCACTACACTACACCGACTTGCGAGGTCCTAACTGCCTATACTCATGCCAAAGCAAACAGACAACGTATCCTAGCGCAGACGACGTTCCTGCAGGGTAATGTGGTTCGAAACATATTTTACCATCCCTAATGACTAAAGCTGGACCAAGCTCGAATCGTCACTCTACGGCTATTTTAATCACTGATATGAGAAGAAGAACAAACTCGCCGATCACAGTAAATAGATATTACGTGACTTCTAAAACACTAATCGTCATAGACCCGATCTGTTGATTGGCGGCGTAGTAGACGCAGGCCCTCCGATAAATCGGTTAATTCGATCTTTCTGGTACTCGCCGAGGTAGCTGCAGAATCGCCAACCAGGTACTTCCATCAGCTAGCTATCAGCCGTTTTGATATCCTCGAGCCTATTTATCGTCGTCGCCGTGCCTGCGCTTCTGTACTATTCACTGCAATAAACCAAACCGGCCACGTATACCGAATTACTGACAATTCAAGTGCCTGCGCTGCGTTACTGCTATGGCCGAGTCGGTGGATACCCCATACACACGCTCCTGGACCTGCTTGCATAGCATCCATAGCGTTCTCTTTCCTGAACGGCTCACTGCGCAACGTGTTCGCGTCACCTGTAGTCGGATCACTGATGCCTGGCGTGCTGCTCGCGCTCTGGACTATCTTGCCCAACATTCCTGCACCCAGTGTCGCCTCGGTGCCTAGTCTGCAACCGCAACGTGCCCCGGTCACTGACTGCACGGCGTGACTCCAACCCAGTTACCTACCAGTCGTATCGCTTCGTTGTCAAAGGTTTGTTTAAAATAAATTTACGGGTCTTCTCAAGGATTCACATACATATCGACTTCATGCGATTTCAGTAAGTGTTGTTTTTTCTGCAGATTGCTACATGGTTCCCACCTTCCGTTGAAGGACTAATATAAGGCAGCCAGTACTTACGACTCCTCGCCGTGCACAGCGCCTAACAGCTCGCGTAATTTTGTCTATATGGACATCACGATACCAGCCTCGGAGCCCGTGCACGTGACAGCGGTCCGGGTCTTCTCGCTCAGCGTCCTGCCTGTGCCTCACGGTCACCACATTCACCTAGTACCTGGTAGCTACTAGTAGTCCCGGTCTCCTCTGAGAAGCTCACCACCTGCGCATCGGGCCGGTATCTACGGTTCGTGTATAATTTAATTCACTGCGCCATCTTTTCGCTGGCAATTTCAGTATGTGCCATAGCCCGTGTTTAACTTATTTTCAGATGAAAGCACTCACTACTTGCGAATCGAGCCCGCGACTGCCCGTATGCTAGACCCGCAGCGTGCCCGTACCCCTGACCGGCTCACTTCTTGCGCATCGTGCCCGCGACCCTGTCCGGCATGGTGGATCCGCAGCGTGCCCGCGCCCTTGGCCGGCTCACTGCTTGCGCAACGTGCCCGCGATCCTGTCCGGCATGATGGATCTGCAGCGTGCCCGCGCCCCTGGCCGGCATTATGGAACCGCAGCGTGCCCGTGCCCCTGGCCGACTAATTCTTCATGCTCGTGATTTAGCAATCCACTAACCTTTTCTATCGGTTTCCTGACTATTTTCGTTTTCCCGCTACTTGGCGTAATACCCATAAGCGTAACTCCAGCCAATGCGTACCTTGGTCCTGCACATAATTTATCTAGATCAGTGGCGAGACAGCGTGCCCACGCCCCTTCAAACGGCTCCGTGCCTCTACAGCGTGCCCGCGCTCTTCGGACAGCTCCGTGTTACTGCGGCGTGTCCGCGCCCTTGACCGGCTTTTCTACAGCGTGCCCACGCCCCTTGGCCGGCTCCGTGTCACTACAGCGTGTCCGCGCCCCTCGGCCGGCTCCGTGTCTCTGCAGCGTGTCCGCGCCCCTCGGCCGGCTCCGTGTCACTACAGCGTGTCCGCGCCCCTCGGCCGGCTCCGTGTCTCTGCAGCGTGTCCGCGCCCCTCGGCCGGCTCCGTGTCACTACAGCGTGTCCGCGCCCCTCGGCCGGCTCCGTGTCTCTGCAGCGTGTCCGCGCCCCTCGGCCGGCTCCGTGTCACTACAGCGTGTCCGCGCCCCTCGGCCGGCTCCGTGTCTCTGCAGCGTGTCCGCGCCCCTCGGCCGGCTCCGTGTCACTACAGCGTGTCCGCGCCCCTCGGCCGGCTCCGTGTCTCTGCAGCGTGTCCGCGCCCCTCGGCCGGCTCCGTGTCTCTGCAGCGTGTCCGCGCCCCTCGGCCGGCTCCGTGTCACTACAGCGTGTCCGCGCCCCTCGGCCGGCTCCGTGTCTCTGCAGCGTGTCCGCGCCCCTCGGCCGGCTCCGTGTCTCTGCAGCGTGTCTGCACCCTTCGGCCGGCTCCGTGTCACTACAAGCGTATCCGCGCCCCTCGGCGGGCTCAGTGTCTCTGCAGCGTGTCCGCCCCCTTCGGCCGGCTCCGTGTCACTACAGCGTGTCCGCGCCCCTCGGCCGGCTCCGTGTCTCTGCAGTGCGTCCGCGCCCCTCGGCCGGCTCCGTGTCACTACAGCGTGTCCGCGCCCCTCGGCCGGCTCCATGTCTCTGCAGCGTGTTCGCCCTCTTCGACCGGCTCCGTGTCCTGCAGCGTGTTCGCCCTCTTCGACCGGCTCCGTGTCTCTGCAGCGTGTCCGCCCTCTTCGACCGGCTCCGTGTCACTACAAGCGTGTCCGCGCCCCTCGGCGGGCTCCGTGTCTCTGCAGCGTGTCCGCGCCCTTCGGCCGGCTCCGTGTCACTACAGCGTGTCCGCGCCTCTCGGCCGGCTCCATGTCTCTGCAGCGTGTCCGCGCCCCTTGGCCGGCTCCGTGTCACTACAGCATGCCCGCGCTACTCGGCCGGCTCCGTGTCTGCAGTGAGCCCGCGCCCCTCGGAAGACTCGTGTCTGCACCCCTCGGCCGGCTCCGTGTCTCTGCAGTGTGTCCGCGCCCCTCGGCCGGTTCCCATGTCCGCGCCTCTCGGCCGGCTCCAGGTCACTACAGTTTGCCTGCGCCCTTCGGCCGGCACCGTGTCTCTGCTACGTGTCGGCGCCCCTCAACCAGCTCCGTATCCCTGCGGCGTGTCCGCGCCCGTCGGCCAGCTCCAGGTCACTACAGCTTGCCCGAGCCCCTCGGCCAGCTCCGTGTCTCTGCGACGCGTCCGCGCCCCTCAGCCGGCTCCGTGTCTCTGCGACTTGTCCGCGCCCCTCGGCCAGCTCCGTGTCTCTGCGACTTGTCCGCGCCCCTCGGCCAGCTCCGTGTCTCTGCGACGTGTCCGCGCCCTTCGGCCAGAGCCAGGTCACTACAGCTTACATGCACCTCTCGGCTGGCACCGTGTCTGCAGCGTGCCCGCGACCAGGTTTGCGTTTCTCCAACGTGCTCGCACTCTTCGGCCGGCTAGTGTCTATGCAGCGTGCCCGAGCCATTCGGCCGGCTTGCGTGGCCGATCCCCTCAGCCGACTTCGTGTCTCTGCAGCGTGCACCGCTCAGCCGGATCCGGTGTCTCCGCAACGTGCGCGCTCCCCTTGGTCGGTTCCCTTTAGCCAGCCTAGTACTTTTCAGCGTGCCCGCACACCTCGAGCCGCTCCGTGTCTCTGCAGCGTGGCCGTTCCCCTCGGCCGGCTCCCTATTCCTAGAGCGTGACCGCGCGCTTTGTACTCATCGTTATGAGCCTACGCAGGCACTAATCACGCCACTTCGGCAGGTTAGTAACCGCAGCCTCGCTGACTACTACAGCGTGCCCACGCCAATCATCGGGCTCATCTCTTCGGCGTGCGCGCTCCCTACAAACGGCCCGCTGTCTCTACAGCTTGCCCGCAACACTCGGCGGGCTCGTCCCTGCCGCGCCCTTCACACAGCTCACTGGCTTAGCAGCGAGCCCGAACCCTCCCGCCGACTGCAGCGAGCCCGCACACTTCAAGTGGTTCGCTATCTCAACACCTAGCCTGCGCTTCTCGGCTGGCTCCCGAGTCACTGCAACGTGCTCACGCCCCTTGGCCGGCTCGCTGACTCTGCAGCATGGCCGCGGTCCTTGGCCGACTCGCTGTGGGCAGCATGGCTGTGACCTCCAGCCGGCTCCGTCTCTGCAGCGTGCTCGCGCTTCTCGGTCGGCTTCGTGTCTTGTCAGCGTGCCCGCGCCCCTCGGCCGGCTCGCTGACTCAACAGCTGGCCCCTCGGCTGGCTCCGTGTCACTGCAACTTGCCCGCGCCCATCGGCCGGCCCGCTGAATCAACAGCTGGCCCCTCGGCTGGCTCCATGTCACTGCAGAGTGCTCGCGCCCCTCGGCCGGCTCGCTGACTCAACAGCTGGCTCCTCGGCTGGCTCCGTGTCACTGCGGCGTGCCCGCGCCCATCGGCTGGCCCCTCGGCTGCCTCCGTTTCACTACAGCGTGCACACGCCCCTCGGCCGGGTCGCTGACAACAGCTGGCCCCCTCGGCTGGCTCGTGTCACTGCAGCGTGCCCGCGCCCCTCGGCCGGCTCGCTGACTCAACAGCTGGCCCCTCGGTTGGCTCCATGTCACAGCAGCGAGCTCGCGCCCCTCGGCCGCCTCGCTGACTCAACAGCTGGCCCCTCGGCTGGCTCCGTGTCACTGCAACGTGCCCGCGCCCCTCGGCCGGCGCGCTGATTCAACAGCTGGCCCCTCGGCTGGCTCCATGTCTCTGCAGCGTGCTCGCGCTTCTCGGTCGGCTTCGTGTCTTGACAGCGTGCCCGCGCCCCTCGGCCGGCTCGCTGATTCAACAGCTGGCTCCTCGGCTGGCTCCGTGTCACTGCGGCGTGCCCGCGCCCATCGGCCGGCCCGCTGAATCAATAGCTGGCCCCTCGGCTGGCTCCGTGTCACTACAGCGTGCACACGCCCCTCGGCCGGCTCGCTGACTCAACAGCTGGCCCCCTCGGCTGGCTCGTGTCACTGCAGCGTGCCCGCGCCCCTCGGCCGGCTCGCTGACTCAACAGCTGGCCCCTCGGCTGGCTCCATGTCACTGCAGCGTGCTCGCGCCCCTCGGCCGCCTCGCTGACTCAACAGCTGGCTCCTCGGCTGGCTCCGTGTCACTGCGGCGTGCCCGCGGCCATCGGCTGGCCCCTCGGCTGGCTCCGTGTCACTGCAGCGTGCCCGCGCCCCTCGGCCGGCTCGCTGACTCAACAGCTGGCCCCCTCGGCTGGCTCGTGTCACTGCAGCGTGCTCGCGCCCCTCGGCCGCCTCGCTGACTCAACAGCTGGCCCCTCGGCTGGCTCCATGTCATTGCAGCGTGCTCGCGCCCCTCGGCCGGCTCGCAGACTCAACAGCTGGCTCCGTGTCACTGCAGCCTGCTCGCGCCCCTCGGCCGGCTCGCTGACTCAACAGCTGGCCCCTCGGCTGGCTCCATGTCTCTGCAGCGTGCTCGCGCTTCTCGGTCGGCTTCGTGTCTTGACAGCGTGCCGGCGCCCCTCGGCCGGCTCGCTGACTCAACAGCTGGCTCCTCGGCTGGCTCCGTGTCACTGCGGCGTGACCGCGCCCATCGGCTGGCCCCTCGGCTGGCTCCGTGTCACTGCAGCGTGCCCGCGCCCCTCGGCCGGCTCGCTGACTCAACAGCTGGCCCCCTCGGCTGGCTCGTGTCACTGCAGCGTGCTCGCGCCCCTCGGCCGGCTCGCAGACTCAACAGCTGGCTCCGTGTCACTGCAGCGTGCCCGCGCCCCTCGGCCGGCCCGCTGACTCAACAGCTGGCCCCTCGGCTGGCTCCGTGTCACTGCAGCCTGCTCGCGCCCCTCGGCCGGCTCGCTGACTCAACAGCTGGCCCCTCGGCTGGATCCGTGTCGCTGACTCTGCAGCATGCCTGCGGCCCTCCGCCGGCTCCGTGTCCCTGCAGCGTGCCCGCGCCGCTCAGCCGGCTCGCTGACTCAACAGCAAGGCTTACAAGAACTAATCACGCGACTTCGGCAAGTCGGTGCCTGCAGCATACCCACGCTTCTACTGTCGCCTCGCCGACTGAATAGTGAAAGTAAGTGAAGTAATTATCATCGCAAAAAAATGCGGTTCGTGGATCAGCAGGTAAGAGACTGCACCCTGACCTGGTCTCTATTGATGACAAATTCGGCCAACACTCCGCTGGCTGTTGATTTTCTGATCAAGCGCTGCGCTCCAATACTCCTAATATCTGCCAGTCGCCAGCCCTCGTGACCAACTTGTAAGTCTCTAAAAATACAAAACCGCACAGCCCGCTGTAAATGTTTGTAAAAGATTCTGCTATCTTAGCCCACCCACTCAAAACCTGGAGTGCGCATGTACGATTTGTGGTAGTGCAGACGGTTCAGTAGGCGCTATGTGTTCGAATCTCTAACAACTTGTATAAAACTAATTGCGTCTCTTTTTTTCTCCTCTCTGGCTTGCATCAAGTGCATTTCTTAATATTTCTTGCAGATCTTAGAAAATTAATTTCATAGAAGGTCAAAAGCACGGCATAAGCTTCACGTGTCGTAAGCACTTACTAATGGATATCAAGATCATGAAGTGATGTTGTAATCTTGGGAGCATGTGAAGTTATTGTTGCACTCATCTCTGATAACAAACTTACACCTAATCTACTTAGTGGTTAATTGTCATCTTGGTATCACAACGTGGTAGTGGTTGGAGAAAAGCAAAAATATGTAGAGCATTGTACTTAACTGTTCGTTCACTGACGCTTCCTTGTAGCAGGTATGAGTAACGATATTTGAAATTGTAATTTGTTTTACTTTGCCTTATATTGTACTTATATGTCGTGTGTGTGTGTATGTCTATTTAATAACTGTCTGAGGGGCTTTAATTAGAATATGCATTGTAGATTCTGAAATTAACTCGTATTAAGGTACTTAATAAATAAAAATAGTTAGGGAGATGCATAACAAAGCGTTGTTAACAGAAATGCACGCGCAAACAGCTTGTAACACAAGACTACAAGACTGCAGGAAATATGTAAGTCGCAATCAAAAATATTATTAACAGATTGTCCACAGCCGTGACTATCCACATTGGCAGGAACAGATAAACGTCAACAAAATAATGCGTAACGAAGTAATCAAGCGAGGGATGTATTAAATAGGAAGATAAATAACGAAGCATTAGCAATAACATGCTGCTGCAATGTGCGTGCACTATGAATATGTGGAAAATGGCTTCAAGTTCAATCGTGCTTCTCAATTTACGTAATGGGCGAAAGTCTCGTTGATAATTAGGTAGGTTTATAATAATGTATTGTCACCAGATGCAGATCAAATATTAGTAAGGTATGCCTAATATTGCTTTGTAATTATAGATGAACAGTGACAAATAAGTAGGTAGATGGAAAATAAAGTATTGTTCACAGATGCAGTTAAACACATGATTTATCCCAAAAGCATTTGGATCTGGCTTGGATAATGCAATGCAACCTTCGGCATACGTGATTGTGATTAGCATAATGCATAATGAGATATTATTGACAGATTTGAAGGAGAGTAACATGACCCCTCATAATAATAATGGTATGTCGATAATAATAATAGCATTCGTAAAAACGTAGAATTTAAAAACATTTGCGAATAGCTAGGTAGGGTCTTAATTAAAGTATTGTTGACAGATATGCGGCATTTACCAGGCAATAATGGAGCAAAAAAACTACCTGATTTAATGGTAAATAAAAATATAAAAAATAAAAATATGTTAGATTTAAGAACGTAATGGAGTATTGTTGACAGATACACAGGAATAATTGCAAGTACCTATTTAGCAAGAATGTTACGAAACAATTAACTTTATAATATGATGATACTCGCTTGAAACCTATAGTTATAGGAGCCATAACCAAGTATTGTTAGCAGATAAAACATCGCGAGAACAGCACGCAACACAGCGTATAGGAAGCAGACTAATAAAATAACCAAGTAGGTACACAGTCAAAGTATGGCTCACGAGTTTTATAATATAATAATACCTAACGGAGGCGACACTGCAGTCCTGCAAATGAGCAGTCTAACTTACTAGTTCGGTAAGCGCATAATCAAGCATTGTCAGCAGACAAACGGCAATTACAACAAACGAGGCTCAACGCAGATTCAGATCATTCAATCAAGCATCACATACAAATAAACGGTAACGATAAATACATAACTTTGCCACTTTATAATGATTAAAATACAGTATGAAGACTGGCGGTAACAGAAATTGACTTCTTAATATCTACTGCATCAGATAAATGCAATGCATAGTATGTAAGTACTGCATAATAAAGATTGTTTATTTAAATTGAACGAAGCTGAAAATGAATAAAAATTTCGAAGAATCCAGATAGCACGCATTCAGATCACACCCAGAAACATTTGGTATGGAATTATTTAAATGCCTTGCCTAGAATTCAAACAAAGGAATTATTTGTCGCTAAAATTATATCACCAAGTTGAGAAAATATAGTAGACACATGCATAACAAAAATTGTCAACAGATAACTCGTGCTTTGCGCACGATAAAGATTCTGGTAAGTCACAAAACGACACAATAGATAGTAGTAATTACGAATATGCCGAGGATAAGGTATTGCCCCAGATAAAAAATAACGAAATGACAGGAATTGCGAATAATTTGCTAGGTAAGTGCGTACTAAAGTGTTGTCAACAGATAACCAGTCTCTAGCACCGCACACCATTCTTGAAGGTACGTCAAAAGTATATTCTACTAATGACCCGGGTTGGCAGAGTGGATGAGGTAACATATTCAAGCCCCATGGTTTATACACAAAGGCAATAAAATGGCAACTTCTAGGAAAATATAATATGTACAATCTTCTATTTATAAGAAAGGAACGGAAAAAGGGGGGTGAGTCTGTTAATGAAACATATTTCACAGGTCTTTAAAGGATTTGGGAACTACTTACGGGCACGTCATGTCTAAATCAAGAAACATCGTTGTAATACGCAAGGAATTTATAAGCGAGTTGTAAAGAATGGATGACAGATGATGAATAACTTGACGTTAAAAATGGCACACTGAGAAACTGCAACCACCTTCAACGAAAATGTACCTACGTAAGACTAAACCACAATATAATAGGTACTTAGGTAGGGTTTCATAATATAATATTGTTGACAGAGAACTCGCGCGGGACAATATCAGGTAACAATACCTACATTACAATTCATTATTTGGAAAAAAATGGGCTTAACCTGGATACATTGTAACTTGGGAGCTGAGGAATACCTATAAGTGGAAAATTCATAAAAACAAAACTGAAAAATTATAATACGGAGACAAATGTTTAATACACTTGCATGCATGCCGGGGATTTTGGTGATAATTACATTATCTATGAATTTGTTCTGCGGATAGGTAGGGTGTTAGATCTTTTTCTGTCCACAGATCGTCCATGTATTTGAAACATCCAAAATAATTCGAGGGTATGGGAGAATTACGCGCAAAAAATAATTTATTGAAAAGACGACGCAACACCCAAGCGATCTTTGTAAGAAAGTATTACACATTTATGATAGCGAAAGAAACTCTGAAGACACAATTTTGAAGTCATGATATTCGTTGCTGACGAGACAAGCCGAAAGTAGGAAGATAATTCAGCAATATGTATAACACTGGACTATAAAAACATGAACCCTGACGAAACAAGAAACATACATAGAAATCTTAGCCCTTATAAGAAGACTCAACAAAGACGAAAGTCGAATGATGAAGATCTAATTGGGAAAGGAAGATGGAAGATATATCTTGGTGTATACACCAAAGAAAGTAGACTTAATTGAACGAATATGATAAGTGAAGATGAAAAAAATAAGACGACGGAAAGTGAAGAAAAAGTAAATTATCAGAAGATGAAGAGAGAAGATAATGAGGGAGTAAGAGTCAGAAAAAGACGAGAGGAGATTTAAGACAAGATTTAGAAAGAAAAAGAGGAAAGATGAAGAAGACGAAGTGGGAAGATAAAGAAAGAAAACAAAGATGATGACGAAAGAAGATAAGAGTAGAAAACAACAATATTGAAGAGAAAAACGAGAAAGTGACATAAGAAAAACAACGTCGACGAAAGAAGATCCAGCAAGGACGACGCGTGTCAACGAACATCAATAGCAAAGAAATATCAAAAATTGAAAACAAATACGGAAGATTATCAAACTACTTAGTTAAACAGAGGCGATCAAATTGGAAGACGAAGAACGAAGATAAAGAAAGAAGACAAAGAACGAAGATGAACACTGAAAGAAGATGCATAAAGCCTATAAAGAGCGAAGATGAAGAAAAAGACGAAGTACGACGATGACTGAAAATGAAGAAAGTAAATGAAGACCGAAGATAAAGAAAGAAGACGAAGATGAATAAAGAAGACAAAGAACGAGGATGAAGAAAGAAGGTGAAGATAAAGTCAGAAGATGAAGACCGAAGATGAAGCCTGAAGATGAAGACTGAAGATGAAGCCCGAAGATGAAGCCCGAAGATAAAGCCCGAAGATGAAGCCCGAAGATGAAGCCCGAAGATGAAGCCCGAAGATGAAGCCCGAAGATGAAGACCGAAGATGAAGACCGAAGATGAAGACGGAAGATGAAGACGGAAGATGAAGACGGAAGATGAAGACGGAAGATGAAGACCGAAGATGGAAGACGGAAGATGAAGACGGAAGATGAAGACCGAAGATGGAAGACGGAAGATGAAGACCGAAGATGAAGACCGAAGATGAAGACCGAAGATGAAGACCGAAGATGAAGACCGAAGATGAAGACCCGAAGATGAAGACCGAAGATGAAGACCGAAGATGAAGACCGAAGATGAAGACCGAAGATGAAGACCGAAGATGAAGACCCGAAGATGAAGACCGAAGATGAAGACCGAAGATGAAGACCGAAGATGAAGACCGAAGGTGAAGACCGAAGGTGAAGACCGAAGGTGAAGACCGAAGGTGAAGACCGAAGGTGAAGACAGAAGATGATGGCCGAAGGCGAAAAAAACGCATGAAGAATGAAGACGAAGATAGGTGTAGAAAGAATACGAAGAATTATAACTAAGAGCATGAAAGTATGATGTAACATCATCATCTCAGCCAAAAGACGTCCACCGCTGGACATAGGCCTCCCCCAAGGTTCGCCACAATGACCGGTCTTGCGCTGCCCGCGCAGTAGAATGAAGTAACATGGAAAACTAAAAATAATATGTTGGTGAAATTATGTTGAATATGGAGAAAGAAGACTAAGAGGGTAGATGAAGATAGAAAATTTGAGAAATAATACAAAGAATTAAAACAAACATCATGACAGCATGTAGAAACATGGAAAACTAAAAATAACAAGTTGGTAAAATGATGACGAACATTAAGAAAGAAAACGAAGAGGTGAATTGAAGAACGAAGACTAAAAGAGAAAAGATGGAGAACGGAGAAAGAATACGAAGAATGTTAGCTAAGAGCATGAAAGCATAAAGAAACATTGAAAAATAATATGTTGGTTAAATTATGTTGAATATGGAGAATGAATAATACGACGGAAGATGAAGAGAGAAGATGGAGAAAAAAATACGAAGAATTAAAAATAACAGCATGAAAAAAAAATTCAACGTAAAAATAACATATGAAATTATTTTGAATATGGAGAAAGAAGAACGAAGATGAAGAATGAAGACGAAGAGGGAAGACGAAGGACGAAGACGAAGGACGAAGACGAAGAACGAAGAGAGAAGACGAAGAACGAAGACGAAGAGAGAAGACGAAGAAAGAAGACGAAGACGAAGAAAGAAGAAGAGAAGATGAAGAACGAAGGCGAAGGGAGAAGATTGAGAAAATAGATGAAGATGAATAAAGAACATGGAGAATTTAAAGTAACAACATGAGAGCCAAAAAATATGGAAAGCTAAGAAGAATAATTTAGTGAAATTAGGTTGAATATGGAGACAGAAGACGAAGATGAGAAACAAAGAAATAAGGTTTAATGTGAATTCAGATATTCATGTTAAACAAATAAATACATCCAGAGACGAAGAAACACAATTAATAAACCTAAATAAATAAAAAACTAGGTTAGCTAAGAATGGACTATGAAAATCCAACTTGAACTTAGTATAAAATCTATAAAAAAGAGAAGAAACATGGATGCGGAACAAAGTAAAGATAAAGAAAAACATAAAGAAACTAACAGAACTAAAGAAACAAACAACATACCTAATAAAAAAAGATGCAAAATGAAGAAGTAAACAGAAAATGGAGTGAAGACAACCAGTATCAGGCGACAACAATAATAAGCAGCTCTGAAAAATCAATAAGGTGAGATTCCCATTGGAACATTTTAGTTAATCACTGAAAACGGAGATCTGTTATTAGATAATATCTACATTTACACTGTGCTGTAACATTTTTACCAGATAGCATTACTGAACTTATTTCTTTTGTTTATTTTACAGGTCCATCTCAAGTTTAAGCAACGAACAACAATGAACACCTATAATTGGGTCTAAATCTCACCGGGACTTGCAGCAGCCAAATACACAACTGTATACACTGAATTGAAGCTATGTACTAAACTTTTTTTGTATCATGTGCTTGTCTACCTGGTATTTCAACCTAGAAATAAATATATTGACCACACTCACTGTTTTAATTCCTTTGTATATTCATGCTGAACCATTAGAATTTAGCTTCAATAGGTAACAGGTGTCTCTATAGATGCATAGGTCATGCTCAAGTACATACTATGGTACCTACTATAACAAGAAATGAAAATACTAAACTGTTTCAGAATTTTCACCAAATGCAAAGCCAAAGATTTTGATTATTATCAATCACATTTTGTACCTAGGTATTTTGATACATGTAAATCATTAATTTAATAGGTAGGTAGAGTCCCTACTGATTTACTAGCTAGGTAGGTAGGTACTTATCTAAACTTACAGACAGGCGTTTAAGTCCTTAGCCTAGACTCTAGGCTAGGCCTTAGAGGATAAGGTAGGCAAGTAGGACCTAAATCGAGATCATGAAAATAATTAAATGCTTACCTACCTGTAGGATACCCCTCGGTATGCCCTGCCTATACGCAGGTTCCACTTCCAGCACATTATTTTAAGGACTGACTGGGCGACAAGTTTTCTTCTCTCTTGGCGTAAGGTGTAGGGGACTCTACTAGGAACACTAAGTAGGTACCTAAGCAAGCAAGCACGCAATGCACACCAAAAACTTAAATAAAGCATAATGGAAAGACGGAAAGACCCGGAAAATTCCAGTAAATATGTGCAAGAGAATTATTCACCGAGAGAAAACTGATTCAAAATTTGACTACCAACTTAACGAGCGATCTTGGAACAAAACAAAACAATACATTAGCTGGCACTGCTGGCAGGGCGGGCTTCGTTCGGAATAAAGTCTTAAGCTAGAGAAGGAGAATAACTTTAATCACAGTACAATAATCACAGATTAGATAGTTATAATATGACAATCATCAATATTACACTCTATGAATACACTTTGTTGTAAATAATAAAATAATTCAATTTCGCGCCAATCCGCGCCATGACACCTTTTTTTAAATAAATAGTGATAGCTGTGATAGGGATGCCCAAACGAGGTATGAGCACAGAATAGATAAGGAGTACAGACGTTGCACTCCTTTGATCTTGAAGAAAGCCGACATTTTAAATTATTATTATTACCTAAACTTGCCGCGCCCGACCGCGCGCAATCTAAATTGTGCCTTGACGCAACGCGTTAGCGTATGTAATTCGCCGTCCCGCTGCCGCACGCTGCTGCACGCTACTTAACCTTCAATCGGTAGGGTTGTCACAATTAATAAAAATAAAATAGTACCAACATTTTTGTATTTAAATGTTAATTAAAACTATACATTTTAAAAAAATACAGTTGTTGCACTTTAATGTAATGCCTTCGATATTTTTTGTCTTTAAAATAGCGGTTATTAAATTTAATGGCAGCATAAATGCGAAATCTAACAAATAATTTAAAAATGTAGTCTGAAGGGAAGCATGGACATGGAGTGGTGAAATTAATATGTTTTAGTAAATTAATAAGCGCATATAACAGCACGCAATAGCATGGGAACAATACGCAATAGCATAGCATGGATGCATAGTAGAATATCAAGCAACAGCAAGTGCAAGTCGCTCATTGAGTTATGACCGTTAACCTTGAATTTATAGTTCTCTCACTCGCTTTTTCCGCCGGTGGCCGAGTGCTCATAAAACGCTACGGCAACTAGTATCTACTTATATCGACTTAGGTAAGTGTCTAATACGAATATAGGTAAGTAGAAAAACTGGCAACACGATGGATCTCGTCAACTATGATACTATGAAAGGAATTAAGGTAGGTAGGTATTCCGTAATCGATGCTAGTAGGTATAACGTGGTATAACCGTAAAAAACTGTCATTTTATTCTGTTCCAAATTACATATTTTCGCTTCAATTCCACTATTCGATCCTACTTCTTGTAAATAACGTCTACTGCACTGAACTATGAGCTTCTTTTTATATCTAAATAACAAAATAAAACTTCAATTAGCTTCAATTACCTTTCACAATCATCTGGCAAAGAAAAAAAATGTCTATTTGCAGTTTCTATAACTATTTAGACAGCCATATACGCCACAGTTCGTCTTGCTCGTCATTTTTAATTTTAAAATAATAATTCCAACGCGAGCGACCAACCAAAAGCGCGCGAAACGTTATAGCGCGTGTTCACGCCAGGAGCGCGGCGGCCATATTGAATTGCGTACAGACTTTGTACGCGAACCGATCGGAGCTAGTTCGACCGAAACCACAGAGTGACTGAGGCCTGGTATGAGGTAGAGGTGAGTCGTATTTACTAGAATACCTTACCTTAATATTTACCTCGCAGGCGAGGTCGACGTATCCCCTCTTCCGCTAATAGGTGCCTCTATGCGCCTGCGCCAGCAGGATCTAGACGCACCTGGGCATTCGACAAGCCCACTGAGTTTCTTGCCGGATCTTCTCAGTGAGGTCGCGTTACGATCCAGTGGTAGTTTTTACCTCCGTTCTCTCTCTAGAGACAGCAGCCAAGCCGAGGCCGAGCCCTATGTGGCGCCCTTGAGCGTGCTGTCCCACTACCCTTCTGGTTGGAGCGCACTTTGCACTCACCAAAGTCCGGGTGAAGTTGTAGAGGCCACTTTGGCCAACAACACATAGTCAATTAAAAAAAAAACAATGCCATGGATATTTGACATCGTGTGTACGGACGACGAATGTGAGCCTTATTCTCTGACTCTGACAAGATATCGATAAAGAAATTTCACTGCATTACCTATAGTACAATTTTAAATGTGTTACACGAAAATCAGCAAGTGAGGCGAATAATATTTTTATACCTACTACCTATCCCTAAATGTGCTTTTGTTGAATACCTAGGTAGGATTAAAATCATTGTGGTCGCAACTCAAGAATCTCTCTGCCCCATCGGTCATCAGTTCTTTCTTCGGGCTATGTGCCCCGCCCGCTGACACTTCAGCATTTTACATCACAATTTTAGAGCCGACCGACAGATCAAGTTGCCAATCAAATCGAGTCGTGTGGGACGAGCTTTTTTGTTAATTTTTATGACTGGTCACTACATGATAACTACTCAGTCAGTGGCTTTATGGCGGGAAGTGGAAAAGTCATGTTGTCATTTTTGTTTTAATTTCCAAAACTTGTGTTTTCGTGTATTATAGTGTGTAATATTGGTGGAATATTAACCATTATATGGTCATAAATGTGCGTGAGTGTGGGCAATTGGAACAAAAGTGATGAAGCATGATTTTCGGCTTCTCACAAGAAGTCTAGTAATTTGTCAGTAAAGTATCCGCCACTTTACTGATAGGGTTTGGGGGGGTAGAAATAAGGTAGTTATAAGGTAGATTTAAGGTAGTTATAAGGTAGAATTAAGAAAAAAATGTAATAAAAGTATACTGATGTTAGGCTCCAAAGGGCTAGTTCCCAGGGGCTGTAAAACTAATCTTATATAAAAAAATAAAAAAACTCAGTCAGTTGTCTGTGCTGTCAGTCAATGTCAATACTCAAATGTCATTTGTGACGTCCGTCTGTGCTCTATAGGGCAGGGTTACCAACTTAGGGCTTTTAGCCCCAAATTTAGGGCGGAAACGTGCTTATTGGGCTTTTTTTAGGGCCATAAATAATATTTCATGCACCACTAATTTGACTGACCAAAACAAGAAAAAGAAGGCAAAACGTCTATGGTACTATGCGAGTTGTCCTCCTTGTACAGTTTATTATTAAAATGGTGCATGCAGTTGTGAATTCAGAAAGCTCAAATGCAACGCCAAGTCGGGACTTAACGATTTACTAACGATTCTCGATAATTTAAATCTTTAATTAGTTATAATAAGTTCTAATAAAAAGTACTTAAAACTAAGTGATATTTTATTTAGTTTAATAAAGCAGGAAACTCATTTAAACAATACAACAATAGGTACACAATTTAGGGGGTTTTTGGAACTTTTGTTTATTGCATTTAGTGTTATTTAGGGGTATTTTCATCTTGATTTTAGGGCTCTTTTATTTTAGGAGTTGACAACCCTGCCTGTCGGGTTGTTTCTGGGGGCTTTTTGGCGGGAAGTGGAAAAGTCATGTCGTCATTTTTGTTTTAATTTCCAAAACTTGTGTTTTCGTGTATTATAGTGTGTAATATTGGTGGAATATTAACCATTATATGGTCATAAATGTGCGTGAGTGTGGGCAATTGGAACAAAAGTGATGAAACATGATTTTCGGCTTCTCACAAGAAGTCTAATAATTTGTCAGTAAAGTATCCGCCACTTTACTGATAGGGTTTGGGGGGGTAGAAATAAGGTAGTTATAAGGTAGATTTAAGGTAGTTATAAGGTAGAATTAAGAAAAAAATGTAATAAAAGTATACTGATGTTAGGCTCCAAAGGGCTAGTTCCCAGGGGCCGTAAAACTAATCTTATAAAAAAAAAAAAAAAAAAAAAGGTTGTTTCTGGGCTTTTTGGCGGGAAGTGGAAAAGTCATGTTGTCATTTTTGTTTTAATTTCCAAAACTTGTGTTTTCGTGTATTATAGTGTGTAATATTGGTGGAATATTAACCATTATATGGTCATAAATGTGCGTGAGTGTGGGCAATTGGAACAAAAGTGATGAAACATGATTTTCGGCTTCTCACAAGAAGTCTAGTAATTTGTCAGTAAAGTATCCGCCACTTTACTGATAGGGTTTGGGGGGGTAGAAATAAGGTAGTTATAAGGTAGATTTAAGGTAGTTATAAGGTAGAATTAAGAAAAAAATGTAATAAAAGTATACTGATGTTAGGCTCCAAAGGGCTAGTTCCCAAGGGCCGTAAAACTAATCTTATAAAAAAAAAAAAAATAGGTTGTTTCTGTGGCTTTTTGGCGGGAAGTGGAAAAGTCATGTTGTCATTTTTGTTTTAATTTCTAAAACTTGTGTTTTCGTGTATTATAGTGTGTAATATTGGCGGAATATTAACCATTATATGGTCATAAATGTGCGTGAGTGTGGGCAATTGGAACAAAAGTGATGAAGCATGATTTTCGGCTTCTCACAAGAAGTCTAGTAATTTGTCAGTAAAGTATCCGCCACTTTACTGATAGGGTTTGGGGGGGTAGAAATAAGGTAGTTATAAGGTAGATTTAAGGTAGTTATAAGGTAGAATTAAGAAAAAAATGTAATAAAAGTATACTGATGTTAGGCTCCAAAGGGCTAGTTCCCAGGGGCCGTAAAACTAATCTTATAAAAAAAAAAAAAGGTTGTTTCTGTGGCTTTTTGGCGGGAAGTGGAAAAGTCATGTTGTGATTTTTGTTTTAATTTCCAAAACTTGTGTTTTCGTGTATTATAATGTGTAATATTGGTGGAATATTAACCATTATATGGTCATAAATGTGCGTGAGTGTGGGCAATTGGAACAAAAGTGATGAAACATGATTTTCGGCTTCTCCCAAGAAGTCTAGTAATTTGTCAGTAAAGTATCCGCCACTTTACTGATAGGGTTTGGGGGGGTAGAAATAAGGTAGTTATAAGGTAGATTTAAGGTAGTTATAAGGTAGAATTAAGAAAAAAATGTAATAAAAGTATACTGATGTTAGGCTCCAAAGGGCTAGTTCCCAGGGGCCGTAAAACTAATCTTATAAAAAAAAAAAAAAGGTTGTTTCTGTTTGTTTGTGCGTAACGTAGGTAGTTTGTATGAGTACTCGCAATCTCGCAATAAAAATAAAATAAATTAATAATTGTTGTGAATATACCATTATTTGTTTATTTAAACGTATTTACAATCATTAGTTATGTCATATCAACTTTATAGAAACACTACAATCGGGAACACCTTACAGGAAAGCCTTGACGAATTAATACAAGTAAGTTTACAAGATAACTGTTTCTAATGTTCTTTCATACAACCATGGTTCTTCTAATTTATGTGTTATTCCACAGTATGGGCAGATAACTCCAGCTTTAGCAGTGAAAGTGTTACTGCAATTTGATAAATCTATCAACCAGGCACTATCTAACAGGGTAAAATCAAGATTAACCTTCAAAGCTGGAAAACTAAATACATACAGGTATTTATATTAATGTACTTAGTGATATGTTATACGTTGTGCTGTGCTAATGATACAATGGTGCTCATTTTGGTGGTACACTTATGCTGCGTTCCAGACTATGTAATTTTTGTTATTTTCGTTCATAAATGTCGTTCCACTTGAACCAACTTGTACTGAAAGTAATCATTATTATAGTTTTAAACAGTTTTTGTGAACAAAAATAACAACAATTTCGTCGAATGGAATGCAGCATTAGTAAAGTACCCCAAGCCATAGTGTAGTTTACTATCATAAGTATAAAAACACCTATGCCTAGCATGGTAATAATGCATGAGGAAGACAATATTATGAGATTTGTCAAATTTTGTTTAATCTAAGCATGCACGTAATCTTAGACCTTGGGTTTGAATCTCTATCAACCATCTTATCTATCTCATTTTTAAGTTGGATTATTACTTGCTCATGCTTTGAAAACTAACTATAGCTGTTAGTCCTGACCGAAACTTGCCAAATTCGGGCAGGAGGACTAACATTATTTATTTAATTATAAATTACAGGTTTTGTGATAATGTGTGGACATTTATGCTGAATGATGTGGAATTTCGTGAAGTACAAGAAGTTGCGAAGGTTGATAAAGTGAAAATTGTTGCATGTGATGGTAAAAGTGAGTATTGACATTATAAATATTGAGAATCCATCAATTCTCTATACATATTCTATATCTCCATGATGTACTTATAAAAGTGAATTTTAGGTACTAAATTACTGAGTCACATTATCATAGTAACTCCAGACTATGAAGTCTCACGAGTCTATTAAGGACTCATGTCGTACAGTCTTAAATCAAAAGATCTTAACTACCAAAGTCGCCACCCAAGTAAGAGTTGATACCCACCACATACCATAACATTGTTGTGGAAAACTTAGGGGCAGGCCTATGTCCAACAGTGCATCCACTCCAACCTCATTCATATCACTGTTTATGCAATCCATTCATCTTTTCTTTGGGTCTTCATTTCACTTGTTTCCATTCAAATTCATCACTCTTATCAAATGATTTCATGTTCAAACCATTACAACCTCCTACTTTTACTTTATCTGTTATAAGTGCTACTTTCATACTGCCTTTATTATTTTCTTCCAGATGTTGACGACCGGAGGTAACCTCGGTGGCAAATATGTGTTAGGTTTAATTTATCTACTTTAATGGAAGCTCAGTGTATCAATTTATAAATTCTCATGTAAGTTTCACGGAAAAATTGGGACTAAATAAATTGTTTAAGTGGTATGTATTTAGTTTTCTTTGCAAACATAAAAAATAAAACTCAAATTTTAATAGTAAGTTTAATTAGTATATAACAAACATCCTAGAAAAAAATATAATATACATGTATTTACAGATCCTTAAACCCATAAAAAGATCTATAATGGAACAAGCCTATGATGTCAAACATAACATTCAGTATTACAGTTAACAATCAAATTCCTCACATTACAATGTCAATGATAAAACAAACAAATCCAGTACCTTTAAATGACAAAATATTTACCCAAATTTTAATTTTCATATAATATACCATCACACCTGTGCACCCTGAAGTTGTAAACTAATACATACACCCACATCTAAAACGTAAAGTAACTTCATAACAAAGCGATCCAATTTTCATTTACTGGACACACTTCCACGTGAGCTGTCACTTACAATTTACTTACAATGCACGACATTACAAGTGAGCCCCAGATCTATTATCGGCGGACCTCGCTTAGGACCGGCAGACCTGCGTGGCAGTTTACTTCCACCACCTATTCTATGAATGCTAGTAGATATGATGGAATGGTGTTAATGACACATGAATTAGCAAGTCTATTCGGCAAAAACCTATAATTGAAACCATAGTTTTAACCCCAATTTACAGAAAGTTATGATGGGCTTACACTGGCATTACAAATCACTTTTGTTCCTAGAAATTATTTGTAAAACCATGGCAAGCTGGCTTAAAATATCTATAAATTTGGCGGCTTGTATAAAGGCTTCCAACATTAACGGTAGAAGCGATTCAATAATTACTTATGAGATGGTCTAAAAACAATCGCATAATCAGTCAAACTGTGCCACCACCATGTTACCCAACTCCTAAGTAATAACTTGTGGCCCCTTCCTACACATTCTCTCCCAAACAGACATACAAGTCACTCACTGCTTCATACATTAGTTTTAATTCCCCGAAAACCGTATATTCCTTCCAATAATAACATTTTCAATGGGACAGATCAGATATTGAAATATAAAAAATAATATCTCCTGAAATTATGCCTTGATTAGCCGATTTGATTTGCTTGAAGAGTCGACTAGTAGAATGACCCCTTTTAAAGTATAATAAAATCATGGTGCAGTGCAGCCATTCTTCGAAGATTTTATGGACAAGAAATCATATTTCGAACAATGCAACGTAAATTTAAATCATAGTATGTATAAAGCTATTATTTATTATCACAATTAATCCCTAAATTCAGTGCTAGTTTGTTGTTTACGCGCAATAAGACGGCGGTGAGGTGAGGTCGGCGAGTAGGTCGAGCTCGTCTTCCGTTAGTTGTTCGCGATGTTTGGCCCAGTCGTCCTGATGTGTGCGGCGGAAGTCTGCGAGCGCGGCGCGTATGGTGGCGGGTATGGGGTCGGGCGCGCTCGTGTGCCGCGCCAGCTCCGCCAGCACGCTGCCCAGCTGTGGCCCCAAGCTGTATGGCCGCGAGGCTAAGTACGCGCACAGGCCGAGTACGCCGCAATGCCGTTCCACTAACTCCTTGGACCGACAACTGCGCTTCAGACCGCTCAGAGTGCGACCCTCGTCGGGTAGGGCGCGACAATGCATCAATCCCGTTAGAAGCTTCGCTGCGCCCTGACGAACCTAGGAAAGACGAAAAGCCCGGTAAATAAAAACAAGTCTCTTATAAAAACCGGCCAAGTGCGTTTCGGACTCGCACTTAAAGGGTTCCGTACCACCGTAGAATATAAACAAACATCCCCAAAATGGTGATATTTAGAGTCACACGTTGAAGTCTTTTGTATGGAAAACGACCATAAGAGAAAAATAAGTTAAAAATATTAAGTTTTATGTATGGGGACCCCCTTTATTATTAAGTTTTATTTTATTTTTAGTATTTGTTGTAGCGGCAACAGAAATACACATTCTGTGAAAATTTCATGTCTTTACTTATTACGGTTCGTCAGATACAGCCCGCTCACAGACAGACGGACGCACAGCGTAGGCTTAGCAATACGGTCCCGTTGGCACCCTTTGGGTACGGAACCCTAAAAACGGGCAACGCACACATATAATTATGGAATTTATAAGTAATATTCGATAAGGTTAGTATTAAAGTGTCACCTCGACTCTACGATCGCGCATCAGTTTCAGTGCGAAGTGTTCGGCGCGCACAGCCCTGTCGGTCTGGTCGCACAGCATCGGCAATCCGTAGAACAACAGGGGCTGCGCGAACTCGAGGCAGGCGAGGCGCGCCCACCACGAACGACCTGTCACCATGACCAACCATATATAAATAAAGAAACCGGAAAATAACAAATAATATGACACCGAAATTGGATTTCATACAGTCAAACTGACTTAATTGTTACTAGTAATTGCTTCGTATAGAGCAAAACGCGCAGGAGACGCAGCATAAGTTTTTTTTTATAGGTCTGCGGTGGCAAAAAAACGTATGGCCCGCCTGATGTTAAGCAGTTACCGTAGCCTATATACAATATGTTAAAAAAACCCTGTCCGACCCGAAAACGTATTGTTGGGTATCGAGATTAGATTCCATTTTTGTAAAAAAAAACTTTTTTTTTTTTTTAATTTCTCATTTTTTTTTTTACATTTTTTTGGCATAGTGTCCCACTGCTGGGCAAAGGCCATATTTTTTTGTAATACATAAATCCCGTTAACATAAAAAAATAAATTCATAAAATGACGTCATCACATACTTTGTGGTCTGAGGTGACGCCACACGATCTAACATAATTACTTCCGGTAACGGTGTTGTCATATTTTTAAAATTAGCTACATTATGTGGGAGAAAGGCAAAAAAAATTGCCACTTTAAATGTTCATTAATATGTTTACTATCATGATTTTTTTTTTATTATTTTATTTGGTCATGTGATTGGGGAACCTAATTACCGGTTTCGGCTCGGACAGGGTTTTCTTAACATGTTGTAGATGCTTACAAAACCAAAGGCATTGCGCGCACATTGCCGACCTGAAGGGGAGTAGAATGAAGGGGGGGGGGGGGGGGGCTTTCGGCTCTCTCACACATCGTACGAAACGCAGCTGTAATTGCTGCTTTACGTCGATCTTCTGTGAGAGGGTGGTACTACCCCGATCGCTCCAGCCCGTTTATGAGCTGCAGTCAATTGGCTACAGCTTGGCTCTACCACCTTGAAAACCACCACGCCACCTTGTGGCGTATTGTGTTATCGGTTACCGTCGGCGAGCGCGTCGAGGCGGAGCAGCGCGTCGTCGAAGTCGTGTGGCGGGTGCAGCGCGAGCGCGAGGCCGGCCAGCAGCGCGGCGGCCGCGCGCGGCAGCTCGTCGCGCTGCGGGCCGCGCGCCGCCAGCGCGCACGCCGCGCGCGCCACGCCGTACTGCGCGCCCGGCCGCACCGCCGCGCCGCGCACCAGCACACCCATACACCCACGCAGCACTGCACCGACACACGCATAAACGTACATATACATACACATGTATCATGGACAAAATACGACCCTCCCAGAAAAGTATCTTCCATAGCAAGTTTTACATGCAAAGGACTATCGAATTTTTGATTAATAAGTAAATGCATTTTGAAAAGTTCTTCGTGAATCGATCGACTAGCTATCACTGATTTACGAACTTCACACGGTAAAACATCGATCAATAAATAACGTGGACTGTGGCGTCACAGCGGCGGCTATGTACGTCGACCGTTGATGGCAGCTCGATCGATACTTGATCGATGAACACTCGAGTCAATCAGTAGAAACTGTCGATGGACGTAGACTCATTTCATTTGACTAACCATTGATTGGAGTGGTTAAAAACCCTTTTGAATTCTTGATAGGTCCACGGGTCCACGGACCAATTATTTCTAAATAATGGGTCTAAGCAAGCTCAACTAACCACCTGACGACGTTATCACAGTAGGCGTGGCTTAAGTCAGTGTGCTGCTGGCGTTCGTCCTGTGCAGACGTCTTGCCAACGTTCGCATCCCAAATATAATTCTATTCGACACTAAATGGCGACCCTCTGTACGTGTCCAACCTACACTTAGTGACATCTAGTGTGAAAAAGTTAAACTACGTACTAACATCGACATAGAACGAAGCGAGTAGTTTTGCTATTGACCGGTAGACTGAAATGGCATAGTAAGCGTTATCTACACCCCTTCACCCGCGCAAATTGTCAAGCGTCGTTTCATAGGGAAATCTAATAAGAAATATAGAATCTCTACTGTCTATTTTCTCTGTGTATAGGTCATACTAGAAGTAGGATTAGTTAGTGTTACCGGTAGTGAGTAGGCTGACAGCCCTGGCGTGGTCCTTGGCGGCGGGCGCGGCCGCGTCGCCCGCGAGCCGCAGCGCGGACTCCAGCTGCGCCGCCAGCTGCTTGTCGAGTCGCGAGCCGCGCGCGCCAGCCGCGGCCAACGACTCGCCGCCCTCCGCACACTGAACGACAACATCAATAAATACCCTTCATGTTTTGTTGACCTAATGATTGGACCTATACGAAAAATAGGCAGGTAGTGGCTTTCTACTATGTCAGCGATAGTCACCATCTCTCAATGGACTGGACGAAGGCAATCCTAAAAATATTTAAACTGGGGACAATTATGAAGGGTTCCATATAAATTACGAAGTGTCAATTTCTCGATTTGCCTTACACGGCTGTAGTGTAGTGTGTAGCTATATAAGTTAAGTTTGTGAATTTATTAACTAGTATTATTCCAGACGTGAACCAGACAACACCTGTTTTATTGGCCCTGAACCCCCATATTACACGGCAATCGAAGTGTTGACGAATTTATCAAGTTAACCGAACGGACCACGCGATCCCAATACAATTCAATGTTTTAATATTAACAAAGGTTAGTTGACCTGCGAAGCTTCATCAGCGACGGGTGTTCCAGGCTCTAGCCTGGCGACGTCGACGGGCACCTGCCCCACCTGCCCCTGCGCCTGCCCCACCTGCCCCACCAGCCGCATATCCCGCTCCGGCCGCGGCGCGCACTCCCCGCTCACTTCCCGCCCGCTGCACTGCACTGGCGCGAGCGACGCCGCGGTTTTTATTACTGGAACAAGACATTTTATTTAAAAAAATTGTAACTGCATTCATACCTTGAATGGTCCAATAGTCTTTTGATCCCTATATGAAATAGCATCGATAGGAATAAAAATATTTTGGTATTTTAGCATTTTTTTTAGCTGACTACATTTTTTCCAAAATCTGTGAATGCAGTTCAGAATATCTCAAAAAGTTATGGATGGTCTCCTAGGAACGTTTTCCTGTAACTGTAACGGTTAAGGTACCTGCCCCTACTATCCCGTCTCAAAAATCTACCCTGTATAGGCCCCCAACAAGGTGGACCGACGACCTAGTGAAGGTCGCGGGAAACCGCTGAATGCGAGTAGCAAAGAACCGGTAATTGTGGAAAACCTTGGAGGAGGTCTATGTTCAACAGTGGACGTATTTTGGCTGATGTAGGTGTTGTCGTACCGATTTCCCCGTGTTCGTCGTAGAGTGCGGCCAGACGCGGTTGCACGGACTCGATGAACTCGACCAGGCTGGGCGCGCCGCCGCGGTCGCCGCCCGGGAACATCAGCTCCGTGTCGAAGATCGTTGTCAGCATGCTATACACACCAAATGTACATTCAAATTTGGCCTGCCCCGGGTTAAGGGCGGATGGCTGCCCTTAAAAAGGTTTAGACCATAAAGTCAGTCCTTTTTTTATGTAAGCTATAGGACTTATAAATCATTAACATTAATATTTTAGCGTTACTACAGGTTCGCAATGTTGCTTCCATTGAGAAGAGCCGGCAAGAATCTCAATGGTTATTCTTTTCAGTAGAAAAACAAATTTATACATTTTATTAAACAGCAACGCTATGTGAGCAGGCAGGCATTAACACTATTAATTAACAGAACACCAACAGTAACTCAATATTTTCTAGTTTCTTAATTTACGGACGCCCCCATACTTTGAGGGATGAGGAAAAGCATGGAAATCTAAATACATGATTACAATTCATATACAAAATAGCTTAATAACACTAAAAGATAGCTTAGATTGTTTTGCCTAAAATGTGTAAAAGGCATGTGTTACCTGCCAACAGTTTCTCGTACGTTCTGGTAGGGGTGCTGTGTGAAGAAGGCAGCTTCCAGCCTGTTGAGCAGCTGGGCCGCCAGCGGCGCCACTCGCCACTTCAGAGACCCTAGCACGCCCTGCACAAAAATTGTTCCTTTTTTTAAACCTTCCACTGTTTATAATGGGGTCGGCTTCTTGCCTAATATTTGAGGCCTAGCCAAAGGTTTTCCTGTGCTTGACGCAGCCAAAAACTTGAAATATACAGGATGAATTTGAAATCATGGGTATCCTTTTGAAACTATGACTCTACGCATGATTCAGAATATTTTGGGAATATTCATTAATTAACAAATCAATTGACAAAAATGTATTGCCCATAAGGTATAACAGTTAACTGGTTTGCTTAATGGAGCAATATTTTTTTATCAATCGATTTTTATTTATGTTCCCAAAATATTCTGAAACATGTGTAGAGTCATCGTTTAAAAGGATGACCATGCTTTCAAATTCATCCTGTATATTTTACTTGACAATGGTTATATGCGAAAAGCGAAGCCATAACGAAGAAAAAAAGTGAACCCAGATAATGTTGGATATATCCAGTTAAGGCTGGAACCATTGCGACTGACAGCTCGAGGTTGACCGCTTTTTGCTCGAACACCGCGAAGTGAATTTTTTGAATTTAGAATTTTCGAGACGCCACGACACATAAAAAAGACGACATGATAAATCAAAAACAGAAGTGACATGTACCTACTAAATTCGTATCTTGCCTACTTTTATTTAGGCCCGTATTAATAAATCGATCTCAAGATTTAGATCGAACTTGAGATGCCGTTTTTGAAAGATGATCGCACCGAGTGTCTTAATATTTAGCAATTATTTCGCGGAGCGCAACTAAAAGACATGCACTCCGGACGGAAGGTGGGCGACCATCTCAATCTTTAGCTTGATTTGATCATGGATCATCTTCGGGTTTGCCAATTAAATTCCTAGATGGGTGGGTGCCCCGAGTTTAAGGCTCAGGGCTCGGCCACGACTTCGCGCGACGGGCGACAGCGTTTTTTTTCGTTTGCAACATTTTAGCAAAACACGCGTCGTCCGTTGCCATCGCGCGAAGTCATGGCCGGGCTTTCATTTTGTTAGGTGAAACGGGGTCTTTCACCTGGCCTGACGTGATGGTCCATTGCATGTCAGTCCCGGTCTTCCATCGAGATTATTCTAGAACTCCTAGGTATAATGAATTGATTAAAATTTAAATTGTATATAATCTTTTGATGGTACTCTGTAATTAATTTATTTAGATTACAGGACATTAATTTATGAGTTTCGATTAAACATATTGCAATTTATTTTTTAATTTTGAAAAAAAAAAAAAACAGAACTAACATGAACCTCGAACAATCCGTTTTAAACGGTTGATTACTCGACTATGACGTAATAAAAAAGGGTGAAGTGTTTTTCATTTAAAATAAGGTTCTCGTAGTCATATTGTACCTTATCACTAACGATATACAGCTCTTTTTCTTATCGAATGGTTAGTAAACAACCTGGTGTCAAAGTTTTTCAAGCCGCCCGAACACCTCTGACAAGGTTTAACGACTGCTGCTTAGATGACAACAACTGGGATCGACTTTTTACATGGCCTCCGATGCACGGATACGCTCACTTCAAATGCCACCTACGCATCTCTGCCTGACTTTGATTGCAGCTGGCTATGAGCGCCTCAGTAAATCGATTACCAGTTGCAACGAGACCCGATTCGGACTCGTGTTAAATCTTGTCGATTTTTGTCGATTCTTATCGATTCCTGCCTTTTCTTGATTTGTTCGAGAAATGACAAAAACTGGGTCAATGTGTATCCTTAGGGGCGCTATTAGGTTTAGGTTTAGGTCTAGGTTTAGGTTTGAGTATGCAGGTGGGGAAAAGGAAACGAGTCTACGTTGACCGCAAATGACCTTTGACCTTTAACCACGAATGACCTTTGACCTTTAACCACGAATGACCTTTGACCTCAAGTAAACTCTGACATCGAATGTCAATTGACCTCGCATGAACTTGACATTTGACCTTGACCTTGAATGACCTTTGATCCCAAGGTCATGGGCCAAGACCATGAGGTTTTTAAAAATAACTGTAATGGGTACTATTTGGCTCTGCCGCTTCGCCGGCCGCTGCCGCGGCACGCTCGCTTCGCTCGCTCGGCTCGCGCGTTGTGGTCACTGTTCTAACCTAACCTAACCGAACGTATCCAAGCATTTAGCAAGGTAAGAAGGTCAAGGTCAAAGTCAAAGTCAAATATCAAGTTCATTCGAGGTCAAATGACATTTGATATCAAAAGGTTACTTGAGGTCGAAGGATATTCGGAGTTAAAGGTCAAAGGTCATTCAAGGTCAAAGTCGACCCGTGTTCTTTTCCCCACCCTTATACTCAAACCTAAACCTAGACCTAAACCTAAACCTAACTGCGCCCCTAAGGCTACACTCCAACCAAAAACGGACAAGAAATTATAAGAAAAGACAGGAAGTGACACAAAAACACAAGAAATGTCAAAAAACAACACGAAGTGGCAATAAATTATGAAAAATGGCAAAACAATCCAAGAAAATACAAGTTATGACAAGAAACGACAAGAGTTACCAAGAAAAAATGAGTAAAAATTAGAAAGACAATTAATTACAAGAAAATGGAAAAATGACAAGAATATACAGGGTGAATTTTTCAAGCGTGCGTGGATGGCCAAATCCGAAACTATGAGAAATAGCGGAAAGTACTCAAAGGAGTCTCGGGCCGATTTTGATGAAAACTAAAACTACATCATTGGATTTTTCAAAAAATAAAATCGTAGCCAGGAATCGAACTAGTTAATTTTGATTAAAAATAAACACATACTGTATTATTACACCATTCGATAGTGTCGCTGATAAGGAACGAATTCTGGGAAGTAATGACATACGGCAAACATAAGGAAAGAGCCCATTTTAAACAAAAATACTATTTTATTTCTCTTAAGTAGGTAGGTAACCTATTAAACCTAAACTGATTAATTGTTCAAAAATGATTGAAAATTTGTAATAAGAACATAATGTTGTAAAGATGAATGCGTTGCGAGGATAAATAAAAAAAATATGGAGCATAATTTCGAACAAGCTAAAGGTAATGTACGTATGATTTATTAAAGACAACTTGAAAATATGGAGCAGTTTATTAAAATCCAACACTTTCTTCAAGTTTGCCGTATGTCATTACTTCCCAGAATTGGTTTCTTATCAGCGGCACTATCGAATGGTGTAATAATACAGTGTGTGGTTTTTTTTTCAAAATTAACTATTTAGTACGATTCCTGGCTAAGAATTTTATTTTTTGAAAAATCCAATGATGCAGTTTTAGTTTTCATCAAAATCGGCCCCAAGACTCCTTTGAGTATTTTTCGCTATTCCTCATAGTTTCGGATTTGGCCATCCACGCACGCTTGAAAAATTCATCCTGTATATTCTTGTCATTTTTCATAATTTATTGTCACTTCGCGTTGTTTTTTGACATTTCTTGTGTTTTTGTGTCATTGCCCGTCTTTTCTTATAATTTCTTGTCAGTTTTTGTCATTTCTTCAACAAATCAAGAAAAGGCAGGAATCGATAAGAATCGACAAAAATCTACAAGAATTAACACGAGTCCGAAACGGGTCTCGTTGCAACTGGTAATCGATTAACTGATGCGCTCATAGCCAGCTGCAATCAAAGTCAGGCAGAGATGCGTAGATATACGGTCTAATTGAGAGACTACTTCCTTTTTGAAGTCAATTCAAAAGAAAACACAAGAAAAGACTAGGAAACTAATGAAAAACAAAAGAAGGCCAGGGGGCTTACCACGAACTTTTATTGCGATTCAATTACAGGAACGTTTTAACGTTTCAGCGACTTTTTAGGCAATGACGTACCTTATTGTCATGACAATAAGAAACGTCATTGCACAAAAAGTCGCTGAAACGTTAAACAAAACTGCTATAAGAGGTGGTGGTAAGCCCGCAGGATTCCAATAAAGATCTTAAATTCAAAACATCGTGAGGAAACCTACCTATCCCTCGGGATTAGGTAATAGTCAGTTCCTGTATACACAACAAGGTTCACCACGTGGGCTTTGAGTTGGTTAATACCTCCACAATGTGGTGGTGTATGGCCACTCAAGCCTCTTACTACCCCCGAATGGGGATACAAGTAGTGACGTTACATAATAATATCTTAAATATAAAAATAAAAAAAGTCTATATTTAGTATCCGCCAAAAACCCTTACATGACACCCATCATCCAAATTTTACATAGCATGTGGCCACCATCTTGAATTCCAAAAATAATATCAAATTTGTACTTAAATTAAAATCCTTTTAACCAAATCAGTCATTAAAATACTTACAATGCAATAACTAGTTACCAAATGAACTCTACCTAATTATAATAATTATTATTCAACCTACTTGGTACCAATAGTATTCAGAGGAACATCACACTTTACCATTATATAGCATTTTTATTTTCATAATCTATGACGACCTCAAAATTCATAACTAGCATAAACATTAATTTAAAAATATATGTCAGCATATAATATTCAAAAAAATGTGTTCAATATTATATTTAAACTATTTAAAACGTGATTTAATTCATAAAAAGCTAAGAAGACGTAACATTTTTACGAATTTCACGCAAAAAATTGTGCGCACGTCCAGCCTTTGACGCCGTCATCGCGGCACTGACCGGGAACAAATAGGTGTCCAAGCCATGATGACCTGTGACGTTTCCAGCAAATTTAAGCTTATTATTGATTATTTTTTAAATAAAATGACTAATTTTAAATCTTTGATGCACGGATTCTTAAACAAGTCTTGACAATTTTTTTGGTATAGGTTTCACGTAAATCTTTTCAGTTGCTATGGATAACATTAACGATTTAGGTTGACAATTTCATATTTTGAAATCGATTTCTACAAAATTTGGTAACATTTAAAATAAATCCGTTAAGCCGTTTTATTCCCGACCATATGAGGTTTAATGTTGTATACTTTATATTGCACATAAGCCAGCCGATTCATCAAACCATTTACTTAGACCCACCCAGTTTAGCATATGTATTACCTTAAGTTTAATTCGTACCTGCAACGCATAGAGTCGTGCGCAAACAACGAAGGAGGTGTCCTTGTCGGGATCCACATCGTCCCTTGCGGGCGGCGGCACGCACAGGCGCAGCAGGCGCGCCAGCACGGCGCCGCCGCGCGCCGGGTCCAGCTTGTCCACGCCCGTCGCCAGGCACGTGCCCCAGTCCTCCATCGTCTCCGCGTTCACTGACGTCAGACCTGGGGGCACACGTACATCGTACACGAGACGTAGCCTTTAAGAAGCTGCAGGTACCTAACGAGGCATGATTGGAGGCTATCTCCTCTTAGACGAGATGGGTAAAAATTTTGAAAAAAAAATATCACAGTATTTATTGAACCTTCATCTTTAAATTTAAAGTACGAAAAAGTGCTACTTGCTATTTTACTATTTGTAAAAAAATATCAATGTGAAGCTGTTTTCGTCTTAAAATGTATATCTCCTTCAAAATGTCTTGGAATTTTTAAATTTTTTTTTTGTTAATTTTTTTTTTACAATTACCTATGGCAATGATTTTACTTGTTGCAATAAAGTTTTTCTTTCTGTCTATGTGTACCTATCTAAATTATTATTTCGTACTTTTGAAGCACTCGGTAGAGAGAAGTGCTAGCGTCCGTTCCATGAACCAATTACTAAGGGGACTCGCCCTAAGCAACTCGGCCGAGTGGTCGGCCTAGTACTAACATCGACATAAAACGAAGCGAGTAGTTCAACTATTTACCGGTAGATAGAACAATGAAAATGAAAAAACAATGACCACGTTTTTTTTCATACATATGTATATCTAATAAGGGCACCTCTTTCTTTAGTCTTTACTCTGTGGTCCGTTCACACAGACCGGCTCGGAGAGGAAGGCATATTTTAATCGCGTTTAAAAAAGAGTTTTGGGTCATCGAAATAAGGTTGATATTTTTCATTTTACTTCTTTTTTTAAATGAGAATGCTTAAGAGCCGACCTAACGCGCTCAGTGTACGAACAATACTACCTTATTTCAATGACCCAAAACTCTTTTTTAAATGCGATAAAAATATGCTCTCCTCCCCGAACTGGTTGTGTGAATGGAACCTTACCTGTTTCAATGATGTCGAGTGCGTCGTTGTACATGGCGTGTGCGCGTGCGCGCGGCCAGAAGCGGGGCGCGCGCAGTGCGGCAGCCGCAATTTCCGCCGCGAACCGCTGCGGCGACTCCTGCGCGTCACCCGCGCACCGCCGCGCGTGACTTATGAACTTGTCCGCGATGCGCTCACCGAAGTGACCGAACAGCATCTGCGACACATACCAGATACTTTACCACTCACCACACATTGGGGGACTACACTATTAGCATTAAAACCACCACTTTTTAGAAACCGCAAATGTTTTTTTTCCTTCAATTGACAAGTAAGAAAAAAAAACTTACAAAACAAAAGTACTCACTGAGATTCAAAAATTTTAAAGCGTCGTTAATATCACGCGCTAATGGCTTGTTGTAATCTGGTTAAACAACGCTTGGCAAGGTATGTTAGAGATGGGTGACAATTTAGTGGTTCGGAGAGCACATAAAGTCGTCGGTCCGGTGTCTGAGCTCGTGTCGGTACTCCAAGCCAACACCACCAAGCCAACTAGGCGCTCGAACTTTTTGTGCGGGTGACGTCACATTTGACAGGCGCCTAGTTAGCTTGGTGGAGAAGGCAAATTTGTTTTAACATTAGCAAAGAGACCACTGCGAATAATTCACGCGCATTATCCGGCGCAATCATAATTATTTTTATATGAATGTCACTCACCCTGAACATGGAGAAGCGGACCCCGCTGAACTTGTCCTTGCCCTTCTTCTCCTCGACGGTGAGGAAGGCCAGCAGCCGCTGCACGTTGGCGTCGTCGCTGAAGAACTCGAACATATGCCGCTCGCCCTCCTCCATCTCCTCGGGCTTTATGTCCGAGGATGAGACCTGTTCGCTGGATGGTGCTGCCACCTACACCATTCAAACAGGATATGAAGAATTATGCTAAACGCATTGGCAAAAGGATAGATAGAAAGAAATGTTATTTGACACAGCTCAATAAGGGGCCATCCATAAATAACGTCACACAAATTTGATGATTTTTAAACCGCTCCCCCAGCTTGTCACGGCTGGTCACATTTGCGAGACTTCCCCCTCCTTGTGTGACGCAACATATTTTTTAAAATTTTCAGAAATTTTCAAAATTTTTCTTTAACAGTTCAAATTTATTAGAAATTTTAATGTGACGTCACTTAGGACCCCCCCTTGTCACACAATGTCACATTTTGTCGACCCCCTCCCCCCTTTACGTGTGACGGTACGTATGGATAGCCCCTTAAAGACAATACAGTTATAAAAATCAAACAATACATAGTCTACTAAATTAGAACAAGAAAAATAAATACAACAGAAGAAGACAGTAGTGATTGTGTCTCACAGTTGGACCAAATAGATTCCCAGATAGCTTAATGCCAGGCATAAGCTGCTCATATATGGTCAAATAGTCAAGGATGAGGATCTATCCATTAAGCCACCTATGACATCTTGCCTATCAGGTTATAGTATAAATCATTGGTCTCCAAACTTCTGAGCCTAAGCCACATTGGACTCTTCAACTACGTCTCAAGGACCAAACCCATACTAGCCGCAGTTTGGAAACCTCAGGTATAAATATACAACACTATGCAGTCTTAAAATTTGCACAACGCATTGCATTTCTTACAAAAAATAAATGTTGAAATAAAACATCAATTTGCTTCGCATGAATGCAAGGGAAAACATGCGCAAGGCTCGACAATGACTGGGGTCGCCGTACCTGTGGCAAATCGGAACCAAGAATGATGTTGAAAATACAAAGGTTGAAAGTGTACCAACCATAATTTTCTCTGGCCAAGCGTAGAAGCCATAAGAATAGTTCCTCAGCCAGGGTCTCTCCCACTCCTCGTCAGTTTTGGGTATCTTGTCCTCAGACCAAATCGCCCACTCCAGGTCTTTCCTGTACCCTGAGCGAAACAGTAGGTTTTAGAACTAACATTAAACGTGATATTGGGGCCTAAATGCTATTGACATAATGTGGGTACAATGCAGTGCCTCTGCCTACCCTAGGTGGCCTAACCTAATCTAATCCTAGGTGGTCGGCATGTTATCGACCAGAGAATTGCTTAGGCCGAAAACATGACACGTGCAAGAATTTACGGGGAGACTCTAAGTACATTACATTCAGAGTAACCTGTAGATTATGACTCAGACCGATGTACTTAGCGGTCCCCCGATGCAACGATGCATGCTATGCAATGATGCAACGATGCATGATATATTAAACGTACAAGGACAATATTAATATTAATTATTAATATTTTGCGTTATGTTTCTTTAGATTTCTTGTTGGGAGTTTTTATCCCACTAATGTTATAAATGTGAAAGTTTAGATGGATGGATGTTTGTTACTTAATCACGCCAGAACGGGTGACCGGATCTGGATGAAATTTGGCACCGAGATAGATTATAGTCTGGAATAGCACATAGGCTACTTTTTTAAAATTAAGTCGCGGGCAAACGCTAGTATATTTTCTATTGTACCGCATGGTCGCTCATTAGGGTAAAAATAACCGTAAATAAATCACCTGGCACATGTTTCTCCGGCTTAGCGACTCCCGCTATCTCGTACGGGTCCATAGGTATCTTCTTCACCTTCCTCTTGCGTTGTTTGAGCGCATAGTGCGTGAGTCGCTGCGCGGTGCGGCGCACGGCGATGTCGTCGTGCACCAGCGAGCGCGCCATCAGCCGCACGGCTCGCGCCGGGTAAGGAGTTTGCAACGACGGGCAGAAGGTCAGCATTTGCATAGCGAGCTCGAGGCGACGCCATTGGCTGGGGAAAAATTACTAATGGAATCCAGGTTTTTTTTTTTCAGACAAGCTCTGTTATTTGTAACACTGACAGCAGTGAAGTTAGTGACAGATGATGCCACTACAGTGCAATCAAGCGACATCTGTAGAGCTGAAAATATTTTGCCCCCATTGAATGGTTTGCCAACTTGTCCAAAGTTGGGAATTGATGGAAATTTTAAAATACAATGGTGCTTGTTTTGTTAGTACTCGCACTAACCTTGGCTAAGCATACTCCGAATTGGCTGAGTACCGATCAATGGAACCATGCCCAGTGTTGGAGTCAAGCTAAGATTTTAAATCGTTGAATTCGCGCGTCATGCAAAGAGAATATAAATTGGAGTCATGGGAGTATTTTCATTGCACTGACCGTAATTTCTTAACAAATACACTCCTGTCATTTGTGAAGTTTTTAGGTCTCACAATAACAAATAGAAGAAGTTTATTGATCGACAACTACGACTACGTGAAATGTATTAATATACTCACACATTCGGTGCTTCTGCGACATCAACGAGCTCATCAATCAGTTCTCTATAGATCTTCTCGCTCCGATCCGAGGCAGCGACTTCTATGTCCACAGCCCGGGCGAGTTGGTCCAGGAACGCAGCGTCTGCGAGCTGCGCGTGCGTCAGCAGCGCGCCCGCCGCGTCCACGGACGACTGCGTGATGGTGAGCCGCGTGTTCACCGCGGGGAAGTGACGGTGGAGCGTGTCGATGAACGCCTGTTCTAGTCTGTTGGAGAGATGTTTTATATGAGAGGAAATACAAAAAAAAAGTTGCACGATTTGAAGTTGACTAGTTGACTTTTTTAAGCTATTGCTCGCGGCTCAGCCCGTATAGTATTTTGAGAAATGGCCTATGTCACTCGGGGATAGTGTAGCTGTCTAGCACTAAAAGAATTTTCAAAATCGGATCAGTAGTTACAGAGATAGCCCCCAACATATAAACTTTACCTCTTTATAATATTAGTATGATGACGTGAATGCGTACTTTTATATAACTATCAACATATTTTGAACGAGTTTTAAAACCAGATAACCTGTGTAGAATGAATTAACTAAAGCCCGCGACACATGCATATGGAATTTTTCGTACGGAATTGTTTCGAAATATCGAATCGGTGATTCCGAACGCAGTAAATCCATCCAAATTTATGGACGTATCGCGTTCGGAAACCCCGATTCGATATATCGAAATGAATTCCGTATGTATGTGGCGGGCCTAAGACCATATGGTGAACTTAGATTTATAGAAACACTTTAAAAAAGTTACACACTGTCGTGGTGGATTATGGCCTGAATTCAAATGTAGGAAAAGTTCCGTATTCAGCTTCTAACCTCATAATGCTGGGCTTCTCGCTGAGCGGCGCCTTCAGTATGGCGGGCCAGAGCGTGCGGGCCACGGCCCAGTCCTGCTTGGCCACGAGCGGGCCGGCGCGCGGCCCGAACATCATGAACAGCGCGCCCTTGTGCCGCGCGTGCCACTCCTCGCCCTCGCCGCCCGCCGCCAGTATCTCGGCCAACTTGGGCACGAGCGCCCGGTACGAGTACGGGTAGTGGCTCAGCATCCAGTACAGACGGATTTGTGCTAGGATGCGTACCTGCCCAACAAAGCGTAGTTCTAGCATCACAGTTTGGGATCAAGTCGAGTGATACCATCGATGAAAGTATGGTATAATAAATGCATTTCGATGACGAAGGCAAAACTGATTTTGCTAGGAACAGACCAGCCTCACTTGGTTAAAATATCTCCTGCGCGCCGCCTCGAGGGCACTCGAATCAGTCGAGTTTGCGCTTTATTCCCGCGTGACGATGTATTCTGCTGAGATGCCTTTATTGCTTTTACGTGACTAAGGTGGTAATACCAAAGGCATCGCTCGCACATTGCCGACCTGAAAGAAATGGGAGAGGGAGGGGAGGGGGGGGCAGCGTTGACCTTCCGGATCTCTCACTCATTGTACGAAACGTAGCTGTAATAGCTACTTTACGCCGATCTTCGAGCCAGCCCGTATATGAGCTGCAGTCAACTGGCTATGGCTTGGCTCTAGCAATAAATCTACAAGATATTCAGGTATTTACTTAGATGTACAAGATATTTAGGAAGATTCTATATGTGGAGACTTGTTATTGGCAATTTGTAAATCCATTTTTGTTTATATAATTTTGTATTAGTCCGTAAGTCTTCTGCAAGAATAAATAAATAAAAGATAAATAAACCCAACTCACCGAGCTATAAGTATTAACCGAGAGATCACACAACGCATGTAGCGCCTTCAACGCGGAGGGCGTGATGCCCGCCTCGCAGACGAGGTCGTATCTGGCCTCGTCTTGTAGTCTGGCGGCGTCGGCCACGAGCATGCGCAGGCGCGCCGAGCCCGGGCTGCCCGGACCGCCCGCCGGCCCGCCGCGACCGTCCAGAGCACGTTCTAGCGCACCAGACGACCGCAGCCGGGCCTCCAGACCAGGCCCGCCGCGGAGACCCTTCATTACCACTACGCGTTCCCATACCTGACACATATTAATGGCTTGAGAACAATTCAAATCGTTTGTTTAGGCCTACGGGGGCACTTACAAATTGCCATTTTACATTTTTCCTTAAATTCTATCACCGGATCGGTGACCTCGGCTGAGAAGATCCGGCAAGAAACTCAGCGGGCTTGTATTTTTTACTTTTTTTTTTAAATCGCCATTTACTTATTTTAATACAATGTATTTTGGTACTTGGTCTTGGTGGCTTGAGAACAATTTCTACACCTAAATAATTAAAGACACTGCTGTCACATACACATTCTATGAAAATTTCATCTCTCTACTTACGGTTAGTGAGATACAGTCCGCTGACAGACGGACGGACAGACAGACGGACAGCAAAGTCTTAGTAAACCCTAATAAAAAAGGAACCGCTTCTAAATATATTTATGTGGGTCCGGATTTTCAAAGATATGTGTAGTTTGTGACAGTTTTTGTGTCTCCGTATTTTTTTAGTTTGATACAGTTTCTACACTACTCTTAAATAAAGTATGAGGACTTCTTTTACTGACCAACCTTCGATCGACCTTTTTTAAAATTAAGAAGTTTTTGCGCATTTTTTTTTGTAAGTTTATTTAGTAATTCCTTGACGACATATCAGTATAAAGCTGTATGGGATCAATACACAGACTAACCTGTATAAGAGTTTCCAGACCGCGCGTGTCGTCCGTCTTGTCGGCGAGCATGCGCGCCTGCACGTCGAGCAACAACCGCGTGAGCGCCACGCGCACGTTCTCTCCATCAAGCGTCACCGTATGCCGCACGCCGCACGTGAACGGTATGCTAGTGGCTGGCACTTGGGACTCCATGCTAAACGACAATAACAGTTTTATTTCCAGTTTTAATCTTAAAAAGTATTGAAACGATCGAAATGGGACGACAGCGCCATCTGTAGGTGTTGGACAGAGTCCACTTGCATTGACCGGCATCGGCGGAAAGCACATTACGGTTTGCGCCGCCGCGCGGTCGTGACACGCGAAACTGACTTCCTGCCGTGCGAGACCACTAAGGGCCAACGCTAAAGTTCCACAATACACACAATACGAGAAAGAGATGGCCCCATCCTTCGTTCCCCGACATTCCCTAAAAGTTAAACACGTTTTGAATGTGTCTAGTCAAATTTCCTTTGAATATATTAATTAGGCACGCTTTCAAAACGAGTTTAATTTTTTATTAATAACGCCATAAAATTTTGAAGTAATGATCCAAGTATTTTTGTCATCAGAGCGGCGCCACGTTGAAGTGAGGTGACATTGATACTAGACAGTTCTGTCAGTTTCTCTCGCTCTACCTGGCTCGTGACTTTACAGAAGTAAAAAAAAACATAACGTCAGCATAGTTCAATCAAGCGGCATCTCTGCGGTCTTGACTGAAAGATTTCGATTCCTGATAGTACCCAATTTTTTTTTACAATTAATCTAAGTCAAAATTAATGGAAAAGGTAATGCTAAATGTATAAATCAATAAGAGTACTCACAGTGCCACGGGCTCTTCATCAGGCGGCGGTAAGAAAGTACTGCACGCCAATACAGCATTCAATATGTAGAAACTCCTCAGCCTTCTCTCACGGCACATCGGCCTCTCCCCGCTCAGCCACTGCCGCAGCCGGCCCACCTCCGGCTTCAGATACCGGTCCAGCAGCATCTGTGCGCACTCCGCTTCTTCCACACTCGGTATGTGCCATTTGAAGCCAGCGTCCTTCATCAGACACCCGTGACCCCATTCCCGAATCGGCAACCACTTCTCAGGAGCAGCCCCGTAATCTTTCGGCGAACTACGCCATTCCTTCAAGTCTATGTAGCATAGAGACGTGAATATATGGTTCAGAATCTCGCAAGCTCTCGTTAGAGCGTAGTTCGCGTGCAGTTTTAAAGCTCTGTCGAGTATTGGCAGTATGTCTGGCATGTATTTCAGTAGCACTTTTCCGTCGGCTTCGGCTAAATGCATTAAGAGCACGAGCCTGTACATAAGATCGCGGGAAGGATTCTCATCTCGCAACGCTTCGTCTGTGGACAACAGTTCTGTCAATTCTTCGCAGAGTTTAGGCAAGAACGCGGCCAAAGTAGATTCAGAGTCGACGCGAGCGAACACCCGTAGCATAACACCGACCATACTGCCTGAAACGTTAGTTTCAAAGGTCGATTCCGTTGCAAACGTCTTGAACTTCCTCAACGCTTCGTTGAATATCTTCGGTGAGCATTGCATCAGCACCGCTGTGGAAGCAGCAGATATAGCAGTCTCCATTACCGCGTCCGTTTTACTGCGAACGCCATCGGACTCCTTGGTGTCCAACCTGACATGTTCCATGACACTAGACTCTATTATAGTGAAGAGTCTGTCTAAGAAGACTAGTACGAAGTCTTCGAATTGTGCAGTGGACTCGCAGGTAAGCAGTTCTTCTTCGGTCAGATCCGGCCAGTGTTCATGCGCGGTGCTGCAGTCGATGAATGGGACCATCCAACTGAACATCAGTACGAAATGCAGCGTGACTATCGTCTTCTTGATATCGTTAGGGTCCAACCCTGGGAGCACCGCCATTAGGAAGGGTACCACGTGTGTGGGCCCTTCTGGGTACCCGCAGTCTGGGCCCCTAAGCATAGGCCTGGCTACAGCTGCGACCGCCGACATTGCCGCTAACATTCTATGAGGTTCCGTCAAGGATGTGAGCGAAGTCCTAAGTCTTTCTAACAAAGGTGGGATCACTAAGGCTGGGCGCATAGTGGCAAGGTTCTGCAAGGCCACTGATATGTCTAGCGAGCCGCCTCGACTGTACACGGCCTGGAGGGTCGGCTCGAGGACCATGTTCACGAATTCTGTAATATCCTCGTCACGGAGTCTGTATTCCTTCGGAGTTTCGTTCTCCCAGATCTCTTTAAATTTCTTTTCGCGTTCGCGGCGGACCCTAAAAAACAAAATTCATATTCAAAAACCAAGTTGTCACAGTTTTAAAACTGAATCGCTGTTAGTTGAGTTAGCAATCAGTGTACATTCATTTAGCATCGATCGCATTTATCTAACAACCCAATTGGCGGGTCGATTCGGCCTTCAAATTACTTTGGTACTTTTTTTTTATAGCCAAGGATGGCACACTGGCAGACGGTCCACCTGATTGTAAGTGGAAGCCGCCGCCCAGGACATCTGCAACTTAAGGGGAGCAGATGCGGCGCCGACCGTTTATGGACCTGTATACATGCCTGTCCTGTTGCTTTATGTCTTTAATTTTAAAGTCTTCGTACTTGGGCCGTATATTTTGGCTTTGTCTACGACGGAAAAACAAATGGGCCTTGCAATTTTATTCCTACATCTTATTAGTTTACCTGTTAAGGAACTCCCTGGCGAGTTTCCGGAGCATGTCCCTGAGCTTGTACGACCAGCGGCCGGAGTTGGCGCTGTGCAGGTAACTCTCGACGCCGGCGAGGAAGCTGCGCAGGTGCCGCAGCACCACGCCGTTGGGGCTGATGCTCCACACGATCCAGGATGCCACGTGTTTCATATCTATACACCACACGATATATGTATACCCATTAGTAGGGATATCTAAAGGACAGAGCTCTAGCTCATCAAAAGCAAAATGACGGTAAAATAAAACAATGTAACCTGAGCGTATTTCTTTTTTTAATGTTAATAAGGTGGCAAACAAGCGTACGGCTCGCCTGATGTTAAGCAGTTACCGTAGCCTATAGATGCTTGCAATACCTAACACACGCGCGACATGATGCGTGACAAAAGTCTCGGCGCGTGTGCCATCCCTTCTGGTTGCCCTAAGAAGCTATGCACACGGAGCAACTTTAGTTGCCGAAACTAGCAACATAGTTGCCGAAACTATCAACTTTTTAATAGTTTTTTGGCAGTTGCAGCAGACAATTGCCAGTTGCAGCAACAGTTGCCGCAATTGTTTCGCATTTTTTTATATGAAAACAACTAGGTGCAAGTTGCCAGTTGCCGCAAAAGTTGCCCGTGTGTATAGCCCCTAATTCTCTTCGCATTAAAATATGGCTGTTATAAAGGTGAAAGGATCTCGTTTTATTACATTGCTTGGGGAAAAACAGTATCACAAAATAATTATATAGATTATGGATAGATACAATATGCATACAGACTTACCAAGAGAATGAGTCCTGCATATTTGCATGTCTTTATAGCTGACGGGCAGGTTGAGCGCGTGCAGGAACCGCATGAACATCTTGGGCACGTGCGGCGACCAGTCTATGGCACCAGGGTTGCGCTTCGCCAGCCCCGCGAATAGCATCATCAACTCCTGCATATGCACCGACCATTTCATAGGATTAATACGAATGATAATTACTATACAGGAAAACCAAATACGAAACTATAGGGAATAGCGAATAATGCTCAAAGGTCCCTCGAAAACGATTTTGAAGAAACAAAAACGGCATAATTTTTTTTATACAATATGTTAAAAAAACCCTGTCCGACCCGAAAACGTATTGTTGGGTATCGAGATTAGATTCCATTTTTGTAAAAAAAAACCTTTTTTTAATTTTTCATTTTTTTGGCATAGTATGTGTCCCACTGCTGGGCAAAGGCCTCCCATATTTTTTTGTAATACAAATACCCAATTTACATAAAAAAAAAACATAAAATGACGTCATCACATACTTTGTGGTCTGAGGTGACGCCACACGATCTAACATAATTACTTCCGGTAACGGTGTTGTCATATTTTTAAAATTAGCTACATTATGTGGGAAAAAGGCAAAAAATATTGGCACTTTAAATGTTCATTAATATGTTTACTATCATGTTTTTTTTTTTTATTATTTTATTTGGTCATGTGATTGGGGAACCTAATTACCGGTTTCGGCTCGGACAGGGTTTTCTTAACATGTTGTATTAAATAAAAACACACACATCTGTATTATTGCACCACCCCATAGCGTCGCTTCTATGGATCAAATTCGGGACGTAATGTCCATCAATCATAGAAATACTGAAGATGAGTAACTTCATACTTCAACTATTATTCAAATGCGACACGGCGACTATGGTAGTGTGTGTATCGAATTGTACATGACGTTCGAAATTAAGAGCTCCCTAGCAACCTTGTGCCATCCTACTCCCGCGCGCAGTTACCCCGTCTCGCTTGCCTGTACAAACCACACTACAGCTGCAGGTTACGCACACAGGCGAGATGTTTTTGACAGCTTGTATGACAATAGAATTTAACGTACTTTTTTGAATTTACCGTACATTTGGTGGTGACACGATTTGGACTAACTTGCTGAATCTTACCCTTTAAATATCGTTGGTAATGTCCACGGACCAGTTACTAAGGGGACTGGCCCTAAGCAAGTCGGCCGAGTGGTCGGCCTAGTACTAACATCGACATAAAACGAAGCGAGTAGTTCAACTATTTACCGGTAAATAGTAAAATGTAAATGAAAAAACAATGACCACGTTTTGTTTCATACAAATATCTAATAAGGGCACCTCTTTCTTTAGTCTTTACTCTGTGGTAATGTCCCACCAGTGGCACATTTAATAGGCTAATAAAAAAAATAGGTCCAATGGCAAACAATTTTTTTATTATCTACATCAGTCTCACCGATATCCCGCATTGTGAATTATAGCAGGTGTCCCACAGGGTCATCAGCTCGTCGAACCAGAGCAAGTGGCCGTTGGCGGCCTGGTGCGGCGGCAGGGCCACTGGCAGGAACACGGCCAGCTGGCACACCATGTGCGTGTCCGAGGTCCACGGGTTGATCTGAGGCAGCAGTTCCGCTAGGATCTCTTTTGTAGCGCTCACGTCGAAGTACCTACAAGTTTTGTAATTACACAATACAATTTTGATACCTCTAAAAGATTCATGCAGCTAGTAAAAAAATAATGAAGTTTTTTATTAATTCTTATATGGGTAGTGGAAGAAATTCTTGTATAAGATGATAAAAACTCTGCTATATTACTTACGGTCTTGCACATTTGATCATCGAGATGTACGATCCTTCCAGAGAACTGGAAAAAAATATAAATATAAATCAATAACTTGTCTATGGATTATTTAAAAGCATGCGCATAATGCCACCACACACTGCTCCGAAATGTATTTTTGTACAATAGAATATATGAATTTAAATATCATCCTTATTTCTCTGTAATAACGTTCATTTAAACTAATCAAATTTGTGAATGAGAAATGAACATTACTACAAATAGATAAAGTTCACAAACACGAAGAAAAGAGTGACATTGATGGGTACACCGATGAATCATGATCCCAATACCGGTCCGCCACCGAATGTGCGAACAGTGGCTCGTTAATACAAGCGATATCCGTTTAGGCCGGTGATAGGTGGTATTAGTAGAGACCCAGCTAATACTATCACCCAGCCTTAGCGGATATCGCCTATAGCCTGAAGTCCATCCACAGTACGGCAAAGAATTATAGTATAACTTTATAAATCGTAATAGAGTTCAAATTGTATTAATTTGAAGGAAAAAATACATGTCACCCCTGCCTTGGGGCTTACCTACGTGAAACCAATGAAATTGAAATACTATTACGATTCGCTAATCAATAATATTCCTTGCCGTCCAGTCGTTGAACATGGGGCTTATGTGTAGAGCTGAAGCATGTCCCAGTATTGTAGGTTGTTATATTACGTGGGCAGTTCGTTTTCGTCGGATCCTCCGAGGCCGAACAAAGCTAGGGCTTCGCCTAGCCCGTCGTCTGACAGGAATTTGCGTATCATATCGAGCATATCCCCTCCTTGTTTGGGAGATCCCTTTCGCCTGGACATACGTAAAGTGTCAGAGACGTTTAATTTCTTAACGAATACTTCATTAACTCCTAGGACCTTTTTACCATTTATATGAGTACAGACGAAAACAGCTCAAACCGGATATAAAATGCCTTTAGGTATGTTTTTAGAGACGTCATCGCTACGCTAGGTCCACATCGACTCACCCGACTTGACGCGATACCGTAATTTGAGCTTTTATCTCTTTGACGTAAAGGTCTTTTCATCCGGCTTAAGTCATTTCGCGGCGATCAATTCGGCGACCATTCTTTTCTACACATCAAAATAGATAGGTATGTAGGCGAAATCAAGTTCTTATAATGTACGCCATACACGCTACGGTCTACCGGATATGTTACTTGCGCAGGTCGGATATCGTGTGTGGGGACGTTCCGGTGTACTGGAGCGGACTTTAAAATAATTGCTCCGGTCGCTTGTGCAGGTTTAAAAAACTGCACAGGTCTATTCCAGGTCTATTTCACTTGTGCAGGTTATTCCTCTTCTTCCAACTCCTCCTATCGTTTCTTCTGATTAAATTCGTGCGGGTGTCAAGACAACTTAGCTTTTCCCCGGGACTCGTCGAGGGTCAAACCTTGGCGTCAGCGTTGGACACCATTGTCGATCCTGGCTTACAGGAGTAACAGTGGTGGGAATATGTGGCAGGCTTAGGTCTATTCCCACACACGCTCCGGTCTACCTGCGCAGGCCCTCTACGGTACACCGTAGCGTGTATGGCCAGCATTTTATAACGATGCATTGGTTAATCGACCAGGATACCGAAACGTCGCTCGGACGGCATTATGTACACAATGTAACACTGAATACATTATTTTAAGGTCATACATGTAGGTACGTAGTGCGCAATACCTCGGCTAGACCGCTATACAGTTTGATGACTACGACCGTGACTCATAAATCTGTAGTATTTTATAAATAAATCCAAATTGCATTATAGTTACGACGGTACTGAATTCGGCTCTCATTTTATGACTTGAAGATTTATTATTAACTAGCTTTGCCAGCGATTTCGATCGCGTCTACTTTTGAGATGGTTTTTGGCTATTGTATGGGAACCTTTTTATGTTTCGGCCTACAAGCTTTTAGCTGGGATTCTAAGCATATGCAATGACACTCAATATACACCTAGCCTGATGACATCCGTTTTAACCCTCGTTTACACTGATGCAACACTTGTATTTATTAACGTAGTTGTCTACTCCACCAAGCCAACTAGGAACCTGTCAAATGTGACGTCACCCGCACAACAAGGCGGTGGCGGTGTGCGGGATGTGTGGCGGGCGGGAAGCTGGATTCCATTCGAGTTCCTAGATGGCTTGGTGGAGTGGTACCTATGTATCGATGCAAGTTTTGGGTCGGTGTAAACGAGGTGTTAGTAACAGAGATAAGAGTTATTGAGACAGATGAAAGAGTGATATGTACCCTTTCATCCTGTAACTCTCTCTCATAAGATCAGAGCGACTATTCTGTAACTAGAAACTCATTCTAAGCGTGAATCTGCTGGCATTATCACGAGAGAAATGAGTTTTTGTAACAGAATAGCACTGCATGCCGTGTGGTGTGGGTGTAACGGTCGGGCAGAAATTAAATAGTACATAGCTTATTTAATTTCATGCTCATTCATGTCCTTGTACATTTTGGCGACCGCATGATCTAGTGGTGTGAGCATTGCCGTTTACACAGAGTTTGTAATTAATTTCAAGCATGATTACGCTTCAATTACACATAACTTTAATCAAAGACAAGTTTAATGTAATGGAATACTTACGGCAAATAATGGTACATCCCAATAGCCGTTGCGCTTTTATCGAATATTTTCTTTCCTATGTCGTAGAGAGGGCGCCACGGTAAGGTCAATTCTTCGGGTGAAATCAGTTGTCTTTTTCTGTAACAATTAATTTATTTATTACCAATGAACGCGGCGGCTCGGCCAATTTATTCGAAGAATTTATGGGCGAGACACGAATATTTTACAGTTGTAGAAAGTGATTGTGTAGTCTTCGCATGTAATTTATTTAATTTTAAAAATAGAAGACAGAAAATGGGTCGGAGTCTGTTGGTACATAAACTAAACACGGATAAACCTTATAGCTGTCTTTTTCATGTTTGTTATGTGTGGGCAAGACAGCAATATTTTACTGTCCAATTTAGTTGTAATTTGTAGACAATAGATCTAGCACAATTAGTACAAAATAAATGTAAAAGAAAATCAACCTACAAGTTCTCGAAATAAAAAACATCTTTTCATAGTTTGATTTTGAACCCATATTTTGGACCTTAGAGCTTGTATGTAAAATAACAATTACCATATCATACTTACTTTGTGAGCATCAGAAACATGGTGGCAAACTTATGAACCTTGCAGGGTTCAAGGTCGGGTATGAGCACCAATTCATATGCCAGCTTTATCAGTGTGATGTGATCCTCCTTACTGAACTTCAATCCATATATCCGTATATACCTGTGGGTAAAATTCTCCAGTAATAATTTCCATAAACTAGTAATTCAAACATTTTGAAATATTAAAAAGAATCACCAATATATTCCTATCATTAAAAAATCCATCCAATACCAAGTTTTGGTAATAATATTTGTGGTAATAATTTACATAAATGTTTTAAAAAACATATTTATATTGAATGATTCCCTAAAATATTCATGCAAATTAATATTTAACACATGATCAAGTATTTTAATGGTACTAACTAAAGACACCTTTTAGGGCCAAACATGACTAATGAATAACAATTTCTGAATAATTTACAATAAATTTTTACAATGTAAAAATATTCAAATTACTATTCCAAGTAAACTTGACACTCGGCTATAAATTTAATATCATAATAAGTCAATGATTCCGCAGCCCTTCCACAACCTGGTGGGAGCTACTGCCTCAGGAGTGCCCAGGCATTGGCCCAGGCTCACAACGTTGTGGACAGACCATTAACTTATTATCAGTTGATATTTATATTATACCCGAGTGTCTAGTTGGCTTGGTACAGTGGTAAGTTCAGTTATTTAGAAAAACTTGTAATTTAACATCTCCAATGGAAGTGTCTGAAAAGCAGTGGTAGCCCATTGGTTAAGCATGCGTCTTGCGGGCTTAAAGTCATGGGTTCAAACCCTGGCTCACACCCCTGGATTTTTCGAAATCTATGTGTGAATCATAACTTTAATATGATTATCACTTGCTTACGGTGAAGGAAAACATCGTGAGGAAACCTGCATGTCTTTAGACATGTGAAATCCACCAACCCGCACTGGGCCAGCGTGGTGGATTATGGCTTGAATCCCTCTCGCATTGAGGGGAGGCCCGTGCCCAGCAGTGGGACGTTAAAAGGGCTAAATTATTTTTTATAATTATTATAATGGAAGTGTCTATATGACATTCTTCATTACTTTTACATCAATACCAGCTATATTTACATCATCATACGGTTGATAATTTGTAATTGGTTTGTAACATTGAACTAGACATTATTAACACATGCATTTGAATACAATAGCTACGTAACTATTGAGAATGAGCTAATGTAATGTGAGGGCAGGTGCAGTTACAGGAAGCTCTGGGTGTAGGCCAGCAGTATCAAGTCTTTAACAGAGCTTGCCAAAGGTTAACATTGAACCAACATCAAACAAATTGTAATTGTATATTTATAGCAATAGGATTTAACACAATACCAGTTCCCTATTAGCCATAAGAGCACATGGGACATGAGCCCAGCGCCTGAATTCAGGCCTCAAAATATAACGCAATTTCTAGCGTGATTTTATTTAAAATTCTAAAAAGGCCCCAACTCTGTGTGCACATAGGCCTCTGTATGGCCTGAGAAGGCCCTTGACCTATACAAAGATGAGACTAAGGAACCAAGTTTATGTTGTGTCATAGGTATGACTTATATGCAGTTATGTATGAATATAAATAAATAAATACTGCCAAACTTACACGCCAACTGTATGGTCCTAAACTAAGCAACGCTTGTACTATGGGTACCATACAATGGACTGGCGGCGATCCCAGTGACACCCAGACCAAGGCAAATTACAAAAAGGCTGTTTTTTATATTTCCCTTTGATGGGAATCGAACCCGCAAGCATCTCATACAGTGAGCCGAGCGGCCTATGCTCGAACTACTATGCAAAGCAGTCATATGTAGGTATATATGTAGGTATCTCTTCAGGTCTACAATGTTCAATTAAAATAAGATGCATACATGCATCGGGGATCAAAAACAAATAAGTAAACAGCAACTTGTAATCATGAGTTTGCATTTTTAACTAAGAAACATTAACGTTTAATGACCAAATGCAAAAGTGTTACTGTCTAATGCGGTCTGAACTAATTATTAAACAATACTAAGAAAACTAAAATCTATGACAGTGACTTATGTTGCTGACCATGCTTTTCTTTACCAGTTCATTGCAATTGCAAACATAAATTATACCTACCTACCTAATATAAGTTAAGTTTTTCACGCTGGTATTCATTGCAATGAAAATACAAGAGAGCATTTTTAGAAAGTGTTTACAATATCTCCTACACATGACAAAGATCTGTTGAAAAAACAATCCATAAACATTTTATTGGATCATTTCCAACTATCCAATTTGACTACAATATGTTACCAAAAGTTTTTAATAATATGAAAGTATAATTACTTCATGAGCCTCGATGACCAGACCCCGCAGGCGGGCTTCATCTCGCGCAGCATCACAGCCTTGCCCAGGTTCGTCTTCACCTGGTCCAGGAACCTGGTAGACTCCTCGTCCAACTCATTAGCATATGGCAGGATGTGGTTCGTCAACAATTCCTTCTGAGGCCTGAACCCCAGAGCCTGGACGCGCTCTGGGGTCGTCACCAAAAACTCAAACTCATCGTCTTGAATCATCATAATCGTTTTCCTTGATTGTTGTATAAAAAAGTTACGAGTCACTACGGTGCGGTTCGTCCTTCACCTTCGGCGGCCACATGAGCGCGGCTATTAATAAATGTACACAATGCACGTCCGTGGTCCACGACTATTGTATTGTCACAAATCAAATTAACATTGAATTTACACCAGTCATCGAGATAACACTCAAAGAAATTCAGAATCGCCGAGTCAATCGGGCGATACGTTCCTTTTCACAAAATTTTGACATAGCACGTCATTTCTCCAGGACGTCACAAATAAAACATTTCGTTCTACGCATTTTATGTTTTTGAATAAAGTAAAATGAGTAGTATGCGTCCACGACCCGCTTAAAAGTCCTTGTATTATAAAGTGTAATTTTGGTGAAATATTAACCAATATATTTGTTAGAAAGAAAATAGGTTTTATATGTTTTTACATTAGAAACTATTTTCTACTCTGTTTTTTTATAATTTCATATTCACATTCTCTGTCACCACTGTCTTATTCCGATTGTTTTTTCCGTGTCATGAAGGAATAAATTTATAACTAAATTTATTAAGAATATTATTTCACAATCATTCACTGCCTGTATACAAATAAACAATTAGCTCTGGGAGTGCTCAGAGCTAATAGGTGATGTGCCCATTGCACGTAAGTGATATCGACATTGCACGTAAGTGATATCGAAAAAACAGCGTTTCTCAATGGAGATTTATCGGAGACAGTCTACATGAAGCAACCGGAAGGGTTTGAAGAAAAGGGGCCAGATTATGTGTGTCTTCTTAAACGTTCCCTATATGGACTGAAGCAGGCTCCAAGAGCATGGAACAATAAACTGAACAATGAGTTGTTACAATTGGGTTTCATACGTTCTAAAAATGAACCATGCGTGTACACAAAATTGAATGACAGGAGTGTCATAATTCTAGCTGTCTACGTTGACGATATGCTGATCTTGTGGAACGATAAAGAGGAGCTGCGCAAAGTAAAGAGGGACCTCATGTCAAAGTTTGAGATGAAGGATCTCGGTAGGGCAGAGTTCATTCTGGGAATGAGTATTATGCAGAATGACTCAAAAATAAAAGTTGATCAAGAGAAGTACATCGACAAATTATTAAATATTTTTGGGATGGTTGATTGCAAGGTTGCATCAACACCTTCAGTTACTGGCCAAAAGCTACAGAAGCCAGGACCAGATCATAAGCCTGATGGAAGGATTCCTTATCAAAATTTGATTGGTTCACTGATGTATTTGTGTGTATGTACAAGACCTGACATAGCTCATTCAGTGAATTACCTGAGTCAATTCAATAGTTGTTACACAGAAGAACACTGGATAGCTGCTAAGCGAGTGCTCAGATTCTTGAAGGGTACTAAAAGTCATGGATTAATGTACACCAAGAAGATGAAATCAAATAAGATATTGGGGTATGCAGATGCAAGTCATGCCACATGCTATGACAGAAGGTCATACACAGGAGTAGTTTTCTTATATAGTGGAGGAGCTATATGTTGGGAGAGCCGAAAGCAAAGAACAATAGCTCTCTCTACTGCAGAGGCAGAGTATGTGGCTATGTCTGAAGCTGCTAGAGAAGCGATATTCCTAAAAAGGTTTATAGCCGAGGTTACAGGAAAACCTGAGGTGTCATTAAAGATCTACAGCGACAGCCAATCAGCTATTGCTATTGCACAGAACCCTGTGCATCACCAACGTACAAAACATATTGATGTGCGCCATCACTTTGTAAGAGAAACAGTTGAGCATGGGCATATTGAGTTAGAATATGTGGAGACGATACGAATGGTGGCAGATGTTTTGACTAAGCCTTTGTTGAAAGGTAAGTTTGAATGGTGTGCAAGAGGAATGGGTCTAGAGAAATGAAATTAAGGAGGAGTGTTAGAAAGAAAATAGGTTTTATATGTTTTTACATTAGAAACTATTTTCTACTCTGTTTTTTATAATTTCATATTCACATTCTCTGTCACCACTGTCTTATTCCGATTGTTTTTTCCGTGTCATGAAGGAATAAATTTATAACTAAATTTATTAAGAATATTATTTCACAATCATTCACTGCCTGTATACAAATAAACAATTAGCTCTGGGAGTGCTCAGAGCTAATAATATTTTACTTGATACTGGCTATATGCGAAAAGCGACACCATAGGAATTAAAATAATAATTCTCTTTTTTTGTCTGTGATTTGAAGTTTTTTTTTGTAAAAGTCAAGATAATTATGATAGGTAGGTAGGTATAGAAGTGGGTGCTTAAACGAAAAGGCGTTTGAAAAGTTAGTTTTTTCAAGTAAGCACACAAGCGCGCTTACACACACAAGCACAAGCGTGTGTATGGCTTTCTCCGCAAGAAAGAGAAAGAAATTCCAAATAAATACAAAAAGTAACCTTAACCCTGATTATATTGCACGCGTGAGCGAGTGAAGCGAGCTCGGGACTTTGGGGCACCCGACTTGGCTGGGTTAGGTTCGAAGGAAATGATGGGGGTTAGCGAGCGAGCGGAGCGAGCGAGCTAAACCCCCGTCATATCCTTCGTGTTAGGTTACTGGTGACAGTGGTGACCCCGAACCAAGAAATAGGAGCACCGCTTCGCGGGGCTCCGTCGACTTTGTCATAGACGTCATGGTCACCCTAATAATATTCACAAATGTCATTCACCCAAGCGGCTAAGCAACGTTCAGCCCCTTTATTAAACGTTGCATTCAACAATTTGCCTAAGCGTCCTTTAGCCATTGTATTGAGTGCCGGCGTTAAATGAACGGCCTAGCTGCCCAATGAGGATCAGTAATAGGTCAACAAATCAACTCATAACCAACACTAACAGTTAAAACTAAGCTTTCTTATCAATATAGTTTTTAAATCATCGAAATCGGTCCATCGGTTGCGATTTCCTAACACATTTTATGTATCCAAAATTTATCGACGGGCGGTAAGTGCGGCCAGCGCGCGTGACGTCACCGGGCTCGCCTCGTTGATTTCGCGCTGTGCCCGGTTTCCCGCTTGCGCCGCCATTCACTATTTTAGGTGTTATTCATTTAAATTACATGCTGTAAAGGGCCATATTGATCTATATTAAATGCACAATGTATTTAAGGTACTTGGATAAGGATTAATGCTGTATTGCTTAAAATCGCTTCGTAAATAAGCCATTATTTCTCGTAAAAAGTAAAAGATAAAAAATGGTTATTGTGGGTTATCCCTAAGAGATAGACATAAACACCATCGCGGACTTTTTGTATACCGTTTTATGGTGTACAATACTGTAGTACATTATTTTGATCTATTTCGTAGGATTCAAAGCAAGTTTGCAATGTAAGCGCAAAAAAATGTATTTATTTACGACATCACATTAGAAACCTCTAAAATTATCAGTGTTTCTCTACTATATTAAGCATGTATTATACATAATAAACCTTCCTCTTGAATCACTATCTATTAAAAAAAACCGCATCAAAATCCGCTGCGTAGTTTTAAAGATCTAAGCATACATAGAGACAGACAGCCAGAAAGCGGGAAGCGACTTTGTTTTATACTAGGTATGTAGTAGGGGGTGCATTCCGAAATTCCCGAAATTTCATAATTTCGAAATTTCGGACCATTTTTGCATAGTTTTCAATTTCGGAAATTCGGCCATTCAGTTTCGGAATCCGAAATTAAATTTAGTTTATTAACAGCCGCCGTAATTCTTGAATGAATCATTTTTCCACTTCATGCGCTATCCTAGAGTCTTTATATTGGAACTAGAACATTATGGAACTATTAAAATGCCTGTAGAATAATATCCCGCGACCTAAATATTGAGAATAAAAATACAAAAACATTATGTGACTGGAATACTACTTATTTATATTCCTGAATTTTCATCTATGTGCATAATTTACAGTTCGCTTACGGTGAGGGAAAACATCGTGAGGAAACCTACCTATCCCTCGGGATTAGGTAATAGTCAGTTACTGTATACACGGCGACAAGGTTCACCACCTGTCACGTTGGGTTCTGACTATCTGGTGAAATGTGGGCTTTGAGTTGGCTTAATACCTCTACAATGTGGTGGTGTATGTCCACTTAAGCTTCTGACTACCCCCGAATGGGGATAAAAGTCGTGACGCATATTTCATTTTTTTATATTTCCGAAACTGTTCATATTTCCTTGAGGGGTTTATCAAGGCGGGGCAAAATTCGACAAGTTTCATCAAGACTTTCAAATGAAAGGCTTGCGTCAGCCTGGACGTTCTCTCAGTTTTAACTTATTGAGCCTAAACATAATGCGTAAAACTAGAGTCTATGAAACCAATCCCAAGAAAACGTCTGAAACTCTGAACATTATCATAGAGGCACGAAATAGCTATAGAGCGAGGGTTATTATTATATATGCGAGGGTATGTATTTCCCTCCTGAACCTGTTTGTTATTAATCCGAATTCGATCAATAATAGAAGATCCTATTTGCTAATCATGAGGTTAGGTTAGGCAGAGGCACGTGCAGAGGACCAGATCGTGAAGGTGAAGGCTAGAAATTTGTGGAATAGATCAACGGCACAGGAGTGAAATCAGTTTCGGGTAAGGAAAGAGCCCAGACTGTTTTTATTGTCCTTTCGAGATTTTCCCAAAAACAACCCTAATTCTCCATTAACCATTTCGCATAGACTTCCTTCACTATCCTCCATTTATCTGTCTAATAGGACCTTTCCAGTTCGATCGTGCGGCCTTCGTAACGTCATTTTTTCATAGCACTTGAGGTCCCCTTAGTGGACATTTATTTTTCAATAGTCTCGAGTCTCCACTAGAGTAGCGATTTGCACCAAGATCCGTGTTTTTGCTTAACATGACAAGTCATTCTTTCAATTTGAGGCAGGTTACTCGTTTGGTGTCATCTCTGACTTTGCTTTGGTTTCTAACGGTCCAGCTTGCTGAGGTCTTTCGCTTAATAATATTGATCTAATTACGCCGATGAGACCATCCAGAAATGTGGAGGCTATTCTTATTTTATCTTCTTCTTCTATTTAAGTACCCGAAGGCCCTTGTCATTGTAGCTGATGAAGCTCTTTCCATCATTCCCAGTCTAGGGCAGTATCTCTCACCTCCTGATACGATATGATATCAACCTTAAAATAAATCTAGCTCATGTAATTTATTCCTAGTCTTGCGTCTTCCTCATCATCGCTTTCCTCCTATCTTTTCTTCTAAGATGTTTTTCATAAAGAATGTATGAGATGAAAACATTTTTCTTCTGCTACTAAGTATTGTTTCTAAACGTTCTTCTTTATTTGACTCTCATTTGTAACAGTTTTTATCCATTAACCTTCATCACCACATTTCAAACGTTTCAATGTACCCTATGCTCGTCTCTTTCAATGAGGGTCCACGATTGACACCATATAGCGCTACGCTTTATTTTATTTATACAATTACGAAATTGCCTGAGCTGGGTCTGTGAAAATATTTTTGAAGGTGTCTGAATGAAATGTTTTTGGTTGGTTTGTTGTCTGTTTGTCTGTATATCTGTACTTGTGTTCGAGCATCACAAGAAAATGGCTCAACCGATTCTAACTAAGTTTTCTCTAAACATATCTTCACGATGTTGGGGTCGAGCTACAGAATAAAATCTAGCGCTAGATCTAAATCTAAATCAAGTTAAATCTAGTTGAAGCTGCGGCTGAAAGCTATTTTTCGTCGTGAAATGATTCGAAAACGACATATCTATTGTTTTTTTTTTAATGAAACTAGCCGTAAAACACTAATTTATACTAAACATTTCAGATTTTACAGTAAAATTGCAATTTATAATCGAGTTACCAAAATGTCGTTTCAATTTCGGAATTTCGAAATTCCGAAATTGACGAGCCCAATTTCGTAGGCCAATTCCGAAATTGAAAATCTACGAAACTGCACGCCCTAGTATGTAGTGATAGTGAATCCTTAGGTAGGGTGATGGGTAATATAATATTATGTTAATAATAGATTATAAAGGAATAATAAATAATAATAATAAATATCGCTAGACTTACACGCCATCTGTATGGTCCCAAACTAAGGGGGCATCCATAAATTACGTGAGGTGATTTTTGTGAATTTTTGCCTCCCCCATCCCCCTTAGTAAGATGTTGTGAGATTTTGCTCGACCCCCTCCCTCCCCCTCTAATCTTAGGTGAGATTTTTCAAAAGCCATATTCTAGTGGAGAAACATGTTTTACTTAATTTAACCCAGTTTTCTCGCAGTTTAAGGGTGCGTTTCCATTGAAGCGGAGCGGGGCGGAGAAGAGCAGTGAAAAGTGGCAACTTTTTCCATTTAAGCGGAACTGGGTGGAGCAGAGCGGGGCGGAGCGGAGCGGGGCGGAGTGGAGCGGGGCGGAGCGGAGCGGGGCGGGTTCAAGCTGAGCTGCATTGAGCCGTGTTCCGATCAGTCAAATTTGAGTCAAATTCAATCTCATGGAGTGATCATACGTCATGTTATCGGTTAAGAAAAGAACAGCGCTTTTACATCTTTCTCTACTAGGAGATGAAAATTCGGAAGCTATCCGCCGCGTGTTCATATACTGTATTCGAAAGTCCGCTCAGCTCAGCTCCGCTCAGCTTCGGTTAGATCCGCTCAGCTCCGCTCAGCTTCGGTCAGATCCGCTCAGCTCCACTCAGATCCGCTCCACTCAGCTCCGGTCCGGTCCGCTCCGCTCCGCTCCGCTCCGCTTCGTGCCCACCACTCGGCACCACAGCCTGCTCGACTCCGTTCTGTCCGGCTCGGGGCCGCGTGTTCATTTGTTTTATTCGAAAGTCCACTCAACTCCGCTCCGCTCCGCTTACACTGTTTCCACTGATGCGGAGTGGAAATTTCGAGCACTGTGATTGGCCAGTTCACGGTCCGCTCCGCCCAGCTCCGCTTCAATGGAAACGCACCCTAATTTTTGCGGAGAAAAAATTACGTGAGATTTGCAGAGACCCCTCCTCTCCCCCACGTGAGATTTGGTGAGTAATTTATGGACGCCCCCTAAGCACCGCTGATACTTGGCTACCATAAAATGGACTGGGGGCGATCTCAGTGACAACCAGACCAGAGTAGATTACGAAAATGCCATTTCCGAAATTTGCCTCTGGCGGGAATCGAACCCACAACCACAGTGCAGTGAGCCAAGCGGCCAACGCTCAAACTATAGCGCCAAGCGGTCGTCAAAAATAAACAGGAATAAAAATAGTACTCAATAGGATAAACACCTAATCTACCTACTTATGACAGGATACTACCTACCTTCCTAGGTATCTTATATATCTTATAGTACTTTGGGTAGGTACACCGAACCTTTCCATGCTTAACCTAGTGGTAAAATAATAGGTTTCTTTGTATAAATAGTATTCATAACAGAAAAGGTAAGTGAAAAGGTACCTAAGTGTACTTTCGTTCCGTTTCCAACCACGTGTCTCTGCGCTGGTGTATTTTAAATTATTGTTTTAGTCGAATACCATAAAAGTATCGACTTTTGGCAGGTTATCCGACTTAGCTTGTTGAAAACTTTCCTGTAAACTCATTTTGAGGCTTAAAACACGCTGCGCGCGAACAAGACAACCGAACCCTAGCGCTAGCCGAGCGCGTATCAGCCCGCGTGACGTCACAGCGAGTGCGGCGGCCGGCGCGGCCCGGCCAGGAAACTTCGTTAGGAAATTAGTCGTATCTTCGTTAATTTTTGTCGTAGACCAAAAATTATTGAGCTGTATGTTATAGAATCCTTAGCTCTATAAATCTGCAGTTTCAACTAAATTCGTTACGGTAATTCATTGATTGGCGTATTAAACCAGTTGGCGGCGACAACAATACGCTTTGCCTTGACCATAGAGAATATACGAAGAAAGAGGTGTTCTTATTAGATTTCCCTATGAAACGACGCTTGACAATTTGCGCGGGTGAAGGCACGGGTGAAGGGGTGTAGGTAACGCCATTACAATCAACCGGTCATAAGCAAAACTATTCGCTTCGTTCTATGTCGATGTTAGTACGTAGTTTAACTTTTTCACACTAGATGTCACTAAGTGTATCGTAATGATAATGACGTACAAAGAGGCGCCATCTAATGTCGAATAGAATTATATTTGGGATGCGAACGTTGGCAAGACGTCTGCCCAGGACGAACGTCAACAGCACACTGACTTAAGCCACGCCTACTGTGATGACGTCAGGGGGTTAGTTGAACCACGCGGCCGAGTTGCTTATTGAGCCCAATCCTCTTCGCATTTGGTTCGTGGCTTTGACCAATGATAAGTACATACATAATGATAAATACGTACATACATAAGGTTTTAAAGGGTGGTGGGTTGTACATACATGTAAAAATTTACCGAGTTTTTATTAAAATATTATTTTATTACATAGGCACTATAACTTTTGGTTTACAGGGTTTATTCACTACCTCGAATATTATTTTAACCATACAATTCGTAAGCAGTTACATAGAATTTTATTCATTCACATAAAATGTATTAATTAATTGGAATAAAGGTTGGGATTATATAAAAAAAAACAACTCACATCAATGTGAGTAAATTTTGGGTACTTACTTCAGACAGAAATAATAAATACTTAAAATAAACAAACATATTAAACTGTAGATATATAAAATTATTATTGCCGGCATAGATACGAATCTACCACCTACTCTAGCAATAAATATGGTAATTCTTGCGATCCTATATTATAAAATAAGATTTAAAGAGCGTTTAGATACCTACATAAGTATCCGTAGCTTTATTATTTTTAGCTTTTAGCTACTATCATTCGTATTAAGTTAAACTTACGACTAACAACAAAACTTACAGAGGTTGACTTTCGCAAGCAATGTGTTAATGTAAATAATCGCGGCAAGCTCATTCAGTAGTTGGAAGTCATCGATATCGATGGCGGAAGACAATTTCTGTAGCTTTTGTTGCTAGTCTAAGCTTTAGACTCTGAGCAGGGTCATGGGTCCGCTGGTATGCCGTAAGGGGCTATCCATAAATCGCGTCACACTTAAAGGGGGGGAGGGGGTCGACGAAATGTGACAAGGGGTGGGAGGGGGTCCTAGGTTTCGTGACGTCACATCTAAAAATGTAATATATCTAAGTATTAAAATCGAAATTTGAACTGTTAACAAAAATTTAACATTTCAGAAAATTGTGACGTCACACTAGGGAGGCGGGAGTCTCACAAATGTGACCAGCTGTGACAAGGGGGAGAGGGTTAAAAAAAATCATGAAATTTGTGTGACCTAATTTATGGATGGCCCGTAATTCCAGACTATAGAATATCAATGATGTCTCGCGTAGGTCTGCGTTCTGGCATAGCGAGGGTTAAGTCGTTTTCATATGATGACAGTTTCTTTCTGCGTGGTGTACAAGCTGGCCGCGAAGACGATGTCTCGCTTGATAGCTGTGGACGCTTCCATCATTTTGGCTTGGAGCTTCGGGTCGCCGATCGCTACTGCGGCGTCTTTCACGTCGACCAGTAACTGCAATTAACACATTTCAGGTGTGCAAATCAAAGCGCTTAGCGGTGTGAACGACAGTATTCTTTTTTTTAGGGTTCCGTACCCAAAGGTTGCCAACGGGACCCTATTACTAAGCCTACGCTGTCCGTCTTTCAGCGGGCTGTATCTTACGAACCGTAATAGGTAGAGACTTTTCATAGAATGTGTATTTCTGTTGCCGCCGCTATAACAAATACTAAAAATAAAATAAAATTTAAAAATAACGGGGGTAATAACTTGACATTTTTGACGTTTTTATTCTACGGTGGTACGGAACCCTTTATGTGCGAGTCCGACACGCACTTGGCCGGTTTATTTTAATAGTGTCGCCAGACTTACACACCATCTGTGTGGTCCCTAAATAAGCAATGTTTGTACTGTGGGTAGCGTACAATGTACTGGGGGCGATCCCAGTGACACCCAGACCAGGGTAAAATGCGAAAAGGCCGTTTTCGAAATTTGCCTCTTACGGGAATCGAACCCGCAATCACCCGATGTAGTGAGCCGAGCGGCCTACACTCGAACCACTGCGCCAAGCGGTCCTCAAAGACAAAGCTGTTTTTAATTCGGGTAAACCAATGTGTGGTATCCCTAAATGTGTATCGCTCTCGCTCTCTCATGTTTGCCCTCTCTCTTTACTCTGTGGTTCCTAAGTCCATAAATTACGTGAGGCATTTATGGGGGGGAGGGGGTCGAGCAAAATCTCACGTGGGGGAGAGGGGGTGTTTCGGCAAATCTCACTTTTTTTACCGCAAGAAACAGTGTAAAATTGCAAGAAAACTAGGTTAAATTAAGTTTTTTTTAAACTAACTTTATAACTTTTTTTTTGTTAAATTAAGTAAAACATGTTTCTCCTCTAGAATATAGCTTTTGAAAAATCTCTCGTGAGATTAGAGGGGGAGGGAGGGGGTCGAGCAAAATCTCACGAAATCTCACCGAGGGGGAAGGGGAGTAAAAAATCTGAAAAATCACCTCACGTAATTTATGGACGCCCCCTAACAAGTGTTTATGTTGCATAGAATAAACTCGTTATTTATTAATTTACGCAGTTTTATTGAATCTTCTATTATATTGCTCATTCTAGGCCAACACGGAATCGGACAATATTAGGGTGCCTGTCAGTATCGCCGGGCTATTAACATGTTGGCTGTTTCAGTCTGTCTCAGTCTAACTTAAATAACGAAGTGAGATAGACATTGCCATCACTTTGGCCACACGTTGGCCTTTTACAGCCAGCCTGCTTAGCATCTCGATGTGCTAAAACTCGTAGATTGAGCTACCAACCTCATGTAACTGTTGTATACACCTCACGATAATTCCCTCCTGCACATCGGTGAGGTCCATGATCTCGGCAAAGGGCTTCTCTAGCGCCCACTCGTACACTACTCTCACAAGGCCAAAGTTCAGTCTCTCGGCTTGACCTTCAAAACAACCCACCTGAAAAACCATGTTGCTTAGTAGTTCTAAAGGGACAACGGTTTCTTGCTAGACCAATAACACACAAATTCCGGATAACTGGGCACCCCACTGGTAGCATAGCCAGCCGTGACAAGACGATACGTGAGATAATTTGAATTTCTCTCATTTTCTCCTATGCATTATAATAAGGTGCGACATAATGCGTGACAAAAGTCTTATCTTGGCGTGTATTCTAGAATTTAGCCCCATTGCTCGCCTAGCTTGCACATTTAAACACTGTATTTTTTTTTTTATGATACTTATTTGACAAACTTCTGCTATCCGGATGTTTTTCCTCCGATACAATGAAATTATCTTTACAAGAAACCGAGTCAATCAGCATTTAAAAAAATTACAACTCACTCTTGACCAAAAATTTGACTGTATTAAAACTGTTTTCACAAAAAAACTTAAATGGTACCGACAGTTGGCCTCTAGCTCCTATGGTTTCGGATATCCTCATACTGTCCCAGTAAAAAAAAAACATTGCATAACCAAAGCCTGCCCCAGTGACAGCCCGCCTAATACTTTAAGAAAAAGGCTAGGCAGATTACCAGATATTTCGACTCAATAGCGGTCAGCTCCTGGTCTATTTTCTCTATGGCACTGACTCCTTCAGCGAGTTTGTCCGTGAGCTGGTTCTCGACGTGAGTCCTCGCCTGGAACACGAAGCAGCTGAGCAGCGCCGCTATCTCGGCCGGAGTCTTGTCGGTGAACACGTTGCGGAACACCAGCTCGGAGATTATCAACTCGTTAGTCCCCATGCCGCATGCCACGCGACCTTCGAAACAAAAAAGGATTTTAAAAAATGCCCTTGATTGTCCCTCTCATGGACCAATTACTAAGGGGACTGGCCCTAAGCAAGTCGGCCGAGTGGTCGGCCTAGTACTAACATCGACATAAAACGAAGCGAGTAGTTCAACTATTTACCGGTATATAGAACAATGAAAATGAAAAAACAATGACCACGTTTTTTTCATACATATATCTAATAAGCGCACCTCTTTCTTTAGTCTTTACTCTGTGGTCCCACTCCTGAGCATATTTTGGCATCACACGAAAGCCATTGTTTTTTTTATTGTATGGTGTGAGTACGCATGCACAGCCTGCTAGCGTAGCTTTCTATTTAAATACCTAAATCTGAGTGAGTTGAATTACTGCATTTTCTAGCCTGCTCACATTGCGTTGCTGTTTTAAAAATGTTCACAAATTTTATTTTTCTCTTGAAATGATTTAACTATTGAGTTTTTCACCGGTTCTTCTCAATAGAAGCAGCATTACGAACCGATGGCAACAATCAAATATTTATGCTGAATATTCACAAGTGCTTCATGTAGCCTACATGAATAAAATTTAAATGGTGGTAGAGCCAAACTGTAGCCAATTGACTGCAGCTCAAATACGGGCAGCACGGCGTAAAGCAGCTATTACAGCTGCGTTTCGTACGATGAGTGAGAGAGCCGGAAGGCAAACCCCCACTCTCCCTCTTGCCCTCCCCTTCAGGTCGGCAATGTGCAAGCATTGTCATAGATATTGCGAGCATCAGGCTACGGTAACTGCTTAACATCAGGCGGGCCGTAAGTTTTTTTCCACTGCAGTCCTATAAAAAAAAACTCACCTTTAAGTATAACATTGTCTTGTTCATCGATATAATTCAATTCCCTGAGCACGAGCAGCCGCCGCTGGTAGTCGGGGTACAGCGCCAAGTTCTCGAAAGACAGCAGCCGCTTGTACTTATCCCGTTTCCTCTCGGTCTGCTTGCGCTCGTACACGATCGCGAACTCCGATTTGAAGTTCGCGATATCGGTGGACTTCTTTTGGGTTTCTAGTTGACTCTAGAAGGAGAAAATATGCAGGACTGCATTTTAATGTGTTCAAGTTGCTCATTACCTTTTTAGATCCATAATTCCGTATGAAACGTGTTCATATATGAGGCAATGCGTGCGAAAGTGGACTAAGTAATTTTTTTTTAAATGTTGCCAAATAACTTCTCTAAACGAACTATTAAAAAAAAAAATTGGCTTGCTCCACTTTTGCTCAAATTACCTCATATCAACGCAGACGTCATATCAACCTTAAGGCCAATATCGGTTAATTAATAAGAATCCTAAATAATTTCTATAAGGAAGTCTCTTTTGAATGTGTTTGACTAAGCTACATCGATCTCGGCTCGATCCAAAATCTCCAACGAACACCATTTTGCATTAAAACATACTATAGTCTAGTCATCGAATCCTTACCAAGCAATCTTTCATCTTGTCCAATGACTGCAGGATCTCGCCAGTCGTGATGGCCATGGACTGCGTGAGACTGACCCGCTCCAGGGTGGTGGCGCCGGAACGAACCGCGTGCGACAACCGAGACAGCTCCTGCACTGTGCTAGCGCAACTAGCACCCAATGGCGCGTCTTTGAACCTGACGAATAAGAAAAAGTATAGGTGGTAGAGTCAAGCTGTAGTCACTTGACTGCAGCTCATATACGGGCTGGCTCGACCGGGGTATTACCACCCTCTCACAGAAGATCGGCGTAAAGCAGCTATTACAGCTGCGTTTCGTACGATGAGTGAGAAAGCCGAAATCCCTAACCCCCCTTCCCCTCCCTCCATCCCACTCCCCTCCAGGTCGGCAATGTGCGAGCAATACCTTTGGTATTATAAGCATCTATAGGCTACGGTAACTGCTTAACATCAGGCGGGCCGTACGCTTTATTGCCACCACAGTCCTATAAAAAAAGGCCGCCTTTCACTCTCACCGACAATTTTCGACTTGAATTTTTGGTGATATTAAGTTCATCATTGCGGCGAGACAGCGCCAAAAGGCCGGTATTAATGTCAATCTAGTATGGCCAATAAATACCGGCCGTTGCCAGTAGGCGTACCGGCTAATCTTAGCAGTAGAACTACAGACAATTTTCTTCCCAATAATCTTACCGATGAAACGATGTTCTTACTTTTTCCTATTAGTCTTTGTCAACATCTATATATACCTGACAATTCTTCCAGGGGAGTTCACCCAGGTAGAATTTGGAACCAAACCTTTAGAAAAGTACTAGGGTGGCATAGGGGCCATCCATTAATTACGTCACACGAATTTCATGATTTTTTGTCACAGCTGGTCACATTTGCGAGACCCCCCCCCTGTGTGACGACACATATATTTATAATTTTCAGAAATTTTAAAATTTTTCGTTAAAAATTCAAATTTCGGTTTTAATACTTAGATACATCAGATTTTTAAATGTGACGTCACGAAACTTAGGACCCCTCCCACCCCCTTGTCACACAATGTCACATTTTGTCGACCCCCTACCCCCCTTTACGTGTGACGTAATTAATGGATGGCCCCATAGCATTGGAGGAGTACCAAGATAGCATAACAAAATCCCAATAGACATTTCAAATAGTACTTAAGTTCCCTCTCAGAGTTGACATTGATTTACTTGTACCAGCCTTATTGCGCCCCGTAAACTGAGAGTCAAAGTAGCAAGGGAATGAATGTGATCTAGAAACAAAGCTTTTTGGGAGCCGGTCTTTATACCACTAACCCTTTGTATGCCTAAATCTACGCGAGATACAATATTTATAATAATAATAATAATATCCTGGGACATTTTTTACACACGGCTACCTGATCCCAAACTAAGCAGAGCTTGTACTATGGAAACCAGATAACTGATATTACTACATATACTACTTTTTTATTTGTAAATACATACTTAATATACATATACACCCAGACTCCGGACATACAGACATGTTCATGCACACAAATGCATGTCACGGGTAGGAATCGAACCTACGACCTGCAGCGTGAAAGTCGCCTCCGCGCCAACCACGCTAACGGGCCCGTCAATTTTGTCAATTTTGTCTGTTATATCTGGAATTGCGGCATAATAACGGCAATCTTCTGCTATATAAAATTGTAGTGAATCCTTTGACGCCTGTGCAAGCTAAAATGGTTTACCTCGGCATTTGTCGCTTATCCCAATCTTGTATAATGATGCTGGCGTCGATTTTCAGAGTCATTTTGGTGACTGCTATTATGTGTTTATGCGCGATGCACAATATAGTGTGATCTAACGTGCTTTCTTCGGTACCTGGTATAAAAACATTTTATAAAGCGTGTTACCATTGGCCCTATAACGATCGCCGACAATCGGGGCCTATTATGAACCCAGACCATCTGGGCGCCTACTCCGAAATACGAAACGAAATGCTTCGGCTGACGGATCGTAACGTTTTCCTATTGCGAAGGTGTTTACGATCCGAAGTTCGAACTCGATAGTCGTGACTTGACGTTTCTTCTTTCGTGGACCCTACTCCGAAAGAATCCGGAACACTTCCGAAACACTTCCGTAGTAGGAAAACGTACGATCCGCCAGCCGAAACGTTTCGTTTCATATTTCGGAGTAGCCCCACACTACTGTAATGGATTTCTAAAGAAAATTGCTGGCTGCTAAAATACTACAGTAATGAAATCTCATACAACTTGTTTTCCGGCGGCTATTTTGTAGCGCAGCAACATCGACTTTGCTCGAAGAAGGTTTGCAAAATAATTACAAAATTACAAGCATTTTTGAATAAAAGTATATTAAGCAGCGGACGAAGATGTGTTAGTTACCTATGGAGTCGTACATTGCGGAGAAACTGAGCATCCTGTACCAGTTGTCGTCCACTTCGAAGTTGTATCTGTTGGTGTCTTGTTCAGCCGTGTTCAGCACCAACACCTTGTATGGTGTCTGGCGAGGACCTAGAGATTATCACATCAAATAAGTTTTTTTGTACAAATGGCAGGATATTAAACCGTTCCTCCCTAACGCCACGATAGCCAGATGCAATCACTGATCGTTAAACGAGCGGAGGTTAAGCAACGCTGGGCAAGGTTAGGCAGAGATGGGTGACCATTTAGTGGCATTTTGAACTGAGCGTCTCCGTGCTTCGGAGGGCACGTAAAAAGTCAGTCCCGGTTGTTGTCATCTAGGCAGTAGTCGTTAAGCCTGGTCAGAGGCCTTCGGGCGGCTGGCACAACTCTGACACCAGTTTGGCTACTAACCATACGATAAGAAGAATAAGGACTTGAAATTTTACGACTGCGTTTTCATACAAAAGGGAACGTAAGTTGCGTCTTGACATGATCTATGGTCCTTGTAATATCATCATCATCTCAGCCGAAACACGGCCACTGCTGGACATAGGCCTCCCCAAGGTTCACCACAATGCCGGGTCTGGCGCTGCCCGCATCCAGCGGATTCCCACGACCTTCACCAGGTCGTCGGATAATATAATCCTTTAAAACTCACCATTATTATTTAAAAGCACGCCCAGTTGATTGATATAAGGCCCGGCAGACACGATCAACACCTTCCCTGGTACCATCTCCTTAGCGACTTTGGCTTGGCTCAGCAATATCGGCATGATTTCATTCAGTACATCAACATACGCCGCTCCGGTGTCGTAGAAGGTAGCTAGAGGTGCCAGATGCGACGCTAGAGGTGTGCTGCACTTCTCGGAATACTCTTTCTCGGCTAATTGGAGTTGCTTCCTGTGGTTATCAGCTTGGCAGATTTGGCTGAACTCTCGGAATGAACGCTGCATCATACCTTCCACTGATACTGTTGCCGCACTAAAATTACAAGAGAACTTTGATACTGCATTACAATATTTCTACAGACGACACCAACATTATAATCCAAAGAGGTTGTGCCAAATCCGTCATAATAATAATCTCGTAAACTTTGGCAAACATCATGAGGAAAAATCTGAACAACACGTGTGGGGTTTGTCAGATACATGTCAGTGTTGTGTGGGCTGCAAATAAGGTCCGATCGAGACTAGTTCTTATATCTCGGCCAAGACTGAGACAGAGAATAAAACAAATTCTCGGCCGAGACCAAGACCGCAGCGAGAATTGACATAATGAAGAAAATCAAAAAAATATTACCATCCGTCTGAGAGCAAGTACTTTAAAATACACTAATTCCCCAGTCCTGCACGGTTCGGGCAATGGCCGAGATTCTCAAAAAAAATCGCCGAGAACGAGACCCTATGTGCAAACCATTCTTGCATTGAGGGGAGTATGGCCATCCATAAATTACGTCACACGAATTTCATGATTTTTTTACCTCTCCCCCCTTGTCACAACTGGTCACATTTGTGAGACTCCCCCCCTCCCTAGTGTGACGTAACATATTTTTTAAAATGTTGAATAATTGTTAAATGTTGGTTTTAATACTTAGATTATTAGATTGTTAAATGTGACGTCACAAAACTTAGGACCCCTCCCCCCCCCTATCACACAATGTCACATTTTGTCGACCCCCTCCCCCCCTTTACGTGTGACGTAATTTATGGATGGCCCCTTATGTAATAGAGGTAATGGACTCCGAGGTCATCAGGCTCCCCGAAATAGTGGGAGAATGCGCGGGTGGGAGGTTTACTTACCGCAACAAACTCAATATCATAGCATATGTGAGCCTGAACTGAGAAGACAACTTCTGCGGTATTCCCAGCATCATGCCTTTCAGGGTGACCAGATCAGGCACACCGTCTTTGCACAGTATTATCACGGTCCCCGTGTCGTCCAGACCTGAGCAATAAGATTACAGTGACAATCGTCATACCTTATTAAACGAACGTGGATTATCTGGAAAAGCTACATAAGCAGAAAAATAAAATTCTAGCTAGATGTAGCTCTAATAGACTGGATCACGTATCACGCACATATAAAAATTATCGCGAGACCATAGATTTAGATTATTTTCGCTACGTTTCATTCTGTGTGCGGGACATAAGTACACACCAGCGCTTAGTCTATGGCATCCTATTCTAAAGTGGCACCTGTTTCGGTGACAAGTCTCGGGTGCCTTATTACTAGACAGACGATATATCGTTGTTTTTTGCAGATTAGCGTAAACGTGCAACTTTTAAAACAAACGGTGTTATTTAAAAAAAAAAAAGTAAAACACGTAATCAAGGCATCTCTTGTCAAATTTTACTTGTGAAACTTGACTAGACGCCGACAATGTTCCGTAGCCATAGAACTGACCTCGCCTCCCGGCTCTGCCCGCCATCTGGATGTACTCGGCGGGAGCGAGCGTCCTTCGCTGCAGCCCATCAAACTTGGTAGTCTCGTCAAACACTACAGTACGCGCAGGCATGTTAACACCCATTGCAAAAGTTTCCGTCGCGAATAGGATTTTAACCTGTCACAAGAAATAAGAATTTTGTAGAAGTCGTTTAATATTTTCTTAATAATGTATGTGTATGTGAGGCGCTCATAGCTAGTTGAAATCACTGATCGGTAAACGATCGGAGGTTAAGCAACACTTGACAAGGTCAGTCAGAGATGGGTGACCATTTAGTGGCATTTGAACTGAGCGTCTTCGTGCTTCGGAGGGCACGTAAAAAGTCGGTCCTCGTCGTTGTTTCTAGGCAGCAGTCATTAAGCCTGTCAGAGGCCTTCGGGCGGCTTGAACAACTCTGACACCAGGTTGGCCTCTAACCATACGATAAGAAGATGAAGAATGATAATGTATATATAAGTACTTACAAATCCATTTTGAAACAGCATCTCAACGATCTCTTTGAGCAATGGTAGGATACCGCTGTGATGAACACCAATACCATTCTCTAACACTCTTTGCATTCTTATAACCTGTAAAATAAGAACTACATTTTAAAATAGCGTATATTAGTTTGAACTCTGTCCTTATAGTATGAGTGCACGCAATGGACATTAGCCGCCAAATTTCTAGACTTTTTAGTCAGTATACAAAGGTTTTATAAGCATTTCTGGGGTCAAAAGTGATTTGTAATTACAGTGTAAGTCTATCATAGCTTCTTAGAAATGGGGGTAAAACTTCTGAATGTCTACACATGGTCTACACATATAGGGTCAGTTTTCATTTTCCATCAAACAAATTACCTTGAAAAATATTGATAACTAGCTTCTGCCAGCCACTTCATCCGCGTTGATTTTATTTTTAGAACGTCCTGTAGTTTGTTTTTTGATAATCCTGCAGAAACCTAACATCTTTCTGGGATAAATGCCAATGTCTTTCTCCAAGGTCTTGCCTATCTCTATACCAAATTCTTAGAAATTGATTTAGATGTTTAGTCGGGAAAATGTCACAGACAGAGGTACTTTCGCGTTTATATTATTATTAAGTATACTGGGTGAAATCGAAATCGTCGGCAATATTTTAACCAGTGATTCTACACATAATCCAAATTAAAAAAAACTCATTGATAAAAAAATATTGATCGGGTAAGCAAATAAGCAAATCATTTAACTGTTATACCTTACCTGGGTAATAAATTTTTATCAATTGATTTGTTGATTAATATTCCCTAAATATTCTGAATCATGTGTAGAATCACTGGTTAAAATATTGCTGACGATTTCGATTTCACCCAGTATATTGAACGTCTATGGATCAGCTAAGGCCAAATGTAGCTTCATATCGTGTTCATCGTTTAATATCTTTACCTGTGGCAGTCTCCTGTCAGGCTCTTTCAGTCTTTGAAGGCATCTTTGGAAGAAGGACCGAATGTGACCCTTCTCTTTGGCGGTCGTCAGATCGACAGACATTAGGTTTTCGGCGTTTTGATCACACCTATAACATACAGTATGCATAACAAACATAAAACTGGGCGTACATTAATTAAAAATGTAATACACATACCATATACTAATGTTGCTTGCATGTACGTAATGCGCTGTCATAAATGTATTTGTGTAAAACAAATTGCGCAATTGACAATAGGTACAGGTGGATTTTTCAGACGGGGCAGTAAAACGGGAAAATATAGGAAACTATTTTTTTGCGTTTTCTGATATTTCTAGTACTGTAAACTCATCTGGTCCAATAGAGTGTTCTGATTCTTATAACAAACAGTTTGGGTGTAAATTACCCATTTTCTTACGGACTGTATTTTTTTTTCTAAAATCTATGAACGCAGGTCTATGTCTCAAAAAGTTAAGGACAGTTTCTTAAGAATGTATTCTTGTAGCTTTAACAATAAGATACCTGCTTTTACTGCCCCGTCTAAAAAAACACCCTGTTTAGTATAGTAAGGTGTTTACCTATTACGGGACAATGTAAAAGCGACAACGGGAAGTTTGTCCTTTTGCTTCAAGTGATCTATGAACGCTACCCACATGGTCTGTTCGGCTTTAGGATTCATAAACTGCTTACCGCCTGAAAAAAAACACATTGTGGCATCAAAAGAAGTTCCAATTGCGAAATCGAAGGGTTCGCCTGTTGAGCGAGAGGACTTGGGATCCATCTAACGATTTTAAGGCATCTCTAAACTGACGCGAGTGAATGTATGATATTAGCTTCTGCCCGCGATTTTTTTACGCGATAACTTTAAAACGTCCTGTAGTACGTTTTTTGATAATCCCACAGGAATTTAACATATTTTCGGGATAACAACTAGCCAATCACCTTCTCCAAAGTCCTGTCTATCTGTACCAACATTCATCAAATTTGGTTTAGACGTGACGGGCAGACAGAGTTACTTTTGCATTTATAATATTAGTATAGATTAGCTTGTGTCCGTTTGTTCAGTTCTTGAAGAACTTAGCATGAGCATTTGTAGCTTCATTGGATTATTACTTTTCAAGTCTACTAGTAATGCAATACTTTCAAATTCCGAGCACACTTTTTTAGCAGGCATAATGAGAGATGATAAAGCAATATCAATTTCAATAATCGACATTAAGGTGGTTACCTTTTGGCCCAAAGTTCTTTTTATATTCGTTCTCTCTCGCTTTCTTGGCTGCGACGGCTTCGTTGTACCCTCTGAGCTGGAAGTTGCCTTCTTGGTCCACCACTAGGAACCTCTCGTTTTTAGATTTACCACCGGTTCCTGAAATATTCATCAGAAGTTATACTTATCTACTAAATATATCTTAATTTATATTTATATTAGGCACATAAAAAGTACAACATTAAATATCTTCGGATGAAGGGAAATAACTAAAATTATTCCTTTTTTATCGCATTACTATAAAGCCGGCTACTCACACGCCTGCCGTTTGCTAAACCCTCGTTTGCGCCGACGACGCAACATCGGGCGTTCTTCATTGGCCGGGCCGGGTCGGGCCGGCTCGGCCCGGCACCCACACCGATACCGGCATTACTTAACGACACGACACCGATAGCTATGTAGTTCAACAGAGACCTCCAACCATCCTAATTCGCATGCCCACATAGCAACTTGCGTAGATACGCAACACATACTTAAGATCCCGACAATAGTAGGAAACTTGCTGTCGACGACATTTCGGTGCCGGGTCGGGCCAGTGAGACAGCGTGCAGTACAATTTCATAGAATTATATGTCTACTGATGTCGGTTCATCACCCATTTACACCGATTTATGTTGATGTCTCTATTTTTAGATAGCATAAAACTTGGACAAAATAGAGACGAAATCATAAATCTGTCTGTAAAAAAAAACATGGAACTAAAATGTCAATGACCTGTGTAAAGGTAGTGGCACAAGGGCACGGGCCGCTTCGGCGTGGAGACGACGAACACCTTCCGCTTCTTGGTGCGGCCCACCCAGTCCGCGAACTGCAGCGTGTTGGGCACCGTCGCCGACAGCATCACGATGCTCACGTGCGCCGGCAGCAGGATCAGCACCTCCTCCCACACGTAGCCGCGCTGCACATAATACACATTATTAGACCTTTAAGCCACGTATTCAAAGGGACAAAGTTGAGAGACACGTCACGAGCAGTCGCGGCACATTTACGTGCCGACTGTCCAGCGAAAATGTCGAGGATAGTCGCGGAACACAGAGCCACACGCTACAAGGGCCACGACACGTAGATGTCGCCTACGATGTCCCCCGACACGTAGGATTCGTGTCATGCGACAGAGTCGCGGGCAAATGTCCCCTAGCGAATACGCGACTTTAAAGTCACAACCCGGCGGGTTAGGTTTGTATAAATTTGGCGGTGTGTAGGTACCTAGGGGGTAGGGAGGGTAAGGGGACGGCTGGCTGACTCCCCCCCAACAGCAAATTACTTCAAATATTCCATTTATTATTCATATTTGGTTGTCCTCCTAAATAAACAAACGTCACAATCCTTGCAATCATATCCTACGCCGCCTTTAGGCCCATTTCATAAAGTACGATATGCCTTGAGAAGCGTGTTATGAAAGAATCTACGAGCCACTTACCTCAGCATTATTGATGTAATGTACTTCATCGAATATAACAAACTCCAGGTCCCTAGTGACGTCAGAGCCACAGTACAGCATAGACCGTAATATCTCCGTGGTCATAACGAGACAGGACGCGGTCGCGTTGATCTGAAGATCGCCGGTCAGAAGCCCCACTTCGCCAAACTGCTTGTTGAAGTCGTTATACTTCTGATTCGATAGGGCTTTTATTGGGGATGTGTAGATTGCTCTGTAGGAAATATATGACTTTACGGGAAACTGTAAAGGTTATACTAAGGCTGCGTTTCCATTGAAGCGGAGCGGGGCGGAGCGGGGCGGAGCGGGGCGGAGAAGAGCAGTGAAAAGTGGCAACTGTTTCCATTGAAGCGGTGCGGGGCGGAGCGGAGCGGGGCGGAGCGGGGCGGAGCGGGGCGGAGCTGGGCGGAGTGGAGCGGAGAAGAGCAGTGAAAAGTGGCAAATGTTTTCATTGAAGTGGAGCGGGGCGGAGCGGGGTTGAGCGGGGTGGAGCGGAGCGGTGCTAGGCGGAGTGGAGCGGAGAAGAGCAGTGAAAAGTGGCAAATGTTTTCATTGAAGTGGAGCGGGGCGGAGCGGGGTTGAGCGGGGTGGAGCGGAGCGGTGCTGGGCGGAGTGGAGCGGAGAATAGCAGTGAGAAGTGGCAAATGTTTCCATTGAAGCGGAGCGGGGCGGAACGCGGCGAAGCGGAGCGGGGTGGAGCGGGGCAGCGTGTTCATATATTGTATTCGAAAGTCCGCTCAGCTCCGCTCTGCTCCGCTCAGCTCCGCTCTGCTCCGCTCAGCTCCGCTCCGCTCCGCTCAGCTCCGCTCTGCTCCGCTCAGCTCCACTCTGCTCCGCTCAGCTCCGCACAGCTCCGCTTCGTGCCCACCACTCGGCACCACAGCCTGCTCGACTCCGTTCTATCCGGCTCGGGGCCACGTGTTCATTTGTTTTATTCGAAAGTACGCTCAACTCCTCTCCGCTCCGCTCCGATCCTCTGCGCGCCGCTCCGCTCCTCTCCTCTCCGCTCCGCTCCGCTTCGTGCCCACCACTCGGCACCACAGCCTGTTCGACTCCGCTCTGTCCGGCTCGGGGCCGCGTGTTCATTTGTTTTATTCGAAAGTCCACTCATCTCCGCTCCGCCCCGCTTACACTGTTTCCACTGATGCGGAGTGGAGATTTCGAGCACTGTGATTGGCCAATTCACGGTCCGCTCGGCCCCGCTCCGCTTCAATCGAAACGCACCCTTAGTGGTCAATTTAAAACATTTTCTTTGTTACTTATGGCCTGTTTTAAGTGCTTATGAGATTGAACCATAATACCTAGAACAAATTTAGATGGTTTAAGAAAATTTCATACTCAATTCATCCTGCTTGGGATGGGGAAGGGATAACGCTTGGTTAACTTAATTACTTACGCTCAAACTAAATTATGCAATTTTCTTTTGTTTTTAAAACAAGTATGTAAGTACCTGGTGCAATTCCTTCTGGACATAGCGATAGCATATTCTGCAACAACAGTTTTGCCGGCAGATGTGTGGGCGGCGACAAACACATGGTGCCCTTCTTCCAATTTTAAAATAGCCTAGAAAAAAAAAGAATGTTGAACGCACACTCAACTTCGCTGATCGCGAGTGTTGCGATGATGTGAATCGGTGGCGCCACAGAGTACATTTTTATAAACTGTGTGTATCCGTGTGGACCCAAACCAGAGCTGACGGAGCTAGCTTAGGCGTTGCTTCAACCACCGAGTTACATGAACGTGAAATAGGCGAAACGAAATTTTGCTTTTCTGGCTACTTGAGCGACGTAGGTACTACTGCCCTCTATCGACATGTAAACCACACTTTTAAAATAATTAAGCAATGTTCTTAGTTATAGGGCCATGGGTGGCGCCAGCGCTGCGGGCACGTGCCGCACTTTTTTTTAAAACCAATGCAATGGCATATATTCTTTCGCGATTTACTTGCGCGAAACCAGGGTATTTAAAGTAACCACAAAACTAGGCAAACCGATCTACAAGATAATGAGCATCCTTAATACCTGCTTTTGGAAATTATCCAGCTCAAAAGGATATGTATATGCCATATCTTTGAGCTTCTCTCTAAACTCTGGTACAGGCAGCGACACATCTATCATCTCCGCCCAATCGGTAGACGTCACTCCAGGCCTAATAGCCGAGCTGGTGATGTTGAGGACTGGAAGCTCCGGTAGTTCCACCGGTGGCCGGATCACTGTATCTTCTAAGAAGTTATCGTCATTTGGATCAGATTCAAACTCCAATTTTTTTATTGGTTTCGAAGGCTTCTTTTGGGGTTCGTCGTCATCTTTCCATAGATCTGTAGAACGTCCAAGACGAGTAGAATAAAGATATTTAAAATATTTGTATGCCTTTATGACGAATAAATAAAACGCCCGAATATATAGATTTCAGCCCGTTTAGAATATTTTACGAAACATTTATAGGAACAAAAGGGATTTGTAATGCCAGTGTAAGTACATCATAACTTTCTATAAATTTGGGGGTGTAGGTGGGTGGCAAATTGTTAACATTTGACTGGACATTTAGATAAATTTTTTAGGTACCCACATTAATAATAATAATAATATCCTGGGACATTTTTGTACATACGGTTACCTGATCCCAAACTAAGCAGAGTTTGTACTATGGAAACCAGATAACTGATATTACTACATATACTACTTTTTTATTTGTAAATACATACTTAATATACATATACACCCAGACTCCGGACATACAGACATGTTCACGCACACAAATGCATGTCCCGGGTAGGAATCGAATCTACGACCTGCAGCGTGAAAGGTGCCAACCACGCTAACGGGCCCGTCCATTAATAATTGATCTAATTTATTTTTTGGCTTATTAAGAAAAACTGTCAGAGTAAGCACTGAAATGAACATGTATACGAAATCCATTATTTTAGTAATAATAATAATGATTTAGCCCTTTTTTAACGTCCCACTGCTGGGCACGGGCCTCCCCTCAATGCGAGGGGGATTCAGGCCATAATCCACCACGCAGGCCCAGTGCGAGTTGGTGGATTTCACATGTTTAAGACATGCAGGTTTCCTCACGATGTTTTCCTTCACCGTAAGCAAGTGATAATCATATTAAAGTATGATTCACACATGGATTTCGAAAAATCCATAGGTGTGAGCCAGGGTTTGAACCCAAGACCTTACGCCCGCAAGACGCGTGCTTAACCAATCGGCTACCACTGCTTCCATTATTTCAGTAATAGGAGATTTTGGATCTAAAAGGAATTGCATGAAAATAGTGTTGTTCCCAATTTTTAAAGAATATTAAAAGGATTTTGTTAAAAGACTCACCAACCAAATGTGCATTGCTATCAACAACTTCCTCCAAATTAATCTTGATGTGTATATCAACATCATCCTTGCCCTCAGTCTTCTCCTCGGCCTGATTATTTTGGCTTAGCAGTGTGTACCCATCATTCGCAAATAACACACTTTCTTTCCATCCTGGGGCTATATTCAGGAGATCTGAAAATAAACTTATTAGTCATTAAGGAAACAATTCAATTTGGTAGGTAAGACATAATAATGTGAGGCATGGTTAGTAACAACTAGATGAAGATAAAATACTCGGAGTAAAATTATTTTGCAAAACACAAACTAAACATGACTAGACTAACAGTATTGCCATCCCTCTCTTGGTTATAATGTGTGTGAGCAAGACAGAAATATTTTTATATGTGTCAAATTTAGTTTGCTTGTGATTTGACACCAACAGATGTTGTTTCTTTCTAAAAAGGCATAGAAGACTAGTCTTTTTTAATAAAAGTATGTGAGCACTGTGGAACCATTCTATCTAAGTATCCATAAGGGCCATTCTTTGTCCGACCATTTTCCATGGGACTGAGACAAAGAATGAGTCATAACCATAATATTGGTTCTTGCACCCCTTAATCTGAAGAGACATGAGATTTTCCGGCACCAACCAATTTGTTAAACCATTTTCTCTTGCATTACTGACATACCTTCTCCCAGAAACTTCCCCGGCTCTTCATTCTCCAGATCAATGTTTATCTCCTCACTGGCAGCTTCATCCAGCATTTTCTGGAGCTCCTCTTCAAACCCGGCCGGCAGGAACGGGCTCTGTGTGGTGGTGCCTCTGGTGGCCATGCTCGGAGGCAGGGGAGCCCTTGACATGGAGACGCTGTCCTCATCATCTTCAAGTGGGATGTTTACTTCTTCTAAGCCTGTTATTTCACCAGTGATGGGATCTCGGACGACCTGGTAAAGTAGTAAGTACCTGGTAAAATTGTGGTAAGTAGGAAAATAATGAGACATATGGCCCCTATGGGGTAGACCAATGCCTAGCTGTGGGACAGACACTAGGTAAACTTTAATTTAAAAAAAAAAACAGGTAAGTAACACATGATTGATCATGTGATATGAATCAGTTTATTAAGTACCTATGTACTTATCTGCACGTCTGTTTTATTATCGTCTCCATCTTCTTATCATATGGTTAGTGGCCAACCTGGTGTCAGAGTTGTTCAAGCCGCCCGAAGACCTCTGACAAGGCTTAACTGCTGATGCTGCCTAGATTTTAACAACTGGGACCAACTTTTTACGTGTCCTCCGAAGCCCAGAGACATTCAGTTCAAATGCCACTAAGTGGTCGCCCATCTCTGACTGACCTGGCCAAGCGTTGCTTAACCTCCGATCGTATATCAATCAGTGATTGCAGCTGGTTATGAGGCCTCATATTATAACTGGTAGATATTTTGTGCTTACCTCAAGTGTTGTTTCCGGCCCAAAATCGTCGTCATCGTATGTAAACAAGGAATCTACATTGGTTTCCCTGTGCCAATGGGTTTGCGACCGTTCCCATTGGTGTATAGACAGGCGCTCTGGTTTCAGGAGATACTCCTTCACCCTTTCGCTTAGATCTTCGAAGATCGGTGGCAACTGTAAACATATTGCAGAGGAAAATATTTTTTAACTTAGTGGACCAATTATTGCCATTTGGTCTATTTATGAAGAAAATATACCTTGAAGTCAGCGAAGTCATCTTCGGTATCTAAAGACATTATAAAAACTTGGTAAATAACGCAGAAATAAGTATAGGTTATCCGGGGATTTTTGTTTTGGCGAATTTTTGACAGATGGACGGATGCAGTGTGACCATCTTTATATTACAGATCCTGCCTTATTTTGCTTAAAACCTACCAAATCCTGCTAAACTCTGTAGTGAAAAATGCCAAAATCTTGACAACTTTATTTACCGTCGTATTTAACCAAGAAAAGTAAAAACATGCATATATTATATGCTATATTTTTATTATTATTCAAATTAATCATTGCAGTAAGCATCATATTCTTCATTTTCTTGTAACGAGAATGCTGAAATACAAGCTTTATGAGCAAATTATTATTTTTAACTTAAAAAATAATTACCCGAGTACACATGTTTTTTGTGCGACGAACGGAACGAAAAAATAATATATGGTTGAAGTTTATTTTTTACGGTTGGATGTTATTGTGATCCTACAATGTTACAATGTGACTACAAACATATGTTTTTGGTATAAATCTCATAAAATATAAGAGTTTTGGAGTATTTTGAGTTGCCATAATGAAATTTGTTTTCAATACCTCTACTGCCGAAAACTGCCGGTTTTATAAAAGGGCAACCGATCATGCCAGAGGCTAAAATAAGAAGCTAAACCTGCCAAAATGACAGGAACCTGCCACATATGGTCACCCTGAACGGATGGAAACATGCAGACAGTCAGGATATGTCAAAGTGACATGACAGTGTCAAAAACGTCAAAACTAAAAAAAATCAAATCTGCGACATGTACGTAACAATCGGATACACATCAGTTAAAAAAAACTGTGAAATTTATGATTTTTAACAAAAAAAAATACTATTTCGATGTTTCGTTTTCTTATTTTTTAAGAAAACGAAACCTTTGAAGGGCTAATAAATGGAGGGGCGCCAATATTGGGTGCCGTTACCTTACCCACTTATTTATCTACCTAATACCTTAAATACCGATTGGCAGAGTGGTTCGAATTAGGGATGGGCTTAAACGGTAAAAAATAACACTGCTAATGCTAAAAAAAAATAACACTTAAAATTAACAGCTATTTTTAGCATCTGCTAAATTTAAACACATGCATATTGTTAACATAATTCATTCATTCCAATTTTTTTACGGTATCACTTTTGTAAAAATGTTCCATATTTCACTTTTTTGCCGTTGAATATCCATTTTAGAGTACTTTTTGAGTTTTTCTTTTTAAAATGTAAACAACACTACACAAACAATTGAAATTTTACTCACAGCACTCATTACCTAGATAACGTAACACGTAAATATAGGTACTTGTGACTGCTATATTTAACGCCTTTGAAGAAATTATTTAACAGGTGTTGACACTAAATAAATGTAGCACTGCTAATTTAGCAGCTTATTAAATTTGGACCCATCCCTAGTTCGAATGTAGGCCGCTCAACTCACTGTATCGAGTGGTTAGGTACGGGTTCGATTCCCACCAGAGGCAAATTTCGGAAATGGACTTTTCGTAATTTGCCCTCATGTCACTGCAATCGCCGCCAGTCCATAGTGTGATAGTCATAGTACAAGCGTTACGTAGTTTGGGCCCATAGGTACAGTTGTTGGTGTGTAAGTCTGGCTATATTTATTAATTTATCATATTACTAGATATGATAAATTAATAAATATTAGATAGATAGGTACGTAATAATAGTTAGGTAGGTATCTACCTAACCACTTACCGTAGGACCGTAGTCGAAACCTACATTCTTAAGGCTCCGGTGGTTGCTATAGTAGTTGGTGTCCTTAAAATGACCTACTTCATTAATGCTTAATAGATAGGTAAGTAGTTATTATACATAGATACCATGGGTATACGGGCAGGTAGTCATGCGATAACCTAGCGTAGGTATGTAAAAAACAAGATAAATTATCTATGTTAATGGCTTGTACACTTCATTAACAAAATATTGTAGGCATCTAACTATTTCTAGGTGTGATGCCTGACATTACTGAGCTCCTGACATAAATTCCATAAACCGGCCTGATAAGACAACTTTAACCATTAATGTAAGGAATAGGGAAGATACGTGACGTAGAACCAAATGAACACTAAATTTGTGCTCCGCGCATCGCTTTTGCGCACAACTGTCATCGACAAATTGTCATCAACAATGTGACAATTGCCGATAGACAAGGGCACAAAGATGCACCGGAATACTTATACGAGCGAGACAGCCTACCTCCTCGTAGCGTTGCTCCGGCCGCCCTCGGTATGCCTCGGTAGTAGGGTAAACCGGGGATAATTGAAACAACATAATTTTTTCGATTACCTACTGTAATATACGAGTGAAACGAACGAGTGTCAGACAACAACTGCTTTATTATATATAGGTACCTTCACTCACAATCATGATACTTTATAATTACCCTCAACACCTACCTATGATATCTATGTACGTCAGTCTACATGAGTGACTCATCGTTCGTAGCTTCGTTGGCCATGTTCGGTTATTTGGATAAAAGCGAGTGACGCAGTTATGACGCCTTAAATAATTTCGCACCAAAAACTGAATTTACGATTTTAAATTGATATATTGATTTTACGTCCTTTTAAATCGTGTTTTTCACAGTTTTTATTATATTATAAGAGTCTAACTTAACTGTTTAAGATTTTTAAAGTCTATTTATTAAACAAAATATTGACGGTTTAAGTAGAAAATTGACAAAGGGTCATCTGAAACAACTTGCTTCTGGGGGTTTGAAACGTTTCAACCGACCCGTCGTTTCAACCGACTTCTGCTGTTTACCCGGATACAAATAAACCTCCGCCGTAGTCGGGTAAAAAGAAGGTTTGAGTTTTTAGAGTACTTATCTATGTTTGTAAGGTTGTATGTATCTTTCATTGGTTTTCTTTCTAATTAAAGAATTTTGAGGCCTTATGTTATTAGTGATCTGCGAGCACCCACTCGGGAGCCCTCCCAGCGGAGTGATATAATAACAATGCAAAGGGCGTACCTTGCAAGGCGATACGTCGATAAACTCGCTAGTGTGACAGGATACTTTTATATTATACATTATATTAGTGGTGGTACACAGTTAAAGTTATATTGTTACAATTGCCCCCGGTCTCCCCTACTGGCATGGCCGCAAGCATCTTATCGTGTCACACACATCTATTTTGTATTATTCATCTCGCTCTCACAAACAATGCGAAGCAAATAATAGTATTAAATAAATTTTCGCTGCACTTTCGAGTGGAAAGTAATTCCGTGTGATTTATTTTTTGTTCCTGAATTGTTAAAACAATTCCTGAATACACGGGATGGCATTTTAATGTATATTAATTCCAGGAAACTAAAAACAAATATGTCAGTACTGATGTGCGCATGACGTGCATTCAAATTGTTGTTCCGCGCCCGACTGAGTCGAATGTTGATACGGGTCTCGATTTTGTGGTGCTGACAATTTTGGACCGGAACCAAGTCTATACTATTTCTTAATGTCATTGACTTTAACACATTACCTATCGCAACATAAATTAATGCGTGATTTGCGTGAAGATATTAAGGCTACGATGCCTAACTATTTCTTCTTATGTACGTATCTATCTATACCTTTATGCAGATAATAAGCTATTGACAATAATAACAACGTTATAGATAAATGAATGTTAGTCTGCCTTTCTCCTAATTTCTGGTTGGCCTTCGACTCCTAGCTTGGGGATCTTTTAGGGATTCGAGTTTGGTTTCAAACTTACCAGAGAATGAGCATTCAGAACAAAGGCAAGATCAATTTAATAATGAAGACTGGTTCTGGAGATTTCATAATGAGTGAGGAGTCCAGGTTGCTTGGTTTATACCTAAATAAAATTGTAGTTTGACCATACCAACAAAGAACTTATATTATAATCCTTACCGGAGCTAAAAAGCTTGTTAGTTTAGTGGTCGAGCTAAAGAATTTGGAGTCAAATTCTAGAATTTATTTGGGTCAAATTCAAAGGCATGGCTGTGTAGCACAACACGTGAAGGTTGAAATCATGGCTTGCGTCTCTGGGGATTTCTAAGTGCAAATTTCCCATAAAGATGAACACATCTTAAGAAATTTCAAAAGACCCAACCCACAATGGGAACCCAAATAATTTGATTTGTGCTGGACTATCGCTCATATAATAGGATCGCTTCCTATTACCTAACATTGATTTAATTTCAATCTACAGTTAACTGGATCCTCGAGCCGAACTCTTACTTTCCAAAAATAATATTATTTTACTGGGTCATTTCGGCCCGCTTATAAGAATTAGCTGCTGGAGCCACGGAACAAAAATTGCCTTCGGCGAAATTCGAGTAAGCTGCAGTTCTCCTCTGTCTACCCCTTAGACAAATCAGGCGTGATGGTGTACAACACCCTTGTTGTGCCTTTGCATAGGTAGGTATATTGGCGTTATTATTTGATGGCTCGATAACAATCATCTTTAAATTACATTAGCATCGATAACTGGTTTCGCGCTTGGCTCATCATCATTAACTTTTTTGCTGTCATCGATACTCGAGCAATAAGAAGGATCTGTGTATGTGAGTCAGTGAGCCTTGGCGGTCAAGGTCGGGTGGTCCCTACTTCAGACTCCAAGTTTGCCTCACTCATGTGTAGCTTGCCGGAGCGCAGCGGTCGACTCACACGTATCTCAATTATTTCCTTTCTCGTATTTTTTTAATTGTGATATTTTAATGTAATTAATAATGGCACGTCGTTTGTGGTCGTGTGTATCAGTTTTCTGGTTGATTTTGGAAGTGACCAATGTTTCGAGTTTGGTAAGCAATTTTTTTTAAATGTTTTTTTTATTGTTTACACGTAGGTAGTCCGATTTTTGAATTCTGTGTTTTAATTTTCTAAATATAAATAAAAAAACTTTTATCATCACGCGGATATTACCCTACGGGGTTGGTAGAGTCTTTAATCTTATGGCAGGGACACAGATTATATAGTGAGAGATGCATATATAATAATATTAGGAGACTATTTATTTTTAAACCGACTTCAAAAAGGAGGAGGTTTCTCAATTCGACCGTATATTTTTGTTTTTTATGTTTGTTCGCGGGTAACTTCGTCGTTTATGAACCGATTTTGATGATTTTTTTTTTGTTGGAAAGGAGATATCCCAAGTGTGGTATCATGATAAGAAAACCAGGATTTGATCATGGTATCCCAGAGAAATCGAGGAGAACCTTCGAAAATCGTAGTGGCGACTAGTGCGTTTGTTAATTTTTTCATTATATAAATTATATTTTTTATTAAGTATTTTAAAGCACTACTATTTAATGAAGGTCTGGAGTCGATCTGATGATGGAGCCGAAAGACAGTCGAGGGAACTTCTCAACGATTTACAGCAATTACCTGGTGTTGGGGCTTGATTAATTTGTATTGATGAGAACTTTACACCTAGATGGGTTGTGACTGTCATTAGGGTGATGATGAAGACGAAGGACAGTCAAGTCGGTGCCAATCTTAGTATGCCAAGCTTACCTCCTATAAAAGTAAGAAGATAGATTGGCACCGACCCCAAATACTCGATAACACACCATCTAGCCTGATTTTCACGAAAGGGTAGGCAGTGGTGGTAATACAAATATTATTTCAGGTTTTTTAGTGCTCCAGGCTTTTTTGAAGTCGGTTTTTGTTTTAATAAATAAAGCAAAATTTATCGGTACCCGAATGGGGATAAAAGTCGTGACGTATATGTGATGTTCTGTGTTATCGGTACACTTAGGTACCTGTAAGTGGACCATCTTCTCTTTACCACAGGATAAATAGGTGTATTTCATTAATTTCTGCGAATCAAAAGGTCGATTTATTTCCTTATTATTTTTCCATGATCCAGCGGAAAATTTTCTTAATTTGTGTATTCAGCTGTTTTTTAATTATAGCACCTACTTTATACCAAATTTTTCACATTTATTTGCATGCGTAATATTATTATAATTTAAGTACGTACACACTTTCACTTACCACATTGTGTAAAAATTAAACGACGTGTTATTTTTAAGAATTAATTGTACGTATTTTAAGTAATAAATACAGCAGAAGTGTGAGATGTACAGAAAGAAGTGCGAGGACTTCGTAATTTTTGATCCAATTAAAAACTTTTCCCGTACTTAATTGCGTTGGCATGCGTTTAATGATATAATTCCTGATACTATCGGCGGTGCATGCGTGAACGCAGCGTTAGTGTAGTGCGGAAAACTGATGGCGAAACGGGAAGCGTTTCGCAACCGGATTGACGTGCCATGTCACACCATGTTTGTAGGCTTCGATGCTCATGATGCCTGTGCGCACTCTTACATAAGACACGAGATAAAGTCAAAGCTTTTCTTCAGTTTTTTATGTGACCTTAATTTTTTAAGAAAGTAGCGCATTTCGATTAAAGTAAACTTCCGACATAGGTGTAGTATGTTGATACTACTTTTGAAAGTACTTTTGACAGTTTGGAATATGGAGGGAAAGTTTAAAAACGAGAGCAATATTCAGTTATTACATAATACCAATAAACGCAACAGACTTTCATAAAAAATGGCAGTTTATAATAATTATCCATGATCTTGAATCATTTGCTTAGAACCAACTGACCAGCAAGACTCACTAGTGGTCAATAGATCCTACTTGTAGACAGTTGTAGAGTAGAAGTAATCTTCCTAATGACCTTTTTCAGAATCGTCAGATAACGTATAGGTAATAGGTAAGTAATAAAATAAATATGTCATTTTGACAGATTTTCCATATAATATCTGTCAATATTTATTTGATGGATAAAAGTTATCTGACAATTTTGAAACAGGCTCTAAGTGATGCAGCTACAATAGGTGCTTAGTTCAAGGAAATCGTTACCAATATTTAATTTTTAAAATAACTCTGATGGACTCTACATATGAATACACTAGGAACATTATTCAACTATTCGATTGACAAAAAAATACATTTTAAATAAACCGGAAAATAACAAAGAGCTAACATAACATTGTTCAAGTAAGTTAATAAACAAAAAGTTAACCATGACTGCCCATATTTTGCCGTGGAACAATGGACCACAGCTTCGAAGCCAGTGGGCAGTCGTGTCACGGACGCAAATAATTATAGCCGTTAGCAAAGCGTGCTTATGGGAAAATGCCAGCGGTGTCCGATTTGGTCGTGCGATGATGCACCGGATACCCTTGACTGAGTTATTTTGTACATCTGATTATACTGTGAGTGGTTAAATTTTGAAGGTTCAATGAAATTCCGAATCGTGTCAAGAAAATAATACTGCGGGTTGTTTATCTTTTTGATTGGACTTGGCAGAGGAGCTGCCGCTTCTAGATCTCCAAAGACAGTAAAGTTAAAATTACAAGCTTAATCTGGCTCCGTGACCAAAGGAGAAACTGAAATTTTCAAATGGAGAATTTTCATATTTTGACAATCTTGTATTGACACTAGCGAGCGATGCTCTCGGTAGACCGGGGCTTATCACGAACTCTTATTGCGATTCAATTACAGGAACGTTTTAACGTTTCAGCGACTTTTTGTGCAATGACGTACCTTATTGTCATGACAATAAGAAACGTCATTGCACGAAAAGTCGCTGAAACGTTAAAACAAAACTGCTATAAGAGGTGGTGGTAAGCCCCCAGACCCCCTAGACAAGTGGCATGAACGCTATTCGAATAGAATAACACAATGTATGGAAATGACATTACAAGTCGGTATGTAAATTTGAAGGAACGTTTGTAGACGTCAGCCACTTGTCTAGAGTATCTGATAAACTTGCGGGTCTGTACCATCTGTATTATCCTGAGTGGATATGGGGGTATAGTAATACCACAGTGGACAGTGGTGTTGGAAGGAAGGACAGTGACAGGACAGTGTTGGAAGGGGTAGACCTAGGAGTACGTTTCGAGACCAAATCAGGGACGTCTTGAAAAAAGGCCAGGTCAAGAGTAGGTACCCTAAACCGAAGAGCATGTATGAAGGGAATAATGAAAGTGGACGAAGCGAAACAAGTGTGTAAGGATCGTAGCAAGTAGAAAGAAGTGGTCTCTGCCTACCCCTACGGGAAACAGGCGTGATTATATGTATGTATGTATGTACAGTGGTAATACCAACTGAATAAAGAAGTCTATGATACCAATATAATTTTGTAGATGGTATGGGATGTATGGGAGAACAAGTCTCATGATAAAGAAAGATGAAACATTTATGACTTTCTAACTCGTAAGTTTAAAATGAGAATATCCACCATCTGTATGTTTAAGTTACCTATGTCGAACTTGGAAAGCTTAATGGCTTTCGTAATACAGTTCAATGACCGATAAACTAATCCACAATGAACCTGATCTATCCATTAGTAGATTGTTTACTTGCTGAGATGATATTAGGTATTGACAAAGCACTTATTATTTATTTTGAATGGCACATGGCAGGTACAGGTCTGTTTGGAAAAAGTATTAATTAATCTTGAGTAAAGTGTTTTCTTCCTAGAATACTCATACCTAATAAGTGCGTCTACATGTGCCGAGCGGCGCGCTCGAGTAATCAGTTTTAAGTTAACCATAGACAGTAGAAGAGTTTTGACGGCGGACCACGTAGATATAACATCATACAATTACGTCATATATCTGATCGCTCGGGTGCGGCTGCTGGGGTCTTGAGGACGCGGTTAATGATATTTTATTCTGTAGGTGTCTAAGGCCTGTTCGTATTAATAAATGCCTCTCAAAGTTGAGATCGATCTTAAGATGCAGTTTTGACGTTTAATGTATGGAACATCTGTCAAAAACAGCATTTCAAGTTCGATCCATTTATTAATACGGGCCTAAGATTGAGAACTGGGTAGTTTGGTACAGTCGCGTAAACATGCAAAAATGCATACATTTCCAATATAAACTGTGCTTTCTTTATTACGGGTGTCAATTATAATGAGAGCTCAGCTTATATTGGAATGTAAGACGTGCAACTTGTGTTTAACATTTGCTAGTCCTTCTAGGATTGGAGTCTACCTTCAATTCAAATAACATGCAATATTGCATTACAAGGCTAGTCCGTTCTCCATCATTAAGTCGGCGGAAACAATTTAAAATGATATCATTTGTGCACGTACTAAGTTGTACTAAAACTGGAATGGGTAGTATACCTATTAATAAAGTTGTTAAACCTGTACCGTGCTTAATACATAGACAAAAACAAGAATAATTATGTATCTAACACTGTAAGTACGCTCGTAAGTACAACTTCTAACCTTTAACTTTTAGTAAGGGTGGGTCTCAGAAACACAAAGAACAAGTATTGACATAGCACCTTAGCAAATGGTCACTGCTAGGCGCGGTGGTTCGAGTATAGGCCGATCGGCTCACTGCATCGGGTGGTTGCGGGTTCGATTCCCGCCAGGGGCAAATTTCGTAAACAGCCTGCGTACTGGGATCGCTCCCAGTCCATTGTACGGTACCTACCCATAGTACCTACAAGCTTTCCTTAGTTTGGGACCATACAGTTGGTGTGTTTGTCTTCCAAAAAAAAAAACAAAAAAAAATCTACGCGTACAAATTAGGTACCTAACTCGTAATTTAATCTCGTACGGTCAGCGACATGGATCACTGAACATAATAAGTTTTTCGACACAATTTTGTGTTGGATCGCATCCTTTATTTATCTTAATCTGAACAATACCGCTAATATTTGATTTGGCTATATTTACCAATGTAAATCAAGAATTATCGATTAGAAAAGTTGAGAATGTACAGCGTCTTATGTCGCTGACTGTACCTATCAATGATTAGTGCTATTTCTCAAACAATTTCAAACCGGAGTGATACAGGCTGATGATGATAATAATTTAAAAACAACTAGGTACCTAATTGTAGGTGCTACTTGAGAACTTCACATGACAGTCCTGCGCAAGTTGGTGTGTTTTGTATACAAAAAGCGCGCGTGCGCAGCCGCCATTATGCAACTTAAAATCGGGTTAAACGGTCGCAGCACGGCACTGCGTGCATAAGATATGGCCAAAATAACATTGAAAGTTCCATTCTCGAGTAGTTTATAACGACTACATAATTGCACGATAAAGATCGTGTGTAAATAAAGACGCAAAACGCATAAAAAATAAGTGTGTTTTGCCCTTAACTCTACCCCAACTATCTTAACCCCAGAGAGTTGAGCGTATCCTAGACAAGGTATTCCATCGACAGGTTGCCTTTCTCAAGTTATTTTTCTCGAAGAGTCGCATAAATTTCATTAATTAATATGTATGCGAAATATTAGAGTTCGTTGTGCAATATTCCCGCTAGTTGTTTTTATGTTTAGCTTTATCTCTAGCTGCGCCGTCAATTGGGTAGGTACCTATTTATTTACCTACCGAATAAAATGGTCTCCAACGAGTTTTTATTTTTGTACCTCACTGTTCGAAGACCTTATCAGATTACTTAGGTACTGTTAAACAAACCATACAATTAAGATTTTTTAAATGTTTATTTCAATTCATTTCAATCCATGCCCGATCTTATTAATCGACTGTTAGAAATTAATAAATCCTAAATGGAAAAATGACTAGGAAGTAGGTATAAGTAGGTTGGTTATTCAAAATAATAAAACACTGTTCTACAAGTGGACCGACACTCGGTTTAGTAATTGGTCAAGTTTGCTAGGTACAGTTAGCAGAATTAAGTTTGTGAGAATTTTGTAGGGTTGCACCTTTCGAGTTTACCAGTGAATACCTAACAAACTTAAATCGTGTATTGAATAGCTTTTAAATTGGGTACTTGCCTACATAGATTTTATTACAGTAGCGGCACGTTATGATTGCCCTTTTGATGTGTGGGAGGGTGGAGAAAATGAACCTTATTTTAACGGAATAAGAATGACAGTTTTAAAATTTAGGAATGTCAAAAAATGAATGCTAAAATGAATCTTATTCCGTTGCAATAAGGTTCATCATCTTCCCCCCTCAACATGTCAAAAGTGCCATCATAACGTGCCGCTAATATAGGTACGATCAATAACATCATTGGGTACGACGGGGTCGTCATGAGCACATAAGTTGATTCTTAAATGATTTCAAGTTTATTTTTTCTGTAACTAGCGAGGCAGGTACCTACCTATACTTATATTAATCGTTTTTTATCATATTTACCTGTATCATAATAAAGTGAGTTCGTATAAACAATAGCGTACTGACGCATTTTATACAAAAACATTACCAAAAAAGAGGGATACATGTGACTGTACAAAATTGTATGCTTTACTAATCCAAGTCCATGGACACAGTACCTACGACTCTGTCGTTCGCGGAAATTATTGTTGTATTGCCAATACGGCTCATCTTCTTGTGAATAATCAAAATGCCTTTATGATGATTGTCGAATTGCGAGTGCGGTGTGTGAATTTCGCTTTACGTAGTGCTGCGCTGAGCACAAGTGATTGCGATGTTAGAAGATACCATCATACCAGAGAGAAGATATCATACCAGATAGATCTGGCTAATCTGTGAATCTGTTGAAGCGCTTATGTTATTTTCATTGTTGGTACAGCCAGGCTATAGCCAATTGACTACAGCTCATATACCAGCTGGCTCGACCGGGGTAGTACCACCCTCTCACAGAAGATCGGCGTAAATTACCTTCACAGCCTTTACGGCTTTGACAGCTGCGTATCATACGATGGGTGCGATGTAATATCAGTTATCTGGTTTCCATAGTACAAGCTCTGCTTAGTTTGGGAACAGGTAACCGTGTGTACAAAAATGTCCCAGGATATTATTATTATTACTTTATAGTGACATAAAAAAAACATGTGACATACAATTTTTTTCATCTTGTTCCAGTCTGATCCATCAAAGCGTGTGTGCGTGATTGGCGCGGGGTACTCGGGCCTCGGCACAGCTCGGTATCTCAGCGAGTATGGCGTCAACTACACTGTGTTTGAGGCCTCGAGGCACATCGGAGGCACGTGGCACTTCGACCCTCACGTGGGCACCGATGAAGATGGGCTGCCTTTATTTACCAGCATGTACAAACAGCTGAGGTAAGATTGCACATAATACCTATCAACCAGGGATGGTAGGGGCGAGCAAACGCGCCAACACAAAACTTTTATGAGCCATAGTATCGCGTCAAGTCGCTCTCCTGGGACAAAATCAATTTATCTCGCGTTTTGTCTTATGTGCTGGTTGTGCTACAAGTGTAGCTGAGAATTAGTCTGAGTTATCTAGGAGTCCAGGTATGCCGGTACAAAGTATGTGGACAGGTTAGACGATTTTAAGAAATTAAGTAGTATATACACCGGTTTTACTTGCGTTCTTTTTACTCCAGTCTTCCTAATTTAAGCTTGGCAATATAATTTGATAACGGGGAATCCCTAAGCACATTTTAGGGATTTCCAAATCAAACCTGTAATTGGCTTACGTTAAGATTAATACTCATGTACAACTTTAATTGTATAAACAGCTGTTGGTTTTCTTACTAATAAATAAATAAATAAAAAACCTTTTTTTTATAATATTTATTCTATAAAAAAAACTTTGCGATTAGAACGATCCGATCCATAAATAATCATGTCAGCCAAAAGAAGTCCACTGTTGGACATATATGCCTCTCCCAAGGTTTTCCACAACGACCGGTCCTGTGCTACTTGCGTCCAGCGGTAGGTCGTCGGTCCACCTTATGGGTAGCTTTTATACCCACGTTGCGTCTTCTGTTACGTGGTCGCCACTCAATCTTTAGGCCCCATCGGCCATCAGTTCGGGCTATGTGCCATGCCCACTTCCATAAATAAATCCATAAATAAACTGCAGATAATATTCACTGGAGAGCACATTTGAACTGAGAGAGCGGTCTTGTCTATGTAATTAAGCCTTCCAAACTAGGTGCTGGCTACTGTGCAACAATATAACCTAAGTAATAATAATTTTAAAACATAAAAAGATACTCAGTCGTGTCATCTCCAGATCATAATCAAAAGTCATGCGGTCAAACTTTGCAGTGCTTCAAATATTCGCACATAGGTAATAGGTATACATTACATAAATATTAGATAACCAGTCTTGAACAATGTTTGTTTAATACAACTCTGCTCATCTATGTAACTGTTAGAATGTGCAGCGGTCCTCTGCATTTATCTTACTCTTAACCTATTTACGTGACTGAATAGTCCTTTATTGAGTTCAACTGAGCCAATAACCAAGCAAACTAGATAAGTCGCATTCTAGATGATAGAATCAGCAATTCTATCCATTACAATAATAAAATGGACCATTTCTGACGTATTTTTTTATAATCTGGGGATCTAACTAGTGACTGTGGCAAGCCAATCTGCTTCTTCCATGGAATTTGTATGTCTATGGCTTCATCTTATCATAAATATGGTTAGTAGTACCTGGTGTCAGAGTTGTGCAAGCCGCCCGAAGGCCTCTGACATGGCTTAAGACGATACAAGAAAAAAATGAATTTTAGTTTCGGGGTGTGGCTAGCGTCGCGTGAGCTGCCGAAGGATATATCCCTCTCGCTTAGCTAGGACAGAACAGCTATGGAGTAGACTATAGTATAGTTATTTTTTGAAGGAACAATATGGTTTAATTCGTACAATTAAAATAATATGTCCCAGTGCACCTTTTAAAATAGATGAAATGGATGAAAATATTCAAATATTTTTTTTTCGTTTTATATGGGATTTTTATGTCGAGTGTATTTGAAAAAAATAATTTAATTTCTATGTTGTTTTTATTGCTGAAGACAAAGTAAGTCAAAAGAAGACAAACGATACCTACAATATGCTGATAGATACGTATAACAATATTTCGATCGTATAATAGCCTATAACCAGCGGACGATCCAGACGCGTCCAACGATATCTCATTAGTCAAATTATTATGATAAAAATAGTTTGGACGTTATACGGGAGCAGATGAACATACATACATATCGGTCAAAATCATAACCCTCCGCCCACCGTAGTCGGGTAAAAATGTACATACTCTGTGTCAGTGACTGACTGCCGGATATGAGTATCTTTTTCATGTTTCGTAGGCAAAGGAATACTTTGGTACTTAACTTCGATGCCGATCATGAAGTCATCAGCGGTGTCATAATATTTTTTTTTACCATATTTAATTTATTTTTTAATTTAATTTTCAGTTTTTATTAATTTTATTGATTTAACCATGCATTTATTTTTTGTTTATCTTTTTATATTTATTTTTTTATCTATCAAAATCACCCTTAGACTGGTTACCACCACAGGTGACAAGAGGGCTGGGTCTTTCCTTGCTCAAAAAATTCGCTTGACAACAGGAACAGCTTGAATACAGGGAGGACATGCAGCCAGTATCCCACGCGGACGGTATTTGTTTAATTAGGGGTAGGTTTTTATTTTATTGTATTTTATTTTAATTTATGTTATATTATATTGTATTTTAATGATAACATGATTTTTTTTTTTTTTTTTTTTTTTATTTAATTTTACTTTTATTTATTGTGACATTATAATAATTTTAATAATCAATATTGGACTATGTCTGAAACAAATACATTGAATTGAATAATTTAAATACAAAAATTATCACATTAATTCGTTAAATCACGGTTTACACCCGCTAGAACGAAAAAGATCCTAACATGGTAGGTAGGACCTGAGGGTTGGCCAGTTAATTACTTAAAATACACTATATTTATTTCAAGAAAACATTCATAAGATCTGAAGGCGTCGGACTCGCACATAAAGGGTTCCGTACCACCGTAGAATAAAAACATCAAAAATATCAAGTTTGAGACTTGATATTTATTTTTAAATGTTATTATATTTTTAGTATTTGTTCTGCACCGGCAACAGAAATACACATTCAGTGAAAATTTCAACTCTCTACCTGTTACGGTTCGTGAGATACAGCCCGCGCTGACAGACGGACAGACAGACAGACGGACAGCGTAGGCCTAGTAATAGGGTCCCGTTAGCACCCTTTGGAACCCTAAAAAGTAGCCTATGTTCTCCGCCAAGACCCAGTCTATCTCCATACCAAAATTCATCAACATTGGTTCAGCGGTTTAGCCGTGAAAAGGTAACAGACAGAGTTACTTTCGTTTATAATATAATAGATTGAATAGGACGGACAAACATTTTCCTATCCATATCTGTAATGTTATTTTTTACGATAATTTATTGATGTATGATATATTTATTACTTGCCCATCCATACCTACAACAAACGCAATAAAGCGACTCCATTGTTTTGACAAGCAATGTATTCCCACTGTCGGCCCAAGACCATGCTGCAAGTATATAACAGTAAGCGAAATAGGGAGTTTTTACAGAAATGACACGAATAACTATGAAATGACAAGAGATGACACAAAATGACAAGAGATGACACAAAATGACAAGAGATGACACAAAATGACAAGAGATGAAAATAAATTACACAAGACAAGGAAAAGCAAACGAAAATCACGCTGCAGTGCAGGTCGTAGGTTCGATTCCTGCCCAGGACATGCATTTGTGTGCATGAACATGTCCGCATGTCCCGAGTCTAGGTGTAATTAAGTGTATATTTAGTTTGTATTTACAAACAAAAAGTAGTATATGTAGTAATATCAGTTATCTGGTTTCCATAGTACAAGCTCTGCTTAGTTTGGGATCAGGTAGTCATGTGTAAAAGAATTTCCAAGGATATTTATTTATTTATCATAGGCGTCGGCGTACTGTAAATACTGTACTGTACCTGTAATGTGGCACGACCGTAATATTTTTTCGTAATATTTTTTAAAAAATCCTTCACACGTCCGACGTCGAACAAGTCCGAGCGGACACTGACAATACAAAGTTAGAGAGAGACATGGTTAGTTCAAGTACTAAAAATGTGAGATGGCGATATTGTGCGCGCGCTCGGAAATAAACAACGTAAGCGCCAAACCACATTTTCTTGAATTAAAAAAAAACTACTTCATGAATTAAAATATGGTTGAAGGGTAGTTTAGATATCATTATTTGCTATGTTATAGAAATAATTTCGTGATCTAAATCGTAAAAACATCGTGGTAGCAAGGGAAATTGTAAATAATTAGAGCTCATTTCATAATTTTGTTTTTATCGAGAAAATTTCATCAAATCGTGATTTGGATTTAAAGATACTCAAGATAATATAGTCAAAAATCATACATCTAAATATAAGATTCCTAGTCCACATACTTACTTAAAGAAAAAGTAGAATAGAAAATCAACCAAATTTCGAACCCTCGTCTTAACGACTACTATCTAGATAACACGACGATTCGTTGGAAATGTCACTAAATGGTCACCCATCGCTGACCTACTTTCCTAGCGTTGCTTAACCTTCGTTGCTTTACCGCAGTTTAAGTGATTGCAATTGGCTAATAATATAATGTTGAGATTGTTATTTCTGTCCCAAAATAACATTTTATTGACGAAACACGTTTGAGCTGCGTGAGTTAATAAAATCTTCTCAGAAGTTCAATCGAAATATCTTGCTTAAGTATACATATAACAAAGTGATTGCGTCGCGGTGTTTACCTACATGTAAGTATACCTACTAGAGAAATGGCGGACGTTAGATAATGGTCATTAAGACCAGACAACCGGTCTATTGGGAAACCAGACCGTAAGATTAAGGACCAGTTTAGTTCCGGACCGTTAATCTCATAATGTGCTTATTATTTATTTTTAGATCGTATGAAGGCTTTAAAGTGTGTGTATTTCTTATTTTCGATGGCAAATTCATAAGCCCCTTAGCGGGCGGTATCCAAAACACCTCTCAATTTTAGAACTATGCAATTGATTGTACTTATACACTGTGTCGTTACAAAACCACGGGAAGGCCTATAGGTATGTCCAACAGTGGACATCTTTTGACTGACATGATGATGATGTTACATTAGCTTATGGGTGTCAGGTAACATTAAAAACGCAATCATAACGCAATACTATTTCTACCTCTTGCACATTTATCTGGTAATTTCGTATTAGTTATATCATTAAGGTGACCGGGTTTGGTCTATAGTACATAACGGGATATGACCAAAACAATTAAGTCTATGTACCTACTGACCTTGTTAATTAACTACTCTTAGTTAATTTGGTAAAACAAATAGAAGACATGTCTTTTACTTGGATTATTTACTAATTTATGTTAATAAGAAGTCGTTCACCGTTAGCGGTAAATAATTATTACATTATTGGTTAAATAAATTTTATAGGTTAATTAGGTAGAAGTTGTGATCTGTAGAAATACACTGAACAGCAAAGAATAAGGGTCGGTTAGAAAATCTTCAATAATATCTTCAATAACATTTTATTTATTTTACATTTATTAAAAATAAAAAGTTTCAATTCATTTTTTAGGGTTTCTTACCCAAAGGGTGTCAACGGGACCCTATTACTAAGCCTACGCTGTCCGTCTGTCCGTTCGTCCGTCCGTCTGTCAGCGGGCTGTATCTCACGACCCGTAATAGGTAGAGAGTTAAAATTTGCACAGAATGTGTATTTCTGTTGCCGCTACAACAACAAATAGTAAAAATAAAATAAAATTTAAAAATAATGATTTTATATTTTGACGTTTATATTCTACGGTGGTACGGAACCCTTTATGTGCCAGTCAGACACGCACTTGGCTGGTTTTTTATTTTCATTTAAGCACATTAAAATATTCTTTAATTTAGTGTTTTTATTTCATAAAGCTAGGTCAGGTACCTTTGAAGATATTGAAGATTTTCTAACCGACCCGATTTTTTGCGATCCAGTGTATATTCAAAGACATTTTATAGATAACCAGTCGTACAATATTTTATGTGCGTCGTCGTTTATTACCTTACTCATTGTTGTTTTATTTTCTTTTGTGTTTTGTATGCAGGGTTATTGGAAAAACACCAACAACCTTGCAGGACTGTATTACTGACATCATAAACAACAACTTTTGTTCTATGACTTTTTACGAAACATAATAGGTACATTTTAGAAAAAATCACTTTTTTTAATGTATGAAACGAAAAAATATTCCCATCTAGAGGATATAGCTGTGGTACGTGGTTATGTTCCACTTTGCCCTAAAGTACCTAAACCGACCACGGCTATCCTCTAAATGAGCATATTTTCTTGTTTCATACATTTTAGAGTATGATTTTTTGTTAAATTTATTATTGTTTTGTAAAAAGTCATAGAACAAAAGTTGTTGTTTATGATGTCAGTAATACAGTCCTGCAAGGTTGTTAGTGTTTTTTCAATAACCCTGTATACCTAGTGTTAAAATATTTTGAATAAAAGCTGGGTTTATAATCATGTGTTGCTAGGTAGGAGTTAATTAAGCGACATAAAACTCTCAACTATTTCGTGATCATTAAAACATAGCATTAGGTAGATAATGGTGGAACGATTTTTTGTGATCTCGCTACTTACCTATTATAAAAATTTTATTATGTTATTGTACCTATGATTTATGACTATCACTGGAGAGGTTTTTGTCTATATTTTCAGGAAGTGGACTATGTCTGAATACTTACATAAAGGTCAAATGCAACAGACTGACAGTATGCTAAACGTGTTAAGTGACTTATATTTGCGTCTTAATTAGATAAGTGTTGCAGTTCATACTCATTTAGCTGCTTCCTATTATATATTTTGTGACAACATTACATACAGTCATACATACAAGACATTACAGGGGCCCTACCACCACCTCTTATAGCAGTATTATTTTAACCTTACAGCGACTTTTTGTGCAATGACGTACCTTATTGTCATGACAATAAGAAACGTCATTCGCTGTAAGGTTAAAATAATACTGCTATAAGAGGTGGTGGTATAGGCCCAGGTCTCGAAATTGATGTCATCCTTTCCTTAACACGTTGACTGTCCAGCCTATTTTGGGTGCACACTCTCATACGTCCAACGAGTATTTTTTTCTGATCTGATTTGTTCATACGTCCGTTGAAAATCAAAGATCTAGCTTACAAGTCCAGTCCAATAAACGCCATTCAGTTTACTTTTTTTCCTCTAGTGGCCTCTTTCCATTGAGTCAGGCCCAATGTAATGTTCAATTTACTTAGGCTTGTGTATTACATATAATGCACGGACGTCACAGCTAGATTGAAAATGCATTACATGTAATGCACGGACAGTCAACGTGTTAACCCAGTCACAGTCACATAGTACGACTCAGTCCTGCGCGGGACATTATGTAGTGGTGCGCTGAGCACAACTTTAGTCATTGCAATGTAAGAACGTACCATATCTGGCTAATCTGTGCAAACTGCCTGATCCAAGATGAGTAATCAAGCAATAAAAAAATACTTAAATTATATCATAATACTACATGCTACAAGCTATGTGCATACTATAAGCTACCTCTGTGGTAGGTATAAAATCAAAGCATCTGAGAACAGTTCAAGTCCTAAAAAAATGTTTGTACGTATAATGTTTTTCAAATACAATATCTTCAATATTTTACCGGCAATATAAGATCATATTTTAATGTTTTGCAGAACAAATACACCCCGGCAGACGATGGAGTACGACGGGTACCCGTTCCCCAAGGACACGCCCTCGTACCCTGCGGGGACCTGCTTCTACAAGTACCTGAAATCCTTCGCCAAACACTACGACCTTCTCAAGAACATACAGGTAAGTGCACTTGGAAGACCTTCCTATTGGGCTCAGACCAACAATCTCAGACTGTTGGTCTAATATATTGGGTAAGCATACTTGCAAAGTGCAGTTTTTGTGAACATTACTCACTTGTTATTGTATTCTAAGATATTTAAGAATGATGTGGTAAATCGCTGCGTCCATATGCAGCACCCGCGCTGGAGCAATCAGTTATGACGTTATGTCTACGTGGTCGGAAGTCAAACTGATTGCTCGGGTGCGAATGCTCGGTACATGTGCAGCATCCTGTGTACTCAATCTAAAGTCTAGAAGAAGAATTATACATATGACTATTGTTATCAATGAGCCAGCATTTTATTTGATCCGCTGATTACTTGATATATGTCGTGTAATAGGTATGGCGTATATCACTTAGGCATAGTGTAGCTTTCTATCAGTGAAAGCATTTTAATTCATCGGGTCATTAGTTCCAAAGATTACCCTCAAATACAATCTTCAGCCGCCAAATTTATAGAAAGTAGTGATAGACTTACACTAGCATTACAAATCACTTTTGTTCCTACAAATGCTTGTAAATCCACAAAAATCTTGCATAAAATATATAGGTAAATTTTCTTTTATTAGCACGATTGTTTACTCTAATACATTTAGGCAACTACATTTTTGGGTCCATCCGAAGAATTTGTTAAAAAAGACTTAGTCCACCCAACTAGGTGGCGTGTCAAGTACTTATTCAAATGTTATTCGCAGTTGTACACATTGCACCTATTTTACTATGCGAATCGCACTTTCGCGAATGTTACGTGAGGTTAGGAATAATTTCCATTCTCAGTGCGAAAGAGTTACTCGTGGCTAGATACGGCCTTTGCATAACAATGCAAATGTTTTGAAATACTACCGGACGGACTTGACGCATCGGAATAGGTATCCAGATATTGATCGAAGCTTGAACTGGCTTTAAAGATATAAAATACTTGTTTAAAACCAATAACAAGTCGTATGCGCAATAGTCTGTTTCCTTGTATTGTACCATATTGTATAAGTATATTATTGTACCTATGTCGACCGAGTACATAGCTGGAACTTGGACTCATTTCGTGATTCCTTTATCTATACATAGGTTACAATGACAATCCCAAAAACAATGGTAGGTATCGCGTTTGATAAAATTTTGCGATTACTATTTCGCAACACCTACTTTTTAAAGACCTTCATAAATAAATATTTTATCTATTAATTTAAATTATAATTATAAACTTTAGGTTATTCACGAGTCAGCAATATCAATGTCTGGACAATCGAGAAACAATTCTCACGCGATAAATACTTGTCTTATACCTATTATGATTGACGTTGTGACAAATATTCTGAGTATTCTGACGAGGAAAACAAGGAAGACGAATGATTCTACGCCCTTAACAAGCAGAATGGATTACCGACGTCACGATCTCGGTAACCTGCCCATTGCCAATTATGTACCAGCATCGTGAGTCAGGGATTGAAGATTTATACCTAATGCTGTTGTCATAATTACTTTTTGTTTATTTACGGACTGGAAATCGTGACTGACATTTGAATAACCAATTTTAAGTCATATTTAGGGGCTTAGGGGGCGTCCATAAATTACGTGAGGTGATTTTTGAGATTTTTCATCTCCCCTCCCCCCTTGCCCCCCCCTTGGTGAGATCTCGTGAGATTTTGCTCGACCCCCTCCCTCCGCCTCTAATCTCATGTGAAATTTTTCAAAAGCTATTTTCTAGGGGAGAAACATGTTTTACTTAATTTAACCCAGTTTTTTTTTGCAATTTTACACCGTTTCTTGCAGTAAAAAAAATTACGTGAGATTTGCTGAGACCCTCCTCTCCCCCACGTGAGATTTGGTGAGATTTTGCTCGACCCCCTCCCCCCCTAAATGCCTCACGTAATTTATGGACGCCCCCTTAGGAGTATCGTATGTAGGTTGACCCCCACATGGTCTCGCAATTTATGGATTTATTAGATTAGGTGTTTGGTAAAGATTAGTTTAAATTATCAATTGGTTTGGTTTTAATTTTGGTAGAGATTAACGGATTAACGGATATGATCTGAAGTGGGCATATATTGATTGACCACCGGGTAACCACACTATTGCTTAGACAGCTATACAAGGTCTTAATTTAATAGTGCACGATATTTTGCATGGTGTGCTAAATATGATGTCTACCACAAATCGTGCACTACTAAGTTAATACCTAGTGATGGGATGTTCTCGAGAACATTCTCACCCGCGGAAACTTACGGAAACTTACTCGTGAGAATTTTCGAGAATTTATCTTCTGAAGCATGTTAAACTTGGCATAAACCTCATTAAACATGGAAGTATGGTGGTTTAAATTGTTTTTAAGATGGAAAGTTAGGATAACGTCACCCAAAATAAAAAAATCTCACGAGTAAGTTTCCGAGGGTGAGAATGTTCTCGAGAACATCCCATCACTACTTATACCTACAGGCGAGTGAGACATACATTTGTACACAGCATCAATTTCTTTAAGGAAAATCATTCCAGCGACAGTATGAGGTTATAGGACATCAATCCTTTCCGTGACTTTGAAATGTTTTAATGCTGATGCAATTTCTTAATATTTTGTGATCCGTTTCATCAATCCATCAATCTTCACATTATCAATCTCCACGCTCGCCCAGTGCGGGTTGGCGGAATTCTTAAATACCAAGTGTGTCAAAAGTACGATATACTAATTAAACTACACATATGGTAGCTGATATGTAGATGCTTAGTAGACAGACATACTATACGTAACTATAATCGTTTCTGAGTCATGAACCTTTGAATATTTGTGACCACTATCGTGTTGCGAGATATTGAAAAAAAAAATTACACCTGTATATTGAGTCTTATTGAGTCAACCTAAATAAAACCTTATAATATTCACCATTCAGGTTCAAAGTCTAGTGACACTAGTGAAATGGACGGGTGCCCAATGGAACTTGACCTACATGAGGACCGACAGCAAGGAGAACGTGACAGAGGTGTGCGACTTCGTGGCGGTCGCGAGCGGCGAGTACAGCTCGCCTGCGTGGCCTAGCTACGGTGGCCAGGACGACTTCAAAGGTAACAAGATTTTCTTATCGTATGGCCAGTGGCCAACCTGGTGTCAAAGTTGTTCAAGCCGCCCGAAGGCCTCTGACAAGGCTTAACGACTGCCTAGATGACAACTACCAGGACCGACTTTTTATGTTCCGTCCGAAGCACGGAGACGCTCAGTTCATATGTCACTTATTGGTCACCCATGTCTGACTGACCTTGCCAAGTGTTGCTTAACCTCCGATGGTATTCCGATCAGTGATTGCAGCTGGCGATGACAAAACCTCCCACAAAATAAGCCGTAGATGCTGCATAGCCGGTTACACCCCCTCGCTCGATTAACATGTATATTATACCATTGCATGTGTATTGGTGGTATAGCCAAGTTGTAGCCAATTGACTGCAGCTCATATTATTTATACGGGCTGGTTCGACCGGAGTAGTACCCACTCTCTCACAGAAGTTCATAAAGTTATGGGTGCGTTTCGTACGATGAGTGAAAGAGCCAGAAACCCAAAACGATGCTGCACAACTGCGATGCATTTGGTATTGCAAGCATCTATAGGCTACGGTAACTGCTTAACATCAGTCGGGCTTGTTTGCCATCTTAGTAACAAAAAAACATAAAAAATATAAGTAGCTTTATCGATATGCCGTAAGTATATCAGTTCATACCGTAACTTATTCAAAACGTAATTGATGAATTCGTAATACTAACTGATACAAAAATACGTTTGTCTTAATGCATTCAGATTTATTCATCTCTAAACGTAGTGCGTATCAAACACATTAGTATTCTACTGACATGTCGGCAATCCTACAACGTGTCAAGGATATTTTTAAATTGTTACCAGGGAAGATGATACATAGCCACGATTATAAGGAGCCTGAGCAGTACAGGAACCGGCGCGTGCTTCTGGTCGGCGCCGGCGCATCGGGACTCGACCTCGCCACCCACCTGTCAAATGTCACTGCCAAATTGTTGCACAGTCATCACCTTCGCTACAATCAACCACAATTCGGACCCAATTACGAGAAGAAGCCTGATATAAGGTCGTTCACTTCGAGTGGTGTTATCTTCCAGGATGGCAGCTCTGAAGAGATCGATGATGTTATATTTTGTACAGGTAATCTACCCTTCTGTACCTACCCTATACCTAATGACAAGGCGCACATGTTTGCGACAAGTCTGATATACTTAGAACCGCCGGATTTCTGTAAACGTTTTGATCCCTCCTCCCAATAAACTTAAGCCCAAACTGACTTGTTTCCCGAGGTTCCATTGCATTAATCTGACTGAAGAAGAAAGGAGATCTGATAATAGTAATCAATAGGTCAGCAAGCTAACTAGATGTCAGCTTTTGAAGAACTTGATTGGACGGGAATATGTACCCTCATTATATTTTCTCAGGCTACAACTTTGCTCATCCATTCCTGGAAGAGAGTTCCGGAGTGACCACCTCCAAGAAGTTCATCCTCCCTCTGTACCAACAGACGGTGAACATTAAACACCCCACCATGGCGTTTGTGGGAGTTTCCAAGAAGGTTATCAACAGGGTGATTGCTGCGCAGGTGAGAACAGAGATGGAAGTTTAACTATGAGTGGAAGAGATAGCTAATATGTATGCTGCTTGAGAATTCTTACACTCTTTGTACTTACGGTCTCTGATCTTTTTGAAGACTTCTGTGTTATCAAAACTCTTTCATAGACCGGGTCTTACCTTCTCTGTTTACGTTGGACAGCATTTAATTTAAAACAAGTTACTAACAGATTCACTACTCTAAAGCAGAGGTGTGTGTCCCATTTGGCCGATTCTGGGGCATTACAAACCTGGACCATCGGTTTCTTTAGTTCGTTAGTTCGTGGTTATAACAATAATTAACTATAGGTACCTACTATAGGAAATGTGACTAAATTCTAAATTCGAAGCCCTAACGAAACGGATTATTGATTTCGTACCGGGTTTGTAAAAGCAGCCCTGTTGCTGTGTTTAGATGCCCAAGGATCTTCAGAAGTCTTATTTCATTGCATGATTACAGGGTCAATACGTAGCAGCATTAGCGGCGGGCAAGTTTGTGCTGCCGTCTCAGGAGGATATGCTGAGGAACTGGCTGGACCACGTGTACTCCTTGAGGCGACAAGGGCTGAAGATTGTGGATGTCAATGTCATTAGCGACATGGTACGAAACCTAACTTTGATACCTTTAATCTTGACATTAAAAAGGCATGTGAAGACTACCAATCGGCACTTGTACAGTATGGTGAACAGTGTAGTGAAAAATTGCATCTTTCTTTTAAGATTACAATTTCTACTGTCCTTGGCTAATTTCTCCAAGCTTTGTTTGACCTCTCATGATTGCTAAAGTGTTAAGGCAGATGTAAAATTTGTGTATTCTCTTCTCAGGACCAATATTTCGGCAATCTAACCAAAGAAGCCGGCGTGGTCCGGGCGCCACCAGTGCTGACCGCAATCAGGGATTTCAACGGGAAGAACCGGCTGGACGACCTCCTCAACTACCGCGACTATGACTACAAACTGACTGACGACTACAACTACGAGAGGTGGTACAATCCCAGGAAAGAACTGCCTTGTCCTGTGGACGATTGAGATTTAGTGTCCACTGAACTTAGCAAAATTAAATGGGACCTTTAAAACTTAATAGTGACAATTAAATTATACAGTGTGTAGATAAAGATAAATACATTTGACAGCATGCATTCGCAAGAGAGAGCCTAGTGAATGAGATAGATTGACGCAAACATTTCCAAAAACTCTTGCTGCTTTTAGCTAATTGTTATCAGCTGTCTTCACTCTGGTATAGATAGTCTGTATCTGTAGGGCTAATAGCGACGCTATGCAACATTGCCAATGCAATTAATTTTTCAGATTTTCTGAGGAATACTTAGTAATTCCGCTAAATATCTGTATAATAGTCATACATGTTTTATGCCATACATGACCGTTTCACGGACATTTTGCGGATTCTGCTGGAGGCTCGGAAAAATGAATTGCAGAATTGCTGCAATGTTGCATAGTGTCGCTATTAGACCCCAGCTATCTATTTCAGTTGCGTTTCAATATTCGGAGATAGGTTATGAAAGTTAGTGACTGACGGTACCAAGAGTGATCGTGATTTAACATTAGTGTTGAGATTATTACAATGAAATAATTATGTTTGCTATAAGTAATTTGTTCAAAGATCTTGTATAACTTAATTGAATTGATGTATTGATGAAGGATATACACAGCTTTTGTGTAAAAAAACTGTCTTGCCAACGGCTTTTTAGGTAAGGATCTGAATAGTTTTTGTATATGGCGTGTTTTCTTGACTGTTACCAATCATGTAAATAATAATAATGAACTCATATAATGTATTATGTAATTAATAAGTACAAAATATATCTAATTATCTTTTAATCTTTAACTAAGGTACATTTTCACATTAAATATTAAATGCTATGCTTATAATAATTGCTTTTGTAGGAAATATGACGCATGGGCAAGTTTCATAAGGCTAAGTAATACAGACAAGAAAGTAAGAAATCGATTGTATCAAGTCTATTTAAGCATAAATAGTAAAGATATTGCGTAAGTCAGTATATGGTGTTTCTTTTGAATGAATAAAGGTATATCTCTATACGGTATGATTTCGAAATCGTTAGCATGAGTTTAAACTGGTAACTCTACATATTATGCATGTGTATTGAGATTATATCAATGATCCAATTTTTTCAAACGTAGAGTCAACGTTAATGCATTAATAGTTGTCCGGTAATGTAGAGTTCACGTAGTACGTTATAGTTTAAAATATTGCCATCGATTTCGAAGTCATCCTATGTAAGCCGAAAACTCAAACTCTACTCAAAAACGTTTGAGACATCGATATCCATGGGCCATGAGGCCTTGGCTGGAATCACTATTCTCTTGCAGGCCAATACAAGGTTAGTATGACTCCAATATGAATGCTGAAATACTTACCTATAGGGCACCCCTCAGTACGCCTATGAGGCTATAACATAAACTTTTTGGTGTGGCAGGTAAAAATCGAGCATCCTCTAAATTTTTATTGCGTACCTAACGTAGCTAGGGTACTAGGCGGTTAGATCAGTTAAGTTTTCAGTCCCTGCCCAATCCGTTAGGCTGTTCCTCCAGTTTCCTGGTGAAGGTCTGGTCGTCGATAACGGTGTACACGTAGTTCCTGTAGGTGTACAGGTTCTCGAGCTTCGCTTCCGTGTCTAACGCGCGGATCTTGAACATGACAGGCGGTACCCTGTCAATGCCGGACTCATCCGAGAGCTCGGCGTAGTATTGGTCCTGGAAATGTTATTGAGGATGTTATAGCCCCTCTATCCAGTAGGATCCATTGGATGGCTCCATTGATGGATCCTAGAACACTTTTTAGTCTACCTGAGTCTATTATACCAGCAGTGGTGAGCTACCACTGGCTCTCGAGTCCCGTGGCGGTCGATATTTTGTCGGCCATCTGTTAGTAGACGTTTGGCCGAGAACATGTCGATTGCAGTCGATATGTTGTCGGCTATCTGTTAGTAGACGTTTGGCCGAGAACATGTCGATTGCCAAGAATTTGCAATTTACAATGAAGAATTCACGAAGATAATATTAGATACCAGTGGTTTCGCATTGGACACTTGTTAAAAGACTCGAGGCCCTGTTCTTCAGCTCAATGACTTGACACTTTCACCTCTTTCCTCCTATCAGGCGTAGACCTCTATTGCTTAATATCTAGGCCTCCCCCAATGGCTTTTCTTAAAAAGTTTTCTTTTAAATCGCTAGACAATACACCAACTGTATGGTTCTAAAAAGCAACGATAGTACTATCGTTAAGTATCGGGCCGAACTCAGCGGCACCCTTACCAGAGTGTAAAGGGTCATTTTCGAAATTGCCCCGAGGAGAAGGAAATCCACAACCACGCGGTGCAGGGACCTCGCCTCGGGAACCTCGCCCTACGCTCGTCAAATATGGAATATTGACTTACTTCCTTCTCAGCAAGTACGTGAATGAAAGACATCGGCTGTCCCTTGGAGCGGATGACGTCAGCTCGCCGCTGCCACTCCTGCATCATCTCGTCATGGGATGGGAGGCTGAAGTTGCCCTTGATTATCGCTGTGGCGTAGCGAGCCTGGGGATGAGAACATGAATTTGACTCCTTTCTCTAACCACTTCAGGATATCTTAGAGAACAGTATTGCTCTAGATCCACTTCGCTGGGCCAGTGCGAGTTGCCGAACTTCAGACGTGTTTCAAACCTTGGTTTCATGCGGGATTTTTACGATAAGTATTGCATTTGACTTCATTAAAACCGTAGACTACCTTAGCTCTACCATAACCATGTACTCAGTAGTTACTAACCTAATAAAAATAAAAAACCAGCCAAGTGCGTGTCGGACTCGCACATTAAGGGTTCCGTACCACCGTAGAATAAAAACGTCAAAATTATCAAGTTTCTTGTATGTGGTCCCCCCTTTATATATAAATTTATTATATTTTTAGTATTATTTGTTGCAGTGGCAACAGAAATACACATTCTGTAGAAAATTTCAACTCTCTACCTATTACGGTTCTTGAGATACAGCCCGCTGACAGACGGACAGACGGACAGCGTAGGCTTAGTAATCGACTAAGCCGACTCCTATTGAACATAAACTCGGCCACCCAAGAACACTAACATTGTCATATTGTAACTTTAACTAGAGACTCTATATTAACTCAAGGTAGAGACTACTGCTGCTAGCTACTGCTGAATAGACAATTTGGAAGGGTACCAACTTGAGCATCCAAAGCCACGACCAAACACGCTCGCACCACGAGGCCCATGACGAGCATGCTCGGCTGGTGGATGTTCACCATGTACTTGTAGAGCGGCACCACGCTGCGCGACGTCACCGTCAGCCCACTGGACTCATCCAGAAATGGGTAATCGTACTGGAAGCCTGGAATAATTAAGCATTTTGAGTAGTAGTCTCTCTGCTATGGCCAATCAAATACGTCACCGCCAGAATAAGTCAACATAAAGTGTTACCACAGAGTAAAGACTAAAGAAAGAGGTGCCCTTATTAGATATATGTATGAAAAAAAAACGTGGTCATTGTTTTTTCATTTTCATTGTTCTATCTACCGGTAAATAGTTGAACTACTCGCTTCGTTATTTATTTATTTATAATTGCTCACTGCACTTACAGTTCACACCAACGCGCGCAGTGAGCCACTTTATTTGTACACATTCTGCTAACTTAGGAACCGTATACAAGACGAACGAACCTTCAATCACTAAATTACGAACGAGACGAAAATAGTATTTGGTTATGAATTAAGAAGATTTTACACTGGTTTAACTTAGATTAGTGATTAAATTTAGATTTTAAATAATTTGAAAACGGTACGAGTTAGGCACTTAGTTCCTTTGAGAAATTAACTCAATAATAAGTAAGGAATTTACCCTTAAAGTTAAGGCAAATGAACATGAACACGGTGTATAATAAATAACTGACCTGTACAATATATAACATCATCCACCTCTTCAAAAGTCCCATCCACGAATATCACTCCCGTCTCATTGAACTCCTTGATATCTGGCTTCTTCACGTAATTAGCGGGGAAGGGCGTGCGGAAGTTGACCCTCGAGTGGTGGCTATGGATCAGGGTCTTGCTGACGTCAGCAACGTCCAGGCCGATGTCCATGCCGGAGGGCCCTGCTCCTACTATAAGCACGCGACGGTCCGTGTAGGGGTCGGGCTCTCGGAAGTCGTGGCTGTGGATTATAGTGCCTGGAATTAAAGTGTATATTAGTCTTACGGCCGAATACTCAAAGGCTACTTAAATATTAGGTCCCACTAAGCCTCGCCATACACGGACTGCATGTAGCACGGGCTGCTGTGGAACCGACAGCTCTAGCTCAAGCAGTCGGCGGGCGGTCGATGCGGTCGACTGCAACCGACTGCAACCGACTGCAACCCACTGCTCTAGAGCTGCCGGTACCGACAGCTACAAGCAGTCCGTGTATGGCGGCGCTTAGTAGTTTGAGACGTCGTTATCTGTCATTTTTTGTATGGCGCGTCAAGCAGCTCTCAAATTTAAGTTGAGCACGAGAATTCAGCGGTTAGTGTAACATTGCTCTTAGGATCGTCTGATAAATGAACATGGTTCAGCCACAGCTTCGACACTTCAAACCTGCTACTATTTCAGGAACACGGGCCTGTTCGCACACGTTTCATGCACGTTGTGTGTGTACTGCACTATGCGTACTGCTACGTTGCGACAACGGGGCTGACGCTTCTTTTGGTAATAATATGCCTACTCTAAAGTCAGTGCCAATATAAGCTGCTGGCTGTAAGATTTTAGCCTTTGCCTTTGGGCCACCACAGACATGCTACTTTTAGCAACGGCGATCGGCGATTTTGCGACTGCATCGCGTTTTGGCAACTCCTTGCGGTCGATCGCAGCGACTGCTCCGAAGGTAAAAGCGACTAAATCGCCGATCGCCTATGAAAAAAGTAGAGACTTTTAGCATCGGCGATTTTGCGACTGCATCGGCAATTTTGCGACTGCATCGCGGTTTGACGACTCTCTGCGGTCGGACGCAGCGACTGCTCCGAAGTGGCTAAATCGCCGATCGCCGATGCAAAAAGTAGCATGTCTGCGGTGTCCCTTACCTACTCATTATATCAAGAGCTCTCCAGTAATATGTAAATGTTTTACCTTTGAAATGTTTCTCGTTGGGTATAGAGGGCATGTTAGGTTTGGTGAAGTGTCCATTGCCAACGATAACGTAATCGAACTCATCTTCAAATTGATCTTTTGTTAAAACATGTTCATATTTAACTTTCCATACATCACCCACTCGCCTCACTTTGACGACATTGTGTAAAAACTGCGAAGGAAATATATTATAAGAACACTAGTGGGGCTAGCACACGCTAAGACAAGATTTTTGTCATGCATTATGTCGCACCGAGTCGCTTGCATAGGAGAGAATGAAACAAAATTGACTTAACCCGCCTTTTGTCTTGTCACGGTCGGCTGTGCTACTAGTGTAGATGGATAGGAAACTGCATATTCAGTAATTTATCATCGTCATTATTATCATCAGCTCGAAGATGTCCATTGCTATAATGGTAGCAAATGCGGCCGCGCCATTTGGCTATCATTAGGTCTAGCCAGTGTTCAAGACAAAATGTAAGACAATGTAAGACAACGTATTTTGTCTCATTCTTCGTCTAACAAGCTTCTGCTTAGTGCGCATTGTACTCGTAGTAGCCTGGTGACTTACTGGTAAGGTAGATTGATACTTTACCTTAATATATTCCAATACGCCGAAGTGTTTAGCGTAAGCCTGTATATAGTGGTAATAATTTTCCCATGTAGGGAATGAGGGTAGGTGCTCTGGTAATGGGAAACCTCTCAGTTCCATCGTAGGTTTTGGTAAATTTGTTCTGTAAATTGAATAAATTTTAAAATAGCTACAGTAAGTAACAGTTACGCTCTGTCAGTTCATTTGTTTCATTACCGCGCCATCTGTTTGCGCCTAGTATTTATTTAATTACCTATTAGTCAGTACCTAACCCTAGTATTTAAATTAATAATTGTGTATGACATTGTAGGTATACAGTGTATTTGTATTTGAATAGGTGATTTGAATAAAATGGTTACCAACAATTTGCATACAGATATTTTATGGATTTATTTATAAATTATTCTAATGTCATTAATGTTTAAGTGATAACGTTCTTCGTAAATTCTCGATGAATTAGTGTTGTCAGGTGAGTGCAGCACAAAAACCCGGTATTCCTATCTTTTGTAACAACTTATCCTTTTCGGTATAATTTATTTATTTTTCATTTCATCACTTGAACCTCGAATCAAACAAAATTTTACTTTATTGTTTACTGGTTGACATATTTGGCTTGGCAAGTTACGGAGAGGAGTTTGACTTATAAAACTGTTGTAAAAAATAATATAATAAAAATAATATTTATAAATACACTCATACTATACATGTAAAAGAACTTGTACTTACCTTAAATGTTTGTACATACTAGTATGCAACGGCAAACCATTTTCATCAGTACCAACACGAGGGTCATACCGCCATGTGCCTCCAATATACCGCGTCGCCTCTAAAACGGTGAAGTTTATGCCTTCTTCTTTCAGGTACCTGGCTGAAGACAGGCCTGCTATCCCAGCTCCAATTATACATACTCGTTTATTCTGGAATAAAAACATTGTTGCTAGGCCCAAAAAAGGACGATTTATTTGCAAGAAGTGGCCAAATATGAATAACAAACTTCGTAAACGCACTCAATAATGTCACCACCGTAACAAAGGGAGCAAAGATGTTATTGATAATATTCATAAATAGTTATAGCTTAGTTATGTATCTTATAATAATAGAACATTCGAGACTTAAAATTTAGAATAGGTAGTATAGCACTATCACCGAAGTAATCAAAATTAAAAATAGAAGGCAAGTAGGTAAAAGGTGTCCTTACCATGATTTAGCAAAATTTAACACACACTGATCTCACAGCGAAAATTGTATCAATTTCGACATTTTATTTATAATGTTTTGTCTCGAGTATTGGGGCAGATACTGGGTGATAATAGTGTGTCATAAGAGTTTTTTTTATCAAAACAATTGAAGCGGCTATATCAGCCGACGTGTTTACGAGGACTATCTCAGCTGGCTGCTGCCGAGTGTTGAATGGACTTATGTGCCATTGTACTTTTGACATTATCTGAATGTGAAAAGTAATTTATCTTTGTAGAGGACTTAGAGAGAAATTTAGCAAATTATCGCACGGCTGCATTGCATGCATTTGTAAATTCCTATCAAAAACAAAAGACAATAAAGAATAGGGGGACAATAGATTATAGAAAACAGTCCCAAAAATATTTTTTAACTACTCATACTCGGAAAGTAGGTCTGAAGTTGCCTGAGGAGCGGGTTGAAAGTGTTACTTTTCAGGCCCGGGCGGAATCGTTTTCAACTGTCAGCTGTCAAATTACAAAATAAATCGAATTCCATTTTCACATTTCTATTAAACCATGTTCCAACCAAAGAGAATGTAATAATTCCAACTTTCTATACAGTCACTCAATTACAGCGCGATGTAACATTGAAATAACATAAAGTTAAGTATTATTAAAGAATATATTTTTTTAAATGACTATTATAATTTACTTTGAACTATTTCTTTAAAATAACACAGATTTGGACAAAATATTTACTATTTTTTCAATGATGAAAATGAAAAATAATGGTTGGATATCTGGCCGGCCACAGAAATAAAAAAAATTAGCATAAACTTTAGATAAATATCTCACCAAAGTTTTTGATTTATGTAAAACTAGTGGTCGCAAGTGGTTGAAATTCGACCATATTTCATTTAAATTTTAAGTTTGAACGTTATTAAGGTTCTATTGTCAAAGACTATTTTTATATTTAAAACCTCTTCCCTAAATTAATCACAAATCGTTCCACCTCCGAATCTATAATCACAGACTAAAACCTTTCATAATGTTTGAAAAAGTACTGGCCATTAAAAAAAAACAAAGTACAGTGTCAAAATACAAAAAAGCAAAATACACAATCTACGTGAGTATATATATGTGTGTATGTGAATAGATGTTAACTCATTAATTTACAATTTTTTTCTTTAGCTAATTCGTGTTTTTATTTTTACTTTCCTTGTATTCGTAATGAAAAGCACAGTGTTTACCTCGGGTTAAAGTAACTTATTTGGGCCCTCGAACTATTAGCGTCCTCGCTACGCTCGGGCGCCAAACACCATCTCGGGACCAATATAAGTTACTTTCACCCTTGGGTAAAAATGTACTATAGGTTCCTAAGTAGATACTTAGGTGCTTAAAATCATATTTTTTTTCAAATGCATCTATAACCACCTAAACCCCACCGAATATTCTATACAAGTGCCTAGAAAAAAATACCGTTTTAGTATAAGTACCTACTAACTGTGCTGTGGTTACATTTCAAAATCGTTGGTGGTTACAATAACAACTATATTATAAACTTAACACAAACACGTGATTATTGCACCTAATCGGAATATAATTAGGACGAAAAATTAGGATGAAAGCTTACCTGCTCAACACTGCGAGCACTATCAGTGACTTGGGAGCATACAGCCACAACAATAAACAATAATTTTCGATACATTTCTTCGAATCAATAAATTAAATGAGTAATAAGTAATTAATGTGGTTATTACATCGATAATACTGTCCGTCTGACCAACGGCGACGCAAGTTCAATACATATCTATATACCATTAACCTTGTTATATAATACTAGCTTTTGCCCGCGACTTCGTCCGCGTAGACTTAAAAATAAAAAAAAACCGGGCAAGTGACTTAAGACTTTTTAGTGCGCCAGGGTTTTTTAAGACAGTATTTGCTTTTTTATAAAAATAATTTTATTTCATGATTTTTATTGGAGCCATACAAACTTTATCACGGTACCTAATTCGGTGAATGCGTGTTTTGGTAGGTAGGTATATAGAGCCAAAATCCCTAATCCCCCTCCCCTTCTCCACCCCTTTTCCTCCCCTCTCTTCCTTCTGCTCCCTCCCCCTCCATTTCCCTTTCCCTTTCCCCTCCCCCTTCCACATCCCCCTACCTTACGTCTTCCCCTTCCTCCCTCACCTACCCTATGCATACTAAGTTTCAAGTCAATCGGGTACAAACATATTTTTCTGCCGTACTTTTCTACCTTTAGTTTCCCCCTTTTGGGTGTTGATTTACGAAATGATTTTTTATGGGATCAAACTGAAGTAGTACCTACCATATTCAGCTCAGCTTATACCCCAATTATTTAAAATGAATAATCATAACCAATCTCGAGATATGGATGACTAAACATTCGCTGACCCCGCTCTCCCCTTTTCCTTCAAAATATTAAAAACGCTGAAATCCCAGTCTGATTATTTAAAATGAACAATCATAACCAATTTCGAGATATGGATGACTAAACATTCGCTGACCCCGCTCTCCCCTTTTCCTTCAAAATATTGAAAACGCCGAAACCCCAGTTTGATTATTTAAAATGAACAATCATAACCAATCTCGAGATATGGATGACTAAACATTCGCTGACCCCGCTCTCCCCTTTTCCTTCAAAATATTAAAAACGCTGAAACCCCAGTCTGATTATTTAAAAAGCTTTTGCCCGCGACTTCGTCCGCGCAGGATATAAATTTAAAAAAATCCGTTTCCGTTTGCTGGAACCCAAATCCCGTATCTTGGATATCCCGTATCCCGTATCCAGTATCCAGTATCCAGTATCCAGTATCCAGTATCCAGTATCCAGTATCCAGTATCCAGTATCCAGTATCCAGTATCCAGTATCCAGTATCCAGTATCCAGTATCCAGTATCCAGTATCCAGTATCCAGTATCCAGTATCCAGTATCCAGTATCCAGTATCCAGTATCCAGTACCAAGTACCAGTATCCAAACCTAAACACAAATTTTCATTATGCTAACCTCAGAAATGACGAACTTCCATATAAACTTTCGTCCCCTATTTAACCCCTTAGGGGTTGAATTTTCATAAACGCAGCAATTTAAGTTTTTATTTTTAAAAAGGAACCTAAACACCAATTTTCATAATTCTAACTTCAAAAATGACGATCATCTATACAAACTTCCTAACTAACTTTCATCCCCTATTTTACCACCTTAGGGGTTGAATTTTCAAAAACCCTGAAATTAATATTGTTTATCTTATAAAAGTCACCTAATCACCAATTTTCATAATTCCAACTTCAAAAAATTACGAACTTCCATACAAACTTTCACCCCCTATTTTAACCCCTCAGGGTTTAAATTTTCAAAAAAGCTGAAATTATTATTTTTAATACGTAAATAGAAACCTAAACACAATTTTTTATTATGCTTACCTCAGAAATGACGAACTTCAATATAAACTTTCGTCCCCTATTTTAACCCCTTAGGGGTTGAATTTTCAAAAACGCAGCAATTCAAGTTTTTTATTTTTAAAAAGGAACCTAAACACCAATTTTCATAATTCTAACTTCAAAAATGACGATCATCTATACAAACTTCCTAACTAACTTTCATCCCCTATTTTACCACCTTAGGGGTTGAATATTCAAAAACGCCGAAAACCATATTTTTTATTTTTAAAAAGACACCTCTACACAAATTTTCATAATTCTAACTTGAAAAATGACGAACTTGCATACAAACTTTCATCCCCTATTTAACCCCCTTAGGGGTTGAATTTTCCAAAATCGCTTCTTATTGCTTGCCTACGTCACAAAATATATCTACTATCCAAATTTCATGTCTCTAACTTCAGTAGTTTCGGCTCGGCGTTGATGAGTCAGTCAGTCAGTCAGTCAGTCAGTCAGTCAGTCAGTCAGCATTTCCCTCTTTATATATTAGTATAGATGAACAATCATAACCAATTTTGAGATATGGATGACTAAACATTCGCTGACCCCGCTCTCCCCTTTTCCTTCAAAATATTAAAAACGTTGAAACCCCAGTCTGATTATTTAAAATGAACAATCATAACCAATTTCGAGATATGGATGACTAAACATGCGCTGACCCCGCTCTCCCCTTTTCCTTCAAAATATTAAAGACGCTGAAACCCCAGTCTGATTATTTAAAATGAACAATCATAACCAATTTCGAGATATGGATGACTAAAAATTCGCTGACCCCGCTCTCCCCTTTTCCTTCAAAATATTAAAAACGCTGAAACCCCAGTCTGATTATTTAAAATGAACAATCATAACCAATTTCGAGATATGGATGACTAAACATTCGCTGACCCCGCTCTCCCCTTTTCCTTCAAAATATTAAAAACGCTGAAACCCCATTCTGATTATTTAAAATGAACAATCATAACCAATTTCGAGATATGGATGACTAAAAATTCGCTGACCCCGCTCTCCCCTTTTCCTTCAAAATATTAAAAACGCTGAAACCCCAGTCTGATTATTTAAAATGAACAATCATAACCAATCTCGAGATATGGATGACTAAACATTCGCTGACCCCGCTCTCCCCTTTTCCTTCAAAATATTAAACACGCTGAAACCCCAGTCTGATTATTTAAAATGAACAATCATAACCAATTTTGAGATATGGATGACTAAACATGCGCTGACCCCGCTCTCCCCTTTCTCGTCAAAATGATTAAAAATACGGAAACCCCAGTCTGATCAATTCAAATAAGCAATCATAACCAATATCGAGATATGGATGACTTATTAAAACATCCCTTGACCCCGTTTTCCCCTTTCCCGTCAAAATAACAAAACTCGACCACCCCTATACAAACTTTCACTCCACATTTCACCCCTTAGGGGTTGAATTTCCAAAAACACGAAAGAAATCTAAACACAAACTTTCATTCCCCTATTTTACCCCCTTAGGGGTTGAATTTTCAAAAACCCTGAAATTACTCTTTTTTATTTTTGAAAAGACACCTAATCACCAATTTAAGTAATTCTAACTTCAAAAATGACGGGACTTCCATACAAACTTTTATCCCCTATTTTACCCCCTTAGGGGTCGAATTTTCAAAAACCCTGAAACCCATATTTTTTTATTTTTCAAAAGACACCTAATCAGCAATTTTCATAATTCTAACTTCAAAAATGACGAACTTCCATACAAACTTTCATCCCTTATTTTACCCCCTTAGGGGTTGAATTTCAAAAAACCCTTTCTTAGTACACCTCTACACATCAAGACAAACCCACCCTCCAAATTTCAAGTCTCTACGATCAGCGGTTTAGGCTGTGCGTTGTCTGTCAGTCAGTCAGTCAGTCAGTCAGTCAGTCAATCAGGACTTTGATTCTTATATATTTAGATAACTGATGAGGACAAACACGTTTGTTTAAACTGTGAATTTATCTAGAGTGTGATTACAATACCAACTTTCTGTTAATAAATCTATACTCTATACTTACTATTACCACTATTACTGTATCTATACTAATATTATAAATGGTTAAGTAACTCTGTCTATCTGTCTGTCTGTCTGTTACGCTTTCACGACTAAGCCGCTAAACCAATTTTGATAAATTTTGGTATAGATATAGACAAGACCTTAGAGAAGGACATAGGCTTTTTGTTGCGAAAATAAAACCTGGAGGGCGTAAAATAGGGGATGAAAGTTTGTATGGGAGACCAGTCATTTCTCGAAGTACAAAATCTATGCAGACGAAGTCGCGGGCACCAGCTAGTTTAATATAATTACTATTTGAAATTTGGAAGCACCTCATCTTATGTTATTGGTGCTAATTATGTTGGCTACAAATTACCACTAAACTAAATTTGACATAATATATGTAAAAATATTTCTGTCCTGCTCATACGCTACGGTTATGAGAAGGATGGCAATACAATTAGTTTAATCAAGTTTAGTTGTGTGCCAACATAATTAACACCGTTGTTTACCTAAGGGCCTGTTTCTAAATAGTCAGATAACTTTTATCTATCAAATAAATTTTCTGTTTTGACAGATATTCTCTGGAAAACTGTCAAAACTCTGAATTTATTTTGTATTTCTACTAAATATTCACAGTTCTAGGTAATTCCAAGGCAACATAATATTCCGATTTACTAATGCGGTGGAAAGTAAAGATTACCTACCTACTTCTAGAAGGAACATTTTTAATAGTATCACGCTGTATTTCGTCAATAAGTTTCTAGTTGTTAGGTTTGGGGAATTCCAATTTGCTGTGCGTATGGAAACACCAACTGAAACTTGAAAGGGTAAAACAGGAATAAACACGTATCTTATATCTTACTCTGTGCTAACTCTAGTACTAAAAATGTAACGTCACGACTTTTACCCCATTCGGGGGTAGTCAGAGGCGTGAGTGGCGATACACCACCACATTGTGAAGGTATTAACCAATCAAATCCCACGTTTCACCAGATAGTCAGAATCCAACGTGACAGGTGGTGAACCTTGTCGCCGTGTATACAGGAACTGACTATTACCTAATCCCGAGGGATAGGTAGGTTTCCTCACGATGTTTTCCCTCACCGTCAGAAAACTGTAATTTATGCACATAGATGAAAATTCATCCATTGATGCATGCTCTACTATTCCTTCAATCTATCTTATCTTGAGTCACGGTTGGTCACTGTAGAGCCCTCTGTCAGAGGTCGCAAAGAGGTGCAAATTAGATTCGCAAGGGTCCATTCGACGGCGACAACTGTATTATATTTTAAATTGACCATGAAAAAGAATTTGAGTGGAGAGCATCACTGTAGTACTCGGTAGAGTTTCAGAAGTATTTTTACTGGCCACGCTGTGGGAGCGCACTCCAGAGAGCTTGTGATACACGCCTCAAGTGTGCTCATTTTTAACCATTGGAAAACCATTGCTCCCTTATCCGTGTGAATCCTTCTTGGCGGTCGGCATTTTAACGGCCAGAGGACGACTAACAGATGAAAAATTCACGAAGCTAATAGTGCTAATAGTGGCCCTACCACCACCTCTTTTAGCAGTATTGTTTTAACGTTTCAGCGACTTTTTGTGCAATGACGTTTCTTATTGTCATAACAATAAGGTACGTCATTGCACAAAAAGTCGTTGAAACGTTAAAACGTTCCTATAATTGAATCGCGATAAGAGGTCGTGGTAAGCCCCCTGTATTTTTCCAATGATTAATAGTTAGCAAGTGCGTAGTGCGCCGTCATTAGAATAAGTAAGGTTTGACAAGTGTGTTGTTTCTTAGGAAATTAGGCAAATACAATTCCTGATTGATGAACTGGGCTAAAATGCAACCAATTCTAACATGAACCAAATGGTTAATAGAATTTAATTAATTGAACATACTGGGTCCTAAGTCGCGTAGCCATTGCCATTGAGCTGCTATAGTGATCGACCCTCTGATTAGTCGGCCGACAGGCTGATCAGCCTCTGATTGGTCGGTCAAACACCACAGTGATGCTACAATGGCTAAGCGACTTAGGGCCCTGATCTTTTATCTGTTTATTTACGGAGGTCTGTATCGGCCCCTCGGTAGATTAGCCAGACGCGCATAGAGGGTTGGGATAACGCCTCTCCGCCCCCCAACCCGAGTCTGAATGTTATTAGTTTTGATTTCAAATTAAATTTAAAAATAATATCAATGTTAAACGTAAATAAAGTACCTACAATAGTTTATAAATAATTTTAAATGTGAATGTGAGTAGTAGTCATTACAAAAATAAGGAAAATAAAGTATTAAACATGGGATTTTTCCATATTAACTCACAATAAATAATGCAAAGAAATTGTTGAGAATTAACCTGACATTACGAAAATAATGCAAATTAACTGTACTGATACATTGTTAGCTTTGATGTCTTTGTTTATCTGTGGGATCGCATCTCAAGAACGGATAAGCCGAATTCAATGACGTTTATGTACCTATCACGGCGTCTTAAACTTCAAAACAATTCGTTTATAAACAGATCCGACTGTAGAACCACGCGAGACATATGTAATTAATTGATTGTATCCGTCATTTGGGCAATTGTTTAACTCTATCCCGATATATTTCATTCTAAATACACAACTAGCGTGTCTCTATACTGTCGTTATCAACCCACTCGCTACATACTGAAACGTAGCATTTAATATCGTCACAGGCCTACATTCACCAGCTTATTAGTAAGGAATGCTCCCTCTCGGCGCCGCCAGCCACATGCCTGCTCTACCAAATTTTCTATTAATTGATAAATACTTGACCGCTGGCGTGTGTAATCGAATGTTCATACACGGTGGTATAGTGATACAAGTTTCAACTCTAGGTGGTGATATTACAGTGTGTTTTAGTCTGATTTTGGGGAGTATATCGTTCTGCTTCAAAAGGATGATAGCGGCCATCCAATGGGGTTGTGATATTTAATAATTTGGGGGTAATTTAGACCAAGCTGTAGCTACATAATATCTAGTAGGTACAGTTAATTATTTCATTGAAAAAAAAAATATCATCACGTATGTATCGTCACAAGAGTCGACAGAGGTGCTCTGCTCTACATTTGCATTTGCACCGATATGGTATTACAAGAGTTCTAGTGAAGGGGGCGGTGTTATTACTACCAATATACCAACAATATCGCCAGACTTACACACCAACTGTATGGTCCCAAACTAAGCAACGCATGTGCTATGGCTACAATACAATGGACTGGGGGCGATCCCAGTGATACCCAGACCAGGGCAAATTACGAAAAAGCCGTTACCGAAATTTGTCTCTGGCGGGATTTGAACCCGCAATCACCCGATGCGGTTAGCCGAGCGGCGAACGCTCAAGCCTCTGCGCCAAGTGGTAGTAAAAAAATCGTCATCTGAAATTAAGTAATTAGTATCATACAGGGTGGTGACGACATAGTGACAATAAATTAAAACACGACCCCTGCTAGTCAATCACAACACATTAAAATTATAAAATTAGGTTTACATCAAAGTCCAAAATTTCAAATTTTCAAACAAATTAAATGCGGAAATAGTCTAAACGAAACACAACACCCTTGATAAACGTCTACCGATCTCATAGACTGACCTGTAAGTACAAGCGTAGCAACATCGCTTCGGTGTCGGTGTTTTTAGCGGTATCTATGTAGGCGTAAATTTAAAATTGTCAAAATAAAAAAAACTGTCCCGTGGCAATACCTTTGAATATAATTTAATAATATTTTATGTGCGAACTACTAATGTGATACCCAGTATGTGGTTTCAATTATTGTCTTGATGTCGTCACCACCCTGTATATTTGTCTCTATTTTTTGTTGTCATAGAATAGAGATAACAACATGTTTCGGTGTAATGTTTTAGTCCTTGTAAATCTAAGGAAGAGGAACATTGTACAACAAGTCATGTGTGTCTATTTATAGCCTGTTCAGATTGAGAGATTATTGTAGTGCCAAAGGTCTCCTAACCTTTGATAACATTTAGGATCTTTAGTATTTAGGCTGCGTTTAAACGCTAGTACATGAAATAATATTATGCTCTAAATACTACCTACCTGTACAGAAAATCAGGAATTCGTAACTAGTTACATTGCGTTAATTAATCCATGCTTGGCTTGGTCGGACTTTGGATAAGTGTCTGAATATGGTATAACATCGAATTTACTCGGAAGGTATGTTACGCTGGCGATCCCATTTATCATTCTAACGTATCAGACGGTTATTTCGGGAAGTCGGAACTGTAATAATGTTGGGCAAAGGTCTCCCCACAACTCTCCACTTCTCTCTGTCATTTGCCACTTCCGGCCAGTTGCTACAAAATGCATCCAGGTCGTCACGCCAACGTTTCTTGGGCCTGCCTCGGCGACGACGCCCATTTTCAGGCACCCAAACGTGACGCCTCCTGTCCAAAAAAAAAAGTTAAATATATCTTACAAATAAAACCATCGTTCTAAGGTGACCATTAAAATGGTGATAGTGATGCATGTAACCAAAGTTTTGTCCGGAGCCCGGAGTCCTGACCACATCGTTACCGGGTCCTTTGACCGCCAAAGGATGACTTGACCGGACCAAAAACAAATGGGTAACAGACTGGAAAATATAATTCGACATGTCTTTGTGGAGTGGACTATTTTTAAATATGCAGTTGAACGTGTAACCAATGTTAAGTTTACCTTTCTGCAGGTTTGCTCTTCTCAAACAACTTTGGCCCGTTTATTTACCTTGTTCATGGAAAAAGTGCGGTGCTCTTTCAGGTGCATAGAAAGTAATTGTTGTATCCATCGAGTTATCGAACCAAATGATTGAAAGCTAGATGACAATAATTAAGTAGGTACACTACCAAAACAAAAAAAAAATTGTTGTTGAAGAGCAACACAAGATTAGTTTTTCCTAAAAAGGTTATTTAATTACCTATTGTTCGTTTTTTTAAGATGGCAAACAAGCATACCTATGGCTCGCCTGATATTAATCAGTTACCGTAGCCTCTCGATTTTTGCAATAACAAAGGCATCGCTTGCACGTTGCCGAACTAAGGGTAGTGGGACAGAGGGAGGGGAAGGGGGTTTAGACTTCCAGCTCTGTCACTTATCGTACAAAACGTAGCTCTAATAGCTACTTTATATCTTCTGTAAGAGGGATGTGCACTACCCCAGCCGAACCATCCCATATATCAATTGCAGTCAATTGGCTACAGCTTGCAGCAGCTCTACCATCAATAAATTCATCAGCGTATCGTAAAAATAATAACATAACTGACTGACTTTACCTACTGAGCCCTAAACCCATTAAGAATGACTTGTACCACGGGTATAACCACTTTATGTTGTGTAATAAATAATACAGTGTTCAGGCCGGGTATATTATGGAGGCGGGCGGCAATTTGCCGGGGTAATGGAAAAATTCCATGAAAATCGGCGACGCCTAGGCGATTTCGCTCCGCCTGGCTGCGAACCGGGGCCTTTGTATTGTGTGCAACGTTATCGAGAGATGAAGACTGTCCTATTTTCCTTCGTAATTGCGATTTGACACTAAACTTCTTCCATGGAATATAATATATCAAAAAGCGATATTAATTTGGTGGTTCTGAATCAGGCCTTAAGAGCTTGTACACATTAGGCGTTTTACGTGCGCTTCTAGCTCGTTTGAATTTGCACACCAAAATCGATTAATGTGTACGGTTACTAGCCCTTAGTATTTCGACCTGACACCAAGAAAATTGCGTCGTAAATTCTAGGATACCTTATAAAATACTTCCGATATTTATTCCGAGTGACATCCACAATCCGCTTTCATTCCGGGCCGACAATGCGCGTATTACAGATGCCCATACAAAGCCTGAACAAACCCGGCTCCGGGCGCCGACTGAATGAGTTCACCGGGGATTACCGCAGACAAAGGCGAGCTTACTGCTGTACAATCACGATATTCAGGGCTTAACTTTCGTTGGCCGATGGACGACGGAGACAAAGCTTTGGAGACTTATTGAGGAATCTAGCCGCTAAATGTGGTGGACAAGTTGGGCTGGCTAAATTTCATTAACCGGGAGCAATGTTTGATAAAATGTTTGGATTTCCATTGAGCTACTATTTCCTAAGTGCTCGGAAGGAAGAGTGCGGGCGTATGATAGTAGTAGAATAGAATTACTGAGTGGCTCCGTCTACATGAGGCGCATGCCGCGCCCGAGCACTCAGTTTTGATGTCGGTACACATAATATACATAATGTCATAACATGAATGCTGGGGCGAGGCATGCGAGGCAATTGGACGCACCAAGTGAAGTGCGGCCAGGACAGCGTAGTGATGTGCGGTGTCTGCTCTAGTACTAGTAGCTATTAATATGTATTTCCAAGATTTTTTGGAACATAATTAATACCTAGTCAATGTTGTTTGGAGACAACGTTAAAAGCTATCAGCTTTCTTACGTACTTAAGTCACGCCAAAGTTAATAACTAGCCAATTTATACCTGCCACTACCTGAAGCACATGAAAATATTTTAAACTAGGATTACCTAATTGTAATTGTCAGTATTTAAATATCAGTCCTGTTTTCTTTGTAGCTTTACGTGCAATTAAAATTCAGGTATGATTCTACTGTTTGTTATTTCATAAAATACAAATAGAATGTAATGTGTAGTTGATAATAAAGCCCCGAAATGTTCCCGATGTGTTCTGTGGGCACATGCGCACGGGGGCTTATCACTAATCTTCTGTAATTCTTAATGGAATCATACAGGTGATCGGCAGCAAACATGTTTTTGATATTTCCGATGGAGGCGCTGATTCTCAAAGTTATAATCATAATGATTTTACTTTTATATACATTTATTTCAAGGTGGTAGAGCCAAGCTATAGCCAAATGACTGCAGCTCATTATATGCTGGCTCGACGGGGGTAGTACCACCCTCTCACAGAAGATCGGCGTAAAGCAGCTGCGTTTCGTACGATGAGTGAGAGAGCCGAAAGCCCAACCTCCCCTTTCACCTCCCTCCATCCTTTTTTTTTGATGGACTATTATAATTATGTTGATGGCCAAAGTGGCCTCTACAACTTCACCTGGACAGAGGCGAGTGCAAAGTGCGCTCCAACCACAGCTGGCTCCAGGGCGCCACGTTGGGCATGGTCTCGGCTTGGGCTGCTGGCTCTAGAGAGAGAGTATAACTACCACCGGATCGTAACGCATACTCCATTGCTAGACATCGGCCTCACAGAGTGAGTTCAGTGGCATGCATTGGGTGAGGCCGATGACTGACTGATGAAGACAGCTTTAGCTTTTTACAACTCGTTTTTTTTTTCTGCCATATTTATCTACAACTGATTTTATTTGCTTATAGATTTTCTCAGGCGCTTTTTCGGTAAGTAGACTATTCTGCTATTGTTATTCTACTATTTTGCTATTCCCTATTTAGGACTGATAGCAAAATAGGTACTTTTACTTATTTATAAACTTTTTTCTACTCATATTTAAGCCTACAAGACTCTCTTACACGGTGCTACAATGCTTTTATTATTTGCTAATAGATATTCTCAGGCGCTCTTTAAAATAGTTGGGTTGTTCTGCTGTTCTTACCTAATTCGGCACTGACTGCAAAATAGATCGTACTTAGGTAGGTAGGTTTTTTATCTTTGCTTATTACTGATAATTCCCGAATTTCAGGGAATTGCATCATGTCAATACCTACAGTAGTATTTTTCAGAGGAAAATACAGAAAAAAAAATCCACTAAACTTTGAGCAGCGTTCACCGGTGTAATCGCCTAATACTAGCAGTCTATTATTGGGCACATTACAGACGCGTCCCCGACCGCCTCTAATACGAGATCGAATCATTCGATCGCATTATTCACTAATACTGATGCCTCAAAGGTTCCCTACGAGGGCGAAAAAACGATGAATAGGGCTTATGGAATCTAATAAAGTGGGACATTCTTCGCAGATATGGCGCGAGGCTAATTTCCCGTTACTACTATGGGGAACTCGAGATCTATCTTTGAGAGCGTTTCGCTCCATTGAATTTTGTTAAAGATATACCTATTATAGGTAGAGAGTTAAATAAGATGTTTGATTTTGTGTAGAGATAGCATTTGATTCATAAACTGTTTGAAATAATCCGTACTGTGCAAAATTGTGACGTCATCGTATTTATCCCAATACTCCTATTGCGTTAAGGTAAAAATCGGTTCAGTAGTTTTTGAGATCAGCCGTTACAAATAGGCGCATTAAGACTTAAGTATTATTCAATAGATTTGACATTAAATAAATAAACAACGCCAGACTAACACACTCACTGTATGGTCCCAAACGCAACGCGGTGCTACCGTACAATGACCTGCGGGCCAGTGACACACAATGTGTACCTAGAAGATAAACAAAGTTAAGTCAATAGATTTTATTATTCGCAAACAATTGATTAGTTCCATAATGTTTAATTAAATTTCAAGTGTCTTCAAGAATATACAGAGCTTTTACTGTAGATACTCGCTGAAATACCTCCGTAAAGTAAATAACCATTGCTATGTACTGCCGAACTCCGCAACCAGGCGCTGCGCCCGGACGCATTAGCAAACAACGACAAAGGGAGTGCCACCATTTAGCATCGCCGCAATCCGCTTAGCGGCGTTCGCGGGCATTAGAGACATCAAATATGCATGCGCCACTCTCGCACACACGAACTCTACCTTCTACCCAGCACCTACCCCTCCCTGGTAGAGTCTGCAGTCTGTGTTGTATGAATATTATGGGTATGGTATTTGCTGAATATTTTCATCAAGCGGAGGAATAAGTACGACTCCATAATATCGTTGAAAAGAAACGTAGGTAGTTTTACACGTAAACGTCAGTAGGTCCTACCAGAAAAAACCCATCTAACGATAGGTTCTTGAAGTTTCAAACCATTTCGATTCCATACCAAAGCTAAAGGTAACAAAGATTCGAAAATTTTCTAATAATTTTGGCCCATTACCTTTAATGTTCTACCTATTCACACAAAACCCACATATAACCTACTCTTAACATACGAGTAGTCAACAGTTACATAATTAATTAGGGCTTAATCGGCCCACGCGTGGTGTAGGTATGTTGTAGATAAGCGGCTTGTGGTAATGGGCGGGGCGGGCGGCGCGATCCTCCACTCAGATGCCGTGGGCGGTTTGTGCATACTTTATTACAGGATCTGTCCCTTTGTGCTTTTGCGGACGTTTTAAGAGGACGACTTTTAAAGTTGGAATTATTTTAGAAAGCTTCTTGGTTGGGGAAGGTAATGGCGAGTCCTACATCAGGTACTGTTTTTAATCCTAAATCTTTTAGGTAACTTTTTCATCCGTAGTCAGCGGCCACACTGGCGATTGCGGAGATTTCAATACATATTTTCGCTTATGTGATGCGGCCACCACTATTGGGTTTTAGGGGTTTGATCGCTATCGCGCCAGCCATTTAGCGATGGCTTTGATATGTCATGGGAAAAGTTTTCAATAAGTAGGTACCTACTTATTGAAAACTTTTCCCATGACTTACAAATTCAAGAATTGCAATTCCAACCTCCAAAGATCTTTAAGAAATTGACACAACTTTGGTGACTATATACCTAATTTGCGATAAGTGCACGCGCGCTTTGAAATTTAATCAACCAATAAAAGTACAAGCAAACACTATAGTTGGCTGGATAAACATCGTTCAGGCGCCAACCCTCGCTCCATTTGCATAATAAGCGTCAGCAACAGCTTTAAAATAAAAAACCGACCATAATGGCTTTATAAATAGATTTCGGAAAGTATTTTCTATTAAATAAACTTCCATTTGACGTGGTGCGTCGCGCGCCGTACGTATGAATAAATCATATCAAATAACTATCAGGGGAGATCCGAAGCATTCTTTCCCCGTTCACATCAAAACATTTCGTTTAGGGTTCAGGATGGCCTATTTGAGTGACGCGAACAGATTTTTTATTTATGATTTTTTAATGGACATCCGTTACTCTGCGATGTTCTCTTTGACAAGGTCTCTAAAGAAAATTATTATCCTTTTCCATATCTAGATAGCTAATGGACGAAAATCTCTTTCAGAGTAGTTCCACTACTAAATGTGATATCATCATCATCATATCAGCCAAAAGACGTCCAGTGTTGGATAAGGCCTCTTCCAAAATTTTCCACAACGACCGGTCCTGTGCTTCTTGCATCCAGCGATTTCACGCGACATTCACTAGGTCGTCGGTCTACCTTAAATGTGACATACTTACTAATAAAATTATATCACATTCATCCGTACCTCTATTAGCCAGAAGACGTCTCCCAACTGATGCATTTCACCTCCCTCGAATTACTAGCCATCACACAAAGACAGACAAAGATTTTGTTATTTTTAACATTTTCACGTTTTATTTAATTTCAACTTCCTCCACACGTTGCTATGTAAAACCCATTACACACCCATTCGAACACCCGTAATGAGCTCATGTCGACATTTTCCTAGACCTTTTCTCCTCGCATCAGCGCTTTTCATTTCAGCGTCGCACATTGAATTTTTCAACCGGGAACGCGTGGAATCCCCGAGGATGAGTGCCGGAGCGCCTCGGGAACACCCTGGGCCTAAGCCTCTCAGAACGTGGCTTGGTAGGGTCACACTGATTGAATTGAGCTGGAGACGTTGCATCGTCCGTGGGAGTATTCTGTATGATCTTGAATGCGATTAAAGGTAATTTGGGACAAAGATTGACAACTTTGTAAAAACAGTGTTCCTAGTATTTTATTAGATTCCGAAACTTTGTTTTGACGTCGGGAATATAGCGATTTTTTCAAAGTCGTAAAATACACATCAATAACTAAAAAATGTATTAATTGAAAATACTTTTGCAGAGGATAAATAAGCTCTTTTGAAAATGTATAACTATTTTCTCAACACCATTCTTTGGCATTAAAAGTATCTGAATAGGTCCATTCCTTAACACATCGCGATCGGTGTGACTCGGTCGGCCGTATTACGAAATGTATATTAAAAACCATTTCACTCGAAAGTCATCCATTTTATGCTTTGTAAACTTAAAACGACTGATGCTGCTTCAATGTCTTTTGAAATTGTATCAAATACCTACATCAAAAATAATTTACTTCTGTACTTAATATGGTCTTGTTCATTACTCTTTTTGTTACCTCCAAATTTATAGTAAGTTATGATAGACTTACAATGGCATTACAAATCACTTTAGTTTCTAGAAATGATTTTTAAAATTATTGTAAACTGGCTAGAATTTCTATTAATTTGGGGGTTAGAGTATATAAATAAGTATACTCATTATTGAGTGCTTCTGTTAAGGAGTGGCAATGACGGGTAAAGTGATCCTCCGTTCATTGCTGCACTCGACAGTACTCTGTAATTATAACTTGCGAGTGACACCCGACCCGATATGAAAGAGAATAATTTAACACAACGGGAATATCAAAGATTGCCCAATAGTAGAGTTCTTAAATACATTATAGAGTGGGCATACCATTTATAAGGTATCTTTGTGGTTATAACCTAAGTACATTAACTTTTATTACCTACTTTCATGACTCTACTCTCTACCAATTCAATTTTGGTGCACAGAATTTTGATGAATTTGAAAGCACAGTTTGGAAGTAACTTGAAGATTGTAGACATAGTTAGGATTTTATTCCCAGAAGTATTTTACTTTTAAAATATTATTTGAGGCATTTTAAATGTTGGATCATTAGCGTCGGGTGCGAGTGCGGCTGACGCAGCCGGCGCAGGTCTTTGTAGAGCTGTCTGCCCGGCCTGTAATTATCGACTTGCTAGTGACGTTCGGGCTCATTGTGAAAATACTTCGCTTTCTCAATTTTAAATCCCCGGAGAGTTTTTCGTAAAGCAATAAAATTATGAGAAACTGCCATAGTACGTTCCAATTCATAAAAATACCATTCTCTACTAAAACTTTGGAAATTAACCATTGTTTAAGTAAGCACAGCATTTTGTCAAGTCACAATGGATCGGATTGTTATGAAGTATGACCCATCCCTAGATTCAATGGTAAGTGGAAACACGAACAAATATATTTTTTTCCGAATTCAAAGTAGGTATCTATGTATGTGGGTGTACCAGAGAATAACTATACCTAGATGTTTGTTATTTTTAAATATTATTTCAATTATGTTATTATGTAAATATTTCAGATTATAAACAAGTTATTCCACAGTAGTAGCACAAGACCACGCAATCCAGCCCTATTGTACAAAGTTGATGTGAACAAATCATAATTAATCAATTAATTACATAGTTAACTGAACGCAACACTAATTATTTGCGTTACAACGTACACTAGGGCATCGAGTCATAATTTAATAAACTATTGTTATTATGCTAATGTATTCTGAAATACATCTTGTATAACGCATTTGTATTGTGCAATGAAGATAAACACGGGATGACATAGTAATTAAATGTCTTGTGAACAATAGGTCAGATGAGAGCATGTTGTTATTTGCTCACGTTTAAATATTATTTTTTCAGTATTTCTGAAACTTATTTATATTAAGAAAGTAAGATAAATAGAGGTGTCGCATTAAGCCACATTCGGCTCGGTGGGACTTTGGATGGGTGTGTGAATTATAACATCTGATCTTTTCCTACTGGCTCTCTCACTCATCGTACAAAACGCAGCTGTAATAGCTACTTTACGCCGATCTTTTGTGAGAGGGTGGTACTACCCCGGTCGAGTCAGCCCATATATGACCTGTAGTAAATTGGCTGGAGCTTGGTTCTACCACTTCATAATATACCATTATCACAGCAGCAATTTAAACATGTTCACGGTTTTCCAACCAATCAGGTGCCTACTTAACAATATAGTAAGTTCACGAGGGGATGGACGTCTTCAGACGAGGGGAGACACTCATGAATATTTTAAGATCCGTTTATGTTCCGCAGATTTGTGATGTCAACAACTTATTTGGTGCTTCCAGATGCCTCGCGTGCCTCACCCGAGCACTTATATTATGGCATTATGTCTATGCGGTCCGAAGTCGAAACTGAGTGCTCGGGTGCGGCATGCGCCTGATGTAGACGCAGATGGTATGTAGTATCATAAGTACGATGTAATATGGATTCTGTCTTTAGATTATTTAAGTATCTTCTCCTCTTAACCAAGAATTGGTTCCAAGCAGACCATAGTTCGTGATACTCAAAGCTTATGCATCTGACATGCCCAATCTACGATCCATTCATCCCTGACCAGTGCAAAACAAATTGAAAAATGTCCACAAATTCACACAACATTTTTCTGCCCGAATATAAGCTTTATTCCGTCGTACTATAAGTTACGTCGTACTATAAGTTGGATTTTTTAATGTAATAGAAAAGGGTAGTGCCGGTCTGTCTGTCGATTTGTCGCAGGCCGCCTCCGATGCCCCGGGCCTCTAATCTAGTTGTCACCCCGCTACGACGTTAAAATCGCAAGGCTAATAAAATATTTTGACCCCTTTATGAGATGAATACGCCCACTGTGCGGTACAGTTGAATAGAAAACTGTTTAAATTGATTTAAAATTATGAAGTGTAGCGACCTCATATCTCGCTACATACTGCACATCAACGACGCCACCAACAGATGGCGCTCAGTGCACGCTCCAGTACAACATGCGGTTCTGCATTAGAAATCCTGAATCACGATATCAAGATTCACGAGACATATCGCTATATATAGAAGACCCGACAATCAACCATTGGGGCAAAGCAGCCGGTCCTGCCAGGCATACAAACCGCTTGGCTGGAAAATCATCCCTTTTCCGCTAAATAAGTTTCAAAGAAAATTAAAGCCAATGCTCCTTGATATTACTAAAAGCTGCAATGGTCTGTCCTGTAAAGCTGTTAGGAATACCTATTTCTAATTGTCCTTATGCAGAATATTACTTGGCACTCCACTGAGCAACACATCGATCGGCCATTTTGGTAGTAATTCTTGCATAATCGTGTCGTCGTTAAGCATATATTGGTAAGGTACCATTACCAAAAATGTGGTATCGACAACATCATCGTTTCATATAATTTTATACGCTTAGTGTTGTGTGGCTGATTGTACCTAGAACACGTCGCGCCCCTACGAAACTATTCGGATGTGACAATAATTGAAATTTGTGCCCGGAGGCATTCATGGCAAATAACTTTATTCACCATTTAGCTTTCAATTTTGCTCGAGTGTTTTGCTTAGGGAAGAAATCACGCCGCCCAACTTATCGTGCCGCCCGCCCATGATGTTAGATACCGACATGTACTAAGATATAATATTGTAAGAAATATTATAAGTAGTAAGTATGTAATAATACTGTACAAGTACATACTGAAGCAAATAAAATGAGGTTTCATCATGTTATTTTAGAGAATTATGAATAAAAAAATAAATAAGTAGGTATTCTCGTGGGCACGAACATTAATTTCAATGAAGGGTACGTACATTAAGTAATTAACATATAGTAATTCTACGCGGTATAAGATGTCGTGAGTGCCTCCACATGGAAAATTACTTGTTTACTCGTTTCACTTCCATTATTATATGCATATTTTTCCATCCACGGTGATTATGGTTATGACACGCAAAGACCACGCGGGTTATAAATTAATGAACATGGGTAACTAAAGTGAAATAACTTACCGATGAACTCTGCCTAGGTATATTTACTCTCATGCCCCTATTATCAATTAAATATTACCTTGGTAGGTTCCTGATGACTAGATATGGTACAGTCCTGTATATTTATGGTGACATTTCCAACATAAGCTGAGGTCTCTGAGTGAAGGGTGTCAATAAGAAATAAGGTTTATGTTGAAAATGTTACCATGCAGGCGACCTTAAATTTCAATACACCAGCCGGGAACCGGAAGACCTAAGAGTTTTCATTCTATAAAGGGGTAATGCGACAAATCAATAATGAGTTCATAAAAATTGTTTTTATTAAAAAAAAACAAACCGACTTCAAAAAAACCTGGTGCACTAAAAAGCCTGAAATAATATTTCTATTACCACCTCTGCCTACTCCTTCGGGAAAATTATTTATTTTATTATTACCTTTGATTATATATGGTCTAGATATAGGGTTCGAGCGCCTAAACGCCAAAAAAAATATCAGCCAACTGTTGGCTCATAAACTCATTTCGCCCGCTCAGTAGCGACACTGACATTGTGCGGTGAACACCGTTTTTTTGCCGTAGAAATATGACAATATGTGCAATAAAAGTATGCAGAAATTACAGGAGACGAATAAAAACAATTAAAAAAAATACCTATCATCGGTAAGTAAACTCGAAAGAATTATTTGGTGAAGACACAATTAGATCTTTGAAGTGTAATTTTATTCAAAAATATAACGGCCATTTGACGCCATGTTGACAAGGTTGCCTGATAATTGAATTTAAAATTCCCATGTGAGCGTTTGCTATTTTGTTGGGGAATTATAAATCCAGGGAATTTGACTTCTAATTTTATAACTAAGCCACAGAAAAATAAGAAAGCTTCTAATAAACTAATTCGTCTTATTTACAAAACTACCTAAATAAGAACATCAAATAAAGAACACCAATTATTTGACTGATAAGTCGCCATCAAATTTACTAACTCAGCCACCGATTTTACAACTCATCAAAATTTTTGCGTTTTGAAGCTTCAACATGTTCTTAAAAAAATGTAGTTCAAGCTAAACTAGGAAACATCAAATAGACGGGCGCCTGTCTAAATTTGAACCAATCAGAGAGCTCAATTCAATTCGTGCGAGCTCGGGTCTTCGGGGCATTTGACTTGTCTGGGTTAGGTTCGAAGGGAGTGTTTTATAGGCCAAAAATGCTATAAAAAAGAAGTCGGTTTCATTACATGCCTTTTTTAAACGACTTCAAAAAAGGAGGAGGACTCTGAGTGCTTCTGTCGTTACACCGTCCTCTCCAGGACTCCTATCATAAGGTAGGTATCATCATTTCTTTTTAAAAACCTTTTGTACTTCAAGGTTTGTTATGGAAGGAATGGTGTCACTACAGTTCTACTCTGTTTTAGTGTTATCTTTTGAACTAGAATAATAAGAATATTACAAATAAATAACCTTAACCTAACAGTAATGTTTTTATTACAAATATATTTCACCTAGTAATCCAAATGCACAAACTCCTAATAGGTAGGTATGTGAATAATAAAAATCATAATTAAATGAATTTATATTTTAATTAGACACCTCGAAATCAAAACATATTTTTTCCCTACTTTTATGGGAAATATTCAAAAGCTGGTATCACTTAGCACGTATCAACAGTGACGCAGCGCGCTTGACAAACAATAGTCTACGAATACTAGTGTGCGTGACACGCACACATCGCTTTCAAATCTGGCCTGTTTTTTTCGTTGCGATTGCAGCGCAAAACTCGGTCTAGACAAGTAATTAGTCTAAGATTATTACTTATTTCACGATTTTTAGTGGCGCCATACCAATGAACATTTTGGCATATTGAACCGTATGAAGTAAGCCCAACAAAAGGTAACTGCTGTAAATCGTTGAAGAATTCCCTCGACTGTCTATGGTCTCCATCATCAGACCTGTAATGGCACTTATAAACCATATGGGTGCAAAGCTCTCATCAATAGAAATGAATTAAGTCCAAACACAAGGTAGCTACTGTAAAACGTGGAGGAGTTCCCTTGACTGTCCTTCGTCTTCATCATCAGACCCCTAATGACAGTCACAACCCATCTAGGTGTAAAGTTCTCATCAATACAAATTAATCAAGCCCAAACACCAGGTAATTGCTGTAAATCGTTGAGGAGTTCCCTCGAGTGTCTTTCGGCTCCATCATCAGATCGACTCCAGACCTTCATAAAATAGTAGTGCTTTAAAATACTTAATTAAAAAAATTACAAACGCACTAGTCGCCCCTACGATTTTCGAAGGTTCCCCTCGATTTCTCTGGGATACCATCATCAGATCCTGGTTTCCTTATCATGGTACCACCGCTGGAATATCTCCTTTCCAACAAAAAAACAATCATCAAAATCGGTGCATAAACGACGAAGTTATCCGCGAACACACATAAAAAATAAAAAAAAATATACGGTCGAATTGAGAACCCTCCTCCTTTTTGAAGTCGGTTTAAAAATACACCTGCTTTGTTTTAAATTCATCAAAACTTTTTATTAAGAATCTGCTCTTATGATAAAGTGCTCTTATCTAATTGCGCCTTGTTTATTGGTTCCACATAATTGGCTCCATTACGCGCCCTGCCCGGTGGCCTGCCCGCCCGCCCCACAGCCTCACCGCCCCTCCTGACTCCTCGTGCCTGTAATTACAGACTTCAAACTCCGACATTATCACCTCCACGGAAAAGGAGTCTAGGGCGGGAAACTTTGATATCGATATTTTATCGAAAAAAAAATACTAAGATTTTCGGAACACATAGATAAGTATCTGGTTCTACAACCGTCTAAGCTATATTTTACATCGCTGAATACACACTTCCCATGGCCGAATATTCTTAGCTTAGCTGTTTGAGCTACGCGATGAGAAGATAATATTTTTGTAGACGAACTAAAGTAACCGAATAGCAAAGTTGAAGTGGCAGTGGGCAGGGCACAAAGCTTGTAGGATCGATGGCTCTTGGGGCAGAAAGATTCAGAATGGTACCGCGAGCTGAAAGGCGTAGTGTAGGAGGGCAAGGTGGACCGACGACCTATGTCCAACAGTGGTTGGATGATGGATATAATAATAAAAAACGGCCAGGTTGCTCTCCGGAAGTGCCGGCAGAAGTGAATACTTGAACATTAACGTTGTGCATTTTTAAATATTTTGGAATGGTTAGGGAAAAAATGTAAAAAAAAGCAACTGGCCGTTTTTTTGTTAAATAATCAAATAAAATATTACATATTAAAATAATAAGAATTAAATAATTAATAATACATATATCAAATTCGAAAATATAGTAAACATAGGATTCGAACCTACGCCCCATAGAGCACTCATCCAGATCCATTCACTTAGGCACTAATAAGACGTTGACGTTGAAAGCGACATTATGAACCATATACTTTTTACCCATCCCAAGATAGGACACGTAACCTCTGACCTGTAGCTACGAATCTGTCGCATTTTCGATCAGGACACGTGACCCCTGTCGCGAGTTTATAATTTTTTAACCATCCCAAGAAAAGTGCACAACGCCGCTAAAGAAGTTTTCACTTCTATAATATCCTGGGACATTCTTTTTACACACGGCTACCTAATCCCAAACTAAGCAGAGCTTGTACTGGGCTGAGCTGGAAACCAGATAACTGATATTACTACATGTACTACTTTTTGTTATGAATGGATGGCAGCTGTTTGAGACGTACTTCCATCCTTTTTGTAGGGCGAGTCTAAATTAAGCAGATTTGATTTGCATTCGAGTATTTGGCAGTTTATAATATTGTATTATAAAGTCAGTGATTTAATAAGTTATCGATACGTAACATGTAAGAAACATCCCTACGGGTTCTATTCACTAGTGGTACGGAACCCTTAATAAAAATATTAGCTGGGCACAGCGTCAAAGAAACTCGCTTAATTTAATTATCTTCGCCTTTTAATAAACTCTGCCTCGATAGCTAAATAACAATTAGTTAGGTATTTAGAAATAGCTCGCGTCTTCTTTGTTAAATAGCAAGTGTTTCAATTTCAGAGAATAAGTTTTGAATAATTATTGATTTATATATTATGGTGATGTATTATTAGATTCTCCACGCAATGGGAGTAATTGACGTGATTTCTCTGTCTGCAGCAACATGCTTTTATATCAGCCAATTCAAGATTGTTGTCTTACGTATTATGGAAACCTTAATTTCAAAACGTGTCGAAAAAAATTAAATAAATATAATACGAAATAGTTTAGGTATTTCGTTTAGGATTGCGGGAGCACTAATAAAATGTATTTTTTAAACCGACTTTTAATTTTTTTACTTAATTCTACCTCCGGATCGGAAACGCGACCTCGACTGAGAAGATCCGGCAAGGAACTCAGCGGGTTGTCTTTTTTTACATTGATTTTTGTTTTTTTGTTAATTGCCACTTGTCAGTTTATTGTAACTAATATATCTGATACCTACCGTCTGTGTAAAATGTTTCACAATTTTTTACACAAGTCACAGAAATTGTAGAGTATCATAACTCATTAATCCTGGCTGCAGGCGGCATACTGCATCATCAGTGGCTACCAATGTAACAGTACACGATAATGCTTGCCCCGAGCTGTGTAGCCCCCATAGAGCACGCGTTTATTTGCAGACAAAACATAATGGTGATATAATGCAAATGTACCTATTCTACATGTAAAGGTGTACACTCAACACTGACTCCACAAAAGAATATTGCCTACGTAATCTTTTTGTATCATTAAATATTATTTTGTATACAGTCTGTTACTGAGTCAGTTAGCTACATCATCTTCGGCCTAATCTACACTTACCAACAGGGAATATCATTGTTGTGTAGGTACTGAAAGATATTTTATTCATCTTGTAATTTAATTAGCGCTCAAAGCATGTCCGTTTTCTTGCCATAGATGTTTGGAAATCTACAAAATTATTTTAGTTAGAGGTACCTACTTGGCCGTCTATAAAACCCAAAAAAATACAAAATTTCTCTTTACAATGTTGCTACTGATAATAAGGCCACTATTGTGTTATATTCCAACGTTTTACTTACCGCAAGGCGCGGACACCTTTCAGGAAGCAATCATGCATGTAAACCCAGCCAGTGTGGGTAACCGAACGCCCGGCGGAACTTTACTCAGCCACGACGTACAGTCAACATAGGAAGTAAACTGTATTTTTACCCGACTACGGCCGAGGGTTATGATTTTGACCGATATGTATGTATGTCCATCTGTTCCCGCCTAACTTACAAACTACTTGTCGCAATTTGACAAATGAGATATCGTTAGAAGCGGCTCAACGGTGGCTGGCTATAGGCTATGTGACGTCACATAAAATTGCATATGGCGCCCTCTAGAGAACATAATGTCATGAACTAAAAAAAAACTTTTTTTATTAAACCGTGTGGGGTATCAAATGAAAGAGCTTGATGAGCACATTTCAAATATATATATATATATATATTGTAAACTATAAGTCCAAAATAATTCAATAAAAAAAAACAAACCGACTTCAAAAAAACCTGATGCACTAAAAAGCCTGAAATAATATTTCTATTACCACCTCTGCCTACCCCTTTGGGAAAACCAGACGTGATGGTGTGTTATCGAGTATTTGGAGTCGGTGCCAATCTATCTTCTTACTTTTATAGTAGCTATACTTGGCATACCACGATTGGCACCGACTTCAAATACTCGATAACACACCATCACGTCTGGTTTTCCCGAAGGGGTAGGTATAGGTGGTAATAGAAATATTATTTCAGGCTTTTTAGTGCATCAGGTTTTTTTGAAGTCGGTTTGTTTTTTTTTATAAAAATAATTTTATTTCACGATTTTTAGTGGCGCCATACCAATGAACAATTTGGCATATTGAACCGTATGAAGTAAGCCCAACAAAAGGTAACTGCTGTAAATCGTTGAAGAATTCCCTCGACTGTCTATGGTCTCCATCATCAGACCTGTAACGGCACTTATAAAGCATATGGGTGCAAAGTTCTCATCAATAGAAATGAATTAAGTCCAAACACAATGTAGCTACTGTTAAACGTTGAGGAGTTCCCTTGACTGTCCTTCGTCTTCATCATCAGACCCCTAATGACAGTCGCAACCCATCTAGGTGTAAAGTTCTCATCAACACAAATTAAACAAGACCAAACACCAGGTAATTGCTGTAAATCGTTGAGGAGTTCCCTCGACTGTCTTTCGGCTCCATCATCAGATCGACTCCGGACCTTCATAAAATAGTAGTGCTTTAAAATACTTAATGAAAAAAATTACAAACGCACTAGTCGCCCCTACGATTTTCGAAGGTTCCCCTCGATTTCTCTGGGATGCCATCATCAGATCCTGGTTTCCTTATCATGGTACCACCGCTGGAATATCTTCTTTCCAACAAAAAAAGAATCATCAAAATCGGTTCATAAACGACGAAGTTATCCGCGAACACACATTAAAAAAAAATATATATACGGTCGAATTGAGAAACCTCCTCCTTTTTTGAAGTCGGTTTAAAAAGTAAGTTTAAAAACTAAAACCCGACTACTGAAAAATCGCGCTCTAAAAAGTATGAAACAAGAAAATATTCTCATCTAGAGGATAGCCGTGGTCCGTGTAGGCCCTTTAGGTCAAAGTGGCATGTGACCACGGCTATTCTCTAGGTGAGAATATTTTCTTGTTTCATACTTTTTAGAGCGCGATTTTTATCACTTAGCGAAAAAAAACATCAACTTTTTAGTTTGGTCTCCTACTCCGAGTTTCTTGCCGGATCTTCTCAGCAGGCCTAATGGAAATAAATTATTTGAATTTGCCACGTTTTACGTTATACCGGTGGTAAGTTAGAACGTTATCTACTACACCATAAATAAAACACTACCAAAGTTTACCTACCTACAAACTTTTACAAGTATTACGGACAAAAATGGGATCTTTGGAAAATTTCAGGAGACCGTCTGCATTACTAAGGTAAACCTAAGAAGATGATATACCTACATAATACAATATCAAAAAACGTTGTGATTCTCTTCCGAGTTTGTTGGTCGGTTTCCCTGTAAACAAGGGTTGTATTGTAGACTCATAGATATAGGGCGTAGGGCGCATTGCAGCTTTGTTTCCGGCGGTGTGTGAACACTGTCACCTTGCCGCGTTACTATGGTGATCAACGGACTTTATGATTCGTTGTTATTTAACGATTTTCCGCAATTACATAAGTACCTAAACCTCTGTTCGGTACATCATATTAAGAGACACACATCATATTATTATATAAGTTATATTAATAGCTTCCATGTAGTTACTTATAGAATCTCTATAGAACATCTGGGGCCATCAGTATTGTTCGTTCGTTAGTTCGTGACTAGTACATCCATGGTTCGTGATTTAGTTTGACACTAATTTACCAAGGAAATATGTCGAAATTAAAATTTGGAAGCCCGAACAAAACGGATTATTGCTTTTTTACTGGGTTTGTAATATCAGTCTTGTTTTGTTGTATCATATTGATAGCAGGACAGCGAGGTTAATGCCACGGGCAGAGACAATTGTCTGTAATCATGCCGACGCAAACAATAGGTCTGTACAGGGACATGACAGGGACGAACTTACTAGTTTCTTTATTTATTTGAGGATTTTGCTTGTCAATGTCAATACATGGGCGGCACAAAATGGGCTAGGGATCGGTGGGGGGCGCATTTAGTTTTGCACTAGGATATTTCAACCTCAAAGTCCGATTGTCTCAGAGTTCTAAGTCCGACTCTGTATTAAAGTTGACGTCCTCGCTACGGTGTGCAAGTGTGTGCCATCACAAAGTACACAGCTGGAGCGGAGGCCGGACGTTGTTGCCCATCGCTTCCGCACATTCTAGGCCAGCTACCGAAGAGCGACCATGTTACAGAGTACTTTGGTGTCCATGGGGTGCCATAAACGAGGGAAGGTCTCGAGTACACAAAATTGCATTGTTAAAACCGCACGTTGGACGTCAGACGTCGCCTCCACAGATTGATGCATGTTTTATATATTTTTAAAGGAGAATGTAAATACTAGCAGTTAAGTAGGTACCTACGATATACATACAATAGTAATTGCTGATGAATACGTACTAATAGAAAGCATTACCAACATGATTAAGGATTATAGACATTTTTAAAATTGGAATCCTTTCTCTCTTGGACTCAATAGGTCGCCTATTGATATGTTATTTTATCGAGCGGTGTAGCGTACGACTAATATCAAACGCGAAGTAGACGCGTTATGTTACTAGGTATATTCGTCTCTATTCCTGACTTCATAGAGTAGCTATCAATTGGTAACTATGAACTGCATCTCAGTTGCGTAGTTTGTTAAGTTCTCCGTGAGAAATAAGCATGTCTATAATAATATTTTTTTTAAAGAAATTCAGGAAAGTCTTCGTAAAAACATTTTCATAGTGCACGCATTCGCGAGTCGCCGGGGATTTGCGGCTAATAGCTTCCCTGACCATCCTGCTCACAGATTTATACCTCCCATTTTTCACAACATTCTAAACTCTATTGCTAGGGTAGTAGAGTCACTATCGATCTCTGCTCGGTCTCCGTCCATTTGTTGCTTTTGACATGTCGTTTTATCTTTGATAGCTTTAAGAATATTTATTTAAAGGTACTTTGATCAAGGAGAATGGGAAACGCATTTCCTATGATAGTTAAGTAGATACATGTAAGTCGTATTTTAGCTATGCAACTATTGTGTTTTATGTTTACACGATATTGGACTTTATAAGGACAAGGAATAGATAAAAATTTAAGAGGTGTGTAGGTAGGTATCTTGAATTGATTTCTATGAAACATAGCTAAGTTACTAAAAAACCAAATTACTACTACTACTACTAAGTTAAAATCGAAGTTGAAATTTAAGATGAAACGGGGGCTAAAAACACCCATTGTCTTTAATTATGTTTTCATCTTGTACATCTGAATGTAGCAATGAATTAATTAGTAGTCAGAGGCTTGAGTGGCCATACACCACCACATTGTGCAGATATTAAGCCAACTCAAAGCCCACATTTCACCAGATAGTCAGAACCCAACGTGACAGGTGGTGAACCTTGTCGCCGTGTATACAGGAACTGACCATTACCTAATCCCGAGGGATAGGTAGGTTTCCTCACGATGTTTTCCCTCACCGTCAACGAACTGTAAATTATGCACATAGATGAAAATTCATCCATTGGTGCATGCCCCACCGGGATCGAACTTGGGACCTTCTGATTGCTAGTCCAACGTGTTCGCCCCTAGGCTACAGTCGCTCATTATTCAATAAACTCTATTTTATTTGAACACTCTTTTACCAATATTGGTGGGTACAAGGATCAATAAGACTTTTTACACACCCTACTGATTGCTATCAAATATTTTGATAGTTCCATTAAAAACAGATGTTCGGCCACTATTAATCGGTAAATTAATCTATACAACTTTTTATGTGGTTGGATAAATGAAAGTCATTACATTATTATAGAAAAAAAAACGGTTTCTGTGAGTACAATAAGTTCATGGGTGGTAAAATAAAACGTTTAATTGCTGAAGTGCAATTAAATGTAATCGTATAATAGCATCCTATCTATCTATCAATGAAGACTGATCATATACTAACTGACATTTTGTCTGTTTAAGCGGTTATTTATCTTGCATTCACGTTGCCAAAATAAGCGAGGTGCATCTAAATGTTTTATTACATCTTTGCACATACTAACTACGTCACGTTGGTATGATTACATCGAAACCTAAACTTGGTACCTTGTTTACTTACTTTACCTTAACTAGCTAATTATTTCATTCATTATATAATTAAGCGAACAAATGTCGCACGCAACACACTCGGTGACAATTTTGTGTAATAAGTGGAACACACAGGTTATTAGCGCACGTGTCCCGGGACTCGAGGCGGGACAATGTCGACCACCCCTAATGTAGGGTTCACAACCAGAATATCTAGATATGACATGACAGCTCTCTAAAATCAGGATTGGTATGCCTAATTTCAATAATTAAATAGAATCTATCGTATTAGTGTGCCAGTGCCAGTGCAATAGATGTGGAATGATCTTCCTTTGCACCACAACATAGGGATCTTCAAAACCCATGTTTACAGGTCCCTAAAAGATCGGCACCGCGTCTGCCCTCCTTAAGTTGCAGATGTGCTGGGCGGTGGTTACCACCAATCATCAGATAGACCGTCTGTCCGAATGTCTTTTTAGGCAATAAAAAAAACTTTACGTAAATGGTTCCCCTTGCTAGCTTAAAAAACAACGTCTTATGTCAGGTCAAAAGATTGTTGTAAAGTAACTCAAACTAATGAAAAGTCACACCTTATTGTTATTTCAACATAAGGCTGCGTCCACACGAGCGCGACGCGGCACGCGCGCGCGCAGATTTATCAGGCGTAATTAAAAGGCGGCGCATTACCGTATGAATGCGACGGGTGCGTGCCACCGCGCCGCGACGCAGCTGTCGTGTAGCGTATACAAGGCACAACTAAACTTGATGCTTACTTGATAACCTGACCTGAGTAGCTATTCTAAATATTATGACAAACTCAGGAGTAAATTTTCTGGTGAAATGTATAATTACAAATAATACAAAATTTTACGTTGCACTAGAAAATTCACGCGTGAGATAGGTTTTAGTTTGATATTACAGAATAGCTACTCTGGTTCGGCTCAGATAGTAAAGATGACTCTTCTGTTTTCGATAAACTTTTTTAAATTAGCTAACACCATGAGATAATTTAAATTTTCAACTAAAGAATGACTTACACCTAAATATTATTTTTTTACCTTACTTAGTGACTTATTTATTCACTGATTACCTAATTAGGTAGGTATGTGTGTACCTAAAATTGTTTCGGTTTGTGAGGCATAGTACATAAAAATTAATAGTTAAATCTAAGATTTGATTGTTAAATATTTGAGAAAGAAAGAAATAAAATAAAATTTATTTCAATGAGAGAAGTCTGAAATAAAAAAGAGTATCATAACTGCTTAGTCTTCGTTTACAAATCGCGTGACGTATCGTGATTGTCTAAACGCCGACAGATGTGTGCCGGAATGTAATTGTTTGGCCGAACTTTACAAGCGGAGTACATTTTATATCATTCGTGGCACCCCAAAGTAAGGGATTCATTCACCTCGTCAGATGTTCAATGGGGTGGTAGGGTCGGAAGTGGTCGGTTTTTTGCGGAGAAAGTTTGATTTTTTTGGTGTTAAAATTTGATTTAGTAGTTAACTGCAACAACTGTTCACGGAATCAATTTTATTTCCTAATCTTTGGAAAACACTGAGATAGGCACCTATTAATGGACATAAAGCGCCTTTTATCTGATGACAGTGACGCGAAAGTCCAGTAACCCAGTCAAGCGCTAACTTGTAACTGCGTTCGTGTGGTACTACCTAGTTTCCAGTGCTGATGTCACGCGCACAACCCAGCAGACTAGCCGCATGTATTTATACGGGCAGCGCGGTTTACACAATGACAGTGACGCGCAAGGTACAGGTATAAAGGTACTCTTTTAAACATGACGAGGTCAACAAGACCTTACTCCGGGCCTAAACTCATTTAGCGCACTAAAATTGCGCGAGTCACTTTACCAAACCAAAGCCCATCGTGTTCGATATTCGAACGTACCAACAAGTTCAATAACAACCTTCCCGTAAAGTTGTCGACTACTCTCGTCCAAGTGGGAAGTCCTCCAAACTCCGCGAAGATCCGGCCGGTACACCCGATACTTGAACTGTAGCCGAGGAAAACTGCGCGTTGGGGTTGTATAATTACGTAAATATTAAAGGAATATTGTTTAGAATTAAGTAGAAGCCATAGACCGGAGCAAGTGGAAACAGGGAGGAGAGGCCTTTGCCCTGCAGTACGATAGTACAGGCTAGAAATAAAAAGCATGAACACTGTCCAACGTTGGTCTGAAATTGAACTCCATGTGTGTAATACCTACATAAATTTATGATAGATTCGTGGGCGCGCTTTCTCGCGGAGACCATTCATAAATCTATGATATTATAGTACAAATTTACAGTTAAAAAAATATTTTTATAAAAAAAACAAACCGACTTCAAAAAAACCTGGATCACTAAAAAGCCTGAAATAATATTTCTATTACCACCTCTGCCTACCCCTTCGGGAAAACCAGACGACCACCGACCCCAAATACTGGATAACGTACCATCGTACGTTATCCAGTATTTGGGGTCGGTGCCAATCTATCTTCTTACTTTTATAGTAGGTAGACTTGGCATACCAAGATTGGCACCGACTCCAAATACTGGATAACGTACCATCACGTCTGGTTTTCCCGAAGGGGTAGGCAGAGGTGGTAATAGAAATATTATTTCAGGCTTTTTAGTGATCCAGGTTTTTTTGAAGTCGGTTTGTTTTTTTTATAAAAATAATTTTATTTCACGATTTTTAGTGGCGCCATACCAATGAACATTTTGGCATATTCAACCGTATGAAGTAAGCCCAACAAAAGGTAACTGCTGTAAATCTTTGAGGAATTCCCTCGACTGTCTATGGTCTCCATCATTAGACCTTTAATGGCACTTATAACCCATATGGGTGTAAAGTTCTCTCCAATACTAATTAATCAAGCCCAAACACAAGGTAGCTTCTGTAAAACGTTGAGGAGTTCCCTTGACTGTCCCTCGTCTTCATCATCAGTACCCTAATGACAGTCACAACCCATCTAGGTGTAAAGTTCTTATCAATACAAATTAATCAAGCCCAAACACAAGGTAGCTACTGTAAAACGTTGAGGAGTTCCTTTGACTGTCCTTCGTCTTCATCATCAGACCCCTAATGACGGTCACAACCCATCTAGGTGTAAAGCTATCATCAATACAAATTAATCAAGCCCAAACACAAGGTAGCTACTGTAAAATGTTGAGGAGTTCCCTGGACTGTCCTTCGTCTTCATCATCAGACCCCTAATGACAGTCACAACCTATCTAGGTGTAAAGTTCTCATCAATACAAATTAATCAAGCCCAAACACCAGGTAATTGTTGTAAATCGTTGAGGAGTTCCCTCGACTGTCTTTCGGCTCCATCATCAGATCGACTCCAGACCTTCATAAAATAGTAGTGCTTTAAAATACTTAATGAAAAAAATTACAAACGCACTAGTCGCTCCTACGATTTTCGAAGGTTCCCCTCGATTTCTCTGGGATGCCATCATCAGATCCTGGTTTCCTTATCATGGTACCACCGCTGGGATATCTCCTTTCCAACAAAAAAAGAATCATCAAAATCGGTTCATAAACGACGAAGTTATTCGCGAACACACATAAAAAAAAAAAAATATACGGTCGAATTGAGAAACCTCCTTTTTGAAGTCGGTTTAAAAAGGACCTAACACGTGATACGTGTGTACAAAAGTGACCATCTGCCTACCCCTTTGGAAAATAATAAGCAATTTTCTCTCAAAACCTAAACACGACTCTATCAACTCTATAATTTTCACTATTACTTTAGTACAGTCCTGATAATTAAGCATTAGCCACGTACTACCAAGTAAGGAACTCCCGCGCAGCCCAGCTGCGTGTCTAATTATGATAATGGGCTAATTCCAGCGCTTCCGGCATAGGTACATTGTCGATATGTTCGTACCGAGTCGTGTGTCGCCCGTAAATAAAATATGTATCCATAACAGATCTGTGTTTTGACCATTTTGGCGGATAATTAATTATTTTGGTAGGTTATTATAACATACAGTAATTGGGTAAAAAGCATGATAGTTCTGACTTCAGGCGGATAGTTCAAAATAGTTCAGATCTGGTTTTTTATAAGGTAGCGTACGGCCTGATGATGTTGAGCAGTTACCGTAGCCTATACTATAGGCCCAGCCCAGTCGAGCCAGCCCATATATATGAGCTGCAGTCCATTAGCAACAGCTTGGCTTTATCAGTCTTATAATAATAATATTAGCCATTTTAACGTCCCACTGCTGGGCACGGGCCTCCACTCAATGCGAGGGGGATTCAGGCCATAATCCACCACGCTTGCCCAGTGCGGGTCGGTGGATTTCACATGTCAGGTTTCCTAACGATGTTTTCCTTCACCGTAAGCAATTGATAATCATATTAAATTTATGATTCACACATAGATTTCGAAGAATCCAGAAGTTTGAACCCAGGACCTTAAGCCCGCACGACGAGTGCTTAACCAATCGGCTGTCACTACTATAAAAAAAATTAATCTTTAAAACATTTTACTACCTATTGGCCACAGACCAGTCCTTTGGGTAATGGACCAAAGGTTTTCTAACGAGTTGTTCTCTATATATTACTTATATTGTAAAAAACTATATAATAACACGACCATTACAAATAATAGCTACGTAACTAATTTATCAAACCTAAACAAATAACTTATAAATAAAGACAAAGATCAAACTGTAACAAAGATAGATCGTAAGATAGTGGTTGTTATCTCTTGACGTCATCAAGTTATACGTCTTTATTAGGTGTTACCCCAACACTCAGACACCCCATATCACAATATCAGGTGGCCTGTAAATGAGTCGTAGTTGACACAGATGTAGATATACACCTAGATGGATCATTCATTCTATGGTTGGAAAGATATCTCTACTCTACAGTAAGGGCCTCCGCAGACTTGCTACTGATACTTTTAGCATCGGCGATCGGCGATTTTATGCTGCGTCGCGTTTCTTCGAGCGCGAACGAGCGAGACGCAGCATCAAAATCGCCGATCGCCGATGCTAAAAGTAGCCAGTCTGCGGAGGCCCTATTTGAAAAATACTCTACTCAACTAGCATGTACAACTTGGCGACTTTAGGTCGTTATGTACATAAAAATACTTTGCGCAAAGTCTAGATAGAAGAATCAGTTCCTTCAAGGGTATTAAAATGCAGGTACTATTGTTCAAGTGACTATAGAGACTACAATATTCTGGACTTAGCACGGCCAGCGTGAAGCGTTACGAAAATGTAAATATTATTTTATTAAATCAGTTTTTAACGCTTTCCCTTAATTATACTTTCTGACCGAACCACGATTTATAAAACGGCGGTAACCGACTAGAACTCGAACAATATAACCATTTTGTATCGCTTCTCGTGGCTATAGTATAGCTCTTATTTCCAAAAATCTACTTAATTATAAACCATATATAGTGTAGTAGGTACCAACTCTAGTGTCGCCCTACCGTACACTACCTTTATCTCAATATAAATAAATAAATAAATAAGCTACCTTACGCGATGCCTCTTCCAGCCGAACTTTATATCCTTATTCTCAAGCAAGTGCGAGTGCACCCCTCAAGAAGCAGGTCAAGGCGGCGCCACCTGTTGCACCCTCACGATTACACAAAATTAGGGGAGCGACGTCTTCGCAGGTGATTTATGGCGATTTGATAATATTGTTCAGTGTTAAGATGAGGGTTCGAAATTTGGTTGATTTTCTATTCTACTTTTTCTTTAAGTAAGTATGTGGACTAGGAATCTTATATTTAAATGTATGATTTTTGACTATATTATCATGAGTATCTTTAAATCCAAATCACGATTTGATGAAATTTTCTCGATAAAAAAAAAATATGAAATGAGCTCTAATTATTTACAATTTTCCTTGCTACCACGATGTTTTTACGATTTAGATCACGAAATTAATTCTAAAACATAGCAAATAATGATATCTAAACTACCCTTCAACCATATTTTAATTCATGAAGTAGTTTTTTTTTAATTCAAGAAAATGTGGTTTGGCGCTTACGTTGTTTAATTCCGAGCGCGCGCACAATATCGCCATCTCACATTTTAAGTACTTGAACTAACCATGTCTCTCTCTAACTTTGTATTGTCAGTGTCCAGTCGGACTTGTTCGACGTCGGACCTGTGAATGATTTTTTAAAAAATATTACGAAAAAATATTACGGTCGTGCCACATTACAGGTACAGTACAGTATTTACAGTCCGCCGACGCCTATGATAAATAAATAAATATCCTTGGAAATTATTTTACACATGACTACCTGATCCCAAACTAAGCAGAGCTTGTACTATGGAAACCAGATAACTGATATTACTACATATACTACTTTTTGTTTGTAAATACAAACTAAATATACACTTAATTACACCTAGACTCGGGACATGCGGACATGTTCATGCACACAAATGCATGTCCTGGGCAGGAATCGAACCTACGACCTGCACTGCAGCGTGATTTTCGTTTGCTTTTCCTTGTCTTGTGTAATTTCTTTTCATCTCTTGTCATTTTGTGTCATCTCTTGTCATCTCTTGTCATTTCATAGTTATTCGTGTCATTTCTGTAAAAACTCCCTATTTCGCTTACTGTTATATACTTGCAGCATGGTCTTGGGCCGACAGTGGGAATACATTGCTTGTCAAAACAATGGAGTCGCTTTATTGCGTTTGTTGTAGGTATGGATGGGCAAGTAATAAATATATCATACATCAATAAATTATCGTAAAAAATAAAATTACAGATATGGATAGGAAAATGTTTGTCCGTCCTATTCAATCTATTATATTATAAACGAAAGTAACTCTGTCTGTTACCTTTTCACGGCTAAACCGCTGAACCAATGTTGATGAATTTTGGTATGGAGATAGACTGGGTCTTGGCGGAGAACATAGGCTACTTTTTAGGGTTCCAAAGGGTGCTAACGGGACCCTATTACTAGGCCTACGCTGTCCGTCTGTCTGTCTGTCCGTCTGTCAGCGCGGGTTGTATCTCACGAACCGTAACAGGTAGAGAGTTGAAATTTTCACTGAATGTGTATTTCTGTTGCCGGTGCAGAACAAATACTAAAAATATAATAACATTTAAAAATAAATATCAAGTCTCAAACTTGATATTTTTGATGTGTTTATTCTACGGTGGTACGGAACCCTTTATGTGCGAGTCCGACGCCTTCAGATCTTATGAATGTTTTCTTGAAATAAATATAGTGTATTTTAAGTAATTAACTGGCCAACCCTCAGGTCCTACCTACCATGTTAGGATCTTTTTCGTTCTAGCGGGTGTAAACCGTGATTTAACGAGTTAATGTGATAATTTTTGTATTTAAATTATTCAATTCAATGTATTTGTTTCAGACATAGTCCAATATTGATTATTAAAATTATTATAATTTCACAATAAATATAAAACAATAAATAAAAGTAAAATTAAATTAAAAAAAAAAAAAAAAAATATTTTTATGTTTTATCATTAAAATACAATATAATATAACATAAATTAAAATAAAATACAATAAAATAAAAACCTACCCCTAATTAAACAAATACCGTCCGCGTGGGATACTGGCTGCATGTCCTCCCTGTATTCAAGCTGTTCCTGTTGTCAAGCTAATTTTTTGAGCTAGGAAAGAGCCAGCCCTCTTGTCACCTGTGGCGGTAACCAGTCTAAGGGTGATTTTGATAGATAAAAAAATAAAGATAAAAAGATAAACAAAAAATAAATGCATGGTTAAATCAATAAAATTAATAAAAACTGAAAATTAAATTAAAAAAAATATTAAATATGGTAAAAAAAAATATTAAGACACCGCTGATGACTTCATGATCGGCATCGAAGTTAAGTACCAAAGTATTCCTTTGCCTACGAAACATGAAAAAGATACTCATATCCGGCAGTCAGTCACTGACACAGAGTATGTACATTTTTACCCGACTACGGTGGGCGGAGGGTTATGATTTTGACCGATATGTATGTATGTTCATCTGCTCCCGTATAACGTCCAAACTATTTTTATCATAATAATTTGACTAATGAGATATCGTTGGACGCGTCTGGATCGTCCGCTGGTTATAGGCTATTATACGATCGAAATATTGTTATACGTATCTATCAGCATATTGTAGGTATCGTTTGTCTTCTTTTGACTTACTTTGTCTTCAGCAATAAAAACAACATAGAAATTAAATTATTTTTTTCAAATACACTCGACATAAAAATCCCATATAAAACGAAAAAAATATATTTTAATATTTTCATCCATTACATCTATTTTAAAAGGTGCACTGGGACATATTATTTTAATTGTACGAATTAAACAATATTGTTCCTTCAAAAAATAACTATACTATAGTCTACTCCATAGCTGTTCTGTCCTAGCTAAGCGAGAGGGATATATCCTTCGGCAGCTCACGCGACGCTAGCCACACCCCGAAACTAAAATTCATTTTTTTCTTGTATCGTCTTAATAGGTGAACAAGTTGTAAGATGTTTTTAGGAATGTCAGATTTTTATGATTTTGTTTTAGAAGGTCAGGTACTCTTTGAATATTTATTATGTATACACGGATGTTTAATTAAAAAAAATAAAAATCCTCTTGCATATTATTATGACAACCCAATTAGGAATGTCTATAACATGCTGGCTGGCACGTTGCCAACCTGAAGGGGAGTGGAACGAAGGGAGGGGAAGAAGGGGGGGAGTTGGTCTTCCGAGATTATTGCGTTTAACGTCAAATCAATATATGCAGTTTTGTAAGTATCTAAATGGGAAGGTATATCGTCATGCCGAATCCTGAACAGGCAGAACAGAATTACGAACGCAGAGCATCTGTTTCGTTAATTCATGCGTTCGTGATTTTGGCGATAATTTACTATAAAAATGTGTCAAAATTCAAATTTCGAAGCCCGAAACGGTTTGAAATAAGCACAAAAAACGGTATCTAAAGAAAACAAATGCCAGTATTTAATTTTGCAATAAAGTTAATAGCTGCTTTTCTATCGCACTCTACATTACGTCCAGCCTCACTAAAAGGTTACTACTCAGTCAACAGTTTATAATTGAGCAGCGACTCAGTTCATTTCAAGTGTTTCGGGTTGTTATCGTCTGAATAGCAGAACTACAATAGTAGAGGGCCCGCATTTCGCTTGCTCTACCGGCCGCGCAGATAAGTATAGTGGCTCTCCATGCGATATGCGACCCATTCATTATGGGATATGTTGGGAACAGTGCTCTACTTGTATTCCTTTGGGGTTTTAGTACCTACCCCGAGAAGACTTGCGACAAGAACTTCGTGCTTTGCGCTCTATCTTATTGAACTAACACGATACTCTAGCAAAGTCTTGGGCTGTGACTCTACCATCTCTATCTTTATATTTAATATTTTCTATTGCAATGTTTATAAGGTTTTAGACAAGAATATAAATGTTGTACCACCTTCTAGATTCTTTCATACGACAGTGACCAATTTACCACTACTATTCTTGTTATCCAGGAGTTAACAGTTTCATATAAAATCAGCTCACCATACCCAGTCCAAAGAAATTCAACATTATTTCCTAACTAAATATCATGACAGACGGTCTTAATTTATATTAACAAATACATCGAAGTAACCTTTAGACCAAGTAAACAACGAAATGTCACAATTTTCAATACAATTATATAACACAAAGCGGAGCATACACGCTTCCACCAGCATCAGTGTACACCTGCCCGTATCACGGCGGCGTGCGCGGGCGCAGCTGCCCCGACCTTTCAACTGTCGGTTGACGTTTATCTTTGCCAACCAGTTATTCGGCCATAGTAAAGGGCAAACAATTGATGTGGATTTTTCTTTGTGAAGTAAGCTGGTACCTATTGTATGTGTGCAATAATTTATTCACAAGTAAGTAGGGTATTATTCTGAGGCTCTACGCTAGAGCTCTTTAACATAAAACAACGAGAGATGCAATTAGTACGGGATAGAGACGGTTTGCGTGACCGAAAGTTAGTCGTGTACAGCGAGTGATAAGTGTAGGTAGTAATGATGATCCCTGAAAAGAAATGAGCCTTCTTTAGCAACCGAAATCTATACACTTTCTGTAAAAATACTTTTAATGACCTTTAATTACTCCAAACCGTAGATAGGAGAGTTTTTAAGTGCCTAGGAAAACACGCGGACAGACGGGAAAATACAGATAATTTCAAAGATCACTATGACAATTTATAAAAAAAGAACCGTGAAACATGTCTTTAGATGATAAAATTATCACGAATTCTCCACGCAGCACTATTGATTGCAACCGTCGACCTCTGAAACAAGTAATGGCGTTTAATAATAAAATGTTGATGCACAATGCACAGCACGTATAGGTGTTCTACGCCCCTTTCAGAGGGACCAGGACCGCTCACCGAAAACACAATAAAATAATCCCGTGCTTTGTAGAAAATTATGTAGAGTCAGCAAAAACAACTACATACTATATTATTTTTATGACACTATTTAATTTAAAAAGTTAAGTTACTGGATTGAACGGGTAAGTACTTGAATGCAGATTATTTCATTTAGATACAGCATTTCTGCTTACTTTTGATGTAATATATTTCCTCGCTTAGTGAGTGGCTTGAGCCATCCTGCAAGGAAATGCGGCCAGCATCTTGGGTGCACTTCCGCATGGGCCACATTTTATAAAGAGTAATTATATGTAACTTTTCTGTACTTATAGTGCGTAATGTTGTAACGTTGAACTTTTAAGTACATATACTTAACCTCTAATAAATTAAGTATATAATTCAAGCAAATACTTTATTATTTTTGCCGACCGTAGCAAGGTGCGTAGCGCGGAGCGGTGCGCGTGCGGCGCGGCGCGTGCCATCCACGTGCCGCTCCGTACCGACCCGCGTACGCGCGTACGCGTTTCAGCACTGTCATGGCCGACGCAGCTTTTTATTTTCCATTTTTTTTTTCGCCTCCAATCGACTATGAGTCCGTAAATTACTTCACTATTATCCGGGATTACCGGGGGACGCAGAATGCATTCATGTTTACATGAAATATTTTTATGACTGGTGCATACGTACCGGTTTTGATAAATGCAGTTTTATGTTAATCGTCACAATAGAGTTTATTAGTATTACAGCTTACTTGTAGTACTTATTCAATAGATATGTACCTAAGTATTTTAAAATAAACTATGACTTTAAACATTGTTTTTCAGTAGGTACCAAATTTCATAGCTAAGTCTGTATCTTGAAGACTGTAGAAGACGTGCTTTTATCATTCCTCACGATTTAAGGTAGTCTTTACAGATGTTATAAATGAGAAAATAGATCTCGATTTTATTTTATAATTAATCGAAGTCTCAAATCTATTATTTTTCATTGATCGGAGAATATAATGTACCATGAGTAAGGTAAAAATAGGTGAAAATACTTGAGGTAGGGTACCCACTCCACCCCAAATATTTTTACTGTTTGTGATATACAGTTTCGTAACGGTAACTCTATTACCCCACGCCTACAAGTACAGTTACGTGTACGTGTGTGTTAGTACGTCGGTAACAATCAGTTGATTAAATCCCTTGCACACCTGCAGGATGGCACGGGCCACGGCTGGGGTGCGTTGCCATGACAACAGACTTTTTGATAAACAACTTTTTAAATTTAACGAAGAGGTCCGAGTGGCTCTAATTCTGCTTAATGCCGGCAATAATCTATATCTATATCTATATCTATACTAATATATAAAGAGGGAAATGCTGACTGACTGACTGACTGACTGACTGACTGACTGACTCATCAACGCCGAGCCGAAACTACTAAAGTTAGAGACATGAAATTTGGACATCTATACTAATATATAAAGAGGGAAATGCTGACTGACTGACTGACTGACTGACTGACTGACTGACTCATCAACGCCGAGCCGAAACTACTAAAGTTAGAGACATGAAATTTGGACAGTAGATATATTTTGTGACGTAGACAAGCAATAAGAAGCGATTTTGGAAAATTCAACCCCTAAGGGGGTTAAATAGGGGATGAAAGTTTGTATGCAAGTTCGTCATTTTTCAAGTTAGAATTATGAAAATTTGTGTTGAGGTGTCTTTTTAAAAATAAAAAATATGGTTTTCGGCGTTTTCGAATATTCAACCCCTAAGGTGGTAAAATAGGGGATGAAAGTTAGTTGGGAAGTTTGTATAGATGTTCGTCATTTTTGAAGTTAGAATTATGAAAATTTGTGTTGAGGTTCCTTTTTAAAAATAAAAAACTTGAATTGCTGCGTTTTTGAAAATTCAACCCCTAAGGGGGTAAAATAGGGGACGAAAGTTTGTATGGAAGTTCGTCATTTCTGAGGTTAGCATAATGAAAATTTGTGTTTAGGTTTCTTTTTACGTATTAAAAATAATGATTTCATCTTTTTTGAAAATTTAAACCCTAAGGGGTTAAAATAGGGGGTGAAAGTTTTTATGGATGTTCGTCATTTTTTGAAGTTGGAATTATAAAAATTGGCGATTAGGTGACTTTTAAAAGATAAACAATATTAATTTCAGGGTTTTTGAAAATACATCCCCTAAGGGGGTAAAATAGGGGATGAAAGTTTGTATGGAAGTTCGTCATTTTTGTAGTTAGCATAATGAAAAATTGTGTTTAGGTTTCTTTTTACGTATTAAAAATAATAATTTCATCTTTTTTGAAAATTTAAACCCTAAGGGGTTAAAATAGGGGGTGAAAGTTTTTATGGATGTTCGTCATTTTTTGAAGTTGGAATTATAAAAATTGGTGATTAGGTGACTTTTAAAAGGTAAACAATATTAATTTCAGGGTTTTTGAAAATACATCCCCTAAGGGGGTAAAATAGGGGATGAAAGTTTGTATGGAAGTTCGTCATTTTTGTAGTTAGAATTAAGAAAATTGGTGATTAAGTGTCTTTTAAAAAAATAATAATAATAGAGTACGCGATATGGGATACGGGATTTTGTATATGGGATACGGGATACGGGATTTTGTATATGGGATACGGGATACGAGTTACGGGATATGGGATGCGGGATTCGGGATGCGGCATACGGGATGTGGGATGCGTGATACGGGATACGGGATACGGATACGGGATACGGATACGGGATACGGGATACGGGATACGGATACGGATACGAATACGGGATACGGGATACGGGATACGGGATACGGGATACGGGATACGGGATACGGGATACGGGATACGGGATACGGGATACGGGATACGGGATACGGGATACGGGATACGGGATACGGGATACGGGATACGGGATACGGGATACGGGATACGGGATACGGGATACGGGATACGGGATACGGGATACGGGATACGGGATACGGGATACGGGATACGGGATACGGATACGAGATACGGGATATGGGATGTGGGATGCGTGATACAGGATACGGATACGGATACGGGATACGGGATTTGGGTTCCAGAAAACGAAAACGGATTTTTTAAATTTATATTCTGCGCGGACGAAGTCGCGGGCAAAAGCTAGTTAAGTATAAAGATGTTGAATGTTTTTAGTGTGGCTATTTATCTCAATAATTAATTATTGGGGAAAACATAGGGAAAAACCTTGTATGTTTGGTATTTGTTTGACAAAAACTTACACGTGTTCTCGATTTTGGGACTGGCCATCTAGTCTTTGGAATTTAAAAATAAATTATTTTCGTTTTTTTCAAATACACGGCTTTTCCGTGTTTTTTTTTTAAAGTTCATGGCCAGTATCATGCTATTTTTTTAGTATAAACTTTTTGAGTTGGTACCTATTAATCTATTTTGAACGACGTGTTTTTGGTTTACCTACTTATCTACTTCACGTTTTATTACAAACAATTATTTCAAAGAAAGTAGGTACCTATTTTAAGAATCATTAGCAGAAATTCCCAATTTAATCATCGTCTCTAATTGCTCCTGTATCATCATTTCACCGTTATTTCATTCCAGTGAAGTAATGTTTGGCTCATATGTTTACTCTCACACGCATTCTACCCCTGCTTTTATCGAAACGTACAATAGTTTTGACAACAATAGTGCTGCGCGCGCATCTGTCGCTGCGAGGCTCGTGATTGGCTGCCGTAGGGCGGTGGCGGCGTCCGCGCACCCTCCGCACTGATTTCCACGGTGGTGTCCAAATCGATATCGAAAATGCGTAACGGTGAAATATGGTTTTATCGCATTGATAATGTTTTATTCTGTTGTAAAGAAAATAACATCGATGCACACAGGGCAAAAAAACAATAATCTATTTTACGGAACAGATCTTCCTGAAAATATCTGTTATAAAAACAACCGCGACGCAAATTAGATTTAAGCTTGAGGCTTACTCTGTCTGTCAGTGGCAGCGTAACTCCTGAAAGTGATTTCAAAGCGTTTCTTAAGGGCCTCCGCAGACTTGCTACTTTTAGCATCGGCGACCGGCGATTTTGTGACGTATCGATGCTGCGTCGCGTTTCTTCGAGCGCGAACGAGCGAAACGCAGCATCAAAATCGCCGATCGCCGATGCTAAAAGTAGCAAGTCTGCGGTGGCCCTAAGGCATAAGTAGGTTTTACTTCGTATTTTTATAAACCCAATTCGTCCCTCTGCTGGGCAAAGGTCAATCCCATTACCTACATCGAAGATCCCTAGCGATCTTATCCCTATCCTTGCGTAAGATAAGTCTTATCCTTATCTATTCTGTGGCGTAAGTGCGAAGAAATACACTTCTATCAATTTAAGCACACAGTATAATAATAATTAAATAAAAGATAAGACACTTAAATAGTACGGTCTGCAAAATAAATCGCTGAACATTCTCAGTTTTTTATAATCGCTTGTAAACTATTGTTTTGTATCAAATCCATGGTTCAAACTATTTTTACCAACGTTTGTAAAATAACTACTTATTACCAATATGAAAAATTAAGAATGTTCAGTGACTCATGTCACTGACTGTACCTATCTATTAAAGTGCCATTAATTTTTTTTCATTCTCTAATATACTTTAGACGTGCATTTTGCTCTTTCCAATAGGAATTTCGATAGGAATCTCTTTATGAAACTGTCACTCACCCACAAATACTATCCATGTCCTATTTACTAACAATCACCCATCGGTTATCCCATCAAGGTGTGTACAGCGGCAGGGCACGTGGGAACCAGCTGATGGTAGCGGAAGGATGTGTCGAGTGTCGCTACAATGTACACCTTATGTGATTGTTTCCCTTTTCTGTTGTATGGGGATGTAATGAGGTTGGTCGTGGTTGTGAGAACGTAGGCTATAGTGGTTTCAAGTAGTGAACTGTAGGACTAAAATGTGAATGGGTAAATTTAGTTTGAAGTATCGCTGATAGCCGTTTCCTAAAGCCGCCTTTCCACCGCGGCGCACGCTACGCACGAAATGACGTGGCTTCCACTATCAATGACGTCAATGACTTCATTTCGTGCGTAGCGTGAACCGCGGTGGAAAGGCGGTTTAAATGTAATGTAAATAGGTAACATAACTTCTTAAGGCATGCAGTCGTAATTTCCCATGTGTGAGTTTGTGTGAAAGAAATGACGTCACCAATTAAGAGCCATATTTATTTGAGTTTAGAATCACATCTCTTTCGTCCGCTGTATATTTACTAAAGGTTATTAAAACCAGGTGTATAAAACTCTTCAATAGGCGTGTCCACAACACACACATGCCGCGCGAGCCAGCTTTGACATAAAGACAGCTAAACCTGCGTAATACATAATTACATAAACAACCAGTCATCAGCTCAAAAATCGTAGTACATGTGAACACATTCATTTGCCGGGTGCATCCGTGTGAAGTCCCGGGTGTTCATAACGGACCACGGGACACCACGGCCGTTCGGCGATGAGTGCCGTGACCGATCACCAGCTTTTTCCCATACGTAGGGTTGTCGCGCCTATTGTTTTAGATCTGTAGTGTTTCCCATGAATTGACGACCGCTTGGCACAGCGGTTCGAGCGTGAACCGCTCGGCTCACTATATCGGGTGGTTGCGGGTTCGATTCCCGCCAGAGGCTTTCGGAAACGGCTTTTTTCGTAATTTGCCCTGGTCTGGGTGTCACTGGGATTGCCCTCAGTCCATTGTATGGTAGCAATAGTACAAGCGTTGCTTAGTTTGGGATTATAAAGTTGGTTATATGTCTGGCGATATTTATTATGATTAATTAAAAAAGTTCATATAGTAGTTGTTCGTTACGGATAGAAGTACAAATTCAAATTCGAAAATTATAAAAACAAAAACTGTTGCATACGTTGCATATACTATTATATTATGCACTATATCGACGATGTAGCATTACTACCTATATTCTGTGTATACAGTATAGCTTTTCCCCGCGACTACGTCCGCGTAGAATTTAAATTTAAAAAAAAATCGGATCTCTGATCCCGGACCCCGTTTACTGGATCCCGTAGCCCGGATATCCCGGATCTCGTATCCCGGATATCCCGGTTCCCAAAAATATAGCCTATGTTACTCAGGGATAATGTGACATTCTAATGGTGAAAGAATTTTTGAAATCGGTCAAGTAGTTTTTGAGTTTACTCATTACAAACATACATACTAAAATACAAATATTTTCTCTTTATAATATTATTATTAGTATTAGTATAGAAGTATAGATATAGTAGTAGTAGAGTAGAGTAGTATAGTAGGTATAGTAATACTAGTCATAGTACTTCCATTACCAAGTAATCGATCCATCGTACAAGTACACTATTCAATTACACCGCCCAGCCGTCGGTAAGCGACACCGGTAGCGTGGCATGCGCGGGCGCAGCGCGATGCTTCCGGCGCGTGCGTGAGTACGGCTTCCCAGTTCCGCCACTACAGACACCGGGGTGAAGGGAATACGAACCTTTTGCTAAAGGTTTGAAGGGTTATAGTTGAAGGGGAGGGTGGTATAGTGATCTAATTAGGTCGTTGTCGCGCAGGCGCTAAGCCGGACATTTCAAGGGGATTTGAGTACTGTCACAAAGCAAGTACCTTTGATGTAGGTAATTAGTATACCTAGAATTATAATAGGCAGGCTATATTTTTATCATAATGATGGTCTACCAGAGGCGAGCGGCCCGGTCAAGCAGTAATTTTTTACTAATTACGATAGTCATTACCTATGGGACGGGTGTGATGGCTCGGGGCTTGTATACGCAATACACACCCATAGGTCCTAATCTATTTATTCAAATTTCTTTGGTCCTAATAGACTAATATTGATATAAAAGGTCAAAGCGCGTCTAAACTTAACGTTTTAACTAATTGCTCAGGCGTGGCTGCTCGGAATATATAGACGCAACAGCAAATGTTGTAAATGTTAGGGGTGTACTATTTGGGCTCTTTTGGCGTCAAGTTTTGTCTGTTAGCAAGATCAAATAGTAGCTAAAAGTTAGCTAAGACATTGGTCGATGCAACCGGCGACCCAAAGGCTGGGCATTTCCTCGCTCAGTGAGTATAAATGTATAAAACCTATGTACTTTTGATAGTTATTAGTTTATTTTATTAAACAATTATAAGTCAGATAGGTACCTACTACTAATGTTAGCTGAAACAGAATCCAGTCCTATATTTTTATATAAATGTTCCGAAACAGAGATGTGCTCTCAACAATAGCACTGATTACACAAAACGGCTGTATACCTCGTTAATTGAATATTCCAGGCTCCGTGATTCAATTACATTCAATTATTTTGCCGTCGGGCGGCTGGGCGGCGCGGTGGGCGGGCTGCGAGCGGATTGGGCGGCGCGCTGGGCGGGCGGCGCGATGATCCGCCCAACCGTAGCTATCTCTGCGTCTCCTTTCACGCTTAAACTTTGTTTTGGGATGTGTTTGTAGGGAATTATGAAGATAATTATGCGGTGGATGGGGTGATGCATCTCGTGAAAAAGAAACTCCTTTATATTGGCAATGTTTATTTTGTAGTACCTTTTTGTGCACTTAATTGTGTTTTATGGGTATGTAACGTTTGATTAGGTGGGTAGTTATTTTTGGCTCAAAGTCAGTAGGTAATAAAATAACATAAAACGTAATTATTACACAACACTATTAAAGTGAAAAAAAAATCACCTTGGATTTTGTCAAGTTCATGAAGAATATTACCTACTACGATAACCACTAAACTCGAAGCAAAAAGATTGCGCGAAATAAACTCGTCTCTAGATTTTCCTGTCATTGGAACAACTAGAACTAAGAAGGCCAAATCAATTCTAACAACACGATTCTCGCTGCTCTATTAAAACTACCTATACATTTTTATAAAAGAGAGGGGTGAGAAACAGCAATACATAAACGGTATTCAATCTCTAAATGTACCTCTTTTACTTATAATAAATACTGGCTTGTAAATTCATCAATAAAGACCCAAGAAAAATAGGTTCTTTAAAAACAAAATCAGAAATCACTTCAAATAAACCATTATAGCAACCTATTGATGGTCCCCACAACTTACTTCGCACCTTGCACAAGCGACAATCAAGTGAGTTGTCAGGAGGTACCACCAGATGCGGGCTTTATCTGGTACATGATGTCGGCACGCCTCGGTGAAGGTTGACGGCAGCCGGCGCCGGCGCAGCACTTGTGACGGGCATGGGGGCCCGAGCACATGCCCAGGATACTGCCGAGACACGTGCGGAGTTCCATAAAAAAGAGGTGAGATTAAATTATAAAAGTTTCTTTTTATACTGTCAAAAAGATTTGTTTACAACTGTGTAGGTAGTATTCAGTAAACTTGCGCCCCTATGGAATCATATAGTTTCAGCCAAGGAGGATATAAGGATTCAGCGCCTTGACAGAGCAGTAATACATCCGCGGTAATGCGACTTTACTTACACGGAAAATCACGGTAAAAATGATGCGTATCTACGATTCCCTCAAGTTTGTGCTTGTGATTACACTCAAAAGAAATTTCACGTCTGACACCTTTTTGAAAGAGTGAACGATTGTCGTAGCAGTTCAAATTAGCACCAAAAATCCTTAACTCAGATATCATAATCATAGACGCGTATAAACTGCGTACCTACTCGCCCAATAACATCCCCTCCCTATAAATTCACGCGAAGAGATACCATTATTTCTCTTATAAAAGAAAAGTAACCGTACAAAAAACTACTGTAGTTGCACCCTGCGAGCACTGCACGGGGGGTTAGTTCGGCCCGTGCCCAGCACGCGCCGGGGTGCGCGCCCTGTCGGCAGTCCTGTCCCGGCCGCCGCACAGAGCGGACAACCGCGCACCCCTAACCAACCACTCTCAAAAACCGCGAACTTTGTTCCAACTTTGAAAACTTTTAAACATCAATTCTAAATTCAAATATTTTCAAATTTCCGTTACAAGTTATTTTTTATTTAGTTTACTTTTTTAAATTATTGTGCACAGGGGTGTCGTCGGCTGAGTCAGCAGAGGAACAGGCAAAGGTATGAGTCACATAAGTTTTTCGCCATAGTAACGCCCTCCGCACGCACCTGCGTTGTGACCAATGCACGCGGGAGATTGGCATCGCTTTGATTTTCTTTACGATTTTCGCTAATTAGAGGCGAATTCTATTTTATTTTGTTACTGTGATTACCACTTAAGGAAATATAAGCGTGTTAGTTTTCAATTTTGTTGCCTTAATAAAGTTGTTAAGGAAACTCTTCGAAGTTAGCCTAAGATATCGGTTACTCACATGCATGGTTCCTTTCCGGCATGCGTGGCTAGACGCTAGACGGTCAAAGTTAGGTGAACCCGAACCTACGATGTTGATGCAGTGATAACTCAAAAATATAATAATAAAACGGATAATAAATATTATAACGGTTAATTATTATAACGGATCTATAAAGCTTAAATCGGTCGTCGGGTCCAAAGTACAGGGACCTCTGTTTTGCACTGTGAAAACTTACAAATCAAATCGCACTCGAACCATAAGGCCGCGGCCGTAAGGCGATTGCGATGGGACGGCGATTTTGATCAAATTTTCGCATTATGCGATATAGTTACAGCAATGATTAGGGGAGCTGGGGGCTAGTTGTAACAGGGGTAAGTAGAAACAGCTTAATTACTCAGCAGGTTTTGAATATTTTGTTTTCAGTTTACACTTAATATGCTCCTTATAACGGGGCCTAGGACGTAAGCACAGCCAGTGAGGCAGGGGAGAGCGCAGTAATTAGTTGTGAGCAGGTGCACTATTTTTGCCATGTAACCTACCAAAATTGAGTTCGTAAAGTTTGATTTTAAATTTCTGCAATGTCTTTTTGAAATGAGTATCTATTAATTTGTGTAGTCAATATATTAAGCTATCATACGTAACTACTAGCATTTGACAATAACGTAAACGTTTTTTTCAATATACAAAAATGTTCAAAAATTTGCCATCGGGCTAGTTGTAACGAAATTTCGGGGCACATTGTAACATGTTAAATGTGTACAAGGCGAGCATGTATCATACTTTTGTGTGAACTGTGATTCTAATGACGACTGAATTTGCATTTAATATGATGTTCAATGAAGCTAGACTAGTTTGCCACGTTGATTGTGATGATTAAATTTTAAAACTACTTAGTTAATGATAATTTTTAACTAGCAACTTTTAGAAAAGCCATTTGATTTAGGTATATTTTAAAACAATACAAGTCCAAGGAACAAAAAAATATGTTATGATATTGAAAATTATTTTGACTGTTGATAGAAATGTTATTATTTAGTTTAAAAGACTAAGTAGATAATGAGTGTCAAGAAAGATCACTAAATGTTGATAATTAAACATTTTTAACCTCATAGTTTGGAATAAATACGTTATAAATAATATTTTTCATATTAATTGACAATAAATGCCTGTAAATTATACAAATATTTTATTTTATTATATTGTTACTACTTGCCCCACGCAAGTTACAACTAGCCCCAACTCTGGGGTAAGTTGTAACATTCGACTTCTTTCACAAAAAGTCATTTATACAAGCATTTGTTATCAATTAAAGCCTAATTATCATTTTAATTTATACCTGAATATATGACCTCTCATTTAAGAGTGCTTCATCATGAAAATACTCAATATTTTGACTTCCCCATGAAAAAAACTAAAAATTGTTACAACAAGCCCCCCGCACCCCTACACAAGTCAACAAAAAAAAATTTTTTTTTGGTTCTCTTTTCTAACGCTTGGATTTTGATTTTAGACATCAAAAACACTTAAATTTCCATTTTTAGCTTTTAAAGTTTGCTTTTGTTTGATTTACGTCGATAAGTAAGTTTATAGTACATTACTGCCGCGGTCTGTAATGAGTGTATTGCTGGATGCGGTGTTGATGGCCGAGAGCGCAGCGCAGTGCAGCTCGAGGCCTCCACAGCGCGGTCAGCATTGCAGCCCTTGATGGACAAGCTGAAATAAAGGCCAGCAAGGGCTGCAATGATGGCCAAGCTTGAAGGCCGAGAGCGTAGCTAAGCTTAGCTTGAGGCCATCATAGCGTGGCCAGCAGTATAGTCATTGCGGACCAAGGCTTGTATAGTACTTTACTCAAAAATGACCTTACATGTCATTACATGATCATGATGTCATCTCATCTTAATTTAAAAATACGACTGTTTGTGCCAGCGCGGGGGCTGGCACAGCGAGGAGCTCCTCAATACGATATGAAATCTCATACAAATTTGATGGCGCTTTTATTTGCAGCGCAGCAACGTCGACTTTGCTAGAAGAAAATTTGCAAAATAATGACAACATTATAAGCATTTTTGAGTAAAAGATTTTAATTGATTTTATGAGCAACAGGTGAGCACTTTGATGAACCCGATATCAAATTACATAATTATTTTGTGAAGGGGACGTTATATCCATTGGGATCAGAGAATATATATTTTTTTTAATTACCAATTTAAATTCACGTTACATTAATACCTCGGTACCACATTAAAGGCCTGATAGACTGAACAGTACAGTATTTCATCAATACAAATAAGTAACACTTCCCCACTTTTACCTTCATTATTAACTAATTAAATTGGTAAATAGTTAATTAATTCAACACCAAGAACGACTGGAAGGTGTTCACCACACCTTGATTACTGCCTACCCCGAAGCTGATAAAATATTCAAGGGATAAAATAACGCGTGGAATAAATTATTACGTCTAGGAATTGTTTTAGGTGTTAAATTACGGCTTTTTATGGGTGTTATTTGTCGATTTATTAGAGGATTTTAAATGGAGACCTCTAATTTATAGAATTTCCCATACGCCTACAAACTATTATATTACAAAGAACTTTTTCGAACGTAAATGAATTGAAAAATTCTTTAAAGTTGTAGGCTTATCATTACTATAAAAGCTGATGGTTAAATCTACCTTTTCTCGACGTCGCGTCGTCTGGCCTCCAAATTACTTAAGACGATACAAGAAAAAAATGAATTTTAGTTTCGGGGTGTGGCTAGCGTCGCGTGAGCTGCCGAAGGATATATCCCTCTCGCTTAGCTAGGACAGAACAGCTATGGAGTAGACTATAGTATAGTTATTTTTTGAAGGAACAATATTGTTTAATTCGTACAATTAAAATAATATGTCCCAGTGCACCTTTTAAAATAGATGAAATGGATGAAAATATTCAAATATATTTTTTTCGTTTTATATGGGATTTTTATGTCGAGTGTATTTGAAAAAAATAATTTAATTTCTATGTTGTTTTTATTGCTGAAGACAAAGTAAGTCAAAAGAAGACAAACGATACCTACAATATGCTGATAGATACGTATAACAATATTTCGATCGTATAATAGCCTATAACCAGCGGACGATCCAGACGCGTCCAACGATATCTCATTAGTCAAATTATTATGATATAAAAATAGTTTGGACGTTATACGGGAGCAGATGAACATACATACATATCGGTCAAAATCATAACCCTCCGCCCACCGTAGTCGGGTAAAAATGTACATACTCTGTGTCAGTGACTGACTGCCGGATATGAGTATCTTTTTCATGTTTCGTAGGCAAAGGAATACTTTGGTACTTAACTTCGATGCCGATCATGAAGTCATCAGCGGTGTCATAATATTTTTTTTACCATATTTAATTTATTTTTAACCGACTTCAAAAAAGGAGGAGGTTCTATGTTCGGCTGTATGTATGTTTTTTTTTTTTTTTTTTGTTTTTTTTTTTTTTATGTATGTTCACCGAGATCTCCGGCATTTATGAACCGATTTGAAAAATTATTTTGCTGTTCGGTAGATCGTAGCTCCAAGTTGGTCCCATAAAAAAATAATTCCTAGAATCAACCCCTAAGGGGGTAATTTTGGGGGGTGAAGGTCGTCTGAAAAAAAAATTTTTGTCCGATTGACTTGAAACTTAATATGTATATTTTGCATAAGAAATAATGAAACTCATGTTTCAGGATTTTAGAAAAATCCCCCCCCAAAGGGGTAAAACGAGGTGTTGAAGTTTGCATGGAGAGTTACCGTTTATCTCTAACGTTTATGAACCAATTTATCTTTTTAAACTGTTATTTGGTAGGTGACTAAGTTGTTTTGGTCCCATAAAAAAATCATTTCGGAAATCTACCCCCAAAGGGGGAAACTAGGGGTAGAAGTACGGTAGAAAAATATATTTGTGTCCGATTGACTTGAAACTTAGTATGTATACTCCATATAATAAACTAAGAAACTTTTGTTTTGGAATCTTGGAAAAGTCACCCCCCAAAGGGGTCATTTGGGGTGATAAAGTTTGTATGGCGCCACTAAAAATCATGAAATAAAATTATTTTTATAAAAAAATAAAAACCGACTTCAAAAAAACCTGGAGCACTAAAAAGCCTGAAATAATATTTCTATTACCACCACTGCCTATCCCTTCGGGAAAATCAGGCGTGATGATGTGTTATCGAGTATTTGGAGTCGGTGCCAATCTTGGTATGCCGAGTCTACCTACTATAAAAGTAAGAAGATAGATTGGCACCGACCCCAAATACTCGATAACACATAATCACGCCTGATTTTCCCGAAGGGGTAGGCAGTGGTGGTAATAGAAATATTATTTCAGGCTTTTTAGTGCTCCAGGTTTTTTTGAAGTCGGTTTTTATTTTTTTATAAAAATAATTTTTTAAATTTAATTTTCAGTTTTTATTAATTTTATTGATTTAACCATGCATTTATTTTTTGTTTATCTTTTTATCTTTATTTTTTTATCTATCAAAATCACCCTTAGACTGGTTACCGCCACAGGTAACAAGAGGGCTGGCTCTTTCCTTGCTCAAAAAATTCGCTTGACAACAGGAACAGCTTGAATACAGGGAGGACATGCAGCCAGTATCCCACGCGGACGGTATTTGTTTAATTAGGGGTAGGTTTTTATTTTATTGTATTTTATTTTAATTTATGTTATATTATATTGTATTTTAATGATAAAACATGAAAAATAAAAATAAATATATATATTTTTTTAATTTAATTTTACTTTTATTTATTGTTTTATATTTATTGTGAAATTATAATAATTTTAATAATCAATATTGGACTATGTCTGAAACAAATACATTGAATTGAATAATTTAAATACAAAAATTATCACATTAACTCGTTAAATCCCGGTTTACACCCGCTAGAACGAAAAAGATCCTAACATGGTAGGTAGGACCTGAGGGTTGGCCAGTTAATTACTTAAAATACACTATATTTATTTCAAGAAAACATTCATAAGATCTGAAGGCGTCGGACTCGCACATAAAGGGTTCCGTACCACCGTAGAATAAACACATCAAAAATATCAAGTTTGAGACTTGATATTTATTTTTAAATGTTATTATATTTTTAGTATTTGTTCTGCACCGGCAACAGAAATACACATTCAGTGAAAATTTCAACTCTCTACCTGTTACGGTTCGTGAGATACAGCCCGCGCTGACAGACGGACAGACAGACAGACGGACAGCGTAGGCCTAGTAATAGGGTCCCGTTAGCACCCTTTGGAACCCTAAAAAGTAGCCTATGTTCTCCGCCAAGACCCAGTCTATCTCCATACCAAAATTCATCAACATTGGTTCAGCGGTTTAGTCGTGAAAAGGTAACAGACAGAGTTACTTTCGTTTATAATATAATAGATTGAATAGGACGGACAAACATTTTCCTATCCATATCTGTAATGTTATTTTTTACGATTTTTTTATTGATGTATGATATATTTATTACTTGCCCATCCATACCTACAACAAACGCAATAAAGCGACTCCATTGTTTTGACAAGCAATGTATTCCCACTGTCAGCCCAAGACCATGCTGCAAGTATATAACAGTAAGCGAAATAGGGAGTTTTTACAGAAATGACACGAATAACTATGAAATGACAAGAGATGACACAAAATCACAAGAGATGAAAAGAAATTACACAAGACAAGGAAAAACAAACGAAAATCACGCTGCAGTGCAGGTCGTAGGTTCGATTCCTGCCCAGGACATGCATTTGTGTGCATGAACATGTCCGCATGTCCCGAGTCGGTGTAATTAAGTGTATATTTAGTTTGTATTTACAAACAAAAAGTAGTATATGTAGTAATATCAGTTATCTGGTTTCCATAGTACAAGCTCTGCTTAGTTTGGGATCAGGTAGTCATGTGTAAAAGAATTTCCAAGGATATTTATTTATTTATCATAGGCGTCGGCGGACTGTAAATACTGTACTGTACCTGTAATGTGGCACGACCGTAATATTTTTTCGTAATATTTTTTAAAAAATCCTTCACAGGTCCGACGTCGAACAAGTCCGAGCGGACACTGACAATACAAAGTTAGAGAGAGACATGGTTAGTTCAAGTACTTAAAATGTGAGATGGCGATATTGTGCGCGCGCTCGGAAATAAACAACGTAAGCGCCAAACCACATTTACTTGAATTAAAAAAAAACTACTTCATGAATTAAAATATGGTTGAAGGGTAGTTTAGATATCATTATTTGCTATGTTTTAGAAATAATTTCGTGATCTAAATCGTAAAAACATCGTGGTAGCAAGGAAAATTGTAAATAATTAGAGCTCATTTCATAAAAATTTTTTATCGAGAAAATTTCATCAAATCGTGATTTGGATTTAAAGATACTCAAGATAATATAGTCAAAAATCATACATCTAAATATAAGATTCCTAGTCCACATACTTACTTAAAGAAAAAGTAGAATAGAAAATCAACCAAATTTCGAACCCTCCTCTTAATCCGCGCAAATATTTATTTTCTAGGAAACTACGTGTCTGCTATCCCAGACACATTAATTATTCATTCATGCATCTTCGAATTCATAATCACTTTAACGATTGTTGCTATTTCAGGTTTATCTTGTTTTAAATAAATACGAATGACCACGTGAACTCAACAGGATATTTTTTGTACATGCATCAAATCTAGATAGCAGTTTATCGTTTTTATAACCTAGTCATCGCTGCGCATCCTATTATTTACTTTTTATTAAGGCCCGCAGACATGCTACTTTTAGCATCGGCGATCGGCGATTTTGCGACTGTATCGACGCTGCGTCGCGTTTAGTCGACTCTCTGCAGTCTCTCTATCTCTTTCTCTAAAGTTGCAAAATCACCGATCGCCTATGCTAAAAGTGCATGCTGTACTTTAGCATCGGTGAGAGAGTCACCAAAACGCGACGCAGCATTGATACAGTCGCAAAATCGCCGATGCTAAAAGTAGCATGTCTACTGTGGCCCTAAACGACCGACCGACCGACTTCATATTAAATCCACACAAACCGCATAATATGGAGCTATTCACATAGCATAACCTTTTTACAATATTTGTCCAACGCAAACAATAAAACGTACCTATTCAAAGGAGGGTTGTATCGGGTGCTCGGGAGGGTTGGCCCTCCGAGCGTGGGAGCCGATCTCGGTAATTAGGTAACATGGCTTACCGTGACACCCTTGATTGGCTACCAGACGAGGATTCGTAAGCTTGTTAATTTTATTGTAATTTTGTTGATGTTGTAAGCCAAACAACCAACAAACTTTCTGCGTTTTAGTGAATATTTGGCTTTCTAGAATGCATTGAATTTACTAAAAAACCTAAACTTATTCTTTGGTAAATAGGAAATAGGAGAGATGGATATAGATTTTGACAATTATTAATTATAGACAGATTATTGAGTTTTGCTAATAGTGTAAAATATTTTCTGTAGATGTTCAGCAAGATTTATTCTACTTTAGATATACCTAATACCTATTTGTTTTAGGACTTTAATGTTCTACAGCTCATAGCTGGAAGAACGTTTTTTCTTGAACTCAGTCATAAATGTAAAACCTTTTCAAACGGCAGTAGTAAATATTTTATTTACGTTCTTATTGTGGGGAATAGTTGCAGTTATGCTGTATTACTAATTACAGGAGTCGTGCCAAATGAACCGTTTACATGCACTGCGTGCGGTCGCCGTTGGGGGCTTACGTTGAGGGCTTCAAACGTCGCGCAATCGTCCAATATTATGACAAAACTGAACAATTCCGAGTTTTTTTATTGTAATCTACATTTTTTTAATATACAATCGTCTTGAAATTTAATTATAATTTAAAGGTTAATTACCCATATTATAATATAGTATGCACGAACGTCCGTATAGGAATGGCCTGCACGTCTATAGTAATATTTCCAACATAAGCTCAGATCTCTTTTGTATTGACAACCGTAATGAAGAGAGCTCAGCTTATGTTGGAAATGTTACCGTAGACGTGCATGCGACTGTACGTGAATCAATTGAAAAAAAAAAAACAATTCCAGCCTCAACACATCGTTACAATCAGAGAAATGGACCACTCGACCACTATTGAATCAACGCCTAGCCTTTGTCCACCTCTGTCGCCACCCTTGATAAAATACTGCGCACTTTGTTGTATTACTTTTCGATCTTCTATCTGCAATAGAATATAATCTTTGTTGCAGATTTAAAAATAATGTCTTCTAACAGCAATAAGAGAATACGATTACGAAATGATGACGTTAATTACTGATCAACAAACAAATTACTGGCCGCTCTACAAATAAATATGGAGGCAGCTTTACCGCACTTCCATCGGCTAAATTCCTCGCGATTCTACCAGCAGTATGCAGCGCCACCGGTCCGAATATCCAGCAATTACTTGCACGACCTCATTCCCCAACAGCACCCCACGCTCCTCCAACAATATTTGGCTTACTATAACGAACCTGTAGTGCCTCTCGATCTCTCCCTTAAGTCCACCACCCCGATTACCCCTCCGTGCACTCCGCCACCCTCGCAGAAACGAAAAGCAAGCGATGAAAACAAACCAGAAAAGTCACCAAAAATATTCCGGCATTTTGAAGAAGACACTAAAGAATCAGAGGACAAAACTGAGAAAAGGAAATTGGTTGATGAGAACTCAAACGACAGCGATAGCCCCGAAGCTAAGAAACTAAAATTCACGAAACAATTTTTTGAAGAATTGAGGACATGTCTACCGCCGCAGGAAGAAGAAACACCCTCGAAAAGCGGCAGAAGTTCACCCGAAGTTGTCGAGATAAAAGATGTGGAAAAGCGTCCAAAAAAGTCTCCTAAACCTGTTATCCAACCCAGTAAAAAGAGCAAAGCGGTCAGAAGATTAATGTTCGATGAAGACAAAACTTCTCCAGTTTCTGGCACCATCATACGAGAATTAGCTGAAGATGAAACACTAGTTGTTCGCAAGGTATTTTTTTCAATACTATTAAAAAACCTTAAATTTTGTTAACAAAGAAAATGCACTGCAATGCAAACAGTCCGAATCGGATATACCGTATTCAAAAATAAATGGCAAACTTGCACAGGAACTATTAATTAGACGTTCTTGCCATACCATTACAGTGGGTTGCGCGGCGACTTTCCTTATCGCTCCGCAATTAACCAGGTATGAAATCGCGTAGTGTTTTTGCGGTAATAACAGTTTTGAGGGCGAGCCGCGACGCTTGAGGGGTGGGCTCCGGGGACATTAGGCACGAATAAATCTTTCTTTCAATACTGCCATGTTCCGTAGAATTGAGATAGTGAGCGGTAATGTTCCATTTGGTCGTAATAAAAACGTTAATGATATAGAATTATTTAATAGTCGTAATTGTTGGTGCGATAAGGAATCTTTTGAGGGTCGCATGTTTATAATTGTGGTATTTGCAGGGCGATATTGATCCGGCATTCAATGTAGTGGAGGTGACGGATGAGGCGAAGGCGCTGATTGCTTCGATAGAAAACAAACTGGGCCGGTACATCTGCAGGCTGTGTCGGAGACTGTACAGCGACGCGTTTGCGCTGGCTCAGCATCGATGCTCGAGAATCGTACATATTGAATATCGATGTCCAGAGTGCGATAAGGTAGAACCCTATGGAAACCATATTTATTAATTGGTGCATGTCAAAACATATCTCCTAAATTTCATTTCCCACATCACTTTTTATTAAAGCACCATCGATAACAAGCATCTGCACCCTTTTCCCAATTTTATGACATCCCAATTTTATCGTCGCGTTAAATAACAATTATCGAACATCAGAGATAGGTGTGCTCTTGTGGACTGTTTCGCGTGGGAACTGAGTTCACCGAGGGGGCTTTGGCGAACACTTGCTATATTTCTATGGGAAGCGGCAATAGTGCTGACTAAATGTTTGTACAGGGGTACTCGATAATTGATACGACACGTGATGCGTGTTGGATGAATATTAGCACTTATTATTTAGATGATGTTATTAATTGGTTTGATGGGTGTCACTGGGATCGCACCAATGTCATTGTATGGTACCCACAGTATAAGCCTTGCTTAGTTTGGAACCATACAGTTGGTTTGTTAGTTTGGAGATATCTATACATATAATAAGAATGTAAAATTGGTCGCGTCTGTACATTCGAAATATTTGGAAAAAAAATAGTGGGGGGGACTTAGATGGACCAGCAGAATTCATTTTTATCATTTTTAGAATTTTTGTCTGTGTGTATGTTTGTATGTTTGTATGTTTGTATGTTTGTATGTTTGTATGTTTGCTCAGATTTTCGAAAGAGCACAACTTCGAATCCACCGGATGGATTTCAATGAAATTTGGCATGGATATGACTAATAGTCTAACTTAACATCTAGGATACTTTTTTTTTCGAAAATGTTTAGGGTTACCACAGAAAATTCAAAAAACTACTTAAATATTCTAAATGTTTGAAAGAGCACAACTTTGAATCCACCAGATTAATTTCAATGAAATTTGGCATGGATATGACTAATAGTCTAACTTAACATCTAGCATTTTTTTTTTTCGGTAAAGTTTAGGGTTGCTACAAAACATTCAAAAACTACCTAAATATTCGAACACGCACAACTTCGAATCCAATGGATTGATTTCAATGGCGGCGTCTTCATCAGGCGCATGCCTCGCGCGAGCACTCACTTATGACGTCGGAACGCATAGACGTAATGTCATAATATGAGTGCTCGGGTGAGGCATGCGCGCCATATGGACACATCTAATGAAATTTGGCATGGATATGACTAATAGTCCAACTTAACATCTAGGATATTTTTTTCTAAAATATTAGATTGTAAATTTTTGTGACCACACAGAAATTCTAGCCAAAAATAAGTTTTAGTTATTGAAATACGTCTATTTAGAGCGGAGCCCTACGGAGCCCTACGTTGTGTGTGATCCGACACTATTTGGAATACATAATCTTAATTTTAATAATAATAATAAATATTTTATTGCTGCGTTCTACCATCTTAAGTTTCGTTTTTCTTAACTAGATGTCGCTATACTTAAAATCAGACAATACCTGCCTTGCACCACATGTCAAAATTTAATATCTTCCTTGCTTCAAGAAATTTAGTTTTTTTATTCCTAATTACGTATAAAAAACATTAAGCGGGTCTTTGTATCATGCGGAATCTTAGACGTTAACTCTGGAATTCATCTCCACAGTACTAATGCCGTAGGGAAGCTACCTACCTAAGAAGTAAGTCTAGAGGAGCTGCTGATTTTGAATTAAGTAGGTAATAATAGAAACATAGACATTGAACTCTGAACTCCAACCCCTCAGGAATGATGCTGCTGGGTAACTGCCTGCTTAAAACATAAATCTGGAGGACCTGCTAACTTTGAATTAGCAATGTGGGTATCAAGTAGAAACTTCTCAGGCGAGGTCGCGTTTCCGATCCGGCGCTAGAATTTAAGGAAAACATGTAAAATTACTACTTATAAGTGCCCTCCTAGGCCTAAACATAATAAACGCTTTGACTATTGACTTAGACGATAAACTCCGGACTCTAACTTTTTAAGCACGATGTTGCGAAGTGACACTTACCTAAGCCGTGAGTCTGGAGCACTCACTCATTTTAAATAAGGAACATGGGTATCAAGTACAAACTTAAACATTGAGCTCTGGAGTCCAACCGCTCCGTCGTGATACTGTGAGTAACTACAGATATAGATAGACGGATACAGATAGACTGGTACAGACAGAGATACTCACCTACCGATAGATTACAGACAGACAGATACTTACAGCTAAACTGATACACCCAGACAAATAAAGTCAAACTTTTGTTATACAACTAAGGCGCCAGGCAAGCGTACGGCCCACCTGTTGTTAAGCAGTTACCGTACCCTATAGATGCTTGCAACCAAAGGCATCGGTAGCACGCTTCCAACCTGAAGGGGAGTGGGGTTAGTGGGAGGGGACGGGGAGGTGGCTGGGTTGCGCTTCCGGCTCTCTCCCTCATCATACGAAACGAAGGTAAATTAGCTACTTGAATGCCGATCTCCACCTTACTGGTCAGACTCTACCACCTTACTGGTATAGACTGGTACAGATAGACAGCCACGGACATACGAACTCAGACTGATGCAGACTGACGTAATACAGATTAGACGATAGACAAAATTATATTTAAGGGCTTCACCGACTGGACGCGGACGGAGTCGCGGGCACAGCTAGTGAAAAAATAATATTTAATACACCTGACATCGATTTTCACGGACTGACTTGTTACTACTTTGTCGAATCTATTCACAGGAATAAAAGCACAGGAGGCTTACCATCATCTCTATTACGACTCAGTTGCAGACGAGAACGCTACCATAGTTCATTTTAGGTCTGCTATTGAGTTGCAAGAGGTGATGGTAAGCCTCCAGGATTGTGTCGCATATTTTTCTTCAATAACGTATCGGCAATTTAACAATTCAAATGAACCACTAAAACCTTGAAATTCCCCTTGTCCAGGTATTCAACTGCCCAGCAAACCTCGCCTCCCACCGGCGCTGGCATAAGCCCCGCGTGCCCGGCGCCACCAAGCGTCGCGAGCCTTCCTCCTCCGACGCTGGACGCTTCCCATGCCCAAGGTGTGGCAAGCTGTTCCGAAGACAGGCCTATTTAAGGAAGCATCTGCTAGCTCACGATCAACCAGAGAATGAACCCGAGAAAGAGCCATCAGCTTTCCGTCAAGTCCATGCGGAGTATCCCGCTTATCAAACTGTAAGTGAACCCAATATTTTGTACTTTGTATAGGTATGTGATTCGATAAATTAATGACAGAATACTAAATTGATCTATTTTTTAATAGGAAACGTTAAGAGACAGCAACTTCAATACATTCTGGAACAAAATACCTCCACCACAACAAGAGTCGAGTTGGGAGGGGGTGCGCACGCGCTGCCCTTCATCCTGCTCCTCTGAAGATTCGAGGAGTCTTGACGTCACGGGCTCGGAGGACGAGGGAGGGGGTAGCGGTGTGGGTGGCGGGGGGGAGGGGTGACGGCGTGTGCTGCGGCCCGTGCCGCGGCTCCCGACGTACGCGCCCGTCGCCAGCGCCATCTATCCATATACCGCGCACTACCAGCACGACGCTACGCACATGTACTTCTCGTAGAATGTAAGTATACTTACGTAGAAAAAGTATTTCGATAAATGGCGTAGCATCTTCGTAGCATTCGTAGCACTTGACCCGTTGCTGATAAATATCGATTTATTTACGATTTTATAATTATTACTTATTACTTGTATTTATTTATATTGTTGTATCGATTAAATTATTGAGTGTGTCACGTAGGTACTTACCTAATTTAATTATTTTTATAGAAAGTACACGTTACGGATTTCAAATTATTTAAATATAATTAAAAAATATTATCTCATCAGATCATATCAGGCATAAATATATTATTAAGTAGTTAAGTATATTTATTACTAATAGGGTGTTTTTGCTTTGTAAATAAAAAAGAAATTACTTTTAAATTATAAAGTATTGTTAGATAAATAATAATTTTAGCGAAATAATGTAAATATGTATGATCTCCTACAGCAACATTCCAAAATTTACATGTCACGTAAATGTTAAACATTTCACGTTATAATAATTTAGGTAAGTATTCGTATTGTATTGAAATAAAAAAAAACATTTAAAAATATTATTAAAATATTGAATATTTTAGAAAATTCTGCTAAGTAGGTATTTAGTAACTAGGTTTAAAGTATTACTTATATTAGTTTCATTATTTACAGTTTTCAAGCCGTTACTTTAGCTGGATTATTTACATTTAATTTTTTATACACAAAAACTTACCTCCAAAATAGACATTCCTTTACTTACAAAGCAATTTACAGAAAAAAAGTGCTATGTACTTGTGAATCTATTTTAATGTTCTATAAAATTGGAGGTAAGTTTTACATAAAAAACCTATGTTCGTTTTGAAAAATGTGTAAACAGAAAATCCCAAAGACAGTACTGGCATACATTTCGATCGCTACTGGAAGGGTCATCGCAATCGATCGCAGTTCGAGCATATTTTTAGATGCACTGCCGCTTTAGCGACGCCAGTCCGGCTGCATATAAGCTAACTTCACCAACTGAGTTTTGAATGCGATCTCTGATTGGGGAACTCTTTCTGGGATGACCCAATCAATCATCCAGGCTGACAAGATTGTTCTACTCAGGTAGAGCGACCAAGGTGATTCGTCTAATTGCGCGGGCGCGGCGGCTTAGATCTTGATGAACAATGACAATTCCGATGAACTGTTAACTGTGAAATAGTAATAAGGTGCCGTCATGTCTGCCCGGAACCAGTCCGCATATAAGCAAACTCGTATTGTCAGACTTCAAAACTTATTGCTTGGGCGCACCTAATTGGTTGATTATGCAGAAAAAGCCTACTAGATATGAGAGTTTGTCGACCAATCAGAGGCCGCATAAAACTCAGTTGGTAGAGTTTGCTTATATGCGGATTGGTTCCGGGCAGACATGACGGCACCTCATTACTATTTCACACTTAACAGTTCATCGGAATTGGACCGTAAATCGTAACTGGGACGACGTTAAATAATTGCAGAACAACTACTTTGTATAATAACGGTTCACGAAAACATCGTGAGGAAATCTGCGCGTCGAGAACCCAGCTTTGGAAAGATGTGCAAATGCCGCCAACCCTCACTAGGCCTTGTATTGAGAAACCCGTGCCAAAGAAGGGCTGATTACTATTTATTAGGGAAAATAGTGTGGGATAAAAACGGTTAAAGGAAAGGTATTGACAAATTCAACTAGAAATCAAATCTCCCATGGACTTTATTCCGATTTTATTTATGTTACGAGCCTTTTGCTTGGTCGTGTTATGTCAATAAATTAATGTAGTAATTTACATACTCGTATTATATGTTTCGTCTAGTCTTTGTTTACGATCTCATTTATATATTTACAAAAATAGTTTTATTTACACTAAAAACATACTAGTCAACACAAAATCTAGTAATTTTTATGATTTAAAATCTTTCATCTCTCAGTTTTATTATCAGTAAGTGTAATCATTAAGTATAATTAATTATCTAGTCAATGCCAAAATGTTTAGTTTAGGTAATGAACAAAACGCATACCTTTGCTATGTAGTGGGTTAATTATTCTAGTCTTAGGTACTTATATGAAAAACAAGAACCTAATCCAACCAAATTATACTTTATCTAGTCCTGAGTTTGTTTGTAGATTAATAAATTATGTTAGTAATATACATAAAATACAAGAATCTAATCCAACCAAATTATACTTTATCTAGACCTGGCCTCGTCTTTAGGTTAATTATTATTCTAGTCATATTACATAAAATACAAGAATCTAATCCAACCAAATTATACTTTATATCTAGTCCTGGATTTGTCTGTAGGTTAATTATTCTAGTCATTTTAGTCATATTACATAAAATACAAAAATCTAATCCAACCAAATTATAGGTACTTTATCTAGTCTCGGCTGTGTCTGTAGGTTAATTATTCTAATCATTTTAGTCATATTCCATAAAATACAAGAATCTCATCCAACCAAATTATACTTTATCTAGTCCTGGATTTGTCTGTAAGTTAATTATTCTAGTCATTTTAGTCATATTACATAAAATACAAGAATCTAATCCAACTAAATTATACTTTATCTAGTCCTGGATTTGTCTGTAAGTTAATTATTCTAGTCATTTTAGTCATATTACATAAAATACAAGAATCTTATCCAAACAAATTATACTTTATCTAGTCCTGGATTTGTCTGTAGGTTAATTATTCTAGTCATTTTAGTCATATTACATAAAAATACAAGAATCGAATCAAAACAAATTATACTTTATCTAGTCCTGGATTTGTCTGTAGGTTAATTATTCTAGTCATTTTAGTCATATTACATAAAATACAAGAATCTAATCCAGCCAAATTATACTTTATCTAGTCCTGGCATTGTCTGTTGGTTAATTATTCTATGTCATTCTAGTCTATATGTCGCAGGAAAATCGTATGATTCCGCATTTTACATATGGCGTCGTCCGTTTACTAACGCTCGCTGTTTTGTAATATGCCGAAGGCAAATTGTTAACTCGTTCAATCGTTATATTTTCGACATTGATTGTAATTGTAGGATGACCATCATAAAAAAACAGCCCTTGGCAAAGTCGACGGAGCCCCGCTTCGCGGGGTTCCTATTTCTGCGTTCAGGGTCACCAGTAACCTAACACGAAGGGAATGACGGGGTCGAACCTAACCCAGCCAAATCGAGTGCCCAGAATTCCCGAGCTCGCTTCGCTCGCTCACGGGTGCCATCGTCTATCTTTATTCAGATATAGGATATAGGATTATGCTGGTAACTCAAATTGCGAATTTATACTTTTAATAGTTCTCCGAGTACCAGATTCCATGGACACCTTAGCGTTCATTCACTATTCGACGCCATTTTGCTTGTTTTGACCAGCAGCGCCGCGCGTGGTAAAAAATAGAACTAAATACTTCAATTTGCCGCGGCAATTTGTAAACGGCGTATGAATTAACCATGAAATGTTTCGGCATATTATATAATGACAAGGCATTTTACATTTTGCCTTCGGCATATTACAAAACAGCGAGCGTTAGTAAACAGACGACGCCATATGTAAAATGCGGAATCATACAATTTGCCCGCGACATATACATAAAATACAAGAATCTAATCCATACAAGACTCGTCTAATATTCAGTAAATGGTACGTGAAGTCAAAATAAAAACGTGTCGTACAAAAAATGCTTATCAGGTGATGTATAAATAATTAGTCACGATTCTGGTCTTTAAATAATAGGGATGTACGTTATACAGCTATTTGTTTAATTTATAAAAAGACGTAATGCTTCCTACGTATTTAATTCCATTATGAAGAATAATACGCTCGTTCTTTACTGTCAAATGACGTCATATCAAAAAAACCTTTAATTTTCAAGACGCGATTTATTCATCAATCTTCAAGATATTACAAATAAACAAAATACATAAGTATGGAGACCGACTTTCCTAAAATGATATAAGTAGTTCGCGACAAGTCGAGATGACATTCGGGATATGAGCTTTTTGCAGAATAAAATCCGAATCAAAACTAGCAGGACCCGATAAACAATTAAAACCGCTCTCAAAATTATTAAATTAAATTATTCTTTTGCGTTGTGGGTCCCGTTCATTTTGATTCGGATTTTATTCTGCAAAAAGCTCATAACCCGAATGTCATCTCGACCTGTCGCAGACTATACATAACTTGTTATTTAAAAACTATATTTCTTTAACCAGCTGTGCCCGCAACGCGACCTCGTACGCGTACATTTTGGAAAAAGATTACCCGCGTTTAAGCCTCCTTCGATTGTTTTTTTTGTTTAGTTACTCCTTATAACATCAGCTATCAGGCATTGAAAGTCCTGTCAAAATAGGTCCAGCCGTTTCGGAGATTACCCGGAACAAACATCCAGACAGACACCAAATATTTAAAAATTGTGTTTTTGTTATTAGTATCGCATACTCTTTCACATGCATTTAGTAAAAAGCTGTTATTTTGACATTACAAGCAGACACTTTACATTCTATAATATCTAAATGTATGCCAGACACTATTTTCAGAAGGGAAGTTGTACCATTATAAACTTTCCCCCTTATTCATAGAGATTTTGGCCAGTTTGCAATGGTTTTGAAAAGCATTTTTAGGAACAAATGTGATTTTTTATTCCACTGCAGGTCGGTTATAACTTTCTATGAATAAGGGGGTTAGTCTTTGTTACGGTCATTATTACATCATATTTTATAGAACACAGGTAATTAGGTTAAAATTTAAAATACAATAAGTACAATTTTATCATAGTATAGTTTATTTAATGTTGCATAAAATGGAACTATAGAAATTAATTAATTTAAGTAGGTAACACATGCTTAATATTATTATTAATAGAATACGAAAGAGATTTATTTCAAAAATCTATCTTTGAGTGAATATCTAGTCAGTGTGTTGTTTGCAACGCGTTCCAAAGATTTATGTAAATAATAAAACGCTATAAAAATGTGAATAGATTTAACAATAGGCAATTTAAATACATAATTATATACCTAATATTTTTAATTAGTTATTTTGCTTTTCTTTTACGCAGATATTTCCATTTTGAAAGAAATATTTTAGTAGTTTTTTAGGAATTTGAGGATTGATTTATGATACAGGTATTACAAAAGTACGAAATAATACTTGGGAGTTTAGCTTTGGGTGAGTATCGAGAATAGAATTGGATGGTATAGAAAATATTGGAATTCAAACACTTTTTTTCAAATATATTTTTCCCGCCAATATTTAAACTGTAATAGCTCTAAAACTATGTAAAAATTTCACAAACTATTTCTTGAATATTAGTGGATGCTACTCCTGAGTGCTTTTTACACTCGTACCTACACCATTTGCTGTGTTCTAAAGTCGCATGATGGAAGTTGTCACAAATATTCGAAGGCCTGTGGCCCGATTCACGTAACCAAAACCGTAACGATGTCTCAGCGATATAGTCGTTGATAGCCTTTTCATAATACGAAAAGGCTATCAACGGCTATATCGCTGAGACATCGTTACGGTTTTGGTGACGTGAATCGGGCTACTGTTCGAAACTATCGTTGTTACGTATAGTCTGTCTCCACTATCAGCGGCAGCTCTCAGCATCTACATATCAGCTACTGTACCTATATGTAGTTTAATTATTATTTCGTACTTTTGAAACACTCTGTAATATTAATAGGTAATTTACAAATTAACTAAAATATAAAAACCGTATAGGTATATAATATTCTTTACGTTTTAATTAAATTACTTACACTGAACAAAAACTTGGTGTGAAATATAATAAAATGATTAAAACACAAATAATAAAATTTAACTTTATGTTACAATAATATTGCTGTAAATGTAGTTTCTAAATTCGCACTAAAGTACCTTATGTCTTGTAGTCTGCACTTTAATGTAATTTAAGGAGTCTATAAATAAAATTATTGTCTTAATTTAATAAGCTTGTAGTAAAATGTGTAGTTATGTAGATAATGATAAATTATTAAAATTAAATTTTGTTTTATTTACTAAAGAAATCTCAAATATTACCTATTTTATATCAAAGTTTTCTGTATATTTTTTAGGGACTCCATCTTTGAGCTATTATTTACCTACTGATGTTCTTAATGGTTCAATCTTTAATCTATGTGATCGTCAATCCGTCCCCGTTCTCTATGTCTTATTAGTGGTAATGGGTAGAACCTAGCAGTAGCCAATTGACTGCAGCTCATATACGGGCTGGCGCGACCGGTATAGTCTGTTTTAGTACGTAGTATTAGCTCAAAGCTAGGACTCCACTACGGAACTTTTATATGCGAGTGCACAATAAAGCGGGGTTGTTAAAGGTGTGTGTGGAAATAAAGTCCGCTGGTATTGCTAAAAGTCCATCGACTACTGAGCCGCTTCATTTTGCAATGAAATGCTAACAAAAATGTGGATTTCAATAGGTTATAGCCAAAGAAGTTATAGCCTACTTTAGTAATATCGCATACTACATCACCAAAATCAATTTTCATGTGTATATGAATTATGATGCAGATGTTTTTGTGAGTTTACCCCGTTTGACAGGCGTCGAAACGTCATGCCTAGGCGTTGTTCTAGATCAGTGGTGGGCAAATTTTCTTAATGGGGGGCCAGAAAGTTAAAGAAATTTCAGGGGAGGGCCAGAAAAATGCATTTTGTGTTGAAACTTTTAATCATATAAAACATTAATCCCCGCGCCCCGCGACCCGCAACATAATCATGAACTACGCGGCTAGTCTAGCTGGCTCCTTTACCTATGCGTCTATCATTCTACCGAGTAGAACCTACTTTATACTTCTGGACCGTCAAAATATAATTATCGCGGGTCATATACTATTCATGTCAATGGACCGTTGACCGGCCGGATTAAATGTTTTCGCGGGCCGGAGCTGGCCCGCGGGCCGTACTTTGCCCATCACTGTTTTAGGCCCGTATTAATAAATGCACCTTAAAGTTGAGATCGATCTTAAGATGCAGTTATGACGTTTAATGTATGGAACATCTGTCAAAAACAGCATCTCAATCTTGAGATCGATTTATTAATACGGGCCCTAGATTCAAGAAAAACATAAAGAAGTACTTTTAGCGACATCTATACACTCTTAAAATAATTATTTTCTAACCCCTCCTGTTTTTAGCAACCTCCAATCGTATAATCGTATAATCCTTTCGTATAATGTTTTGGGGCAACGCTTTAGGGTTGGTATTCATTGTGGACGCGATAGATGGCACGTCCGTCAATCCCAATAAGGGCGGGAACCCACCGCGGCGCACGCTACGCACAAAATGACGTCATTTTCGTAATTGTCGAACAAATGAACCCACGCAGCTAGTGGAAGCCACGTCATTTCGTGCGTAGCGTGCATAGCGTGCGCCGTGGGGGTTTTCCGCCTTAATGTACCTACACGGAGGATATTTAAATGTATAATAATCACAGAGTAAAGACTAAAGAAAGAGGTGCCCTTATTAGATATTTGTATGAAACAAAACGTGGTCATTGTTTGTTCTTTTTCATTTTACTATTTACCGGTAAATAGTTGAACTACTCGCTTCGTTTTATGTCGATGTTAGTACTAGGCCGACCACTCGGCTGACTTGCTTAGGGCCAGTCCCCTTAGTAACTGGTCCATGATAATAATTTATTTAATCATTAATATAGCACGCGCTCACACGTTCCTATATGAATGAACTAGCTTTTGCCCGCGACTACGTCCGCGCAGAATTTAAATTTTAAAAAATCGGATCCCGGATCCCATTTCCCGGATTTCGTATCCCGGATCTCGTTTCCCGGGTCCCGTATCCTGGATCTCGTTGCCCGGATCCTGAATCCCGTTTTCCATTTCCCGTATCCTGGATCCCGTTTTCCGGATCCCGGATCCCGGATCCCGTATCCCGGACCCCGTATCCCGGATCCCGTTCCCAGATTATGTTTGCTAAATCCCGGATCCTGTATCCCGGATATCACGGATTCCGTATCTCGTAACCTATATCCCGAATCTCGTTTCCCGGGTCCCGTATCCTGGATCTCGTTGCCCGGATCCTGGATACCGTTTTCCAGATCCCGTATCCCGGATCCCGTATATCCTGGACCCCGCATCCCGTTTCCCAGATTCTGTTTGCTAAATCCCGGATTCCGTATCCCGGATATCGTGAATCCCGTATCAAATATCCATAATTTCATATCCCGGATCTTGTTTCCCGGGTCCCGTATCTCGGATCTTGTTCCCCGGATCCCAGATTCCATGTTCCGGATCCCGGATCCCGGATATCACGGGTCCCGTATTCCATATCCCTGATTCATACGCCGGATCTCGTTTCCCGGGTCCCGTATCCCGGATCACATTTTTTGAATCCTGGATCCCGTTTCCCAGATCCCAGCTTCCGTTTGCCGGAGCCTTATCCCGTTTCCTGGATCCCAGATCCCGTATCCCGGATATCGGATCCCGTATCCCGGATATCGGATCCCGTTTCTGGGATATCCCGGATCTCGTATCGAATTAGCCCGTAAAAGTCCCGTCAAAATCGATCCAGCCGTTTCAGAGATTAGCCCGAATCGGTACTGCCATACAAACTTTCATTCCCTATTTTACACTCTCAGGGGATGAATTTTCCAAAACGCTAAAATTAATCTTTTTTATTTGTAACCTAAACAACAATTTTCATCATTAAAACTTCCATAATGACGAATTTCAATACAAACTTTCATCCCTATTTCACCCCCTTAGGGGTTGAATTTTCAAAGACCATAAAATTAATCTTTTTCATTATTAAAACACACCTAGTCAGCAATTTTCATAATTCTAACTTCAAAAATGACGAACTTCCATACAAACTTTTATCCCCTATTTTACCCCCTTAGGGGTTGAATTTTCAAAAACCCTGAAACCCATATTTTTTTATTTTTCAAAAGACACCTAATCAGCAAATTTCATAATTATAACTTCAAAAATGACGAACTTTCATACAAACTTTCATCCCCTATTTTACCCCCTTAGGGGTTGAATTTCAAAAAACCCTTTCTTAGTACACCTCTACACATCAAGACAAACCCACCCTCGAAATTTCAAGTCTCTACGATCAGCGGTTTAGGCTGTGCGTTGTCTGTCAGTCAGTCAGTCAGTCAATCAGGACTTTGATTCTTATATATTTAGATTTAATGAATGTAATGATAGTTTCTACCGCCCGCCGTCAAAAACGGCTTGCGTTAGAAATGTATTTTATTAAATAAACTACAATAAACTTATTAATTAGGTATTAATTAAGATTATATTTCACAAATCTTATCCTTAGTTCATAAGAATATAACTTTACCTTAAAATATTCAGATCTAATAAACCTAATCTATCCTATCTTAGTCCAAACAAAAATTAGGTGCCTATTTCCTTCAAAAATATTGCAAGGAGTTTAAAAAGTTAAGTTTCCTGGTGAAAATAAATAATTGAATTTCTAAGCAAAACACGTACCCCGCTCGGGCCTTGATCACAGTGACAACTACCGATCATCATCGCCCGACTAATTATGCACGATTTTCTCTTATAAGTTTAGCACGGAACCGCACGAGCCATCAGTCTAACGACGATTTCCAACCATGAATCTCAACCATTTTCTAATATTCCTCATAACTATAAGTGAAATAAAATGCCACGTTACGGAACGTATAAAAAAAGACAGTGATTTGACCACACCGGTTGATGATGACAACCGGAATACAGTTGTTGAAGGTTCAAGGGAATCCCCGAAGAACGGCAATAGAGTGGAGACTGAAGAAAGTGGTGTGTATCTTGGTGATGTGTTGTTTACATTGAAGAGCCAGGAGTGGAGTGCTGAGGAGAAACCGTGCCTGGATCATATCTATCGGATGCTTTACAGTTTGCAGAATTTCACACTGTGGGCTGTTTGGGGTAATTTCTTTTATTTATAACTAATTAGAAACTAGTCGTGTGCCCGATGGAATTACCACACTTTACATCCCCTATATTAAACCGATAGCGAAACTGAACAAAGGCCACTCTATGACTTCCCTTATGGGATTAATTCTCGAAAATCTTTTAGGGCACTTTTATTAGGAATGATAGATAGATAGATAACTCTTTATTAATCCACCACTAGAAAAATAAACATAAATAATTACACAAATTACACAGAAAGTGGTAAATGGGCGGCCTTATCACTAATAGTGATCTCTACCAGGCAACCTTTGGACGGAGAGGATCTAAAGAAAAAATAATACGGGGGTGTACTTACATAAATGCCGAAATGCCTCTAGAGTCTCTGATTTTGGATGTGCGTTGTTTATTAGTCAAGGATTGTAGACACCTGTCAGTGCAGTTTGCACTCGTTAACCCTGGCTTGTTATAATTTCGTTAATTTAGTTTTTTTTAAGCGTTATTATTCTATAATCTGGTTTGAAAATGTTTTGCTCATAATAAATTCCTTGATCTTGGAGCTAGTTTTGCATAATCGGCGTTTTTAGTCGTCATTGTGGCCAACCGTTCGCTCTGCATCGAGTGATAGACGATTTTATTTGTCACAATGATGATGAATGATGAATGTCTAGGCATTTCAAATTGGGAATAATTTTTTCATTAATCCATTTTTAATTCATAAATTCTTAGGTACCTAATACCAACGTGATGATATTTTAACGCTAACAGGTGCGCAGTTATAAAGTAATTGCTTACTTTCATTACTTATCTTTTTTAACTTTAAAACAAGGAAGTCGCATTTATTTTTATCTATAAATCATACAGAATATTTTTTACGTTCTATTTTTAAGTCAATGGTAAATATAGCGTTTGTTATAAGCACTTGAATTTAAATAAAACGTAATTAAGTATACGTGTTCAGACAGACAGACAGACAAAAAATTTGAATATTGTGTTTTTATTAGTATGATTAAAATTTAAAATTAGTACGATGATGCAGCTTGCCGCCCGCTGGTAACACCCTCGACAAAGATGAGCACTCGGTCATAAATATTATTAATTTTATTGTTATATTTTAGGTAAATAATAACTATGAAATTTTTATAAACGTACTGTTTTTATGTTGTTTGTGTTGAGTAAACTCGAAAACTACTGAACCGATTTCAAAAATTATTTCACCATTAGAATGCTACATTATCCCTGAGCAACATAGGCTATATTTTTGGGATCCGGGATACGGGATACGGGATCCGGGATCGGAGATCCGATTTTTTTTAAATTTAAATTCTACGCGGACGAAGTCGCGGGGAAAAGCTAGTACGTTTATAAAAACAGATAATAGCATAATATTAATACGTGAAGCAACTGTGCCAAATTTCATACGAAATCTTCGTAAAAAAGGGTACGGAACTGATGATAATTTAACTAATTATAGTTTCGTTTCGTACCCTATTTTACGAAGATTACGTGGACGGAGGAGCATGAAAATTGGCACAGTTAAAGTTTACATGGAGAAGGAGTGCACAAAACTAATATTTTTATTAAAAATGCATTATAAATGCACTCAGTTTTATTAATCACACATATTGTAATACTGACGTAGATTGTGTATTTTGCTTTTGGTATTTTGACACTCTGTCACTTTGTTTTTTTTTTTAATGTCATTACATAAAATGCCAGTTAATAAAAGAAGTACCTACTCAAACCTAAAATTTGAATGAATGATGTATGGTCGAATTTCGACCACGGGCGACCACTTAGTAATTATTAATGACCAAGTAGGTAACACATAGTTATTTATGTTACAAGGGGCCAAAGTACTATTTTGCTAGGAGGACAAAATATTGTGGCCCCGAGTGATATCACTATTTGCCATCACCACCTGAGAAATAATTGTTGCACAACATTAGTTGCATCATTTAATAGAACATTACTGCCACGGTCTGTAATGAGTGTGCTGCTGGCTGCGGTGTTGATGGCCGAGAGCGCAGCGCAGCTCCAGGCCTCCACAGCGCGGTCAGCATTGCGGCCCTTGATGTCAAGCTGAAATAAATGCCGAGACTAGTGATGGGATGTTCTCGAGAACATTCTCACCCTCGGAAACTTACTCGTGAGAATTTTTGAAATCTTATATTTTGGGTGTCGTTTTCCTAACTTTCAATCTTAAAAACAATTTAAACCACCATACTTGCATGTTTAATGAGGTTTATGCCAAGTTTAACATGCTTCAGAAGATAAATTGTCGAAAATTCTCACGATTAAGTTTCCGAGGGTGAGAATGTTCTCGAGAACATCCCATCACTAGCCGAGACCGAAGGTCGAGGCCTTTATAGCGCGGCCAGCAAGGGCTGCAATGATGGCCAAGCTTGAAGGGCGAGAGCATAGCTAAGCTTAGCTTGAGGCCATCATAGCATGGCCAGCAGTACAGTCATTGCGGACCAAGGCTTGTATAGTGCTTTACTCAAAAATGACTTCATCTCGTCTTAATTTAAAAACACGACTGTTTGTGCCGGGTCTAGACACGCCAGCGTGGGGAGGCAGAGTGAGGAGCTCCCCGCCGTGCCTGCCCCCGCGGTGGTGCGCATACATGTTTTCATAATTGTCGTGATTTAGCGGCCAGCCAAAAAATTGCTGGCCGCTTAATCCATCAGGGTCCTGCGACTGTGATGGATTTAGCCGCCAGCAAAGTTTTTGCTAGCCGCTAAAGCACGACAATTATGAAATCTCATACAACTTTGATGGCGCCTTTTTTGCAGCGCAGCAACATCGACTTTGCTCGAAGAAGGTTTGCAAAATAATCACAACATTATAAACATTTTTGAGTAATATGTTTTTAGGAGTTCATATATCATCACTATCACTATTCGAACTCATTTTTAATTATTATTTGCAATAACTTAGCAAAAAATAGCGTGAACATTTCCGTTTTTTTCAGCGTGCGAATTAACCGGCCCGTAACTTCTTCATACATTTAATAAGCGTTCGATTTTTTTCACATTCAATTCAGAAGCACGAACGCGGACCAATCAGAAAAGAAAAACTCAAACTAACAAATCAAATAACATATTAAACTCCTATACGCTATAATAAATATCGCCAGACTTACTTATATACCTACCAACTGTATAAGTCCCAAACTAAGCAACGCTTGTACTATGGCTACCATATAATGGACTGGGGGCGATCCCAGTAACACCCAGAATGTCCGTGAACAGTCAATCGTGAATAATAATAATATCCTGGGACATTTTTTACACACGGCTACCTGATCCCAAACTAATGGACATCAATATTTTAGTTTTACTACGGTTTCGTAATGCTGCTTCCATTGAAAAGAGCCGGCAAGAAACTCAACGGTTTCAATAGAAAAATAATAAAAATTGTGTACATTCTCAAAACAACAACGTAATGTCAGCACGCAGCACCATTGATGCCAGAAAATACAGTAATTAAATATTACCAAACAGCCTGCGTCAGCCTACTACTCTCCGGAACGGTTGAACCGATTTTGACGGGCCTTTCACTGGCCGGTAGCTGATTTTATAAGGAGTAATTTAGGCTATTTTTATTTTAGAATTAGGGTTCCGCGAAAAACACATTAAAACCCATTTTCCACGCGGACGTTGTCGCGGGTAATCTTACCCCCTCCGCACACGGCGTCGTAACGTAAGCGTATCGTTATACGCGCGTAGAACAAGAGCAATACGAACACGTACATTTTCAAACAAGTCCGCAGACGAAGCGGTGTTGCAGCGTATCGTATGAGATGTTCATCGTCATTACGATAGTCGTAGCGTGCTGGCGTAAAAAAGCAAGCGTAGAAAAATATTTATTTATTTTTTTCATTCTAGATTCGAAATTTATACCTAAGAAAACGTTCTCTTCATAAATTTCGAATCTAGAATGTGTGAATGTGAATGAGAATTTGCTTAGAAAACTATACGTCTACGCTACGAGTCGTGTGAAGAACTCTGCACGACCCGTGTGCGAAGGGCCTTATGCAAAAATTTACGCGTACGATAAGGCACAGCTAGAATTTATTACTAACGAAAACGGCCTTAGCTGTAGGTACAGTCGCCTACACGTCTATCGTATTTGCAACGTAAGCTGAAGGTTAGCGTATGTTGGAAATGTCACCTTAGACGTAAAGGCGCACGTACCGTTATAAACCTTCTTTGTATGCACATAAAGTGCAAATGCAATTCCGCTGTTTTCCCATTTATGTCATCCATTTTTGTTTTAAAATTCAGTCGAAGACCAGCCGGAATTTAGACCTCGCGGAGCTCGGTTTAGCCGCTCAAAACTCGGGAGTCAGTTTAAAATTTAAATGTAGTGTGTATTGACGGGCCCGTTAGCGTGGTTGGCGCGGAGTCGACATTCACGCTGCAGGTCGTAGGTTCGATTCCTACCCGTGACATGCATTTGTGTGCATGAACATGTCTGTATGTCCGGAGTCTGGGTGTATATGTATATTAAGTATGTATTTACAAATAAAAAAGTAGTATATGTAGTAATATCAGTTATCTGGTTTCCATAGTACAAGCTCTGCTTAGTTTGGGATCAGGTAGCCGTGTGTAAAAAATGTCCCAGGATATTATATATTATTTCTTTGAATAAAAGTAGTGTAGTGAAATTGTACCTAGTTGTTTTTAAAAGGTCAACAGGGTCGGCCTCCTAACAGTAGGTACTATATTACGTATTGTTCTTCACTAAAATAATAATGTTTACAATGGTCATTTATTAAAAAAAAATCCAGCCCACGATGTCCCACTGCTGGACAAAGGTCTCCCCCCAACTCTCCACTTTTCTCTGTCATGGGCCATTTCTGGTACAATGGACTGGACTGGGTTCGGTGAGGGAAAACATCGTGAGGAAACCTACCTATCCCTCGGGATTAGGTAATAGTCAGTTCCTGTATACACGGCGACAAGGTTCACCACCTGTCACGTTGGGTTCTGACTATCTGGTGAAACGTGGGCTTTCAGTTGGTTAACCTGCACAATGTGGTGGTGTATGGCCACTCAAGCCTCTGACTACCCCCGAATGGGGATAAAAGTCGTGACGTTACATTTCATTTACATTTCATTTGGACTGGGGGCGATCCAGTTGACACCCAGACCAGGACAAGTTATAAAAAGGCCATTTCCGAAATTTGGCTTTGGTGGGAATCGAACTCTCAACCATCCGGTGCAGTGAGCCGAGCGGTCTACGCTGGAGCCATTGCGCCAAGCATTTGTCACAATAAAATCAATTTTGTAGCCCTCGTGGGTAGGTATGAAGGTATTATGTAATAGGTATACGTCACGGCCGAGCCATTCTACCATAATCGCGAAATAATAATATAGGGAAATACGATTTTGAATACGCAATGAATTACCTTTTGAATATTTAGCCGGCCCTATCGCACATTCCAAACGAAATCCATGAATAATATGTCATTTCCATTAACCGGTTTATTTAAACCTGTTATTAACATTCAAATAGATTATTGTATTAGGGATATTAGGTATGATAATTAAAAATACACAAACTACCATTGATGTATTATTTTAGCAGATATGGTACGATCTTCTAACATCGCAATCACTACACTTGTGCTCAGCGTACTACATGCAGTGAAATTCACACATGTTATCGCACTCGCAATTCGACAATTAACTTATTAAATACATAAGAAGCTATTATTCACCAGACCATGAACGGTATTGGCGATGCCGACATGTTTTCAACATTATTTTACGCGAGCGACTAAGGGCCGGGCCCCATTAGCGCGTTGCGTTGCGTCGTCCTAAGATTTTGTACTGGCGCATCACCCTCCCCGCTTCGTCTCTCGCCCGTCAACACTTTGATCCGTTGCGACGATGACGCAACGCAACGCGCTAGTGGGGCCTCGCCCTTAGTCGTACTATGCCCATGGAGTAAGATTTAGTAGGACAGACTATTTAAAACCGTCACGTGTCTTCCTCTTCCTTGGTAATGTCTTTGCAAAGTACCTGCCATACCTAATCTATAGAATTTACCATAAATTTACATTTTAAGAACAAATGAATGACCTTTGTACGTTATAGGTAGGTATATGGTTGAATGTTTTACAAACGATTACTAAAAGTTAAATACCTTACCCTTTGTATTATACAACCAAGCATCATTCACAATGACAAAAACTTTTCCATACCTTTAAACATTTTCTTAATCTATTAAAATGATGATTGGAGAATCATAAACGGGCTGGCTCGACAGGGGTAGTACCACCCTCTCACAGAAGATCGGCGTTTCGTACAATGAGTGAGAGAGCCGTAAGCCCACCCCCCCTCGCCCTCCCTCCATCCCACTCCCCTTCAGGTCGGCAATGTGCGAGCAATACCTTTGGTATTGTAAGCATCTATAGGCTACGGTAACTGCTTAACATCAGGCGGGCCGTACGCTTTTTTGCCACCGCAGTCCTATAAAAAAAAAAAAACATGAGGCTGGCTAATCCGCATTTTAGACCTTCTTCATTTTTTTCGCTGTGGCTTTGCTTTTCGTATACAGGGTGGTGACGACATTACGACAATAAATCACACGATCCCTACTAGTCAATCACAATACTTTAAAATGGTCAAATTAGGTTTACATCAAAATTGTAAAATTTAAATTTTCACACAAATTAAATGCGGAAATAATCTAAACGTAACACTACATCCTTTATAATCATCTACTGACCTCATCGACTGACCTGTAGGTACAAGAGTGGCAAAATCGTTTCGGTGTCGGTGTATTTGGCGGTGCATTTGTAGTCATAAAGTTAATGGTAGAAGTAAAAAAGCCATCACGTGGCCTATACCTTTGAATATATTTTCATAGTTTTTTTATGTACGAACTACTCAAGTGATACCTAGTATGTGGTTTCAGTTATTGTCGTTATGTCGTCACCACTCTGTATAGCCAGTTTCAAATAAAATTTATATTTCCAAGTTATTGACAGCTCTTTGGCTAGGCCTAAAATATCACCCAAAACCCTATCAACTGACAAATTACTAGACTTCTTGGGGAACCCGAAAATCATGTTTCACCACTTTTGTTCCAATTGCCCACATTCATGCACATTTATGAACATAATTATAATGGTTAATGTTCCACAAATACTATTCCTATTCCACTATTTCTACGAAACAAGTTTTGGAAATGAAAAAAAAAAAAAACAACATCACTTTTCCACTTCACGGCAAAAAGTCCTAGCGACGTTCTTAGCGGGCCAGAGAAGTTTGTGGGACTTTTAAGTACATACCACGGATACATTTCTTTGACCGCGCCGCCCGCATGGTAACCACACACGTGGCCCGTAAGCGTCACTATAAAATCAGATTGTAAATATGCGGACGCGAACCAAATATAGTTACATCATTTTTTTAGGATAGGGGAGTAGGACAGAAGGAGGGGGGGTTTGGGATTCCGGCTCTTTCACTCATACGAAACGCAGTAGTTACTTACTACTACCGATCATCTGTGAGAGTGGTACTATCCCGGTCGATTTTGTCGCACAGATTGGGACTCCCAGGCTTCACAACCCCAAGGACTTCTCTTCGGCAACCAGTATCAGCTGGGGAACTTCGACCAGTGCATGCACGCGCCCTGGGCTGCAGCGCATCCTGAACTAAAGACGAAGTACTGCTTGGCTGATATCGTGCTTGAGAGGACGGATAAAGCCGTGAGGAGGAAGGTCGAGCAGCCTTATCCGTATCAGTCTGCATTGGATTATATTGAGGTAAGCAAACGGACATAGCCCGTAGGATTGCCAAACTTAAGTGGCAGTGAGCATGACATTGCTCGTGGAACGGATGGCCGATCGGGCCGAAGAGTTCTCGAGTGGTTGCCGCGCACCGGAAAGTGTGGCGTGGGTAGGCTTCCCACAAGGTGGACTGACGACCTGGTGAAGGTCGCGGGAATACGCTGGATGCGGGCAGCGCAAGACCGGTCATTGTGGCAAACTTTGGGGTAGGCTTATGTCCAGCAGAGGACGTCTTTCGGCTGAGATAATGATGATGATGAAGTAAATAAATAAAACCAGGTTGCACTCCGGGAGTGCCAGCAGAAGTGAAAACTTGAACATTAACGTTGTGCATTTTTAAATATTTTGGAATGGTTAGGGATAAATGTAAAAATTAAAACAACCTGGCCGTTTTTTTTTAAGTAATCATATAAAATAATACACATAAAAATAAAAAAGAATAAGAATTAAATAATTAATAATAAGGATATTAAATTCGAAAATATAGTAAACATGGGATTAGAACCTACGCCCAATAGAGCACTTACCCAGATCCATTCACTTAGGTGCTAATAAGACGTTCTAGTTGAAGGCGAAATTATGAACTATATACTTTTTACCCATAGGACCCATAGGATAGGACACGTGACCTGTCGCTACGAATCTGTCGCATTTTATTCGCGCAAGCGCCCTGCGCAATCTGTCGAATTTTTCGATCATGACACGTGGCCCTGTCGCGAGTTTAACATATTTTACCCATCTCAAGAAAAGTGCACAACGCCGCTTAAGAAGTTTTCACTTCAAAAATAAATGGCGCCAGACATACACACCAACTGTGAGGCCTTAAATTAAACAAAGGGTATGGATACCTGCGTGACCAGAGACTAGATACTAGGACCTCATGATTGACAAGTCACGTTTGTCAGCACTCACCACTACATTAGCGATACCGACGGGACCCGATACCCGATACCCGATACCCGGGATACCTTTGACGGGCCCGTTAGCGTGGTTGGCGCGGAGGCGCCTTTCACGCTGCAGGTCGTAGGTTAGATTCCTACCCGAGACATGCATTTGTGTGCATGAACATGTCTGTATGTCCGGAGTCTGGGTGTATGTATATTAAGTATGTATTTACAAATAAAAAAGTAGTATATGTAGTAATATCAGTTATCTGGTTTCCATAGTACAAGCTCTGCTTAGTTTGGGATCAGGTAACCGTGTGTACAAAAATGTCCCAGGATATTATTATTATTATTACCTGCCTAGCGTGTTTACTTTAACATCGTTTAATTGTTAAAGGCTATCACGAAACTGGTAGGGTAGGAGGTCATAATAATTATGTTACCTCATAAATTGCATAAACAATACGAAGAAACTCTTCAGTAGGTACTTAGATTACTAATAAACGCGTATTTTTTGTAACTTTGCCAACACTTATCAAACTGTAAATTAAAATGCAGACGTAACACTTATCAAACTGTAAATTAAAATGCAGACGTAACACTTATCAAACTGTAAATTAAAATGCAGACGTAACACTTATCAAACTGTAAATTAAAATGCAGACGTAACACTTATCAAACTGTAAATTAAAATGCAGACGTAACACTTATCAAACTGTAAATTAAAATGCAGACGTAACACTTATCAAACTGTAAATTAAAATGCAGACGTAACTACGAGATTTGTTTACAAACACATTGTAGCGGCTACACATGCTACGAAATCTTAATTTATACAGTTTGATGAGTGTAGGCAAAGTAAAAAAAAAACCCGTTCATTATAATCTAAGATTGAAGAGTTTCTTCCAACTACAGTTCTAGACCGGATCGTGTAAAGTGTATTTAAAATTTCCTGAGCCAAAAATTCTAAATAGCAGTAGGTATGTAATTCTTATACACATCTACAAACTTTCTACCATTTTTCAGTATTGTTGTAACGCGATTGAACCATGTATACTACTGTTACTCCTATAAACTACATAATTATCTACAATCCAATGAAGACGCCAAAGATGCCCTTCGATGAGACTCTTGGAAAAACCAAATTAAAAATACATTGTGATGATATTATTTGTTTTCCTAAAGCACCGGCCCCTCCACACCCGTCCTCTCCACGAGCTAATATGGGGGGCATGCGTGCCGTCGTCCTGCGCGCCGCGCACCGTGGAGCGACTGCTCGGCGTGATGCTCGCGCGCAGCCATCTAGCGACCGCGGGCATGCGCACCAACGTCACCATCACGGAGCCGTGCCAGGACACTGATGAGCAGAGGGAGTACGATGGACTGTTTTATAGCTTTGTGTGAGTTTTTATAATTTAAATAGGTACATAAATACATGTCGTGCTAGCTGACACTTCTTTTACGGGGGGAAGAACATATTTTTCTCAGCTAGAATCTACATCCGTGAAATACGGGACTTTCATTGACCCCGTATTACATTTCGGTAATCGGGTTTTTAAAATGTCATAGTATGAACAACGGGGTAACGTACCTTATGTCATAACTGATTGCTAGGACACCTATATCATCAGACTGACACCTACTGTACTGTACCGCATGGACTATGAGTCCTATGACACCTCTGGGAAAATTACGAAATACCTTTCGAAATAGAATGAATCCAAACCGCGACCACATACTGCAGTGCGCCGAACGCCTGTGTTAAAATGAAACTATAAAGAAGAATACTTTGACTATTGATGCTGTCGTGAAACCCATGTTTTCATTTAACTTTATGTAGAGATTTCTTGCGAATGGATTTACAAAGAAGTTTCTATTTCAGTGGTCTAGCAGCATCATCAGTGTTAATTTGTTTAATTTGCACCTACTTAAACAATCGAAATAGAGAGTTGACTCCATATACTACAAGTAAGCAATATTTTTCTTTATTTATATAAATAAATAAATATCCTGGGACCTACTCTTACACACCCATACCATACCATTCTCTTATATACCCATTGCAGGTGTTCATCACGAGATTGTGCCTCAACTTTAAGTTTTCTCTTACAGCAACGAACATCATCAAATCATTCTGTCTTAAAGAAAACGCGTCAGATCTTCTGAAGATGAATAAGGATGGCGTAGAGGTACTCTACGGTATCCGGTTCCTATCGATCTGTCTCATAGTGATGGATCATCAGTTGGGCATATCTAATGCCGGACCTATCAGCGATGGGTTGACTTCTGACCAGGTTTGTGTTATGTTTCTTATTTTCCGGGTTATTTATCTTATGGCTTGGCCTTTCCGACCAGAAGGTCATGTTTGGTACTCTTCGCAGGTTTCATGATGATATTATACCTCTTGTTATTTACCTCTGATGCAAGGGGATTGTCGATTGGATTGTCTACCTGTAGGGTCGTAGTGCCAAAGCGGTAAGAACGATTTCAACGCGTTTTAAACCTTTTAGTTTTTTTTTGTTACTTGAATTATAATGATCAGCTTCTCTTGCTTCGATGATAAATAGAAACTGTTAACAAAATAATATTGTAAGAGCAACAGCCCTTTTATCCAAGGACTTAGACGAGGAGCTAGTAATACATATTATGTTTTTCGTTCGGCAGGAGATTAGCTCACCGGTCGGCCTGTTCATACTACACGACGATCTCTTCGTTGACACGTTCTTCTTCCTGTCAGGGTTCCTCACCATCTCCACTCTATCCAGGTTCAAGAGATTGCCCAATCCCATATTTATTATTCTGAGGCGATACATTAGGTAAGTTACACAAACTCACGCCACCTATCTAATTATTATTTTCGTCCCTAGTTACCGAATACAAAAGACGCGGTATTTAAAAACAATACTACAGGTAATAACGCAGCCTTTATTTAAAATAAAATGTCAAAATTCCATTAACAAACGATTTATCTAACATATCGGTTAAGGTATCATTAAAATACCACAAAGGTCAAAATAAGCGAAACAATACAACAACTTTACCTACTTACGATAGAGTATTTTTGAACAATGTTTTTCATTTTCAGATTAGTGGTAGCCCTAGCGGTGGTAGTATTCTACGTAAGCGCGGTGTTCCCTCATACGGGCACCGGTCCACTGTGGAATAGGGCTGTCGCTCACGAGACTGCACCCTGTAGAGAGAACTGGTGGCTAAATATACTCATGCTGAACAACTATATACACACTGAGAACATTGTGAGTATTTAACTTAGATTAATTGGTCTTCGCGAGTATTTAGGTCAACCTTTTTGGGAACTTTGAAGCGCTCTTAATTCTTCTTTCTCTTTCTTCACTTTGAGGTGGTGATAACATACACGTATAGGTACAATAGATGGTGATCCCAACAATTATGTTCATGAGGCGTAGAAGGGGTTTCTGGATTTGCACGAGCGCGTCTCATTAAGATAAGGGAGATAGCTTAAATATTGATAAGAACCTTAAAAAATTATGAGCCCTTAATATTGGTGGGTTTGCTCAGGGGAACCAAAAAAAAAATAGACCATCTTAAAATACTCAAACTCGTCAGATTAAGATAAGGGGGATTCATTACTAGCTAAGAAGTGTCAAAAGTGTCAATTTTGCTAATTTGATCGTCAGTCTAAGAAATGGGACCATCTGGAAGTTTCACTTTTTCAACCCCTCAGTTTTTTTTTTTTTTAAATATAGGATTGCGGTGGCACAAAAACATACGGCCCGCCTGATTTTAAGCAGTTACCGTAGCCTATAGATGCTTACAAATTCTGACGCGATCGAGTAATTTTTTTTTTTAATTTATCTTGTTGGAGCATGAAAAGTGTCAATATCTGACACGCTTGAGTATTTTTATGTCATTGCTTTTTATACAAAAAAAAATAAAATTCATGTATACGCTTCCCCCACCGCTGAAAGTGGAAACATCTAGAACAATGTATTCTTCCTATCATCTCATCTACCGAATCTACTAGGTTTGGACGACCCTCGTGCAAATCCACGAATTGCACGCTCGCCTCCCCATCTACTATTAATCGATTCCATCTACAGAATGCCTAGTGCCTTTTCCCTAATAACTTTGACCGAGCTTGCACTTAAAATATAGTAGAATTAGTTTTTTTTTTTTTTTAAATAAAATATAGTATTCCGTGGCAGAATACAGTAGTCTACTATAAATAAAGTAGGGGTGGCAACTCTAGTTTATCCCTTTTATTTTGCAGAAAAACAGAGGCAACAACATTCTTGATATGAATGTTTCAGTGCACGAATTCAGGGCCCTAAATCACTCAGCCATTGTGGCGCCACTGTGGCATTTTGCTATGGTGATCGACGCTCTGATTGGTCGGATGATGGTCGATCACTATAGCAGCTCAATGGCAATGCCAAAGCTCTTGGGCCAAGGATTTGGTTACTGGATTCAAAAGCTCTATTGAAATAAGGTTTATAGTAATTGCAAGTTTATGGTGTAAGCTCGTGTAATCTCCAGTGTATCGTGATGTCCTGGTACATCCCCTGTGACTTCCACTTCTTCGTGGTCACCGTGCTGGTGTACTGCCTGTACAAGAGGCACCCTCGGTGTGGTCTGGTCGTCGCTGCCATCCTGACCACCGGCTCCATCGTCGTACCTGCGATCATTAACTATGTTTACCAACTTTCTGCGGTTCAGCTGTTTACTTATGAGTAAGTTGAATAGTTTACTCAAGTTCGCTAGTAGCGCAAATGTCTCCATTAATTGAATTGATTGAAAGTTATGATAGACTTACACGAGCATTACAAATCACTTTTGTTGCTAGAAACGCTTTGTAAAACCATTGTTAACTGGTTATAAATCTCAATAAATTTTGTTGTTAACATTCAAATTAACATGTTCTTGTATTTAAAGTGGATTTTAAAAACCGGCCCAGTGCGTGTAAGACTCGCCCTTAAAGGGTTCCGTACCACCGTAGAATAAAAACGTCAAAAATAACAGGTTTCTTGGTATGGGGACCCTTTATTTTTAAATTTATTTTACTTTTAGTAAATACACATTCTGTGAAAATTTCAAGTCTCTACCTATTACGGTTCGTAAGATACAGCCCGCTGACAGACGGACATACAGACGGACGGACAGACGGATAGACGGATAGACGGATAGACGGTTAGACGGATAGACGGATAGACGGATAGACGGACAGACGGACAGACGGACAGCGTAGGCTTAGTAATAGGGTCCCGTTGGAACCCTTTGGGTACGGAACCCTTAACAAAACAAAACTTGATTTTTAATAAACGTTATCGTTTATCACGTTTTATTACCGGAACAGGTTTTTCCAAAATTTAGTTTAATCATTACAGTATTATATACCTACATTTACATATTATAATAATCACAATGAATATAAATGTATGGTCGTAAACTGAACAAAGCTTGTACTGTAAAATGGACTGGGGCCGATCCCGGTGACACCTAGACCAGGGCAATTTCCGGAATTTGCATGGCGGAAATCGAACCTGAAACCACCCGATGCAGTGAGCCGAGATACTACCTACGCTCGAACCATTGCGGTCGTCATTAGTACTTTAACAGTTAAACCGCGGAAAATACTCAGGTTTTTTCCATGAACGCTACAGTAGTTCGCATGTCTCCCATGACATTGTTCTATTCATTGCTGGATGTGTAATGACTAATTATCCTCGACGCAACCACCTTGTATCTATTGATCTTGCATTACAAATTATGAAACCTTTAGTGCATAGACATATCTAATGGATCCTGCTGGCCTACTCCGAAATACGAACCTAACGTTTCGGCTGACGGATTGTCGTGGATTTGACATTTCTTCTTTCGTTTTTCTTTACGATTTGACATTGTTTTGATCGTAAATCGAATCCGTACTTCGGACGATCCGTCAGCAACGTATTTCGGAGTAACCCCCCTGATGATTATTTTCTTTACGCAATTGACAATCTGCAACCACATTACACATTGCAAATTCTAAGCGTAAATTACGCTACGTAAAGTCCCGCAAAATAAGCATCATTTAACTTTTATAAATATTCGTATCAACTTGTTCCTACCGTAGCACACTACGCCTACGCCATGGTTTAACGGTCAGCAACGAAAGTCGCTGAACATTCTCAGTTTTTCAAATAGCTTGCACACTTTTGTTTTGCATCAAATCCATAATTTTACTTTATCGAAACAAAATGTAGACATGTTGCTAATGTTTGGTTTTATAAAGTTTTACCAACGTTTGTAGCATAAAGAGTATAACCGATTTGAAAAATTCAGAATGTTCAGCGACTTTCGTTGCTGACTGTACCTAATTTCTACTGAAAGTTTTTTTTACACTGGCACCATTTCACTTTGTAATTTGAAAGTATGGCTTTTAAATTGCTAGATAAAAAATCATTGTAGTCGTATTCGATCTGAAAATTAGTACAAAAAAGTAGGACCAGATGGAAAACATGAATTTTCAACATAATTCATATCTGAAGCGGCTAATTACGAAACAATACGGCTGAAAAGGATTGGATTAGGCTTCCAGCTCTCTCACTCATCATACGAAACGCAAGCTACTTTTGATAAAGGAGTGCACTACTCCGGCCGAGCCAGCCCGTATGACCTGCAGTCAATTTGCTACAGCTTGGCTCTTTGTTTTCCAGTTTCGTGATCAACCCTCGTGCCAGTAAAGAGTTTCATATGACGTACATCACGAGTCACACGAGATACGCAGCGTACCTCGTGGGCTTCTACAGTGGACACCTGTTCGTCACGTACAGTGCAAACGGTAACAACAGGATAAAACAGGTATCTAAAACATATTTTTTTTTACTTCTGAACTTTAACGTTGATGAGTAACTAATATGGTACATTATGATAAGCGAAATCAGGTTTTGCAGAATTTTACTTCGCATTAATTCAGCTGGTTGTTCAAGGTCCTAAACACACAAAGGAATTGTACCTATTAGGGCCTCCGCAGACTAGCTACTTTTAGCATCGGCGACCGGCGATTTTGTGACGTATCGATGCTGCGTCGCGTTTCTTCGAGCGCGAACGCGCGAGACGCAGCATCAAAATCCATTCCTTCCACTCGACACCACCAAAACGACACCACCGGTGGTGTCGTATGGAATCTCTAGTCCATACGACACCACCCTAGTGATGTCCAGAAACGCGTGTTTTTGACAAACAGCTCCCAGTTCATTAAAATAAATAAATAAATATCAGACAACATCACATATATTGATCCGACCCCAAAGTTATTATTTCAAGTTATCTATAGTTAAACGATAATTAATAAAACAGAGTTTATGAAATAAATATAAACTAAACTAACTAAACTAACAGATAAATATAAACTTTATCAAATGACATACCTCATTAATGAAACTGCTTGAACTTAATTGGAGTTTTCATATCAACAACTTTGTATGTAGGTAACCTCACTAATAGTCGGTGGTGTCGTATGGACTAGAGATTCCATACGACACCACCGGTGGTGTCGTTTTGGTGGTGTCGAGTGGAAGGAATGTCAAAATCGCCGATCGCCGATGCTTAAAGTAACTAGTCTGCGGAGGCCCTTAGTCAATCACGTCCGTGTTTCGAAGGACGTGGCCTGCCCATGTGTCTGTAGACAAGTTTAGTTTTAATTGACAGCATAATCATTCTTGCTTTAAAACTATCACCAAGTAGCCACCGCAGCCAAAGGCATGATCGCAAGTTGCCAACCTGAAGGGGAGTGGGATATAGGGAGTATTACCAAATAATTTAGCATCCTTCCAGACACAGATATAATTCCGTTTAGGAGTCGGAGGTTGATTTAGGAGAGATAGAGTTGAGTTGAGTTGAGTTGCATGTCGCAATAAAGTTTTCTTTCTTTCTATTATCAAATTTTAACTAGATAAACATGAATAGCAACTCTGTTCCGAGTGATGGTGTTTCCATCAAAAAAACCACGGCACTATCTCGGTTTTGAATCCCCATTTCCAGAGATGGTCGATCCTCGGCGCGTGTGCCGCCCTGGCCGTGATGGTGGGCGTCATGGTGCTGGGGAGCATGTTCCTGTGGCGCAGCTACCACCCGCTGGAGGGCGCTGCGTACGCCGCGCTCAACAGGCCCGTCTGGGCCGCGGGGGTCGCACTCCTTGTGCTCTGCTGCTCATTGGGATATGTTCGTAAGTCTTTCCAAGATCTTAATGTTACTAAGGTGGAAAATAAGCATACTTCCCGCAGTTACCTTAGCCTATAGAAGCTTGCAATATCAAAGGCATCGCTCGCTCGTTTCCAAACAGAATGGGAGTATGACAGGGGAAGCGAAAGGGGAGTGGGCTTCCGGCTCTCTCACTCGTGGTACGAAACGCAGCTGTAATAGCTACTTTGCGCCGATCTTCTGTGAGAGGGTAGTACTACCCCAGTCGATTGACTACAGCTTGGGTCTATCGCCAATAACTTGATTCATTGGGACATTTTGGTATACAAGGTGAAATTTTCAAGTGGGCCAATTCCGACTCTAAGTATAGGGAATAGCGAAAAATACACATGGGGCCCTTGAGCTCTCATTTCGTTTTCCTTTCCGTAGCTAGTAATCGATGCAGTTGATTTAAAAAAAGTAGTGAGACTAAGAAAAACAAATATTACACGTTTTATTGATTCCAGCGCTGTTGAAGTCATTCCTGAGCTGGTACCCGTGGGTGCCGCTGAGCCGGCTCGCGTACGGCCTGTACCTGACGCACTCCACCCTCATCACCAGGAACGTGTTTGTCACCAGGAACCCACAGCATAACGACGTCCCTGAGATTGTGAGTTGGTCGTTTTTCTTCATATCGTATGGTCAGTGGCCAACCTTGTGTCAGAGTTATTTGAGCTGCCCGAAGGCCTCTCACGTTGCCCTAACGACAGGCATGGGCGGCATCTGGACGCACCAAATGAAACACATACAGCGCTGACCCGAGCAGGGGTAGCATACGCGCCAATAAACTTTTGTCACAGTCATGTCTCACCGAGTCATTCTCAGTAAATAAGACAAAAGCGATTTATCTCACAGCCGGCTAGCCAGGTCATCTGGTGATGGGAGAAGGTTTATGAAGGTTAGATGATGATATAAATAAATAAATATCGCCAGAAATACACACCAACTGTATGGTCCCAAACTAAGCAACGTCTACTATGGCTACCATACAATGGACTGGAGGCGACCCTAATCACACCTAGACCAGGGCAAATTACTCAAAGGTCGTTTTCGAAATTTGCCTGTGGCGGGAATCAAAACCCGCAACCGCTCGATATAGGAAGCCGAGCTGCCGAACTACTATGCCAAGCAGTCATCGGGTATTGAATTAACCCCCGACGAAAAACGAGGGGTGTTATAATCTTATAGCGGACTTATGTAATATTGCAGTTAAATACGTCTGTTGGAGTAATATTCTGGGGATGTGTGGCATCCCTAGTGTTGTGGCTGTTCGCTGAAGCTCCTGTCAATAAGCTGCTGGTTAGGTGCTTCATGGATAAGTAAGTTTCATTAATGTACAATAAATAATTTCTTAGTAAACTAAATAGGACCAACAATTTGAGCTTTCCCTAGTGTTTGTGGTGAAAATCATAATTGATTAGGGTCGGTTATGTCACCCTATATTTGGCGGAATATTTTGATCATGCATATGAATATTGCTGAAAGGCTACGTTTTGCGCATTGTTAACCTTCTACGGCTGTAAAACTAGCATTAAACTATCAATGACATCTACGCTGGCATATGAATTGCGGCCCCATGGCTGCACTTTTTTCAGTCGTCTACTTATTTTCTCTGTCGTTTGTTTGATTTGCGGCCGAATACTCGTACTTGAGAGCATCTTAACTTTTCCGCTCCATACAAAAAAATACAGTTAACGACGTCTCAAACTGCTAAAAGTGGGACTTACATATTTAAGTAGCCTTTGAGTATTCGGCCGTTAGCGCCTCTATTACGTACCCCCGCCAAGCCAACTAGACACCTGTCGGCGAGAAAGCCGCATTCAGCCCAGAGCCTATTTGGCTTGGTGGAGTAGAGTAGTACATAGCTCAATGATAACTATCCAATTTTTCTACTCAGAGCGAGGACCCAGGAGGAAGATCCAACGAGCATCAGCACGAGCACGAACACGAGCACGAGCACCGTCCCTACCGGCAGCAAGGGGCACTTACAAGACAACCTACCCCCCACTATAAGTTATTCGTCCAAAATATAAACTTAAGACTACCTTAAAGTAATTAAGCTAACGTACTGATTTGTAAATATACTATACTTATACGTTATTTAATAGAATTGTTTTTTTTGTGACATTTCACATTTAATAACACCGTGATCCCCAGATCCCTTGATCTACTTCGAGATTCAATCACAACTTTGACGTCGGCAAGAAGTCAAATGCGATTATTTTCCGATGGAATGGCAATGTATGACATTAGCAGACTTACCCCCTCGCACACGGCGGCGTAGCGTAGGCGTATCGTATTAAGCGCGTAGGACGCGAGCATTACGAGCACATACATTTTCTAACAAGTCCGCACACGAAGCGGTGCGTCAGCGTAGCGTATGAGATGTTCATCGCATGAACGTAATAACCCTACTAAAGGACTGTGAACTACAAACTTTATTTTCCATTAATTCAATCAAAAATAATCCTTATGTGACGGACTTAATGCCCACGATGTACGCATTATAAAAACCGGTCCCAGCCAGATAGTAAACACCACCCTTTTGTCCCGTTCTAACAGTACACCTTTCACCTTCCTTGTGTTGCCAGTTCATATTTATTCGATCACTTTGAACTTGGTAAATTTTAATGTTAAGAAGAGTAAACAATAAAATCGATTATTGAGATGCATATGGTAAAGTATGAGAATATCCTAAGATTAAAATTACAAACATAAATAAATGTCTGGAAATTAGTACTTACCTCCTTCAATAATTCGCTTGTAATTGTCAGTTCCGTGATGTCTACAAAATCGTAGCAGAAATAAAATTAATAACTTGAAACACAGAACGTCATTTTGCGTGACACATGACTTTTGTAGCGAATTTTAAATTAAACGTATTGTGCGATAATTTCGTCACAAAATGGGTAAAATATGCATCGTAGAAGGCTGCAAAAGCGAATATTATCCGGATTGCGGTTTAACTTACCATAGGTAAGTGTTTAACTATGTTTTCTATGTTTCGTACATTTTAGAAGTTCAGGTGACATAAATTTCGGTAGTAAACAGGACTACAATATAAATCTTGTTGTGTTTAGAATTGAACTGAACACAGCAACTGTTTGCAGCGATAAGTCACGCTTTTTAAACCGACTTCAAAAAAGGAGGAGGTTTCTCAATTCGACCGTATATACTTATATATATTTTTTTTATTTTTTTTATGTGTGTTCGCGGATAACTTCGTCGTTTATGAACCGATTTTGATGAATCTTTTTTTGTTGGAAAGGAGATGTTCCAGCGGTAGTACCATGATAAGGAAACCAGGATCTGATGATGGCATCCCAGAGAAATCGAAGGGAACCTTCGAAAATCGTAGGGGCGACTAGTGCGTTTGTAATTTTTTTCATTAACTATTTTAAAGCACTACTATTTTATGAAGGTCTGGAGTCGATCTGATGATGGAGTCGAAAGACAGTCGAGGGAACTCCTCAACGATTTACAGCAATTACCTGGTGTTTGGGCTTGATTAATTTGTATTGATGAGAACTTTACACCTAGATGGGTTGTGACTGTCATTAGGGGTCTGATGATGAAGACGTAGGACAGTCAAGGGAACTCCTCAACGATTTACAGCAATTACCTGGTGTTTGGGCTTGATTAATTTGTATTGATGAGAACTTTACACCTAGATGGGTTGTGACTGTCATTAGGGGTCTGATGATGAAGACGTAGGACAGTCAAGGGAACTCCTCAACGTTTTACAGTAGCTACCTTGTGTTTGGACTTAATTCATATCTATTGATGAGAACTTTGCACCCATATCGTTTGTAAGTGCCATTACAGGTCTGATGATGGAGACCATAGACAGTCGAGGGAATTCTTCAACGATTTACAGCAGTTACCTTTTGTTGGGCTTACTTCATAAGGTTCAATATGCCAAAATGTTCATTGGTATGGCGCCACTAAAAATCGTGAAATAAAATTATTTTTATAAAAAAAAAAAACCGACTTCAAAAAAACCTGAAATAATATTTATATTACCACTTCTGCCTACCCCTTCGGGAAAAACAGACGTGATGGTGTGTTATCGAGTATTTGAAGTCGGTGCCAATCTATCTTCTTACTTTTATAGTAGGTAGACTTGGCATACCAAGATTGGCACCGACTTCAAATACTGGTGGTAATAGAAATATTATTTCAGGTTTTTTAGTGCATCAGGTTTTTTTGAAGTCGGTTTTTTTTTTTATAAAAATAATTTTTCGTTGCCACACGACTGCATCGCTACTTTTCGAAGTCGGTCGCATTTGCAACGCGCGACAGACCGCACGCTGGTAAAACGCAACGCTGAATCATGTGTAGAATCACTGGTTAAAATATTGCCGACGATTTCGATTTCACCCAGTATAAAAAATAACACTTTGCAAGTCTTCGCAAGTACAGGAAGGAGTCGCCAAATAGCTAAGCTGACTATTCCTGGCTAGTATATATATATATAACGTCACGACATTTTTTATCCCCATTTGGGGGTAGTCAGAGACTTGAGTGGCCATACACCACCACATTGTGGAGGTATTAACCAACTCAAAGCCCACGTTTCACCAGATAGTCAGAACCCAACGTGACAGGTGGTGAACCTTGTCGCCGTGTATACAGGAACTGACCATTACCTAATCCCGAGGGATAAGTAGGTTTCCTCAAGATGTTTTCCCTCACCGTCAGCGAACTGTAAATTATGCACATAGATGAAAATTCATCCATTGGTGCATGCCCTACCGGGGATCGAACCTGGGACCTTCTGATTGCTAGCCCAACCTGTTCACCCCTAGGCTACAGTCGCTTTTTTTCCTGGCTAGTCTTATATATTATTATAAAAATATGTTTTTTTTTGTTCGCGAAGACTTTGTTTTTAAACCGACTTCAAAAAAGGAGGAGGTTTCTCAATTCGACCGTATATTTTTTTTTTTTTTTTTTTTATGTGTGTTCGCGGATAACTTCGTCGTTTATGAACCGATTTTGATGATTCTTTTTTTGTTGGAAAGGAGATTTTCCGGGGGTGGTACCATGATAAGGAAACCAGGATCTGATGATGGCATCCCAGAGAAATCGAGGGGAACCTTCGAAAATCGTAGGGGCGACTAGTGCGTTTGTAATTTTTTTCATTAAGTATTTTAAAGCACTACTATTTTATGAAGGTCTGGAGTCGATCTGATGATGGAGACGAAAGACAGTCGAGGGAACTCCTCAACGATTTACAGCAATTACCTGGTGTTTGGGCATGATTAATTTGTATTGATGAGAACTTTACACCTAGATGGGTTGTGACTGTCATTATGGGTCTGATGATGAAGACAAAGGACCGTCAAGGGAACTCCTCAACGTTTTACAGTAGCTACCTTGTGTTTGGACTTAATTCATTTCTATTGATGAGAGCTTTACACCTAGATGGGTTGTGACTGTCATTAGGGATCTGATGATGAAGACGAGGGACAGTCAAGGGAACTCCTCAACGTTTTACAGTAGCTACCTTGTGTTTGGGCTTGATTAATTAGTATTGATGAGAACTTTACACCTAGGTGGGTTGTGACTGTCATTAGGGGACTGATGATGAAGACGAGGGACAGTCAAGGGAACTCCTCAACGTTTTACAGTAGCTACCTTGTGTTTGGGCTTGATTAATTAGTATTGATGAGAACTTTACACCTAGATGGGTTGTGACTGTCATTAGGGGACTGATGATGAAGACGAGGGACAGTCAAGGGAACTCCTCAACGTTTTACAGTAGCTACCTTGTGTTTGGGCTTGATTAATTAGTATTGATGAGAACTTTACACCTAGATGGGTTGTGACTGTCATTAGGGGTCTGATGATGGAGTCAAAGGACAGTCGAGAGAACTCCTCAACGATTTACAGCAATTACCTGGTGTTTGGGCTTGATTAATTTGTATTGGAGAGAACTTTGCACCCATATGGGTTATAAGTGCCATTACAGGTCTAATGATGGAGACCATAGACAGTCGAGGGAATTCCTCAAAGATTTACAGCAGTTACCTTTTGTTGGGCTTACTTCATACGGTTCAATAAGCCAAAATGTTCATTGGTATGGCGCCACTAAAAATCGTGAAATAAAATTATTTTTATAAAAAAAAAAACCGACTTCAAAAAACCTCAAAAAATCCAGGTTTTTGAAGTCGGTTTTTTTTTTGTCTCCCAGTTTTTTTTGTGTCCTCTGAGAGTTACCTTCATGAATAGTTTTTTTTTTTTAGATTTTATGAATTATCACATTATGCACTCAGCCTTAAAACATTATGCGTTCTTTTCGCGTTACTTCTGCGTTACTGTAACATAGAAGTGTCATGTTACTCTATGATACAAAGTGGCCTAAAATGAACGGCCTTAGCCTTGTACATTTTTCTTAAACACTATTTTGTAGCTCCATTTAGGTTGCCAAGATACCTAAAGACAGGCGCTCGCGTAGTTTGGCCACCGCAGACTAATTTATTGTACTCATGTTCTTATAAAAATAAACATCCCTTTCCTTATTTTATTATTTTCCTATCATAACAATCTCGGAACAATAGCACGTTTTCACCAGATGTCCATGGGGACTTGCTCCAAATTTCAAAATATTATGGTCACTCTTGTTTGGAAAAGGAAAAAACGTTAATGTGGTATCTCGCTGTCGGCTTCACTTTTGCTGGCAAGTCCGCATTCCCTGGTTATAATTTCTTTGGTTCATCGTCATTACGACAGGCGTAGCGTGCTGGCGTAAAAAAGCAAGCGTAGAAATATTTTTATTTTTTTTCTTCGTTATGGCGTCGCTTTTCGCTTATGCCAGTGTCAAGTAAAATATAATATACATTTTTTTTGATGCGTTAAGCACAGGAAGACTTTTGGCTAGGCCTAAAATACCCCCCCAAACCCTATTAGTAAAGTACTTTACTGAGTAATTACTGGACTTTTTTTAGGTAAACATCTGGTATCAGTGACGCCATGTTTTCAACTAATGACATTTTGCTTACAATAAGCTACGCCTACGCTACGCGTCGTGTGTAGAAGTCTGCACGTCTCGTACTCGTTGCGTCTTGACGCTACGCCTACGCTACGCCTACGCTAAGCCGCCGTGTGCGAAGGGCCTTAATAATAATAATAATATCCTGGGACATTTTTGTACACACGGTTACCTGATCCCAAACTAAGCAGAGCTTGTACTATGGAAATCAGATAACTGATATTACTACATATACTACTTTTTATATTTGTAAATACATACTTAATATACATATACACTCAGACTCGGGACATACAGACATGTTCATGCACACAAATGCATGTCCCGGGTAGGAATCGAACCTCCGACCTGCAGCGTGAAAGGCGCCTACGCGCCAACCACGCTAACGGGCGAGTACTTAGGGCCGAGGCCTTCTGTAGGTTGAATGTAGGTTAGGCACAGTCACAAAATGTCAGATGTTTAACCCAAAACTTTATAAATTCCTTGCCCAGAACTTGTTATCTTGCAGTTTTAATGTAATACCACAGTGGAAGGAAGTATAAATAGATATACTAAGTTTGAGTTGCTTTTGAGTATTCTGCAGCTGGTGAAGAAGAAATGAATTAAGCCATCACAGAAACAGGATCTCTTTACACTATTATTGGTGTAGGTACCTTGCATTATTACAAAGTACCTACTCTAGATTTATGTATAAGGATGGCGTGCTACCGCTTCCGCGGAGGTAAGTCCTCAATCAGGTGAGGTGTACGGAGGAGATCTGAGTACTATAAAGCCGGAAACGCACCGCGGCGCACGGAAAGGCCACGCACACAGCCACGGCTACGTTATGCAAGAAAATGTATGGATGACGTCATTTCGTGCGTAGCCTCTCCGTGCGCCGCGGTGGACACGGTCACATACATTTTCGTGCAAAGCGAAGCTTGACTCACGTGCGTAGCGTGTGCGTGGCCTCTCCGTGCACCGCGGTGGGTTTCCGCCTTATAATGTAGTCTTCATTACAATGAGAACTCATTATATGGATAAGCCGGTTTCAGCTCAATACACCAGATGGCGCTTTTGCGCTGTATAGTAACGCCATCTGTGTAGTTACTGCCTCATCAACTTTCTTTCTTAAAATGGTAGTGTTTGAAAAGGATTCCTTTTTAGTTGCAGACTTTTAGTTCTTTAGATAATACATAGATGTCTCTTTTTCTATTTAATCGCATATTAGAATGTAAACTACAGATAACATTCGTTCAAGAGCGAGAAATATGAAAAAAGATGAAGAAAGCTTCGATCACCAAAAAGTAAAATTAAAATTCAACAAGAATGGAAACCGAGAATGGCTAAATTTGTGTAATACAAAGATTCTTGCACCCCTAATAAGTTACGAAAGAAAAGTAGTCACTATTTCAATGAATTCTTTTGATTCTTATAGTGTAGTGTAACGCAGTAGGCACTTATCAGTAGGTAGTGATCCTTCCTTGCCACAATATTAAAGGATCTTCAACCAGTAGCTGTTTTTCTCCAACCGTGTTTAAACAAAAAATGATAGCATCTATTATGTTTTAATTCCTATTATTAATAACCGGATCTGGGTTAAAATAAGGAACCGTAGGTCACCGTAGCATAGAAACAGCGGTATGCACACGATTCAACAATTCTAAAGGTCTGTTCAGATAGGTACTCCATACTCCTGGATTGGTAACAAATATTTTGATCTCGTGATTGGTCTTTTGTGATACAGGATAATCATTCATCTTCCTTTCCTTCAGCTGATGAGGTAATCGCACAAGTTTTGTATTTCGGAAACTCCAATCGGTATTAGCTGAGTGAATTATACTACCTAAAACAATATTTCAGATTTCTGATGCAAAACATATCCAAAGCCTGGAATTGTCAGCAGTTACTATTCTTGGCACGACGAAAATTAATTAATTTCCAATTGCAATGTGCAAAAATCTCGATGCATTATGAGTTTTGGAAAAAAAACTGTGCATTTTGCCATACTTATTTGCTATTTATTTTGTTGTTTACCCTGCGGGACAAGGGGGACTTTATCCGGCGCAGTAATTAGGATAAATCACACTTCATCATACAGCAGTGATTAGATTAAAGTACACCTCATCCTACCGCAGTAATAAGAAAAACACTTCACAACGAGCAGGATTCCAATCACAGCTGTATGATTGGAAGCCTGCTCTCTGTCTATAGGAAAATTAATAGTGACGGGCCCGTTGGCGTGGTTGGCGTGATGGCGCCTCTCACGCTGCAGGTCGTAGGTTCGATTCCTACCCGGGACATGCATTTGTGTGCATGAACATGTCTGTATGTCCCGAGTCTGGGTGTATATGTATATTAAGTATGTATTTACAAACAAAAAAGTAGTATATGTAGAATTATCAGTTATCTGGTTTGCACGGTACAAGCTCTGCTTAGTTTGGGATCAGGTAGCCGTGTGTTAAAAATGTCCCAGGATATTATTTATTTATCTATATATATAAAAATGAATCCCTATTTCATGTCATTACTTGACGCGAGAACGGCTGGACCAATTTAGATGATTTTTTTTTAAGATTATTCCGTGAAGTTCAAGGAAGGTTCATACATTAAAAAAAAATGGAATAATTGCCCGGAAAGCGCTAAAAACCCATATTTTACGTATGATTCAAATTACTTTCAATAGATGGCGTAATGAACGCCGGTGTCAGATGGCGGATGGCGACTATAAATTCTTGCAAATTTATTTCATGGGCAATTCATCACAAGAAATAGATCCGCGTTGTGCACATAAAGCCGAAAACCCACCGCGGCGCACGGAGAGGCCACGCACACGCTACGCACGTGGGTCAAGCTTCGCTTTGCACGAAAATGTATGTCACCGTGTCCACCGCGGCGCACGGAGAATGACGTCATCCATACATTTTCTTGCAGAACGTAGCCGTGGCCGTGTGCGTGGCCTCTCCGTGCACCGAGGTGGGTTTCCGGCTTAACAGTTCAGTGTCGAAAAATAAAGGGATGAATCGCTAAATTTGTTGCTAAGCGCAAAACTCGAGAACGGCTGGACCATTTTTTTCTTAATAACCTACTGTATCCCACTGCTGGGCAAAGGCCTCTCCCATCTTCTTCCATCCATCGCGGTCATGGGCTCTTTCATACCACCCGTCTAGATGACCGTCGAGGTCATCGTGCCACCGTTTTTGGGTCTACGTCGGCGATGACGGTCGTGCTTTGGGACCCCACTCGGTGATCGCTTTGGACCACCTTTCTGAGCACATTCGGCTCAGGTTACCCGCCCAGGTCCACTTTAGTGTAGCTGTTTTCGCTCCTACATCCGCGATAAGGGTTATGGAACGCAGCAAGGTGTTCCGCAACCTATCAGTGTGTTTTACACCCAAAATGCTGCGCTCCAATGCTCTATGGTAAACCTTCAGTTTGGACTTCTGAGCCTCGATTACTGACCATGTCTGGGCGCCGTAGGTAAGAACGGGCAGGATACACATGTCGATGGGTCAGTGGAAGGTTGCCCTTCATGATAGACTCTATTACCAAGCCTACGCTGTCCATCCGTCATCCATGTCTGTTAGCGGGCTGTATCTCACCAACCGTAATAGCTATAATTGAAATTTTCACCGAACGTATATTTCTGTTGGCGCTACAACAACAAATACTAACAATAAAAAATAAATATAAAATTAAGGGGGAGGGGGGACTCTATTACTATGCCTACACTTTCCGTCCGTCTGTCATCAGGCTGTGTGGCCAACCGTAATAGGTAGAGAGTTAAATTTTTCACAGAAAGTGTATTTTTGTTGCCGCTACAACAACAAATAATTACTAAAAATAAAATAAAAATTGAAAACAAAGGGGGTCCCCATACAAGAAACTTGATAATTTTGACGTTTTTATTCTACGGTGGTACGGAACCCTTTATTTGCGGGAAAGGAGAAGAACAGACGACGAACGGGGCAACGGGGGGGGGGGGGGGGGGTTAGTTCTTTTTCGGACAACATTAATTCTGAGGCGGTTCGAAGTTCGCCGGGACAGCTAGTATTAGTATAAAAATAATGATAAGCCGACCTAATCGCTGCTGGCTTTCAGCTACAGTTATAAGGTTTCCCTCACATTATGAAGGAGTCCTTACCTGCAATCGCAGTGCAGGTAAGTCAACAATGAGATTACATCACTGCCGGGTGATGCTAGCATTATTATTAGATTTCATTGCCTTCAGCTACAGCTTATGTTTCACTGCATAGCCATAGAAACTATAGTTTTATTGGTTCCGCTAATTTTATTGGTCGGTACTTAAATCTTAAATTAATATGCAGGCAATTCTACGTCTTCGTTGTGACATTGTGAAGTAGTTAGTTGCGTTCCCGAAATAATCTTTTTACCTTTATACATCTAACTCATCATCTCTGTCCATCCTTCTTCTATCTTCTTGGAAGTATTTGTATTTTGTAACATTATTTTAATTTTAGGGATATCGGCGACAATAAACTTTATATTTGAGCCTTTTTCCAACTTGAACCAATATTTCCGTTTTTACCTCGATTTGGTGTGGACCTAAATAAGTAATGCAACCATACAGCCTAAGAAATACAACAAACAAAGAAATAAAAAAAATCGCGCTCTAAAAAGTATGAAACAAGAAAATATTCTCATCTAGAGGATAGCCGTGGTCCGTGTAGGTCCTTTAGGGCCAAATGGCATAAACACGGACCACGGCTATCCTCTAGATGAGAATATTTTCTTGTTTCATACTTTTTAGAGCGCGATTTTTCAGTAGTCGGGTTTTAGTTTTTAAACTTACTTTATATTTAATTATTTTGGAGTTATAGGTAACAATATATATATTTTTGAAATGTGCTCATCAAGCTCTTTCATTTGATACCCCACACGGTTTTATTAAAAAATGTATTTTTTTTAGTTCATGACATTATGTCCTCTAGAGGGCGCCATATGCAATTTCATGTGACATAGCCTATAACCAGCGAGCCATTAAGCCGCTTCTAACGATACCTCATTTGTCAAATTACGACAAGTAGTTTGGAAGTTAGGTGGGAACAGATGCACATACATACATACATACATACATACATACATACATACATACATACATACATACATACATACATACATACATACATACATACATACATACATACTTACATACATACATACATACATACATACATACATACATACCGGTCAAAATCATAACCCTCCGCCGTAGTCGGGTAAAAAGGAAGCCAATACAACCTGACGTCACTATTTTATTAAATCATTAGGGGAAGTAGGGGAAGATAGGCAAAGTAATGACATGATTATTTTGTTGAAGATACTTTTTTTCTTATTAGGTAGTTATTGTAATATAGAAACGCTACGCAGAAAGCGTTGCTTCATCCTCAAAAAATTTACTGAAAGCATGAAAAAGAACATCATCCACATAGCAGCCTCTATTTCCCTTCCGAGTTGCGTCTTCGATTTATTTCCAAGAATTCGTATAGCAACGCGGATACACATTATATCATACGACCTTATTAAAAACCTGGATCCAGCTCCAGCGGAGCGCGACTGTGTTTGGCAACACAACAGCAGCAAACTCCGCGGCACATAATGACATAATTGGCGGGGGAGCGGCTGCGGCGCGGGGCTTGGGGGAGGAGGGGGGAGGTGACGCGGGACGCATGCGCGGGTTTGACGGCCAAGGTCGAGGCCGCGCGATTCTGCCGCGCACCGCCGCCTCGGCTGGTTCCTCTCGCGCGCCCTCTTGCTGGAAACAACTTCTATCTGAGGGACCTAATGCGCAGTAAACGCGAGTGCTCCCATATCCTGAGCCGCAGCACCGCTTGGCATTCACCGACGAAGGTAATCCCAGTTTTTTATTGTAATACCCGCGAGCGCGCCCCGTCATAAACAGAAATCGATCAGTTGTGTAATGTTTGTAATCGTGCTTCTTTCTTACCTACGTCGGTAGGTAAAATACTTATCAGCGTGCTTTTTCCGATAATGCGAATCCAATCGCACTCGTAAATAACAACAGGAACTAAATGACTGGTAGGGTTAGCCATTAACGCGGCGGTAGTACGAACAAGTGATTTGTTCATTGCGCAAAATTGGTCAGCTCACCTTGCGGCAGATGTCTCACGTCACTCGTTTTGAACGCTAATCGTCTGAACAAACAGTATTGTTGATATTCTAGGAACAAAACTTGTGTACCTGTAGTGTGTACATTAAAATTTTGCTTCATTTTCTCAAGGATAGTTAGATATAGGTATGTACATGTTTGCTTCCACATATCAACCGAATACCCACTTTTTGCAAGGTATTTTTTTGTTCTACCTGCTAAGTATCGTTAATAGTCCTTCCAGTCAAGTATAGCGTCAATACCTGTTTTTAAATAAGATATATTTTTAAGTCCTTGTTTGCTATAATTACTTAACAACTCATCATTGAACTAGAAGTACCTACTTAGTACACCATAATTCTAGATTTACATAGGTAATTCACTATGCGGCATAAACCATTAAATATGGCAAAGGGACAAACAAACCTTGTAATTCTCATACTATATGGGTACTTATTTATATAAGTACGAGGACTTATATAAATAAGTACATACTTACAACAGCTGTTAGAACCCCCGTGACGCTGTTTCACCTCACCGTGGCGTGGCGTGGGGTCGCGTTACTAGTACCTATACTTAATCATTTGTATAACAATGCTTACGTCAGCATAGCATTGGTGATTCATTACGATACAATATGCTAAATTTGCATACCTCAGGTGATGAAATATTTAGAATTGAGTTTTTATTTACCTTATGTATTATTAGGTTAACATTTTAGCTTTACGTGGACGACATAATTGATGCTAGGAAGAACTAACATTGTATAACTAAACTATAACTTTTCCAATCACTGTAAAAACGTCAGCAACAATTATCTGTAATTCTGTGCACTCGTTCAGAAGAACCTAGATTTATATATTATCTGTTACATATTGAAAATGTTTACTACAACTTGTTTTATGAGCTTAAATAAATAATGATTTTATTTAAAATAAATCCCTGCACTAAAACATTTATGCCAACCAACAACCTACTAATTATGCAATTTGTTGAAATATTTGCGCCTAATTTACCCGAAATCTGTTGTGCAATACCCATATAACCACATGGATCGACTGTATGTTTATCTGCCGCTTGTTTATATGTGTGCAACGCGCGTGTGTGCACCCCATCCCCCTCTATTTAGGTCAGGGGAAGCTGCGGGGTAGTACGGGGGTAGTGGGCGGCACATCTTCACCCCTCTATCGACCGATCCAGCTACCGCCCACGGATGAAAAAAAAATGTTTATGGTTGCTACAAAAGACACGGATTACGATTATTTTCTATACAATTAGCGGGAGTTGCTTTTAGATATTTTATGGATTGTATTTTTGGAATAATTCTTTTTTATATTCAAGGAGTTCGTTAAATAAAATCAAGCAAGTACTGAACGAAAAAGATTTCAGTTAGTTATTTTCTTTCATTCTGAAATAAGAGTGGTTTCTCGCATTTGAGTACGATAGCAAACGCTCCAATATAAAATCCAATAACAAAGTACAAGGTAAGTAGGTACGTATTTCCTAGGAGTAACAGGAAAATTATGACAATGGGTTGTTCTATTAAGATTTGATTGATTTTGCTATTATTACATTAATTAGATAGGTATATGCTCGAACTAAAGCAACATAAATAAGTAACAATTTTGCTAAATCATTTCAGCAAATGGTTCGTTTTACCCAATTCTACTCAATAAGTTATAACTACAATTTTGAATACTTAACATTTATTTCAAAATATTTATGTACCTACTTACTTTGGTGCAGATTTAATTTTAAAAATACGACAAGTGCGAGTCGGGCTTGCACAATGAGGATTCCGTAGGTACTAAGATTTATTTTTTAACTTTCTGAGACTAGCTAATAGAAGTTGAGTTTTTCCTATAATATAATCAGTCACTTCTCCGGAAATATCGTTTTCCGCTTATCTTGACTTGATCTTGATCTTGATTTTGGTATTTCAAGCATCTATAGGCTAATAATAATGGGCAAATAATATACCCACAGAACAGTACCTAAGTCTATGGAGCAAGCCTATTGCCATCTACGAGATCCAGATTCTAGGCTCTTGAGGTCCAAGTACCCACAATCTACTCTCGTCTAAAATTCATGTATCCAATCCTACTGAGTCCGGTCTGCTTGCGGGCGGGCTCCTCGCCGCCCAGCTGAGCGCGCGCCTATCGATTCCCGCCGCAAGGACAAGGCCGCCCACGGACCGCTGTGACGCGATCCGCTCTAACGTAACACGCAGCAGGGCTTCGAAGGTCCTGGGTCGATTCTCTACCTTGGACAAACGAAACAGCAAGGTTTGGCTTTCATTCGTTATGCTAAACCATCTATCTGAGAACACAGGCAGTGTGTAGCAAAATGTATACATATCAAGTGCACGGCTTCTTTAAGGGATAATTAACAAGCTCAGAGGTGGCTCAGAGGTGGCTCAGAGGAAGGATAAGTGAGTGAAGTGATTTGAATTCAACAAACTTACGAAACCGAAAATTGGGATGTCTTTGAAAAAATATTTTGTGCTGAAATTATGCATACCGACTTAATACTAGATGTGTTTTGGATATATATACCTTTTTGGTTACGCCCTTTATAGGGAGGGAAAATAAATTATGGTCATTTGGGCAGTAACTTTCGCTCTGGATGATTTATATACCTTCCGGGAGTACCTATTGGTGAATTCGTCACAGTCAAATCTAGCATGGCAAATTATAGGTTTGGTATAAGTCAAAGTCAAATAGGTATGTAGCTTACTTCGTTGAGGCCTACGCCTACGGGAGCACTTACAAATTGTCACTTTTACATGTTTTACTTAATTCTACCTCCGGATCGGAATGCGTCCTCGGCAGAAGATTCGGCAGGAAACTCGGCGGGCTTGTTATATTTGTTTAGTTTTCATTTTAATCGCCACTTACACTTTTAATACAGTGTGTTTTGTTAAAATAATCAACAATGAAATAAGGTATTTGGAGTAAGGCAAGACGCTACACTTCATAGGAGCCCCTAATACCTACGTCATGTAAGAAAGAGAAGTCCGAACTAACGTCATGAGGGAATGAGGCATTAGAATGAGGTCTTTACTAACGTAAAACCGTGTTACGTCATTGGAGATTTTGATGACGTCATTTCGCTATTGCTAAGCATAACACGACGGTAAACCGCGATTTTGTGGTCAGTGATATTGAAATTCCAAAATCTGCGGGTTCAATAGCGACGCTATGCAACATTGCAAATGCAATTCATTTTTCTGATTTTCTGAGGAATCCTTAGCAATTCCGCAAAATTTCTGTAAAATAGTAACACATTTTACGCCATTCGTGACTGTTAGCTAGTTAGCGGATTCTGCTGGAGGTCGAAAAAAAATTTTTTTTAACGCATTTTTACTCAATAATAGATTGCTTTTGCAGAATTGGTGCAATGTTGCATAGTGTCGCTATAAGCCCCGCTGTACTGTTACTCAGGTGCATAAAGAAAAGACTACAAACCAAAGACATTACCAAGGAAGAGGGAGACATGACATGTGACTGTCGAAAATAGTACCTACTATGTCGTACTAAACGGAGTTCTTGGACACAGTATTATACGGCTCATCTTCAGGTGAATAATACGCATCGGATTACCATCAAATTTAGTGTCGATTTTCGAGTGCGAAATGTGTGAATTTCGCTGCATGTATTGGTGCGCTGAGCACAAATCTATTAATTGCAATGTTACGAGAAACCATATCTGCTGAAATAATATATCAATGGTACAAAGAAGCCTATGCCCGCACCTGGGTACACAAAGACACGCGCTTGAAGCGATTAATTAATTGCTTTTAACGAACCACGGAACCACCCACCATTTATTATTCATTGATCGACCGTGGAGCGAATACTTTATGTGCAGTACGGGCCCACAATGATGTGGACTACGATTATTATCTGAAAGAAAATTAACATAGTTACCCTAACTCACTCTTACCCCAAAATTAATGGACTTACACTGGCATTACAAACAGGGTACAAATACTGCCCATTTGAATTACTTGTAATTAATATACGTAATTGAAATACAAATACGTATTTTGTATTTGAAATTCAATGACTTCTTAAAAATTTAATTTGTCATTGGTATTTCAAATACCTGACGCTGAGGTATTTTGTAGTTAGTATTTCAAATACTTATGGCTTCAAAATACATTTGAACATAAATACACTTAGCGATCTTTATGCAGAAAATAGCGCTCGATAGCTTTCGTAAGCAAAATAGTGCAACTAAATATGTAAATGTTAAAGTTGGCAACACTGCACCTGTACTGTACGTCATATTGTCAAGTATCATGTCAATTGTCATTTTCATTCTAACACCTAACTGTATTTTGTAATTTGTATTTTAAATACAAATAGTTAAAATACTGTATTTTGTATTTGATATTTCAAATACACGACTTAAAAGTTTTTGGAATTTGTATTTTAAGTACATGCGAGATAGTATTTTGTAATTTGTATTTTAATTTAAAGCAAAGCATGTATTTTGCCCAGCTCTGATCACAAATCATTTCTCATTGTAAACTAGCTAAAAATGTCTATGGCGATATAAGTCTTTATTAGACAAGATCTCAGTCCGATGGCGGTAGCCTAGTTGTTCTATTAAGCTACGTCTAATAGCGACACTATGCAACATTGCAGCAATTCTGCAAAAGCAATTCATTTTTACGACCCTCCAGCAGAATCCTCTCCTTGAAACCATCACGATTGACGTAAAATATGTGATTATTTTACAGAAATTTTGCGGAATTGGTAAGGATTCTGCTAGAAAATCTGAAAAATTAATTGCATTGGCTTGCATAGCGTCGCAATTAGCCCCGCGTGATGTTTTGTACTGACGAAATCACTACATATTACAGTAATTTACAGTCTTCAGCAGACTTATGGCGAACTCTTAACCAAGTTTCAACGTCAACTCGCGTCACCAAGTGACGTCGACGTTTGGACGATAATTTATTAGAAAAATATTAATAGACCACGTACACGTGTGCAGATATATGTTTTAAACATGAACTTGATCTAAACACTGCAAATGTTTAAGATGTATATTTTGTTTAATTTATTCATGGTAGAGACAAGCTGCAGCCAATTGCCTGCAGCTCAGGTATATTGGCTGGCTCGACTGGGGTAGTATCACCCTCACACAGAAGATCGGCGTAAAGTAGCTGTTACAGCTGCGTTTCGTACGCTGAGTGAGAGAGCTGAAAGCCCCCTTCCTTCTCCCTCTGTTCCACTCCCCTTCAGGTCAGCAACATGCGATGCTTTTGGTATTGCAAGCATCATAGCATAGGCTATACGGTAACTGCTTAACATCAGGCGTACTCTTGTTTTCCACCATACTCACATCAAAAAAAGTCAGTGAAGTTCGTTCTAACAGTGGCAAACTAAAGGTGGCAGTCTTGATGCTTCAGTTAGGGGATACCTACCCACTATACCCCGAAACCTAGTCCCTAACATCCCTTAAGGGTGTGTGATGATTATTTTGGCGAGTTACAAATATTCCCATTCTATTCTCCAGGTTGGCCACTAAACATACGATAAGAAGAAGAATATTCCCATTAAACTGTTTACAGTACCTATAAAATAAAGCATCCTACACGGAAAATCTATCTAAGTTCAAGCACACAAGATAAACTTTTTCTCAAGTCAGGTGGAGATATTCTAAAAGAAGTCACAAAAGACGTTATCCACGCCTACGAGTAAATAAGTTATTTAACGGTCCCTCCATCCCCTCCGAACTTTAACCTTAAAGGCACCAGCTAAAGGTCAAACGTTCCTTTGAAGTCAAGGGAAAATATTACTTTTATTCAGTTTACTTGAAAAGCATTTCATAAGCTAGAGGCTATTTATTTTATTGGAAGCCTTGGAGTACTTTATTCGCTCGGTTGTATAGTTTATGGATAGGGGCCATTCAAGCTTTAGTTCCTTTTGCGTTGTGCTAAATTACGTGATTGCTTCCTGTGCTTGAAATTAAATTTAAACATTAATAGCAAAAGTTATTTTAAATACCTACCTACTTCAAAATCACAAGGCAATAGCTTAATCATTATCAGATACTTTACAAACTGTATTAATGGGGAAAGTACCTGGCAAATAAAAAGTAGGAAGGCTTGATGTTATGGCTCTGATCAGGGACTGAACAGGTGTGGGGCTATCCATAAATTACGTCACACAGATTTCATGATTTTTAGACCCCTCCCCCCCTTGTCGCAGCTGAGATTTGCGAGACTCCCCCCTCCCTCCATGTGTGAGGTCACATACTTTTTAAAAATTAGGTACTCTTCAAATTTCGGTTTTAATACTTGGATATATTAGATTTTTAAATGTGACGTCACTTAACTTAGGTCCCCTCCCCCCTTGTCACACCATGTCACATTTCGTTCGACCTCCTACCCCCCCTTTACGTGTGACGTAATTTATGGATGGCCGCAATCGAGAAGACTGTTGACGAGCGTCAAGATGATTAAAGGAACGGACTGCTAACCCTTAAAAGTGGAGTGGCATATAAGAAGAATAATTTACCAACCGACTGAAAACATAACAAAAAAGATAATAGGTGATAATGAAGATCATGCAGAACATAGCCTTAAAAGACATAAATATGTATCTATTCGCAATGTTATTCATTCGGCACTCAATATCTTATAAATCCTTCCCAAGTCGTTATGCAAATAGAAGCTAAAGAAGTGCTGTCGAATCAATCTCGATTATGTCAAAGTTCAGTGCACCATTGTCAGAGAACTTGTTAAATTAATGTGCCCGCTCCGTAATACTTCTCAAGGTAACTGGCAGTGGGCAGTAATTCATTGGAGCTGAAAGGTTATATTGGTTTACAGGCATCTGGATGGATTAACCTAATGGATTTCTCACTGCGTAGGCGGGGAACATAATGGACCCTTCTATTGGGAAAGTGTATCTAACAAAAAAGTCCTAACTTTTTGGTTAATGAAAAACGCCCGTGATGAACGTGATGTCCTTTCATAAAGATAGGGAGAGAAGCGTTTTCAAGGAAATCTGCAGAATATAATTATGGCTGTATGATGTCGAGGCTACAAAAATATGTACAGAGTTAGTGCTCATCGCTAGTACCTAGGCTGTTCCCGGGATCTGGATGGTATTCAGTACGGCGAGCGAGGAGCGCGACAGGGTGGCGGGGGGCGGTGCGCGCGCACTCAGATCGATCCCCAAACACTCCCCAATCACCCCGCCACCCCTGCCGGCTAACACCCCCACCCCACCCCTCGACCATCTCCCCGACACGTGTAGGAAGACACCACATCACCCACATCTGATGTTTTGTAACAAGTTCTTCGTCCATAAAATCGATTCCTATACAAGCACGCAGTTTCGTTATCTATATCACAAAATAAATTGGACTCTACCTATCAAACGTATGATTATCGAAGAAATGATTGCGGTCTTAAATCGTCGGTTGGTAACTAAACTCTCAAGTGCGACCAGTTTTTGTGACCAACCGATATTACATCAGATGTGCCGCGAGCGGCGAGCCGCTCACGAGCAAACACCATGATTGCCACTCTATTACATTGCCAAAATTAGAATCCGTCCATCTGTTGTTTATACGTAACCACTTTAATAATTAAAAACCTATTAAGTACAGAAAATATCGGCAAGCAATATCTAGGTGCACTAGTTGCACTACCCTGTGAAACGAAGGTAATACCTAGACTGATATACCTAAATATCCAAAATTCCTGCCGTACTGCAATTACGTTTAAAAGCCGTGCGTTCCAGCCATTACATTAAATGCTTCTGGTAGCTTGTAAAACTAAATGGTACATGAAAAATCTGCGTGACAGCGGGTACCACAAAGCGTTTAATAAATCACGATTAATTCGAGAAAAGTTGAGTTCCTTCGCTTGCTATGTTCGAGAATCGCAGGCCATTTTGTATTCTGGAGCCGGGTCCGAGCAGGCACGACTGTGCAGTCATGACGGAAGGGCGGCGGGAGGGGCGGTGCAGCTGCCGGTGCATCTCCATCCCCGGCCGCGCTGCGCCCCGCCCGCCCCGTCCCGCCCGCCGCGCCGGCCCATTGCCAAGTTCAATGCCAAGGTCATGCGCGCGCGACTGCGGCTGCGCGCCGCAATGCAGGAGCGGCCGGCGACAGCGCGCCGCTCGCCGTCAGTGCCTCGCCGGAGAGCGCGCCATACGCCGCATCGCCATTTCCGCACACGACGCGTCCCAACGGATCACCTGACAAAATTATTAGTTCCGCAAAATCCGGCGGCTCTAGTGCCGTCGTCCCGCGAATGCTCAATTTGTGGAAGAAACGCGGCCGGCTCAGCCATTTTCAGGTGAACCGTTGCGAATCGGGAGTGCAAGCGTTGCACGGCGGTGCTGTAGTTCCGTGGCGTGTCGGAATCCTCATGTGCCATTCGTCGATGCCACGCCGTGTTGGTACACCGTATAATGGTTTATGTAACCACTCTTCACACGATAAACACGCCCCAGTAAGTTTCCTATGTTAATTTTATAATCCACATAATTTGCTTAACTCAGAAGTTGCTTAACATATTGCAGCATTCAATAAAAATAACCTCAACCCACCTAAATGATTGATTGATCAACGTTTGGCGTTATGAATGAACTGATGTTTTCATTTTAAATATAAACAGTGGTCTCCAAATCATTATAATTTGATACTAATACCTACCACTAGTCTTTCTATTGATATAATTTGATCTGAAGTCGTCTGGGGCATCAAGTTACGCGTGCTGCGGCCATGTTTGCTGTAGACATTAGACAGTCAATATTACCTATGTATCTAACTAACGCGTATGTCCTCTACACGATTCGATCCGACGCGAGGCTTCAGCATTATCGTGGCGTCATGATCTTGAAGTTATTATTGTTAGTACCTATCTTATGACTGAGCAAATATCCGCATTAAACCGCTTGAAAATTGTCGACGTTACCTTCGAACTCATACTAATTTTGCGCAAAGTCGTTATTCTATAATCTAAATATATAAGAATCAAAGTCCTGATTGACTGACTGACTGACTGACTGACTGACTGACAGACAACGCACAGCCTAAACCGCTGATCGTAGAGACTTGAAATTTGGAGGGTGGGTTTGTCTTGATGTGTAGAGGTGTACTAAGAAAGGGTTTTTTGAAATTCAACCCCTAAGGGGGTAAAATAAGGGATGAAAGTTTGTATGGAAGTTCGTCATTTTTGAAGTTAGAATTATGAAAATTGCTGATTAGGTGTCTTTTGAAAAATAAATAAATATGGGTTTCAGGGTTTTTTGAAAATTCGACCCCTAAGGGGTAAAATAGGGGATAAAAGTTTGTATGGAAGTTCCGTCATTTTTGAAGTTAGAATTACTTAAATTGGTGATTAGGTGTATTTTCAAAAATAAAAAGAGTAATTTCAGGGTTTTTGAAAATTCAACCCCTAAGGGGGTGAAATAGGGGAATGAAAGTTTGTGTTTAGATTTCTTTCGTGTTTTTGGAAATTCAACCCCTAAGGGGTGAAATGTGGAGTGAAAGTTTGTATAGGGGTGGTCGAGTTTTGTTATTTTGACGGGAAAGGGGAAAACGGGGTCAAGGGATGTTTTAATAAGTCATCCATATCTCGATATTGGTTATGATTGCTTATTTGAATTGATCAGACTGGGGTTTCCGTATTTTTAATCATTTTGACGAGAAAGGGGAGAGCGGGGTCAGCGCATGTTTAGTCATCCATATCTCAAGTTTGGTTATGATTGTTCATTTTAAATAATCAGACTGGGGTTTCAGGTTTTTAATATTTTGAAGGAAAAGGGGAGAGCGGGGTCAGCGAATGTTTAGTCATCCATATCTCGAGATTGGTTATGATTGTTCATTTTAAATAATCAGACTGGGGTTTCAGCGTTTTTAATATTTTGAAGGAAAAGGGGAGAGCGGGGTCAGCGAATTTTTAGTCATCCATATCTCGAAATTGGTTATGATTGTTCATTTTAAATAATCAGACTGGGGTTTCAGCGTTTTTAATATTTTGAAGGAAAAGGGGAGAGCGGGGTCAGCGAATGTTTAGTCATCCATATCTCGAAATTGGTTATGATTGTTCATTTTAAATAATCAAACTGGGTTTCGGCGTTTTCAATATTTTGAAGGAAAAGGGGAGAGCGGGGTCAGCGAATGTTTAGTCATCCATATCTCGAAATTGGTTATGATTGTTCATTTTAAATAATCAGACTGGGGTTTCAGCGTTTTTAATATTTTGAAGGAAAAGGGGAGAGCGGGGTCAGCGAATGTTTAGTCATCCATATCTCGAGATTGGTTATGATTATTCATTTTAAATAAATGGGGTATAAGCTGAGCTGAATATGGTAGGTAGTAGGCTACTTCAGTTTGATCCCATAAAAATCATTTCGTAAATCAACACCCAAAAGGGGTAAACTAAAGGTAGAAAAGTACGGCAGAAAAATATGTTTGTACCCGATTGACTTGAAACTTAGTATGCATAGGGTAGGTGAGGGAGGAAGGGGAAGACGTAAGGTAGGGGGAAGTGGTAGGGGGAGGGGAAAGGGAAAGGGAAATGGAGGGGGAGGGAGGGGGAGGGAGGGGGAGGGAGCAGAAGGAAGAGAGGGGAGGAAAAGGGGTGGAGAAGGGGAGGGGGATTTGGGATTTTGGCTCTATATACCTACCTACCAAAACACGCATTCACCGAATTAGGTACCGTGATTAAGTTTGTATGGCTTCAATAAAAATCGTGAAATAAAATTATTTTTATAAAAAAGCAAATACTGACTTAAAAAACCCTGGCGCACTAAAAAGTACTAAAAAGTCTTAAGTCATTTGCCCGGTTTTTTTTTATTTTGAAGTCTACGCGGACGAAGTCGCGGGCAAAAGCTAGTAATATAATATGTAGCAATTAGCATTGAAACTTCAACAAAATTAGTTTTTATTCATGTGAATTGTACTTTGGAACTTGAACATAATGGACGCCGAGACCGCACGGCGTACAATCGTGGGCATGATTTCGAAGGCTCCAAAAGATTGCTAAGAACCATCAAGGGCATCAAGTATGGGAGCTAAGGGCCGCCCGAGCGGCAGTGCTATGTATCCTGTTGTAGAGTTAGCTCGCAAAAAATGTCGAACACGAGTTCAAGGTGATCGGGTGATCCCAGCCGTCGTCGCTGTCTTTGGTGGGCCATTCCAAATAAAAACTATACAAGATGACCATCTTCGTAGAAGATTAATGGACGATCTGGATTTTAAACTTAAAGGCAATTAATGGCTACAGCTTTTGATTCCATCGCAGAAATAACAAAGTACCTACCTACTATCAGATGTTCTACTTTAAGTAAAAGAACAATAGTGGTTACTATGACTAAACTAAAATAAACCACTTCCAAGGAAATTACACATAACTGACAACTATTATACTAATTGAAACACACATACGAATACAAAGAACATACTACTACATAAACGATTTCAATAAAAAAGGCTGACATTGAAGATTCTTTTTAAAACGGCAATGATATACATAGGCATTTTACCTTAATCATTTAAATAGGTATAGGTCAGGTTATGGAATCTCAGTATGCACTCCATTTTTATATCCTATTTGAGCAGCCAAAAGTACATAGTCAGTAAATCCTGTTAAATGAGCAGCTGTTTGCTTAACAAATGTTTGCCAAAATAAATCTGGCGGATGTGCTTAAAAAACGATGATAAATTTAGGAATCATGCACGCGTCATTTGTTTCGTCAAGACGCTCAATTGTTTTATGTAACTGACGACGCTGACGGCGTTATCCTCAATGAGAATACTTGTTACAAGCTAGCCCTGAATACCTAACAAAGATGCGAAGATAGTACAAAGAATGTAATTTCGGTTCGGGGCAAAAGAAACGGAACTCTTCGTTTATCTTAAAAATAAATTATGACCACTAAAATAAGGTGTAAGTAAAGATTACATTCTCATCATAGATTTATGATTGTCAATGATTCTTATGAAGTATTGATAAAGCCATCGGCGTGAACCTAAGTAGATAAAAAATGCGAACGTCGAAACAGTAGCAGGCAAAAACAAGATGACGTCAGTCATACTAACGCTTGGAATTCTACATAATTTATAATGTACGTACGTTTTAAGAACAAATCAACGCTTGGTATCCAAAAATTATTCTTGGTTCTATGTAAAACTTTTTATATGAAATTAAATAGGATTTAAAAATACAATGTTTAATTACTTCCTACTTTGGACAAATAAAATAATTAACACTTCTAACCTGTTTTACGGTTAATTTAAGTAATTTTGCGTAACTTTTGTTCTAATTATCTTTTTCTATTTAGCTGCATGAGTCTTGTAACAAAAGTATTTAAGTTACATTCTAAATCTAATACATAGCTTTACGAGCCTCCACATGACTACCTATAGCAGATTTACCTTGAACCCGCGTCCGCGAAGCCTGAATAACAATAATCTTATTTCCTATAATAACGCCATGCCTATCTCCATCAGCACCATAATTATCATTTAGAATTGATTCCACATTGCGGTCAAGGATTTTTAGAAAGAAATCACCAGCAATTTCAATTTATGAATTCTAAATGCTTGTAGGTACGCCACTCGAAGAAATGACTAATCAACCATATTATTCAAGAAAACGTTCAGATTGGTATTCGGTTTTCAAAACAAACGTGCTATTCAATACAAATGCTATTTTATTGATCCATGTTGTGGATCTAAAATCGGATCGTGCTGCAACATCGATCATAATGCAAAATCAATGGCGATTTGATTGCTGAAGTTAGTTTTTGAATCTAAGCTTGTGTGTTGATAGCGCGTAAAGATGTGTTTTTATCGTATGTATCTCGGCATTAAAATATTTTAAGCGTGTCTGGCAAGCCTCTTCCATGCTTGAAACGCAAGGCTGAAAATCTCTGACAACTGATTTAACATAGATTACAGGACTTACCGATAGCTCCGTAGGGTCTCGTAGTTTCGGAGCGCTTTGGCAGAGACCGATTCTTAATCTAAGGAGTGCAGGGGGCTAATAGCGACGCTATCCAACATTGCCAATGCAATAAATTTTTCAGATTTTCTGAGGAATCCTTAGCAATTTCGCTAAATTTATGTAATATATTCACAGAATCTGTGACAGTTATACGGAAATTTAGCGGATTATTCTGGAGGCTCGGAAAATTTAATTGTTTTTGAAGAATTGCTGCAATCTTGCATAGTATCGCTATAGGGACTATAAGGGGCAGGTTAGTGAAATAAGGAAAACCATTGGAACGAATTTTTCTTTTCTATCTAGGGACTTCAGTCACACTTGCATCAGGACGTGGTCTGACTTCAGGCACTTAGCTAAAAACGAATAAGTCGATTTATTTGTATTATCGATACACACCTCGTATCTCTATCAGCCACGGATTTTATTTCGTGCTATCAGCTGACGAAAGCTTACGTCACATTGACGTCTCATCAACAACATGGCGGCCAAAATGGCCGACCGTTTGTTTATTTACAACAACATGAGCTATGTATGTAGCCAGTCTATAGTTAAAAGTCACGTTTTAAATGAGACAGATACATTTATCTTTTCAACAAATATCTCGATTTGTGTAACATAGTCCATGCATATCGATATAAACACCTAACTGAAACTAATTTAAATAAAAACTGATGTAAGTTAAGATATTAAAATCTTAAGAATTATGGAAATATAACACGTCTAGAGTTAACTTCACACAAGTGCCATGATAAAACTAAAGATTATTATAATAACAACGAACTAAGTAGGTACTTATATGGACATGATTTCTTGGAAATACAACGTATGTATTTGTAAGCACAGAGTGACAAGATGAAATAAATCTTTAAAATACAACATTGTATTTAGCTCGAGAGACATTAAGCCACACGACACGTGGCAAATGTATGATACGGACGTCACTAATAAATAAACATAGAGGTTTGCCAAAGCATCGTGAATTACACGTGCCTCGTCCATCAATACGGTCACATTATGGCGATTGTCCACAACATGATCAAAACAATACAATAGATGCGCAACAAAAAATCCTGCAAATTAATTCACAATGACTCTGAAAAGGTAGAATGTCCTTTCATTTCCATATTACCCAGTTTATTTATAAATTCTTAAGAATAACGTGCCTTTACAGCTACATACCAGATACCGAAAGATTAAATTCCAAAGATAACATAGAAGCACTCATAAATTTTACTTTGCACCATACATAAATTCCTCTTCGAAGAAAATGTAGCATTTCTATTTCAAAACCAATCGTGCCGGAAATAACAGTGCATTTAATTTTGTAACAGCATTACACTGAAGCAAGGTCAAGGCTGTCTTATCACAGCGTGATTTTGTTGCATAAAATGCGCAATTCGTCACATGAATTTGGCACATCTCCAATGAATGTGGCATCTTAGTCGTCATCGCCTCTTCATCAGCTCAGACATTTGGAACTGTCGCTGCTTTCATCTTCCAACAAAGTATTGGAAAGTTTTCTACAGCAAATTTAAAGGGTTGCTCAATTTATACCAATTATGTTGTAAGAATGCAAGATAAAATTCAACGCCAGAAATAAAGAGTCTACTTATAATAAAAATCGTAGGTCTTCTGTAATATACAAAAGATACTACAAATTTGTTGAGATCATAGACTTAAAATGGTTGAGATAATATGTCAGCAAAATATGTAGATGATGAAATAAACTTAGGGACAAGTTGGGGACAAGAGGATTAAATATAAGAATGACATAGACAAACGATGATCATATATTATTGATCGAAGCACACAACGAAGTAGCGACAAAAGTTAGAAATGCAAGAAAGAATTGGTCAGTAAGAGAAAATTAGGGATGCTAAAATTTATCACTTGACGCGGAAGATGCATTCCGTAGATGTCACGTCAGCAGGCAGTTTCCACATTTAGTTCAAATGGAGCGTCAGTATGTACACAAATACACACACCATTTGCATGTGTGCTGTATACAAAAGCAAGAATACTAACACCATCATAAATCAGACTTCGTGTGTGTATAGCACGCCCACTAATGCGAACCCTTTTCTAAGTTTACACGTGTAGCGTACCGATAGAGATTGCCTATGTGGTAGCCCTTATGTGTGCGCAGATTGACGTGGTGTGCGTCTGGCGAATGCAGCTTGCGCGATGCACATGCGCGGGGCGGAGGGCGGGAGGCGACGAGGGGGGCACGGCCAGGGCCGGGCAGACCTTGAGCGCGCCTAGCAACAGCGCTGCCAGCGCAGACTTGCTTATTTATTTCTGTTTTACTCCTCTCTGCACGTTTGCTTGCAATTTTAAACAGAACGTTTTATGGAGTCGTAATGCCAGCCGACGGGAATGTGAATGTGACCTTTATGCATTCGTCAGATGCTCCCCTAGGTACGATGGGCGATGGTACGACACAGGATAATAATGTTGGATTGTTTTATCATTCTTGTTTATCTTTATTACTACAGACACGGGGTGCACTCTCGTTGCCTGAATTGTGATTTTTGCTTTTATTAGCGGTAAAGTTTTTGATCCGTCCCCAGAAGCGCCCTGCATTGCTTACGAACTTAAATAAATATCAAAATGTGCATTAAAATTCATTGCGTTGCTCAGTGCTCTGTAAAGCTGCTCCATCAGATTAAAGAGGTATTGTACAATTAAGATTAACATCGGTTTCACGATCACGCCAGGCGATCGGTCTGTACGTGTTCGTTTGTATCGAGGTGGAAATGTTTGCGAGCGAAGGAATTACTTCACCTACCACCCACTATATTGACGTTAGTATGTTCCAGTGCATTTTCATTTAAACTGTTGCACAGATAATGTTTTATACTTATAACCATTGACAGCTCACTGAGAAGCACGTAGGATTCGCAGCTATCTTAATAAATACCATTCATAAACGTGGGAAGAAAAGAATTCCATTGAAAATATAAATGGAAAAGACTCAAAGGCATTTCAACATTCCAGGTTCCATGAAAGAGATTATGACAGAGTAACCTTTCATCTAACAGGACATATGCTATCTTATCTCTTTGTGTATCATTAGGCACAAACAACGATCAAGGAATTGCACACGCCCTTCAAATCCATTAAAAGGTCTCTGCGACTTTATTTAAACCTTGATGGGTATAATGGAGTCAAATGGATTGAGACGAACGAGACGAACGTCATTGTTTCTGCAAACTTGCGAAAAAAATATTTTTAGGATCAGTCACCACAGTTAGCAACCTTAAGTCCTTCAAATGAATCACCACATGTTTGTATAAGATGACTGGATCATACTGATGGTAGTCAAGCTGTAGCCAATTGACTGCAGCTCATACTTCATACATGACCTCTCGACGGGGGTAGTAGCACCCTCTCATAAGATACCGTCGTAAATTAGCTATTACTGCTTAACATCAGGCGGGTCCTACGTTTGCCACCATAGTGACATTAAAAACAACTTAGGTACTTTGTTTGAGTAAGATCTAGTCATCCCAAATCCGTCCAAATTATTTCGAGATCACTAGACAATTCATTTCACATGGACAAAGGAAATATCCAATGACAATTAAAATAATAATATGTCTGGAAGTCCATAATATCGTCCTTAGATTGAGACCGCAGCTCTGAAGAGTATCGGATGTCTACTCAGGGCCGGTGTGTGTCTCGTAATATTAATTACTACAATTGCCTCGCTCTAGTCAATTATACACGCTGACTTGGTCTTTCATGCGACTATATTCTTTGATATTATCTTGATACATTGCGCGAATACCAGTGGAGGACATAATAACAAATTGCCGTTCATTACCAGTCGTATTCGCTAGTGTCTGTTTTTTTTCTTGTTGCACGTTCATATTTAGTGTTTTCGCAACTCAAAGTTGGTAAGCGGTCGTGTTGATTTTGAGTCATTTGATTTTTGTCACCTTGATTATTGGATCTTGAGGTGTCCTCTTTTTATTTGTATTCCTAATTATTGTTGTTTATTTATCTTTTTCTACCTACTAGTTTGGATTGTATTTCCTCTCACTTTACCACTATCTCATACATCTACAAATTTAATGTTTAGCTATAGCTTTTCCTATAAGAACAACAGCAATAATTGCGTCAACATTTCAGAATTTATCCATGTTTAGGCTCACCTATGTTTTCAGTTCTTCATAATTCACAGGTCAACCGTTATTTACACACGCCCTACCTGTATCATGACCTATATTTGTTGCCATTAAATCAATTTAGCTTCCGTATCGGTCCTAGGCATCCAGGCAGCCCCGGGATTGCCCTTTGACATTATTTAGTGTAGGCGGGTTTCGGCGCATGCGTTCGTCCTTGGCGCCCCCCGCCCTCCAGCTGTCCCCTCCCCGTCGTGGGCTTGTGACGCAAAACCTAAAGCCCGTGCCGATCGAGAGACGAGGTCTATATTTAGATTGAAAATTTGCCGGGAATAATAAGTGCTGTGTCAGTTGTTCCCGACCCTCGAAGGATCATCTATTATAGCGTAAACGTCTTCGGGTAAGTGCCGTTCGAGATTTTGTGTATTTTCGTGATGTTCCTTCTTATCAATGTGTTACCTAACTGGAATAGAGTCAGTGGCATTCATTTGGAAATCAAATGAAGATTTCATGCAAGGGAACACTGGATAACCATTCATTATCTCACTGTCGACTTCAATATACATAACCTCAAATTTTTTGCACGTTATGATGGTCTTACATTGGCATTTCAAATCACTTTTGTTCCTAGAAATGCGTTGTAAACTTGCTAAAGATCTCTTGGCGGTTAGTGTTTAAGGTTAACAGTTTCTGGTACACCTGACTCTAACAATGTTTTAGCATTAATGGAGCACTTTCCTAACTCTATTGATTTAATTACAATGCACGAATTGTTCTTAATTGGCCAGACTTACTATATAAAAACGTAATGCCATTTTACGGCTCTGCGTATTGGAACGGAAGACTACGTCAGAACGCAGTAGTTTGGGAACTATAAAAATGTGAAACGAATCGAATGTAGGCTTTGCATTAGGTACAAATGGTACAATACAACTGTAGAAATTTTATAATTCTTATCACCCAATTCATTCAGTTTACCGCGTGTCTCAATCATAAAGGCGTTATCATTGCAATCGTCACAACATGCGCGTTTTAGTGTGTAATAAATAAAATGGTAACATATGTATGTGCGCCCGCGCCGCCGGTGTCTACGTCACTCGGCGTGAGTCAGCCCTCGTTTTCCGCGCTAAAGATCACCGCAAGGATACCGGCTACGAGGCTGGTCCAATTGCCATTATACTAGGCCTAGGGTTGCCAACTGTTCTCAAATTCGTAATTTCAAAACACAAAACTGAAAAATTGAAGTTTAAAGTCTGTTTCAATCAGAAAAAAAAACTTTGTAAACAAACCATCACTCAACACAAAATCGTCGATTTCACACTTATTTCGTTTTCACTACATTAAATTCTGATGTGGGAATCTTCGGAAATACTGTCGCCTTCATATTACACTCGTTTTAGATTGTAATTTCAACTAAAACACGTAAAAATTAAAGAACTTATAAAATTGTAATAAGTTTGTTGTTTTTTTTTTTCCAATGCTTTAGTGAAGTGCCGATTTGTACCATATTGAATGAATGAAAAACAGATTCAAAAAAGTGTAAAGGCAAAGGAATTCTAGGCCATTATGCCAATATGCCCACTGCATTTTCAGGTAGTTTTAAAAACAGAAATAAAGAAAATTAATTTAATTTTTATTTCTTACCGATTTGTTTCTGCTTCTATGTACAACGAGTGCAATTTGCAGTTTAAACTATATTTCAATATCAAATTCATTTTACTTAAACGTCTTTTTGACTGTATATTGAGTTTTTAACTTGAAATAAATAATTATTATTATGTTTCTCTATTTTGACCACTCGGGCTAAACCTGGACCTTTGGAAGGCTTGCATGAGGACGTCCATCACGTAGAGGCCCATAGAAATAAATTTGGTGTTATTAGGTCATCATCATCATTTCAGCCAAAAGACGTCCGCTGTTGGACATAGGCCTCCCCCAAGGTTTTCCACAACGACCGGTCCTGTGCCACTTGCATCCAGCGCTTTCCCGCGACCTTCACTAGGTCGTCGGTCCACCTTGTCGGGAGCCTACCCACGCTGAGTCTTCCGGTACGTGGTCGCCACACAAGAACCTTTCTGCCCCATCGGTCATCAGTTCTCCGAGCTATGTGCCCCGCCCACTGCCACTTCAGCCTACTAATTCGCAGTGCTATATCGGTGACCTTGGTTTGTCTACGTATCTCCTCATTTCTGATTCGATCTCGTAGAGAAACTCCGAGCATAGCCCTCTCCATAGCTCTCTGAGTGACCTTGAGCCTTCTTATGAGGCCTACAGTCAGTGTTATTAGGATTTTTTTTTAAATAATTTTGGGCCATAAAACTTGAGCATATTGCGCGCTCCTTTGTACTTATGGGCCCGCCCATAAGATCCGTAAGTGCAAGGGAGCGCGTAATATTCCAGCAACGTTTTATGGCCTCGTGTGCCACGAGCGTAGTTATAATCATAGTAAAAATTACCTCATATTTATTATTTTGTTGATTTATTGTCCAGCCCGTATTTATCTCGACTGTCGGCATCATACGTACTGATGATTCTAATAAATTAGTTCTTTTGTTTGTTGTAATTATGTACACACTATATTTTAATGCATAACAATAGTTAAAATCTAAGAAAAGCCCTATACTAATATTAAATTTATAATAAGTTTTATTATGCATAGATTATTGATTTCATTTCATAACTATATTTCTATAAGTTGACGTAAAGAAGCCGATACCTTCTAGTTGAGTTTATTCCATCGAATGAAAATAATCCATTCACTCATTCGTTCATATTCGTTATAGTATACAATAGGCACATCACTAAAACTATTTAAGCACTTTGACGTTTCTTTGTTTACAAAGTTTTTTTTTCTGATTGAAACAGACTTTAGATACTTACTGGGTATATTATTGGTTTTGGTAATACTTACAACACAGCTTTAACATTTAAATACAATATGATATATCCAGTGTTGAAATTGGAACCCTAGTTTTAGTAGCAACTAGCAACCCTACCTAGGTACATAATTCATACGTTCAAATAGAAATACCTACTGATCTCTTGGTCTAAGGTCCTCATTATCAGAGAAAAATTGACGAGGTTCCCTACACACCAAATCTGGTTTGAATATTACAGCCATAATACACCGGGACGCTATGGCGACGTCGCCAGCCACCGTAGCCAACTAATTCGCATTGAAATGTATGACAGGTAACACACCTGGCGACGGACTGGCGACGTCGCTATCAATACAAATTATTTGGATACGTAGCCGGCGACATCGCCATGGCGGCGTCCCGGTGTGTTATGTTATGGCCCTTAAGTATTCTGTGTCGCGGGAATAACATTGATTATTCAACGAAAAGGTAGGATAAATGCCTAATAGTGGCCTAGTCGCATGAGTATATACCTACTAAACCGATCTCTAGTAGGAGATAGAGATGTGCCGAGTACAGCCTGACTCGAGTACTTACTCGAGTACTTAGTAATTACTCGGGTACTCGAGTACTCAGATTATAGAACTCGAGTACCCGGTACTCGAATACGGGTTACGAGTACTTCATAGTTTTCGAATCCTAAGTCGGGTACTCAAATAAATAGAGGTGCAATCAATAATTTGTTTATTATCCCACTGTACTGTATTAGTGTTATATATTAAAAAATGTCGGTGATCAGCCAAATCAGGGTAGACTGAAAGCGGACCCCTCATAATGGGCTAAGGCTAGGAATAAGAAGATATATTTTCTAATTGGAAATACAGGTAATTATTAATACATATTTAAGTAGACTTTATACAGGCTTTTTTAATTTGCTGTAACAGTTGTAGTTTTTTGAAAATACGTTATAAATCGGGGCTCTCGCCAAAATTTTCGCAATTTTCGCCAATTTTCACGAGTGCAAGTACAACGCACTAATTAGATGTGAAACTCGGACGTTTGAGTGGTTAAAAATACATAATACAAAAGTACTCGAGTCCTATTAAGTACTCAAGTCCTATTCAGTACTCGAGTACTCATTACAAGTATTCGAGTACCTGTCCGAGTCCTCTGACTCGAGTACTTACTCGATCCTTTTTTTAACGAGTACCAGAATACTCGAGTACCAAAAATAACGTACTCACATCACTAGTAGGAGATGACACTATAAGAACCAGGGTTGTTACGTAAAAATCATCTTGTCTAAAACACCATGTTTAAAATGTGTTTTAAACATTTAAAAACAATTATTTTTTTTCCTCCTGTTTTAAATCAATGTTTTAAACAATGATTTAAGTAAACACGTTTTAAACAGTTTTCATTTTAATTTTCCTGTTTTTTTGTAACTCTGATAAGAACCCGAAGAATAAAACAACAAACACTCAAGTCTCCAGACTTCAACGTTATCTTTAGAAGTCTTATTTTTCTTGGATAGCGCCGCGACCCCAGGAATTTTGCTATAATTATACATGCTTAAGGATATCTGATACTGATGCAATATTCGCACACACGCACGCACATACGCACATGGCATGCAACCACCAGAATGGGGTTATTAATAAATTGCAATCATAAAATAAATGAAGCTGTGACGCGAAGGTGCCTTCAGAATATAGCCAAACTGTGGCCATAACCTAATACAGGGATAGATAAATGAAACGAAAAAACCTTCCCATATTCAAAATCGCTGAATCAAGACTTACCCAACGATATACTCTGAATAATCTATATCTCAAAGAAATAAAATTGAAGTGTCTGTTTGTAGTGTCAAAATAACAGCTTTTTACTAAATGTATACATATGAAAGTACTAGCTGTGACCCGCGGCTTCGCCCGCGTGGGTATTGATGTGTAAGATTAGCCGATGTCTTATTCCAGAGTCTACACTATCTACGTTCGAAATTCCATTAAAATCGGTTTAGTAGCTATGGAGATACGTGGTAACAAACATTCATACACACACACACATACACACTTTCGCATTTATAACGTTAGTAGCACAGGAAGTAGGATAGGATATACGGCACTTATAACAGAAAAACATTTTATTAAATGTTTGTCTATCTGTTTGTCTGTTTGTTCTGTCGTTTCTCCGAAATGGCTGGAACGATTTTGACGGAACGTTCACTGGTAGATAGCTGATGTTATAATAAGTAACTTATGCAACTTATATTTTAGCAAACATTGACAAAAAAAAAATTGTTAAATTCCATGCGTACGTACGAAGTTGCGGGCACAACTAGTGGATACATAAAATACGTAGTAGGTAGTAGGTACGTGTTACGTACCTACTCCAGTATTTATTCATCAAAAAACAATGCGTCTTGTGTTTTTATCATTATACGAGACCGTAAAAAAATCAAAACAATTCATTATCTTTTGTTATGTTTCGTCGGTCTGCTGTAGGCGCTTATAAAATGTAGGTAACATTATCTCTACAAACTTAGCAATTGTCCATTCAGTAGAAGATATCTGTTTACGCTTCTTTAAGAATACCCATTTTGTGACTCTTAGCGCCGCCATACACGCGACTGCAAAAATGCAGTCCGTGTGCAGTCGCGTGCCGTCGACTGCAACCAACTGCAAGAATGCAGTCCGTGTATGTTAGCGCTTACAGGATAAAGAAGTCCCTACCGGTATCTACAGTAGAGAAACACGCTTTACAAGCCAGGAATCCCGTGTACACTCGCCATCCTATTATATCCTTGTATGAGCGCGGATACGGGTTTTGAAATGGGGCAATTTTTGTGTGATAACCTATTTCCCAGAAAATTCGTGCTACACATGAAAGATAACATTTTAGTCAAAATAAAGTGTTTCGTTTGTGGGTTCGGGAGGAAGGGGCAATTACACCCTGTTACCCATTTACCTGCCTCCCCCTTTAGTCACGCTCACGTCTAATTATGGGCTCCTCAAGTCTACTGGCTAGTTATCAAGACAACTATTATTGTAAACAGTAACAGTCTCGTGAACACTAATCAATGTGAAAATCAAAATGCCGTGAAATTTATAATTAAGAAGAGAACAACTTCTATTTGTCCAAATATATTCTTTTTTATTTTCAGATGTCTCCGCCGATGTCACGGCCCGTAATTCACAGACAACCAGACTGATTCAAGTAAGTGTCTTATAAGTACTACCTACCTTATAAGAATCTTATAATAAGTGATAATGAAAACATTATGCAATAAAATATTTAGATTTTTGTTACTTAACACAATAATGGTTTGCTGGTCTTCCTAAAGGTATAAGTTATTTCATAATAGGTTGATAGGTACTGTTGTGTCATGCAGATTAGGTAGGGTAATATTTTGTTGTTTTTTTACACAATTTAACCTGACCGATTGTTTGGTATAATGTAACAATTACTTAATCATTTCGCAATATTTTCCAACACACGTTCCAGTATACTTGTACAAGTCTAGACTTGCGCAAGTATATCGTTAGGTGTGTGGCCGGCATTAGGTACTGTTTCAACGGTCCCTCAATACCTATGTTGGTGAACACGGCCCTACGGCTGGCACATTATAAGAAACATACGGCCGAGCCGTATACTCAAAGGCTACTTAAATATTTAAGTCCCACTTAGTAGTTTGAGACGTTGTTATCTGTAATTTATTGTACGGCGCGTCAAAGTTAAGCAGCTCTTCAGCTCTCAAATTTAAGTTGCGTACGAGTATTCGTCGGATACTGTCAGAAAAACGCCTAGAGGCGCTCCGAGCATACATTGTGTACTGTGCCCCGCATACTATCAGAAATTTGTCGGAACGGTTGAGTACTTTATGTGGACTGCATTTAGATCGTCCATAAAAATTTTGTCAGAATGTTTGTGTTTATGCTGATGTGCGACCGGCCTAAGTAAGTAATTTAAATGCCGAGATCAACGGAATAAAAAAGCTTTTGCCCGCGACTTCGTCCGCGTAGACTTCAAAATAAAAAAAAACCGGGCAAGTGACTTAAGACTTTTTAGTACTTTTTAGTGCGCCAGGGTTTTTTAAGTCAGTATTTGCATTTTAAAAAAAATAATTTTATTTCACGATTTTTATTGGAGCCATACAAACTTTATCACGGTACCTAATTCGGTGAATGCGTGTTTTGGTAGGTAGGTATATAGAGCCAAAATCCCAAATCCCCCTCCCCTTCTCCACCCCTTTTCCTCCCCTCTCTTCCTTCTGCTCCCTCCCCCTCCATTTCCCTTTCCCTTTCCCCTCCCCCTTCCACTTCCCCCTACCTTACGTCTTCCCCTTCCTCCGTCACCTACCCTATGCATACTAAGTTTCAAGTCAATCGGGTACAAACATATTTTTCTGCCGTACTTTTCTACCTTTAGTTTCCCCCTTTTGGGTGTTGATTTACGAAATGATTTTTTATGGGATCAAACTGAAGTAGTACCTACCATATTCAGCACAGCTTATACCCCAATTATTTAAAATGATTAATCATAACCAATCTCGAGATATGGATGACTAAACATTCGCTGACCCCACTCTCCCCTTTTCCTTCAAAATATTAAAAACGCTGAAACCCCAATCTGATTATTTAAAATGAACAATCATAACCAATTTCGAGATATGGATGACTAAAAATTCGCTGACCCCGCTCTCCCCTTTTCCTTCAAAATATTAAAAACGCTGAAACCCCAGTCTGATTATTTAAAATGAACAATCATAACCAATTTCGAGATATGGATGACTAAACATTCGCTGACCCCGCTCTCCCCTTTTCCTTCAAAATATTAAAAACGCTGAAACCCCAGTCTGATTATTTAAAATGAACAATCATAACCAATCTCGAGATATGGATGACTAAACATTCGCTGACCCCGCTCTCCCCTTTTCCTTCAAAATATTAAAAACGCTGAAACCCCAGTCTGATTATTTAAAATGAACAATCATAACCAATTTCGAGATATGGATGACTAAACATTCGCTGACCCCACTCTCCCCTTTTCCTACAAAATATTAAAAACGCTGAATCCCCAGTCTGATTATTTAAAATGAACAATCATAACCAATTTCGAGATATGGATGACTAAAAATTCGCTGACCCCGCTCTCCCCTTTTCCTTCAAAATATTAAAAACGCCGAAACCCCAGTTTGATTATTTAAAATGAACAACCATAACCAATTTCGAGATATGGATGACTAAACATTCGCTGACCCCGCTCTCCCCTTTTCTTTCAAAATATTAAAAACGCTGAAACCCCAGTCTGATTATTTAAAATGAACAATCATGACCAATTTTGAGATATGGATGACTAAACATTCGGTGACCCCGCTCTCCCCTTTTCCTTCAAAATATTAAAAACGCTGAAACCCCAGTCTGATTATTTAAAATGAACAATCATAACCAATCCCGAAATATGGATGACTAAACATTCGCTGACCCCGCACTCCCCTTTTCCTTCAAAATATTAAAAACGCTGAAACCCCAGTCTGATTATTTAAAATGAACAATCATAACCAATTTTGAGATATGGATGACTAAACATGCGCTGACCCCGCTCTCCCATTTCTCGTCAAAATGATTAAAAATACGGAAACCCCAGTCTGATCAATTCAAATAAGCAATCATAACCAATATCGAGATATGGATGACTTATTAAAACATCCCTTGACCCCGTTTTCCCCTTTCCCGTCAAAATAACAAAACTCGACCACCCCTATACAAACTTTCACTCCACATTTCACCCCTTAGGGGTTGAATTTCCAAAAACACGAAAGAAATCTAAACACAAACTTTCATTCCCCTATTTTACCCCCTTAGGGGTTGAATTTTCAAAAACCCTGAAATTACTCTTTTTTATTTTTGAAAATACACCTAATCACCAATTTAAGTAATTCTAACTTCAAAAATGACGGAACTTCCATACAAACTTTTATCCCCTATTTTACCCCCTTAGGGGTCGAATTTTCAAAAACCCTGAAACCCATATTTTTTTATTTTTCAAAAGACACCTAAACAGCAATTTTCATAATTCTAACTTCAAAAATGTCGAACTTCCATACAAACTTTCATCCCTTATTTTACCCCCTTAGGGGTTGAATTTCAAAAAACCCTTTCTTAGTACACCTCTACACATCAAGACAAACCCACCCTCCAAATTTCAAGTCTCTACGATCAGCGGCTTAGGCTGTGCGTTGTCTGTCAGTCAGTCAGTCAGTCAGTCAGTCAGTCAATCAGGACTTTGATTCTTATATATTAGATTAAATAGGATTTAAAAATACAATGTTTAATTACTTCCTACTTTGGACAAATAAAATAATTAACACTTCTAACCTGTTTTACGGTTAATTTAAGTAATTTTGCGTAACTTTTGTTCTAATTATCTTTTTCTATTTAGCTGCATGAGTCTTGTAACAAAAGTATTTAAGTTACATTCTAAATCTAATACATAGCTTTACGAGCCTCCACATGACTACCTATAGCAGATTTACCTTGAACCCGCGTCCGCGAAGCCTGAATAACAATAATCTTATTTCCTATAATAACGCCATGCCTATCTCCATCAGCACCATAATTATCATTTAGAATTGATTCCACATTGCGGTCAAGGATTTTTAGAAAGAAATCACCAGCAATTTCAATTTATGAATTCTAAATGCTTGTAGGTACGCCACTCGAAGAAATGACTAATCAACCATATTATTCAAGAAAACGTTCAGATTGGTATTCGGTTTTCAAAACAAACGTGCTATTCAATACAAATGCTATTTTATTGATCCATGTTGTGGATCTAAAATCGGATCGTGCTGCAACATCGATCATAATGCAAAATCAATGGCGATTTGATTGCTGAAGTTAGTTTTTGAATCTAAGCTTGTGTGTTGATAGCGCGTAAAGATGTGTTTTTATCGTATGTATCTCGGCATTAAAATATTTTAAGCGTGTCTGGCAAGCCTCTTCCATGCTTGAAACGCAAGGCTGAAAATCTCTGACAACTGATTTAACATAGATTACAGGACTTACCGATAGCTCCGTAGGGTCTCGTAGTTTCGGAGCGCTTTGGCAGAGACCGATTCTTAATCTAAGGAGTGCAGGGGGCTAATAGCGACGCTATCCAACATTGCCAATGCAATAAATTTTTCAGATTTTCTGAGGAATCCTTAGCAATTTCGCTAAATTTATGTAATATATTCACAGAATCTGTGACAGTTATACGGAAATTTAGCGGATTATTCTGGAGGCTCGGAAAATTTAATTGTTTTTGAAGAATTGCTGCAATCTTGCATAGTATCGCTATAGGGACTATAAGGGGCAGGTTAGTGAAATAAGGAAAACCATTGGAACGAATTTTTCTTTTCTATCTAGGGACTTCAGTCACACTTGCATCAGGACGTGGTCTGACTTCAGGCACTTAGCTAAAAACGAATAAGTCGATTTATTTGTATTATCGATACACACCTCGTATCTCTATCAGCCACGGATTTTATTTCGTGCTATCAGCTGACGAAAGCTTACGTCACATTGACGTCTCATCAACAACATGGCGGCCAAAATGGCCGACCGTTTGTTTATTTACAACAACATGAGCTATGTATGTAGCCAGTCTATAGTTAAAAGTCACGTTTTAAATGAGACAGATACATTTATCTTTTCAACAAATATCTCGATTTGTGTAACATAGTCCATGCATATCGATATAAACACCTAACTGAAACTAATTTAAATAAAAACTGATGTAAGTTAAGATATTAAAATCTTAAGAATTATGGAAATATAACACGTCTAGAGTTAACTTCACACAAGTGCCATGATAAAACTAAAGATTATTATAATAACAACGAACTAAGTAGGTACTTATATGGACATGATTTCTTGGAAATACAACGTATGTATTTGTAAGCACAGAGTGACAAGATGAAATAAATCTTTAAAATACAACATTGTATTTAGCTCGAGAGACATTAAGCCACACGACACGTGGCAAATGTATGATACGGACGTCACTAATAAATAAACATAGAGGTTTGCCAAAGCATCGTGAATTACACGTGCCTCGTCCATCAATACGGTCACATTATGGCGATTGTCCACAACATGATCAAAACAATACAATAGATGCGCAACAAAAAATCCTGCAAATTAATTCACAATGACTCTGAAAAGGTAGAATGTCCTTTCATTTCCATATTACCCAGTTTATTTATAAATTCTTAAGAATAACGTGCCTTTACAGCTACATACCAGATACCGAAAGATTAAATTCCAAAGATAACATAGAAGCACTCATAAATTTTACTTTGCACCATACATAAATTCCTCTTCGAAGAAAATGTAGCATTTCTATTTCAAAACCAATCGTGCCGGAAATAACAGTGCATTTAATTTTGTAACAGCATTACACTGAAGCAAGGTCAAGGCTGTCTTATCACAGCGTGATTTTGTTGCATAAAATGCGCAATTCGTCACATGAATTTGGCACATCTCCAATGAATGTGGCATCTTAGTCGTCATCGCCTCTTCATCAGCTCAGACATTTGGAACTGTCGCTGCTTTCATCTTCCAACAAAGTATTGGAAAGTTTTCTACAGCAAATTTAAAGGGTTGCTCAATTTATACCAATTATGTTGTAAGAATGCAAGATAAAATTCAACGCCAGAAATAAAGAGTCTACTTATAATAAAAATCGTAGGTCTTCTGTAATATACAAAAGATACTACAAATTTGTTGAGATCATAGACTTAAAATGGTTGAGATAATATGTCAGCAAAATATGTAGATGATGAAATAAACTTAGGGACAAGTTGGGGACAAGAGGATTAAATATAAGAATGACATAGACAAACGATGATCATATATTATTGATCGAAGCACACAACGAAGTAGCGACAAAAGTTAGAAATGCAAGAAAGAATTGGTCAGTAAGAGAAAATTAGGGATGCTAAAATTTATCACTTGACGCGGAAGATGCATTCCGTAGATGTCACGTCAGCAGGCAGTTTCCACATTTAGTTCAAATGGAGCGTCAGTATGTACACAAATACACACACCATTTGCATGTGTGCTGTATACAAAAGCAAGAATACTAACACCATCATAAATCAGACTTCGTGTGTGTATAGCACGCCCACTAATGCGAACCCTTTTCTAAGTTTACACGTGTAGCGTACCGATAGAGATTGCCTATGTGGTAGCCCTTATGTGTGCGCAGATTGACGTGGTGTGCGTCTGGCGAATGCAGCTTGCGCGATGCACATGCGCGGGGCGGAGGGCGGGAGGCGACGAGGGGGGCACGGCCAGGGCCGGGCAGACCTTGAGCGCGCCTAGCAACAGCGCTGCCAGCGCAGACTTGCTTATTTATTTCTGTTTTACTCCTCTCTGCACGTTTGCTTGCAATTTTAAACAGAACGTTTTATGGAGTCGTAATGCCAGCCGACGGGAATGTGAATGTGACCTTTATGCATTCGTCAGATGCTCCCCTAGGTACGATGGGCGATGGTACGACACAGGATAATAATGTTGGATTGTTTTATCATTCTTGTTTATCTTTATTACTACAGACACGGGGTGCACTCTCGTTGCCTGAATTGTGATTTTTGCTTTTATTAGCGGTAAAGTTTTTGATCCGTCCCCAGAAGCGCCCTGCATTGCTTACGAACTTAAATAAATATCAAAATGTGCATTAAAATTCATTGCGTTGCTCAGTGCTCTGTAAAGCTGCTCCATCAGATTAAAGAGGTATTGTACAATTAAGATTAACATCGGTTTCACGATCACGCCAGGCGATCGGTCTGTACGTGTTCGTTTGTATCGAGGTGGAAATGTTTGCGAGCGAAGGAATTACTTCACCTACCACCCACTATATTGACGTTAGTATGTTCCAGTGCATTTTCATTTAAACTGTTGCACAGATAATGTTTTATACTTATAACCATTGACAGCTCACTGAGAAGCACGTAGGATTCGCAGCTATCTTAATAAATACCATTCATAAACGTGGGAAGAAAAGAATTCCATTGAAAATATAAATGGAAAAGACTCAAAGGCATTTCAACATTCCAGGTTCCATGAAAGAGATTATGACAGAGTAACCTTTCATCTAACAGGACATATGCTATCTTATCTCTTTGTGTATCATTAGGCACAAACAACGATCAAGGAATTGCACACGCCCTTCAAATCCATTAAAAGGTCTCTGCGACTTTATTTAAACCTTGATGGGTATAATGGAGTCAAATGGATTGAGACGAACGAGACGAACGTCATTGTTTCTGCAAACTTGCGAAAAAAATATTTTTAGGATCAGTCACCACAGTTAGCAACCTTAAGTCCTTCAAATGAATCACCACATGTTTGTATAAGATGACTGGATCATACTGATGGTAGTCAAGCTGTAGCCAATTGACTGCAGCTCATACTTCATACATGACCTCTCGACGGGGGTAGTAGCACCCTCTCATAAGATACCGTCGTAAATTAGCTATTACTGCTTAACATCAGGCGGGTCCTACGTTTGCCACCATAGTGACATTAAAAACAACTTAGGTACTTTGTTTGAGTAAGATCTAGTCATCCCAAATCCGTCCAAATTATTTCGAGATCACTAGACAATTCATTTCACATGGACAAAGGAAATATCCAATGACAATTAAAATAATAATATGTCTGGAAGTCCATAATATCGTCCTTAGATTGAGACCGCAGCTCTGAAGAGTATCGGATGTCTACTCAGGGCCGGTGTGTGTCTCGTAATATTAATTACTACAATTGCCTCGCTCTAGTCAATTATACACGCTGACTTGGTCTTTCATGCGACTATATTCTTTGATATTATCTTGATACATTGCGCGAATACCAGTGGAGGACATAATAACAAATTGCCGTTCATTACCAGTCGTATTCGCTAGTGTCTGTTTTTTTTCTTGTTGCACGTTCATATTTAGTGTTTTCGCAACTCAAAGTTGGTAAGCGGTCGTGTTGATTTTGAGTCATTTGATTTTTGTCACCTTGATTATTGGATCTTGAGGTGTCCTCTTTTTATTTGTATTCCTAATTATTGTTGTTTATTTATCTTTTTCTACCTACTAGTTTGGATTGTATTTCCTCTCACTTTACCACTATCTCATACATCTACAAATTTAATGTTTAGCTATAGCTTTTCCTATAAGAACAACAGCAATAATTGCGTCAACATTTCAGAATTTATCCATGTTTAGGCTCACCTATGTTTTCAGTTCTTCATAATTCACAGGTCAACCGTTATTTACACACGCCCTACCTGTATCATGACCTATATTTGTTGCCATTAAATCAATTTAGCTTCCGTATCGGTCCTAGGCATCCAGGCAGCCCCGGGATTGCCCTTTGACATTATTTAGTGTAGGCGGGTTTCGGCGCATGCGTTCGTCCTTGGCGCCCCCCGCCCTCCAGCTGTCCCCTCCCCGTCGTGGGCTTGTGACGCAAAACCTAAAGCCCGTGCCGATCGAGAGACGAGGTCTATATTTAGATTGAAAATTTGCCGGGAATAATAAGTGCTGTGTCAGTTGTTCCCGACCCTCGAAGGATCATCTATTATAGCGTAAACGTCTTCGGGTAAGTGCCGTTCGAGATTTTGTGTATTTTCGTGATGTTCCTTCTTATCAATGTGTTACCTAACTGGAATAGAGTCAGTGGCATTCATTTGGAAATCAAATGAAGATTTCATGCAAGGGAACACTGGATAACCATTCATTATCTCACTGTCGACTTCAATATACATAACCTCAAATTTTTTGCACGTTATGATGGTCTTACATTGGCATTTCAAATCACTTTTGTTCCTAGAAATGCGTTGTAAACTTGCTAAAGATCTCTTGGCGGTTAGTGTTTAAGGTTAACAGTTTCTGGTACACCTGACTCTAACAATGTTTTAGCATTAATGGAGCACTTTCCTAACTCTATTGATTTAATTACAATGCACGAATTGTTCTTAATTGGCCAGACTTACTATATAAAAACGTAATGCCATTTTACGGCTCTGCGTATTGGAACGGAAGACTACGTCAGAACGCAGTAGTTTGGGAACTATAAAAATGTGAAACGAATCGAATGTAGGCTTTGCATTAGGTACAAATGGTACAATACAACTGTAGAAATTTTATAATTCTTATCACCCAATTCATTCAGTTTACCGCGTGTCTCAATCATAAAGGCGTTATCATTGCAATCGTCACAACATGCGCGTTTTAGTGTGTAATAAATAAAATGGTAACATATGTATGTGCGCCCGCGCCGCCGGTGTCTACGTCACTCGGCGTGAGTCAGCCCTCGTTTTCCGCGCTAAAGATCACCGCAAGGATACCGGCTACGAGGCTGGTCCAATTGCCATTATACTAGGCCTAGGGTTGCCAACTGTTCTCAAATTCGTAATTTCAAAACACAAAACTGAAAAATTGAAGTTTAAAGTCTGTTTCAATCAGAAAAAAAAACTTTGTAAACAAACCATCACTCAACACAAAATCGTCGATTTCACACTTATTTCGTTTTCACTACATTAAATTCTGATGTGGGAATCTTCGGAAATACTGTCGCCTTCATATTACACTCGTTTTAGATTGTAATTTCAACTAAAACACGTAAAAATTAAAGAACTTATAAAATTGTAATAAGTTTGTTGTTTTTTTTTTTCCAATGCTTTAGTGAAGTGCCGATTTGTACCATATTGAATGAATGAAAAACAGATTCAAAAAAGTGTAAAGGCAAAGGAATTCTAGGCCATTATGCCAATATGCCCACTGCATTTTCAGGTAGTTTTAAAAACAGAAATAAAGAAAATTAATTTAATTTTTATTTCTTACCGATTTGTTTCTGCTTCTATGTACAACGAGTGCAATTTGCAGTTTAAACTATATTTCAATATCAAATTCATTTTACTTAAACGTCTTTTTGACTGTATATTGAGTTTTTAACTTGAAATAAATAATTATTATTATGTTTCTCTATTTTGACCACTCGGGCTAAACCTGGACCTTTGGAAGGCTTGCATGAGGACGTCCATCACGTAGAGGCCCATAGAAATAAATTTGGTGTTATTAGGTCATCATCATCATTTCAGCCAAAAGACGTCCGCTGTTGGACATAGGCCTCCCCCAAGGTTTTCCACAACGACCGGTCCTGTGCCACTTGCATCCAGCGCTTTCCCGCGACCTTCACTAGGTCGTCGGTCCACCTTGTCGGGAGCCTACCCACGCTGAGTCTTCCGGTACGTGGTCGCCACACAAGAACCTTTCTGCCCCATCGGTCATCAGTTCTCCGAGCTATGTGCCCCGCCCACTGCCACTTCAGCCTACTAATTCGCAGTGCTATATCGGTGACCTTGGTTTGTCTACGTATCTCCTCATTTCTGATTCGATCTCGTAGAGAAACTCCGAGCATAGCCCTCTCCATAGCTCTCTGAGTGACCTTGAGCCTTCTTATGAGGCCTACAGTCAGTGTTATTAGGATTTTTTTTTAAATAATTTTGGGCCATAAAACTTGAGCATATTGCGCGCTCCTTTGTACTTATGGGCCCGCCCATAAGATCCGTAAGTGCAAGGGAGCGCGTAATATTCCAGCAACGTTTTATGGCCTCGTGTGCCACGAGCGTAGTTATAATCATAGTAAAAATTACCTCATATTTATTATTTTGTTGATTTATTGTCCAGCCCGTATTTATCTCGACTGTCGGCATCATACGTACTGATGATTCTAATAAATTAGTTCTTTTGTTTGTTGTAATTATGTACACACTATATTTTAATGCATAACAATAGTTAAAATCTAAGAAAAGCCCTATACTAATATTAAATTTATAATAAGTTTTATTATGCATAGATTATTGATTTCATTTCATAACTATATTTCTATAAGTTGACGTAAAGAAGCCGATACCTTCTAGTTGAGTTTATTCCATCGAATGAAAATAATCCATTCACTCATTCGTTCATATTCGTTATAGTATACAATAGGCACATCACTAAAACTATTTAAGCACTTTGACGTTTCTTTGTTTACAAAGTTTTTTTTTCTGATTGAAACAGACTTTAGATACTTACTGGGTATATTATTGGTTTTGGTAATACTTACAACACAGCTTTAACATTTAAATACAATATGATATATCCAGTGTTGAAATTGGAACCCTAGTTTTAGTAGCAACTAGCAACCCTACCTAGGTACATAATTCATACGTTCAAATAGAAATACCTACTGATCTCTTGGTCTAAGGTCCTCATTATCAGAGAAAAATTGACGAGGTTCCCTACACACCAAATCTGGTTTGAATATTACAGCCATAATACACCGGGACGCTATGGCGACGTCGCCAGCCACCGTAGCCAACTAATTCGCATTGAAATGTATGACAGGTAACACACCTGGCGACGGACTGGCGACGTCGCTATCAATACAAATTATTTGGATACGTAGCCGGCGACATCGCCATGGCGGCGTCCCGGTGTGTTATGTTATGGCCCTTAAGTATTCTGTGTCGCGGGAATAACATTGATTATTCAACGAAAAGGTAGGATAAATGCCTAATAGTGGCCTAGTCGCATGAGTATATACCTACTAAACCGATCTCTAGTAGGAGATAGAGATGTGCCGAGTACAGCCTGACTCGAGTACTTACTCGAGTACTTAGTAATTACTCGGGTACTCGAGTACTCAGATTATAGAACTCGAGTACCCGGTACTCGAATACGGGTTACGAGTACTTCATAGTTTTCGAATCCTAAGTCGGGTACTCAAATAAATAGAGGTGCAATCAATAATTTGTTTATTATCCCACTGTACTGTATTAGTGTTATATATTAAAAAATGTCGGTGATCAGCCAAATCAGGGTAGACTGAAAGCGGACCCCTCATAATGGGCTAAGGCTAGGAATAAGAAGATATATTTTCTAATTGGAAATACAGGTAATTATTAATACATATTTAAGTAGACTTTATACAGGCTTTTTTAATTTGCTGTAACAGTTGTAGTTTTTTGAAAATACGTTATAAATCGGGGCTCTCGCCAAAATTTTCGCAATTTTCGCCAATTTTCACGAGTGCAAGTACAACGCACTAATTAGATGTGAAACTCGGACGTTTGAGTGGTTAAAAATACATAATACAAAAGTACTCGAGTCCTATTAAGTACTCAAGTCCTATTCAGTACTCGAGTACTCATTACAAGTATTCGAGTACCTGTCCGAGTCCTCTGACTCGAGTACTTACTCGATCCTTTTTTTAACGAGTACCAGAATACTCGAGTACCAAAAATAACGTACTCACATCACTAGTAGGAGATGACACTATAAGAACCAGGGTTGTTACGTAAAAATCATCTTGTCTAAAACACCATGTTTAAAATGTGTTTTAAACATTTAAAAACAATTATTTTTTTTCCTCCTGTTTTAAATCAATGTTTTAAACAATGATTTAAGTAAACACGTTTTAAACAGTTTTCATTTTAATTTTCCTGTTTTTTTGTAACTCTGATAAGAACCCGAAGAATAAAACAACAAACACTCAAGTCTCCAGACTTCAACGTTATCTTTAGAAGTCTTATTTTTCTTGGATAGCGCCGCGACCCCAGGAATTTTGCTATAATTATACATGCTTAAGGATATCTGATACTGATGCAATATTCGCACACACGCACGCACATACGCACATGGCATGCAACCACCAGAATGGGGTTATTAATAAATTGCAATCATAAAATAAATGAAGCTGTGACGCGAAGGTGCCTTCAGAATATAGCCAAACTGTGGCCATAACCTAATACAGGGATAGATAAATGAAACGAAAAAACCTTCCCATATTCAAAATCGCTGAATCAAGACTTACCCAACGATATACTCTGAATAATCTATATCTCAAAGAAATAAAATTGAAGTGTCTGTTTGTAGTGTCAAAATAACAGCTTTTTACTAAATGTATACATATGAAAGTACTAGCTGTGACCCGCGGCTTCGCCCGCGTGGGTATTGATGTGTAAGATTAGCCGATGTCTTATTCCAGAGTCTACACTATCTACGTTCGAAATTCCATTAAAATCGGTTTAGTAGCTATGGAGATACGTGGTAACAAACATTCATACACACACACACATACACACTTTCGCATTTATAACGTTAGTAGCACAGGAAGTAGGATAGGATATACGGCACTTATAACAGAAAAACATTTTATTAAATGTTTGTCTATCTGTTTGTCTGTTTGTTCTGTCGTTTCTCCGAAATGGCTGGAACGATTTTGACGGAACGTTCACTGGTAGATAGCTGATGTTATAATAAGTAACTTATGCAACTTATATTTTAGCAAACATTGACAAAAAAAAAATTGTTAAATTCCATGCGTACGTACGAAGTTGCGGGCACAACTAGTGGATACATAAAATACGTAGTAGGTAGTAGGTACGTGTTACGTACCTACTCCAGTATTTATTCATCAAAAAACAATGCGTCTTGTGTTTTTATCATTATACGAGACCGTAAAAAAATCAAAACAATTCATTATCTTTTGTTATGTTTCGTCGGTCTGCTGTAGGCGCTTATAAAATGTAGGTAACATTATCTCTACAAACTTAGCAATTGTCCATTCAGTAGAAGATATCTGTTTACGCTTCTTTAAGAATACCCATTTTGTGACTCTTAGCGCCGCCATACACGCGACTGCAAAAATGCAGTCCGTGTGCAGTCGCGTGCCGTCGACTGCAACCAACTGCAAGAATGCAGTCCGTGTATGTTAGCGCTTACAGGATAAAGAAGTCCCTACCGGTATCTACAGTAGAGAAACACGCTTTACAAGCCAGGAATCCCGTGTACACTCGCCATCCTATTATATCCTTGTATGAGCGCGGATACGGGTTTTGAAATGGGGCAATTTTTGTGTGATAACCTATTTCCCAGAAAATTCGTGCTACACATGAAAGATAACATTTTAGTCAAAATAAAGTGTTTCGTTTGTGGGTTCGGGAGGAAGGGGCAATTACACCCTGTTACCCATTTACCTGCCTCCCCCTTTAGTCACGCTCACGTCTAATTATGGGCTCCTCAAGTCTACTGGCTAGTTATCAAGACAACTATTATTGTAAACAGTAACAGTCTCGTGAACACTAATCAATGTGAAAATCAAAATGCCGTGAAATTTATAATTAAGAAGAGAACAACTTCTATTTGTCCAAATATATTCTTTTTTATTTTCAGATGTCTCCGCCGATGTCACGGCCCGTAATTCACAGACAACCAGACTGATTCAAGTAAGTGTCTTATAAGTACTACCTACCTTATAAGAATCTTATAATAAGTGATAATGAAAACATTATGCAATAAAATATTTAGATTTTTGTTACTTAACACAATAATGGTTTGCTGGTCTTCCTAAAGGTATAAGTTATTTCATAATAGGTTGATAGGTACTGTTGTGTCATGCAGATTAGGTAGGGTAATATTTTGTTGTTTTTTTACACAATTTAACCTGACCGATTGTTTGGTATAATGTAACAATTACTTAATCATTTCGCAATATTTTCCAACACACGTTCCAGTATACTTGTACAAGTCTAGACTTGCGCAAGTATATCGTTAGGTGTGTGGCCGGCATTAGGTACTGTTTCAACGGTCCCTCAATACCTATGTTGGTGAACACGGCCCTACGGCTGGCACATTATAAGAAACATACGGCCGAGCCGTATACTCAAAGGCTACTTAAATATTTAAGTCCCACTTAGTAGTTTGAGACGTTGTTATCTGTAATTTATTGTACGGCGCGTCAAAGTTAAGCAGCTCTTCAGCTCTCAAATTTAAGTTGCGTACGAGTATTCGTCGGATACTGTCAGAAAAACGCCTAGAGGCGCTCCGAGCATACATTGTGTACTGTGCCCCGCATACTATCAGAAATTTGTCGGAACGGTTGAGTACTTTATGTGGACTGCATTTAGATCGTCCATAAAAATTTTGTCAGAATGTTTGTGTTTATGCTGATGTGCGACCGGCCTAAGTAAGTAATTTAAATGCCGAGATCAACGGAATAAAAAAATCCGATAATCACAAGATTGTACGGACGCATTGTTTACACCACGTCGCCCACATCAGATCAAATGCGACACGCTGTGACTCACTGGATGGGAGCATACCTACTGTGATAATATATGTATCATATTCATACATTATATACCTACTTCTTCTTACCTATACCTACTTACTGACGTTAATTTACTTGTTTATGTACCTACAAAGAGGATAATCTTATTTGTTTATTGAGATAGCTATGAGTTAATAACAGTTTATGACCTCGAATACATGTTTTTTCTTCATGAAAATGGATGAGATTACCCCTCATCCTTTAATGATACTGATGGCAATGTTGCCTCAAATTTGTGCTGTAAACGACGCACGCAAGCAACAAGCATTCATTGCAAGCAACTTCAAAATTAATAATAACGCACTCTGTCTTTCCTTACTTTCCTCATAGCCTGATGGGACGGCAATCTGATACAACTGGGGAGAGGTGAGGCGCAGGACCGAAGGCTTTACGTGCTCTCCTAAGAACGGAGACGCTCTGTTCAAATTGCCACATATTATGAACAAAAATTACCTGCCTACCTTTAGCTACCAAAATTTAATTATACAAGGACTAAAAGGAGGTACATTAAGAATTAACGATAGCATAATAAAGAGCATTATAATGTTCGATCCGTTGATGGGTTAAAGTATCGCGCTATCGGCCGCAATAAAGATAATATTATTTCCAACAACACGTGTAGATAACAGAGCTAGTACTAAACGACATTGCAATAGATATTATGTGAATAATTACCTAGTCAGGGATGTAGCGTTAACAATTTAAACAGCACTTCGTATCGTACTTTGTTGCAATGTCAGCTGATTAATTAAAGTAGGAATAGAATTGTATTAGTCACTTAAAAATACCCCTGACTGCTCGCATTTTTGCATTCATTCTTATCCAAATTTTCAAAATCCCGAAAAAACATGTTTTCGGTCCGATAAATTGTTCAACATGTCGTATAAGTATACTTTACTATAATCATTTAGGAGGTTTATTATTAAATTTGTTATTTTCGTCGTATGATAGGAAATAATCAATAATTGTAGGTACGAATTGTGAACTGGCGTTTTGTTTTATTGGAAAAATATTTATTATTCGCTTAGGTATGTCCTCCAGTTCAAATTTAATTTATTATTAACAAGCAAATACTAACGATTGTGTATTATACCGATTTCCACCATAAGCATCGATCCATGACTCACTATGGGCTATGTGGACTTCAGTGCAGACACCACAACCGGATGACAAACTTGATATTACCGCAAAAAAACAATGAAACAAAAAATATTTATGTATTCTCAATGCCATAAGACGTTCATATTGTAAGTACACGGAATCAACACATTTTGTCAGGATTTCTAAAGAATGAACTATGGATCTTTCCCAAACAGAAAACTTACTAGTGACTCTACATTTCCTTTAATATAGACTTTTACTTTACCTAACCTTCACCCTCTATTTATTTGAAATTCTTTGCCCAATTTGCGCAATTCTTTATCCAATTATCAAGGTACCGAAATGATTTGAGTAACTCTCAAATAATTTATTTTCTCAACGAGGTAATGAGCTAACGTGCTAGTCCGTCAACACTAAGTCACAAAAAAAAGTGTTAACCCAAAATATTAAGTAAGTAAAAGTAAGTTTAAAATTTTCCCCCAAATTTATAGTTTTTAGCCGGTTTATAATGAGTGATTTGTAATGCCAGTGTAAGTTGATCATAACTTTCAATAATTTTGGGGGTTTGTGTTTCAACAGACATCAGATGACCTAATTAAGTAATCAAGTGATTAAGTAGCTACTTAAAGACACAGGCTATAGTAGTTTCAAAACTAGCTATTATATATTTCCACTCACAGTGCAAAGATAATACTTTATGATATACCTACCTACTACACGTATAATTCCACACTATTATAGGAAATCTTGCATAGTTTAAGTGCTAATGTGTCGTACAACAAGGCCAACCAGTGCACTTGAAGGTGCGATGGTGTGTGTGAGTCTCAAGGTCAAGGTCGGCACGCGGCGGCCCTGGGGGAACCCTTCGCGACTTCAACCCGCGGCCTAACTTCCCCCATATTAGTCATGCCGAACTTACCCTTTAGCTTGCACGCAAAGTTAAAATATATTTAAACAGTGTTTACCTATTACTTTTGTACGGTACCTGCTTTGTTTGCTAATATTGTTGATATTGTTACTTAAAGGCGATATTTAGTTGTAGGTACACTACCTAATACGTTATAGGTAAGTATCTACCTTTTATTGTTATATATTATGGTTTAGATATAAGGTTTATATGAGAAAAATGTATAGATACGAGGTATGGTGATAGGTAATGGATGATGGTATGTCTACGAGTCGGTCCATTCTGTCTACCAAATTTGTCCACCACCTACAAATTACTTATACCTACACGAGTACATCTACCTACATCTGCAAATAATCGGACAATGAGATAAAATTCTATCAAATTAATTGGGTGTTGCCAAAGAATTTGTAAAAAAAAAAGAGTTAGAAGGTGTTGCAGTTATTAATTAGACACGGTAGAGACTCTACGACTCCCGTTGCAAAATTGCATACCTATAAATGGTTATTTCCTTTGTGTAGTTAATTTATTTACTTACCTACAACCTATTTATTATGTTTGTTATGAGATGTTAATTTAATATTTATGTTTTTAGTAATTATTTCTAGAACATTATTTTAATTGCATCAGTGCCATCTGTTATCGATGTGTGGAACTCGCTTGCATTGCTTGTGAGTATGAGTATAGCTTGTCGACTACAATTTTAACGGTAGTGCTTTATGGATGAAAACATAGATGGCTCTGCTATACTGAAGACTGAATTGGATCATTTTAACTCGTAAGTCGTAATGGAAATATACTTAGTACTTACTTTTTTACTTTTCAAGGTAATACCAGGGTATCGTGGTATTCAACACTAGGTCAAACAACCCAATACTTAATCCCAGCTCATGTTTAAGGACGGCCAAATTTTTACGCTACGAGAAACGCAAGAAATAAGGATGTCGCTAACTAGGTATAGGTTAATGAAAAGTTAAATATTTTGATTAGCGTTTAAGTAATAATTTTGAACTGCAAATCTTGGACAACATTGAAGCGGACTTATACAACTGAGCCTTTCATCATCTAGAGCACCCGATCTACCTGCTTTGTTAGTCTATGGAACTATGGACCCTAGACCCGTTATTTATTTGAATTGCAAAGAAAAAACGGGTCTAGGCTTGGGCAGTTACGAGAGGCCATCATAAGAAGACCTGCCAGATCAACGGGCTATCGAACGACCGGGTGCCACGCTGTGCTCCCTCGGGTATTAGTGCGGAGTGAACACAGCTGGTGGTATCTCAGTTGTTCCCTAGTTCTCCCACTCTCCCTGAAGAATTGAAGAAATTATGGAAGCCATCTTGGTACAAAAAGAGAAGATTGAGCCCTCGAACATGATCTTCTAAAGGCTCCAACCGAGTGCTGCGGAAAATTCGCGCAATTAATACTAATAGTGAAAACGAGTGGTATGTAGGTATGTGTAGGTATAGCAGCAGATTTTCCCAGAGAAACGATCTCAGATATTCAATTTCAAAGCAAAAAAAAACGGAGTCCCGGGTTCCGCGAATAAAAACCACTGCGGTAATTCGTGCGAATATTCCGCGGCAGTGGGCCAATCAAACTGAAATACTTTGGTTGAAGAATATACTCTTTTACAAATCCAAATGCATACGTACTCGTATCACCATGGAGAAACCATACCTACTATCACTGCCATATTTGTGCAAATTAGTTGGAATAAATAGAGTATTGGCGGACTGGAATCTCTGGGAACCATCGGGATCACACTTTATGTTAAACTATTGAGAATAATGAAGAAAGAAACGCTCTCCTTTCAGATTTGTGAATAAGTTGTTATATTTTCTATTAATTGGAATGTTAGCCATATTTATACGAACCGTGTGAATGTGTAGCGCTAGCGTCGCACGCGCATCATGCGTGTCGCACTTTTCATTTCGTGTGATAGGAGAAAGTTACGTAGTATTTATTAGTAAGTAGCAAATAAAGTTTGTTTATTGAGTTCTTCGATTTACTTAAAACCAACAGGTATTGTTTTAATTATTGTTTAGATATTTCCGTTACACTTTACTGTTGCTGAAGTCTAGTAGTCTGTTTTTGTGTAAAATTACATAATGAAATAAAAACTATTATTTAAAAGAATGTATGTACCTAATTAAGTAGGTACTTATGAGTGAACTTGAAATCATAGGCATCCTTCTAAATTATGACTCTACACATTATTAGATATTTAAAAAAAAAAAAAAACTACTGATGAAAAAATATTGCTGGAGTAAGCAAATAAGCAAACCTGTTAGCTGTTATTCCTTGCCTGGGCAATACATTTTTATCAATTGATTTGTTGATTAATATCCCCTAAGTATTCTGAATCATGTGTAGAATCACCGTTAAAAAGGATGCCCATGATTTCAAAATCACCTTGTATATCCACAACACCACATACACAATCAACATTTAATTTTCATGTCGGACAAATAAAATTTATAGCAAGTTTAGTATTCTTTAAATGGATATCTATACTACATGACAGCATGTTATACAAAAAATGGTTCCGTACACTTAAATGTACCTAGGTGCATACCTGCATCATAAAATCGAGTAATAAATCTTAGCGATGTTATTGGCACGATGATCAATATTTAGTTTTCCTTGTGGTTTAATTGATTGCACTTTATCATGAAAGCATAAACTACTCGATTCACTGGCGTTTTAACATCGCATGGATTAGAAGATTTTTTACGACCGAAGTCATTCGAAGTTTTCAAATATTTTTAAATAAAACATTGTTTAAGTAATCCTAACATCCTAAATTTATTGATATATTTACCCAGATTATAATGATATTTAATATGAAACTTTTTAATTGCCTTTTTAAGTACCTTTACAATAATCCAAGATGATTAAATTAAGGTACTTAGAACATTAAAAAGTTTTATAGTCTAGATGACCCAATAATAAATTAATTACAAGCAGCAGGTAGGCAATAACATTTTCTTCTCATTTAACTTTAATATCAATACAAAAACATTCTTCCTTCGGGGAAAACACAAGTCGAAACGCCAACCTTTTGACCTAATAAAGCATGTGGCCTGGACCTCCGCGACCTGCGAGTCCCTACCCTGACCTGTGACCGACCTGTGAAACCCTGGTGCGCCCTACTTTATGTACGAACCCAATAAAACAGGAACTTATTTACCTTGGATCCCGAAATGGGTCAGGTCATAACATTGCGCCCCAGATTTCCGTTATTGAGTTCAGGCAAAGAATTTTATTCAGGGAGTTCAGGCAAAGAATTTTATTCAGGGAATCCAAGATTTTTTTATCATCAGGGTGGCTACTTTGGACTGGGCTGACATCGTCACTTGTCTTGACAGTTTCTCTCGACCTCCGGCTTCACAATATCTTGAACAAAGAAATTAGTAGGGTTATTACGTTCATGATCTTGAATTTGTAGTGACACTGACAGATGTCAAGTGACAGATAACGTCAGCCCAGTGCAATCGCGACGGCGACACGGCCCTAGGTCGACTGGTCAGTCAGAATCCTGATTGGTTGGTCAGAATCAACTGACCAATCAGAGGGTCAATCACTATAGCAGCTCAATGACAATGGCAGTACAATGGCTAAGTGACTTAGGGCTCTGGTGAGTAGATTTATTGCTCTCATTTACCCGTTACAATGGCCTTATTGTGCGACGCAATCCTATGGGAAATTATACAAAATAAGTGAAATCCATTAATATGGTATTTACGGCTAGCGTTTCATGCTTCAGTAGAGCGCTGAGATCCGAAAAATATGGGAAAGCACGTGAAGTGTATGGCGCAAAGTTGATTTTTACGCAGCCGGGAACGTCTGCAGTACACTACAAAGAAACTAGCCTAGATCAGCGTTTCCCAATTAGTGGGTCGCGACCCGGTACCGGGCCATCAATATAAAATACCGGGTCGCTAACCAAGCAATAACTTTTTTAATGCCTTTTGTCACAATCTACTGGGTGAAATCGAAATCGTCGGCAATATTTTAACCAGTGATTCTACCCATGATTCATAATATTTAGGGAATATTAATCAACAAATCAATTGTTAAAAATGTATTACCCAGGTAAGGTATAACAGTTAAATGGTTTGCTTATTTACTTACCCGATCAATATTTTTTTAACAATCGATTTTTTTATTTGTTTTCCTAGAATATTTTGAATCATGTGAATCACTGGTTAAAATATTCATAATTCATAATTCATAATCATTTATTGTGGTAAATAGGTTAGGTTAGGTTAGGTTAGTGATGCTTTACGTACAGCTACGACCAGCCTCAAAGGCGTACAATAGTATTAAGTAATAATAAAAATTAAATTATAATTGACGATTGAAATTATTAATTTATGATTAATTTAAAATGTAAAAAATGTAATTATACTAGGATTCATTATTAATTTATATAAGTAAAAATAAGTAAATGTCACATTTCTATCCGGTCAATCCATCGTCAAGGTATTCTTTAATTGTATAGTATGCTTTCCTCTGCAGCAGCTGTTTTAACTTAAATTTAAAGTTATTTATATTTGTGCAGTCTATTATGGCTTTCGGCAGATGGTTGTATATGCGCGGTGCCATACAGAAGATACTGTTGTTTAATTGCATGGTTCTATTTGAAGGAAAGCATACTTTATGATTATGGCGCTTACTTTTTAACTTTTCAAATAAATGCATATTAGAGGCTACAAATACAGCAGTCTCAAAAATGTAGATACATGGCACGGTTAATAGTTTCAGGTTTATAAAATGGGGTTTACAGCTGTCGGTAGGTTTAAGCTTACAAATTGACCTCACACACCTCTTTTGGGCTTTAAATACCAACTCCTTATCCACCGAATTTCCCCAAAAAACAATACCATACCGTAACACAGACTCAACGTATCCGCGATAAGCTATAATTACAACAGACTCATTAACTATTTTCCTAAGCATGTAGAGTGCATAGGAAAATTGGTTTAGTTTAGTACATAAACTTTCTATATGAGATCTCCATTTTATACTACTATCGAGTTATATATTGCCGACGATTTCGATTTCACCCAGTATAAATGTGAATCTGGGTTTTAAACACTAGTTTATCTTAAAAATAAATATACTAGAAACCAACTTGAAGTGGAACCAGACCTCAGGATAAAACTTTCATCATCTTCAGCGATCTTGGATTTTTTGGTGAAAAATATTGAGTGGATCACGACGGGGACAGTATCAAAATTACCGGGCCATGGTAAAACAATGTTTGGGAAACACTGGCCTAGATCATGAAGTGTACGATAAAATAATGTCATGTCGTAGATCCAAATTATTTAGCACGCATCCCAATGCCTTAAAAAGACTACGTCTTGGCGTCTGCCCGTCTGTATCTTTGGCTAGCATGAGACGGATCAAAGCCAAGCCGGTGATGCCAACCACACCTGGCACGTCCCTACGTTGCATAAACGAGATATAACGAGCAAGGGCACGATACCGTCGTAATTATGTGTTAGCATTGATCTATGACCGTCTGTGATGTTACTGATGTTAGGTAGAGTCGGAACAGAGGTCATTATTGAGCGAGAGAGTAGAGTTTCATTTGAAAGTACCCAAAATAGACTTACGGGGTCCCTTTGGTCTGGGTAGCCGACACCCAGTAACTAACTGGTTGTTTTTCGTATATTGTTGAATATCCGAAAATATCTAGCTACCAATAAGTGATAGTATTCATTATCAGTAATATCAATTACTTAATCGGTGCGTCGCCATGAGGCGAGCTTCCGCGCCCGAGCTATCAGTTATGACATTATGTCTAGGTAGGCGTTCCGATGCCAAAACTGACTGCTTGGGCACGTCGCGCGCATCATACAGACGCACCCGATGAATGGGGTTCCGCTCTCATCTATTAGAAAAGGGACCTACCGCATTGCGCCAGCGATTCCATAATAATATCTCATTGCATAAATATAACATTTATAGTGCATGGTTCCCTCCCGCTTGAGATGAGAATGCTAGGAAATGCGTTGGCTGGCAGCCAGCATCGCAACATAGACCTGGATGGCCTAGCCTTGACACCACAATGCGCCAGATGCATTGTCGAACCTTGACGGGGTGGGGACGTCCTCGACCCATTTCAGAACCATTGGAGGCTAAACTGACATCATATATTTTTTAAACAAATTCGTGTTAGGTATTCTAGTGCAGTGGTACTGTTCTTTAACCGCTTATTTATTGTGTCTCGTTGATAAGCGTTTTACTGGATCATACTTACGCAGAAAATCCGCATAAAGTTTAACACGCAAAATGTCAAATACTTAAAATGATAAGCTCACAACTCGTCAAATACGCAGAAGTACAAAAATGCAATTTGTGTATTTCCTCATGTAGGTACCTAATTATGTCATAATTATGTCTTACGGCCGTATTCACAAACTTGTTGACTAAATAAGAGAACCATAACTATAAAAAGTTTGACATTTTCTCAATGCATACTGGGCCTAATAACGTTGAACCATTGGAAACCACTGGTCTCTATATTATCATCGTGAATTTCACGGTCGACATGTTTTCTACCATTTGTTAGCAGTTTTCTGGCCGACACATATCGATCTCCAATAATTTACGATTTACAATGAAGAACAAATCACGAAGATAAATTAGAGACCGACCAATGGTTTTTCATTGGTTAAAAAATTACATACTTGGGGGCCCTGTGCGCTCGAGTGCACTGTAAGACCTCATAGCTGTTTGTGAATACGGGCCTCAATCTCGATCACCACCCACCGCTCCCAAGTTCACGGTCACCCTGGAGCCCAGAAGCAACAGCTGGATCGATCGGTGGCTGCAGCTCTCGCATTGCCATGGCGACCTGCAGCCCTGACCTGGGGGTGCGGGCGGCGGAGTGGGGGCCGGGGGGGAGGCTTGCATCGAGCGGCCCGGCTGCAACGAGCAGTTATTTCGGTGCAACTCTTCGGCCGCAGTCGCTCGCCGCGCCTCCGATAGTGCGCGCGTCTCTATTGCATCCACAACCCGGCTTCGAACGATTCCCCTCCATTTACATTGTGCGTTGATAATTTCCGAAACGGTAGTGGTCCGTCGCAGCCGCCTGCCGCGCGACCAGCTCTCGCGAGGTGAAACCGCGTGGAAAACTATTTTTCTTGGTAGCGAACACGTCTACTTTCACCGTTCACATTCCGCCGTCGAAACGGCTGTTGCGCGCAACCAGTCGCCGCCAACTCTGATGTTTACGTGTCAAAATTGGGTTTAAATTGTGTGCGATAACGTTGTCGATAAGGCCGACGTAATTAACAGTGGTAATGTATCTGCACTGTTCAGCGAGCCTTTATCAATATGGGTCAGTATTATGAAAAATTAAGGATTTATAACTAGGCTAATCTGGGGTCTTCACTACGTTAGATGGTGAATGTTGTTTGCCTACATTTGGATGTTTATATCATCTGTTTGGAATCATTATAAAATAAAACTATTACGATTCAGTTGCAGATAATAAAGCGTAGATTCAAACGTAGCTAGGATAGTGCAAGCGAGTGTCGCATGCACCCATTGGCGTCGCGCCAGGGATGCAGTTACGAAGGTCGCGGGGTTCCGCGAAAGTAGGGGGTTGGGTGGGAGGTGGGCGAGGTCGCATCGGGGAGGGGAGCGGGTGCAGGGGGTGCGGGGTGATGCAAGCGAGAGAAGAGCGCAGGTGCATCTAGGACCCTGGCCATAGCTATCGTAATATTACCTTTAACTATAACCCAGTCGGTATTGATCGGTCCGGATAGTATACGCAGTGTTAAGACTTCGGTGACGCCATAAGGTGATCTTTAACTTTTTTAAATTAAGATTCGATTGGCTTACCAATATTCTTTTTGGATTTCGGAATTTCGACGTCAAGGTGATACTTTCTTAAGATTATTCCTTGTATGATTTCTGGTCTAATTTTGACGTGACTTTTATTTGATTTACATACTTAGTTGTGATGAGGTAATAATATCAAATTTAATTAATATGCGTAATATTATCATTTTGTACTAAGAACTTGATACCTACTATATTATGTAGAGTGGCCTATTAAGGTCATACTTATATAATGTTGTTCTATTATATACTAATTAATTCAAAGGACGACAAACACGTCACTATTTATAAATCGATATTAAAATGGCACCTATATGAATGAATATAACAATGACAATGTATTGAATATTTCAGACGCGGGAAAGGTTTCATAGTACTTCTATTTTATCATTATTATTAGTCTATCTCAGTTTTATTTCACCTCCATAAATAATGATTTTGTTGGTACACAAAAGAAACTTGACTTGGCATATCTTGCATTGAAATCGATTCAGTTGTTTAGTAACATGAATCAAATTATACTTAAATTTATAATGAAATTAACGAATAAAAAAAAACATATTACATAACATTAAAATTGTATGTATTAGACCTTAGGTAACTAATTGTACCTACATAAGTAACATTACACAACACCCACTTAAAACGCGCAATAACGTGACACCATGAAACTAAAGGTCGAAAATACAGACAGCCATCACTATCACTTTCATCTCGATCATAAAACGCACACCTACCAAGGGGTCTACCACGGACCCACGAAAACACTCACGAAAATTTCCAATAAACTCGAATAAAACTCACATGAAAGCGGGTTTACTACGCCAATTCGAAACACATTTCAACCAATATTTTTTTTCTCATAATTCAAATCATTTATCACAAGTAAGTTTATATATGGCGGCTCCAACTATTTAAAATAGAGTCCAGTATACTTTGGTGCAGGATAACATTTAATAACTAAGCCATGTCCTTCAAGATTCCCTCCTATGACACATTTTTAAGCTTTCACATCCCCTAGATCACTTCACAGCCTTAGACTCATTTCGCTTCTTGTAATATCTTCCAGAAAAAACATCGTCGTCTCGTAGTATCTCCCAGCATTGCGAAACGAACGCGCTACGCATGTAAAGGCCGACACACACTCGCTAACGAAACTTTCGCCCGCGAGACCATTGACCGTGGCTCCACTTTCTAAACCATGTCGTAACGGCGGTGATCGCCCGCGGACGGGCCATTGTAATTCACGATACGCCTCGACAAGACACGCGATGTCATTAGTACCCCTCTTTTTAGTGAAGTTTTCGCAAATCCGTAGAAAGTAAACGCCCGTAAATGGCAGTCGGATTGCGGCAGTTGACGTACGTATGAAAGTTTATTTTATACGTACACAAAACTCCTTTATATTACAGACTCTACAATATACGAAAAGAATAATCTTACTAGGAAATGTAGAGACGATTTATTACACGAGATGCTAGGCTAGATGCTAAATGGTGAAAATTAATCTATTCTATTTATTATTAATACCTACTTATAAAATCACCTTATTTGTGTCATAGTTTGTCCTGAATTAAGTAACAATGGTTGTACATTTTAACAATATATTGGTAGCGCCTGATAAAAAGCATTCTTTCATTCATTCTATAGGACATAGGACTACAAATTACGCCCCTTGTTATAACTTTTTTCGAACATTTTTGTCCCCAAGATAGGATCTTCGTTGCACGCGTTGCTCTCTTAAAATTTTCGTTCGTCCTTGATTAAGTGGGTTGGTAGGTAAACTCTACCGGGTGCCCCGTAGAGTCTCACCGGGCGCCCTGCCAGCCGGATGAACAAACAAGGACGTTCAAAACAAGACGATTCATCAAACAACCATGCTAATGATCTCTAATTACCGCAGACATCGCAAATATGTATGACAAACCCACGCAGTACAAGTTTCTTTTCGCTACCAACATAAGATTGAACCCCTCCCCGTCCTACATCCATAGCCTTTAATCATCACAATTTTGAAAATTATGTCCACTTTATCAATCAATAAAAAAATCACAACGTCTTTTCATAATATTAAAGTTTTATTTATGTCGGAAACATTTATCGTCTCCCGACAACCACTAGCTTTTTCATCAAATATTATTTATATTTCCTCTCAACAACTTTGTTTTGTACGAGTTTCACTATTATTTTCACTTCACGTGACCTTCAGGTTGCTGAATATTTAAAATTTGTAGTAAAAATACCTATTCGACGGAGCTTATTCGGATCGCCCTTGGTTCCGTTGGCCCTGGATGTGACCTGGCCCTGACCGCCCGCCTAGAAAGCCTAGAAAACGTCCTTGGGCGGAGTGCCAGAGCCAATATACTCCCCCCTCACCCCCCGCCCCACACACCTGGGAATCGCTCACATAGCCAGGAAATAATCGATATTGCCAATAGGCACTCGATAATTACTCAAACTCGATGCCAGTTATGCATTGCTAAGTTTCTTTTCCTGTACTCTTTAATAATTGGTTTTACCAATTCGCAATCATTTCGTAAATTATAAGCGATAAACACCAAATGTCTGGTATTGCAACAAGTAACTATAGCAGTTTGTTAATTTACATAAAGCTAGTTTCAGTAAAGGTAGTTAGTAATCAAACGCAAATTTTACGGTTTCCTAAACAGGCGTAGGCAATCGAAAAGCGTTTCATCCGACACGAGATATTATAATTATTTAGCTCTACCACGCTCTACCATGAGTTTCAACGTTCGATTTTCAAATGATATAGCGCTACACGAGGAACTAAAATCGATACCATAAGTTTCGTAGATGTACTATAGACAAAAAACCTTCAGTATATTTTACAGCTCACTTTTTCTATATACTCTATGATGGTAGAGTCACTATTTTAATTATCAGTTAGAAATTCAACATGAATATCTATTCGGTTCGGGCCCTAGAGTCCCAAAATACACCGCTGTGTCTCCCCGCCCTGTTCTCCCAGCTAAATTATAGCACCTATGGTTTGTAGGTCGGCTGTATTACCGACTAATTAATTACCAAGTTTATTCTCAGCCGCGGCCAAACGGACATGCTCTACCTTGTAACAAACAAGCAACTTATGTAAGTGAACGACACCCGTTAGTCAGGGCCGCTGCGATAGCACAAACTTTTACATTAATCCGTAGCGCTATAGCGCTGAGTTTAATCAGAATATTACAGAGTGGTAACATTAATGTACGAACTAATGGAGGTCTTATTACAACGTTATAGCACACGATTATAAACCCATTTTGAAGAGACTGGCTCTACATTAGGAGATATTAGAGACTGCGTTTTTTTATTAAGCAATAAAGGTATATTATTTGAATAGTCGTCCCACAGAAGTCGTTTTAATTTATTACGAACATTGTACTGGAAATTCCTAGACTTATAATTAGGTATAACGTAACTTGTGTAAACTGCAAGCTAAAAAGAGGATCCTAGAGATCGTTAGAACAACTCTATTATTTTACTATAACTTATAGCAACGAAGTTGCATTTCGGCTCTCTCCCTCAAAAATTACTTATACATAAATAATAATAATAATAATAATTAGATTTGATATTTTGACACATTACGCTATTGTAGAGAGTTCAACGCACTCTTTTTTAGCGTGTTTCTTCTGTACTGAAAAGTTATTTTTTCCAAAAATTAAATAAACATTTAGTAGGTACTTAAAATAGAGTCGTGTTGTATGTAAATGCTATTCATAGCCTACTTAATACTATGTTATGACGACTCTACTGTAAACTTCCGAAATAGTTTGCTTTCGTAACCGTTATTTATTGCCTATAAATAAACGAATAGTGTTGTTATTCAGACTGAAATAGCGTCATTAAGATGCATCAATACCGGTTATTCCCTACGAATAGTGCAATAACAGCTGATCGTGTGTGCCAGCGCAGTTTGGTAGGGCACACGTGTCGGTGAGTCAGTTTCGTAGCTCGCGGGTCGCGCGTGAGTCAGTCGGCCTTGGACACGCACTATAAGCGTAAACCCACTAAACACTAAAATATTATTTATTGGGCCGCACCGAGTGACAGCAATCCGAGGTCGCCTCGATGAGAGAGCATTACCTATCTCTAGTAATCTCTACACAAGCACACTCATTTTATACTACTGCTGTACATTAGATGAGCTCAATGTTATCCTTGTAATTATGTAGCCGAGACCTATTATACTAGAAAATGCGAACATAGATAATGGATTATAGTTTTTGGGAGTAAATAAAATCTCGTTTGCGGTTTGAACCTGTAAAATAGTAAACGTGTCTGCAATGTTTTAGCGTGTCGCCGTGAGTCGGCCGTTGAATTAGAGCGTCTATTTGTGGAGTCGAGGCCCGCGACATTATCGCACCCGCCACACGAATCTTACGTACCGCAGTTAACAGCTACGCTGTTAGGATCCTATAGTTTTAATTTAGTTTGAATATCACGCGAAATACTGACGTATTCGGAATCGTCGGTCCCGCAATCTAAATGGAGTGCAATCGTGCGAACAGATGGCAGAGTGCGTGGCCCAGTTACTGATGCATCTGGCGCGCTTATCTGCTCCGGGGTGCGGGCGCGGTCCGCTCGTTCCTAACCCGACCGCAAGCGCTTTCCACGCGACGACGGTGCTGACGAAGCGGAGTATGGATGCACTCAGGATGAAAGCGAGTCCGCGCGCAGGCGAAAGTGGTGTCGGTGGAAGCGGCTGGTGGGGCGCGGGCGCCGCGGCGCGGCGGGCGGCTGCGGGCCCGCCGCGGCCGGCGCGCCGCGTTGCGTCAACAGGCCGCGCGGCCCCGTTGGCAGAGCGGGCGCGTATTTCAAGCCGGGCCGTGCGCTGCACCGACCGCTTTGCGAAACCGTCGGTTATGCAAGGCGTGCCGCTGCCAACTCGCCGCTCGCACCGCCGGAAGGAAAAGTGGAACGCGGCGCAGTGGTGCGGCCGCGCGCGCCGTCTCTGCACGCCCCGCGGACTAGTGAAGTGTCTCCCAGTGTCGTGTCAGTGTCGCTTCTAGAACGTTGGAATTGTGTTGCGCAAGTCCTACGCCTACAGCGGGATTATTTTAAACTAGATAATTACGGGCCCCGACCTCGCTCCCGCGGGAGCCGGGCTCCAACCCCCAGCACCCTGTACATACGCCGCCGGCACGAGCGGCATCGCGGTGCACGTCACGTGTCCGACACACATCTAATAACTCATATCGCTGTGCATGCTAACCTAACCTTTTACTATCGGAATGTGCGTAGTTATATGTAAGCGCATAGGCTAGATATCTCACGACTCGGCTGGCTTTTCAATGCATGAAGTTTTTCGCAAAAACGTGGGTATTTCATAAATTTTCACCGGTTATGGGGTTAACGAATAATCGAGTAGTTGTAGTGTCCCTGATCCACGTATGAAAATAGATTCGTATGTCAATATAGAGGCATTAACATTGCAAACCATTCGCTCGCGACGCCAGTTCACGAGAGTTCCCAACTAGAAACGAGCGACTCGACAGGTGCTTTCATTTTAGAAACCGAACGCTGGGTAAGGCTACGTCACAATGCTAGATTCGCGTTGCAAAACCAGGCACTGTATGGAGTGGCTATTAATTATAAAATGTTTGCAATCACGGTTACTGTCGGATGGATGTTGAGAGGGAAAGTGTTTGGTGGAGCGCGGCGGCTTCCTCGAGGCTCGCGATCGGCGCGGTGCAGGCGCGGGCGCATACCTCGCACGCACCCACTGGTACTCAGTAAAAGTAACCATCTGTACATACGCATTCTCACACGTCCACAATCTAATTTGCGATTCATGACAACACGCAATAATCATCGCGGTTCGAATTCTATGCGTTCCTCTTCTGTTCAAGTATAGTCCGAGCCCTCATCGGGTGGACTCACTATGGCAAGCTTGGTTACTCCCAGTGGTCGCAGTTGCGATGCATCGAGCGCATGAGAGTTCACAATCATTCGTCCCACTTTCTTGGCCCGCTCATGTTCAGCCGATCTTACGATTTCATCTGTACTTTCGAGTCGACGGATTGCCATGACATAATGTTGGGCTCAAGCCCGCGTTCATGTTACATTCACTTGAATTGAAAGAGCATAACGATTTGTTCATTGAACGTTTCTAACAGAAAACTGTATCTAGCTAAATTGCAGGGAATTCATGCATCCGTTCGTCTCTTTCGTACTTGTACAAATTGCGTTTATAAATAAAGGAATGACGGTATATTGCGCGTGAGTAACGAATCTGCAATGGGTCGGTTGCAGGTATTACGTCAGCACTGCACCGGTGAGCCTGCGCGTGCGCAGCGGGGGCGGGGGCAAGCTGCGCTGCACCCACCCGCGCCTAATAGGCTCTACAGACCACCTGATCTTATATCTGAGTAGGACAGAGCTATACGAACATATAGGTATACAAAACGTAAAATCTCCCTTTTTGAAAAAATCTGCTGAGCCGCCTATTATTTTACTTGGATAAAATCAAAACTGTTCCCTTTACAACACATGGAAACGACCACCTTATATTATCGAATCGTATCTATCTCGTAGTGGGCACATTACTATTTTTTGAAAATTCGAATATGATGAAGGAATTTGTGGTGAACGCTAGTAGAATGAAATGCGCTTGCTTCACCCGCGCGGATGGCAGACTAGGTCGGGCTCTCTCAGCGCAAGGCCGCAGCGCTGACCCACTTGCGCCGGCTCACCTTTGTTTCAAACACTTGTCAAGCCAAAATGTACCTTCAAGATGAAACGTTGTACAGAATCGATGCTCAAACTTCAATATTATTACACAGTAATAGCTAAGTTAACAGCGATCGGACGATAAGTTGATTTAACTTGGTAGCACGCTGCAGCGATAATTTTAACTTTGTATTGTATCTAGAAATTTAATGTATGTAAATCATTAGGATTTTTCCGCAACAGTTTCACCAGTATTCACTGAACTGGTAACTAAAACAGTGGGTAGGTATTTAGTAACTGAAAATTCTAAATTTTCATAATAAAATACATCCTTTCAAGTACAATCACTGTCCGATTAAAATCCCAAAGACTAATGGTTTTAATACTCGTTATATTCTACTATCCGTATCTAACTAATGGTTTTAATTCTACTATCCGTATCTAGCGCAAATGTGGTCCTGAAACGCCCAGCCTGCCCCACCTTATCTTAAACCATTCGCGAAATGTTCATTTACCAACAGTGCACTCTACTTACCTCTACAGAATATAGTCATGATAGTACGAAGGTAAGGAGTATCCAATCCCCTTGTACAAGAAGTAAAGTCTGAGCAGAAAGTCAAACCCAGATAAAAGTCAAATTCAAATAGTTTATTTTGTTTAGGCCTATACAGGAAATTGCAAATTGTCATATCAACATTACTTTTCATTGATTCTACCGGATCCAAAACGCGACCTCGACTGCGAAGATCCGGCAAGAAACTCAGCGGCGACAAAAGGTAGAGTCGTATATATAACAATGTTTGTCAAGAGTTCCCAGGTTCAAAGATTCTGCTCAAATCCCACACCATATTCGAATTATAAGGACAATTGAAATTCCTAATTAATGACAGTAGAAAATTAACTTACTTCTCATTAAAATTGCTGTAGAATCCGGATCGTGACGGTCATGGTACCGACGATATAACGTCGTAAGTACTAACCGGATGACGCAAAGAACCGCCTGATTTTTTTACCTTGTTTCTCTGTTTTTATATTAAGATTCTGCCTATACGTGCAATGAAAACCCCCAGTCGTCATGATCGTCTCTTTCTTGCCTAGGTGATACGAGTATTTCTCTCGGTTGTCTGTTACCCGTTAATTTTGTAGAGACACTTACAATTAAATAAATTAAATTACGTCGCTATATAGCCAGAGTACTTTAATAGCACCTAATTTGTATCTTCTAATAATGAATCCTTTAATTAATCGCAACTCACATTGAAGCAGCCCTTAAATGTTTAACGAATCATACTACGTTTTGAGTAACGAAGTGTACTTCGATTAAAGCATTACGCACTTTAGTAATAGTTAATTACTCGCAATCTACATTATTTATCATAGAAGCCATTCCTCGCTATACAGAACTCTACGTAACAATAAACTATGCTATTATAGATGCAACACGTGTCAAATAACACAAGGTCTCGTCTCTATTGCAACGTTGCGTCATAGCGGAAAACATGGCACACAAACGAACACTTTGCTCTATCTAGGATGTAATGAATTGAGAAAACCCTTCCTAGTTATTCTACGGTCAACTTCTAGGATACCTACAGTTTCGTATTTTTTTTAAATTTAAAACATTATATTAATAATAAAGATAGATAAGTAAAACAAAAGCACCCTTTATGCGAGTGTTTCACATCGATAGGCTCGTTTAGGTTAAAGTATGTAGAGTCGATGAATTTTCCCAATTTCTTGATCGATGGATCGAAATCAAAACGGACAATCAAAGGCTAAATGAAAAATAATCAATACTTACAAACAGTGCTTTGATTCATTTATAAACATCTTGTAGACACTTTATTTTTCGAACGACTCGCATGGCTTAGTAATACTAATCGTTTCAGAATGTATCTAATCAAATGAAACTATGTAGGTATATTCTCGAAGTTAAAATTGGGCGACTCTACATTGACTATTTATTTTAGTGCTCCAAATTCATAAAATGCGTTACTCTGCATAACTATTTTACGTTTTTCTTCATTCCTGTCGAAGTTCTTCCCTATTTGAATGTATCATAAACTGTGGCCTCTAGCATTCGTCAATGGGGCTTGCATCAGTGTTGTGTGGGCACAATAAATGATTACCTTGATCTATGCCGCGACTGATGAGCGCACGCGCACATACCGACTTTATTGTACAATAGTGAAACACGGACTAGTACCTACGTGACTAATATGCATCTATAAACATTAATATTGTTGTTAAACTTAATTAACTTCACCCACTATAAAAAGTTAATAACTAAACGTAACGATGTTACGTTAATAGGTAGTTTTAAATATCTTGTAGTACCTATCTCAAAGCGGATACGGAAAGAAAATTGTATCTGCAATAAAAAAAATTGTGTCGACAGCTCTCTATATAACATATTAGACAATTTTCATCTTATAGTGCCATCTCCTAACGGAGGTAGGAAATCATTAGGGTTATTACTACTTTAAAGACTACAGCTCGGAATAGTAGTATAGTAATAGTAATATATAGTAAGTTTTTCAACCATGATATTTCTGTAAACATCACATCGCGAATGCGCCAATGTCTGGGTCATAGATAAATAACACGGGGTTAATATGACCCTGTTACCCGAAAAATATGATGTGGGAACGAAACGGTGCGTTAATTGTTAGAGATAAAATCATAATTAACGTGTTGGGTGTGGTTCCATCCGAAGCACGATGCGTATCCTCAGGCTTTATCCGACAAGGAGCGGCTCATATGAATAATAATGGAACCAGATGCTTAATTGACGTGTGGCCATACAAGTCTTATTACAACATCGTTTATTCACTGAATTGACTAGTTAGTTGATTAGTTTAACTTAACTTTCGTATTTCAGGCTATTTTTGAGGTCTGATTTAAAATAAGAAAAAAAATACTGTTATACAAAATTCTGACTTGAACCTCCAGTTAGTCGATTAGAACCATTACAATCAGTTTGGAATGTCCACCGAAATTAGATTAGGAAAAAAAGCATATACAAACAAGGTTAATTTACAGCCCTAACATAACACTAATGTCCATTTGAACGTACTTCAGAACGTACCCAATCTAAAATTCTCGAAGTAACAGTCGAACCAATTAAATTATTTCTCAACGTTCTGAACGCACGTACCCACCGAATGCCTCGAGTTTTATCCCCAGCTGTTATTAAAATGTCACGCTTTCACTACACTTTCATATTGAATATTTTAAAACACACAAAGCTTTCGAAATCCGCGGCAGATCTTGCCCCGCTGTCATACGAGTCTTATACGTGCCCACGCTGCAGACTTTCGATACAGACGTATTCCGGTTTGGACGATTTGTCGTTTGTAGCAATCCTAGTATTCAGTAGTGGATAACGTCACAGCCCATGTCACAGGAATATGTCGCTTAATTCTACAGCGCTGTCACATATTGAGGCGAGAACTTGTGCGGGATGTCGGTATACACTACGTCTATTTCGTGTCGAAATCACATGATATTGTGTCCATAGCTTTATTATTGCAGTAGAATAATTGACCGTTGTCAAACATCAACGTGTCAGAGGGCCTACTCTGTTTCAAACGAAAACTAAATTTCGGACGAAATTCGCGTATTTCCTACTACGTTTCTCATTGATTCCGACATTTCTTACGAATGAAAATTGTTTGACGTCTTCGTCGTCGTCGATTCTAAACGTCAAACAATTTTCGTTCGTAAGAAATGTCGGAATCAATGAGAAACGGTAGTAGGAAATACGCAAATTTCGTCCGAAATTTCGTTCTCGTTTGAAACAGAGTAGGCCCTCTGCTTCGCGCTCCGTTTAATTTCATTTCATTGTAACAAAAACCATCCCTTGTATAGTCAATATTAAAGAAGTGTTGTTTACAATGTTGTCGCTTGCGACAAGTCCCTCTGAGTGCTGATGTTTACGTACATAAGACCATAACCTTCGGCTATATAGTGTAGTCACAGGTGTAGTTTTCCTTATACAAAAATAATAGTTACATAGATAAATATCTAGCAGGTATGTGCATTATGCATGCAGTCAAGCTGTAAAAACGCGACGCTCAAGGTTTGAGAAATCGTTTTGTTTTATTAATGTTTTAATTATTCAGTTCATTGCACCGCATTTTTACTTGATACTGCGGAATTACAGCATTTATGAATAACCTCAGAATGTGTAATGGTTTCATGTGCATTTCAACATGGTTTGATTGGTAATTAACCAACAATGTAATTGCAATCAAATAATCATTATAACCTTTCGAAAATTTTACAAAAATGCTGACTGATTACTTACTTATACATGAGTATGTCAATCACATAAATATCTTTAATTTAACTCAAAAGTACATGAATGAAATTTCCACCGTAACAAGGCATAAGTCTACATCTATATCTACCTCTCTATCTCATCTAGCTCTATCTAGCCATTATCTACTGAGGTATATGTCAAGACAAGATTTTTTTTATTTGTATTTTTTTTCCGTTGTATATTTCCTAAATGAGCTAGTTCCTCTTAGGGTTTTACATACATTTTCCGACCATTGCCCTAGCTTGGATAGTAAGGGAGCTGTTTTGAATAGATGCTCAACCATGTCCCTTAGCTCATTCGCGCAGCCTTGTCATCCATCGCACCATGTCGCTCGGACTAACCGACACCTCACGTAGAATCTCAATTACCTGTCATAGCGAAGATGCACGATTACGAACACTTTGTTCATGACATGACGGATTAGTATGCGATTGGAATATCCTTTCCATGTGCTAAAGCCTTTTGATGTGATATTGAGAGCGATGACGTTATGGAGAATCCCGGGCGTGGGTATAGCTTTCTAAAGATATTATTTTTCCATAAAAATACAGAGCTTTAAAAGCCACTAAAATCAATCCCTTGGAAACTACATAAACATTATTTTTGTTATCACACGCTAAACCTGTAGCGATAATAATATTTGGCAAATACTAGCGTTTTTTCGTAGGCTATGGGGGTTCGGATTCCTTAATCATCCCCATTATTTACATCTATGAGGAGAATTCATTAATATTAAGAGTTTATTGCTTAAAACATTGGATGGAGACTAAACCGGCCTCTTGTAACTTATACTGATTTGATTGAAATAAATCGTTTATCAAGTGATTGGTAGGTGTTGCTTTCATGGTTTAGTTCGCGCTGAAAGCACATTCGCAAACAGCAGGTATAATCGCCACCGAAATTAGATTCATATAGCCTCATGTGGAGTTAAATGTACATGATATGCACATTATCACTTACTTTCACTTACTTACTTACTAACAAAACGCTTCGCAATCATTAGCATAGTACAATCTTGGTGCCAGTTACTAGGGACTCATAAGTGATAAATGGCAAAGACGTTCCGTGGTGCATAGACAGTCTAGTGATGCGCGTCCGCCAGTTCTATCGATATCGACGTTACGCTCCGGAGTTCGTGCCAGGAGTGCGTTTGCAAAACGCGCTACAAGTTTGCGTTATGGCAAAGTTGAACTGTAAATGCACTATCTGGTACGACACTCCGGGGCGTGTAGCTACGGTCCTGACCTGCCACAGAAAAAAAAAATAGTTCCGTGAACTGTTACGAACTCTAAGTGATCTTCCTAAACCACTATTTATTATTAATTTATTATTTTTGTTTAGTATTTTTTTATTATTTCATGTGACATTTGGTTTACAAATCAATATTCTCGCGAGTTCATTGTACGATTTATGTGTTAGCCATTATGTCTGTCTTTTACCTATTATTTGTGTATAAGTATTATTTATAATATGTAAGATTTATGTAAATTAGTTTTGTATTTCCATAATGGTATCTCTTGATTTGATGTTAATTTTGTATGTTGTTTTTATTATTTCTGTGGTATTTTATTACAGCTTTCGACGCGTTTTTTTCGTTTTATTTCTTTTTTCTTTCACTATCCCATTTTGGTAGGATAATCAATAGACTAATCATATCAATTATTACTTATTTATTATTTAATTTTATCGAAACTTTGAAACTTTATTAGGTAATGGATTATGAGTACATAGGTGCAAAGTTAAAAGCAAAACTATTAATTCAGAAGGAGCAAATGTTACTCAGTTTCAGAAATAACCATGGGAATCTTAATAATATACTAAAATAACCTAAAGCATGAATAGCTAAGTATCCTAGTTTCAATTGGCCTCACGGGCAAACAAAGAAATAATGGTAGGAAGCCATTGTGCCGGTGGTTCCCTCGTGTAGCCTTCGCAGCTAATTATCGTCGGCGCTCGCTCACCGCCGGCGCAGCCCGACGGGGATTTACTAGTTTTTACCGTCACATACCAAGATATGTGTGTACAAAGTACAATATTTCTATCTATGAGTATTCTTGAACAAGTTTTATAACCAATTTGTTACAAACGACTTTGAGATCCTATTTAAATAGATTCATCTACTTACCAATAGTATGAAAACAAATTCTGATAAATATTAACTATGCATCATTTATTGCGAAGGGTTAAGTTGCTAAAACTTATTTAAGACCTATAAATAGTTAGAAAGTGACACTCTTGATAGGTGCACGAGTACAGATGGCTGTTGCAGTAATTTCACGTTGTACCCATCACGGAATCCGCCTCCTCACAGAATAGGCCTGTGACACAGATCCCGTAGAACGCAGAAGGCCGGTGTTTATCAAGCAAGACACAACTGGCATAAATATGAGTAGAACGCTGTCAGCGGTGCCCACACGCCTGGCAATAGGGCTGCTACTTCACCGAAGAATTATGAAGAATATTAGAAATATTATATATTAGTATTTTACAATCGGAACTATTTTCAGGACTACATAAGCATAGATTATTCACTCCGATAAAAAATACCAATGAAAATATTTCCAACAATATCCTTTGTAACCGCAAGTAAATGTGCAGTCTCTTTGAATTCAAACTATGATATTACGAAAAGGTATGGGATCGGTGGCAGCCCTATCCAGAGCTGGCCCCGGTATAATTAGGCGAGTGGAAATAGCAACAAACATTGTTGCGCCCCCATACTCATGGATGTGGACCATTCTCGAGCGGCCTTGGCGGATCTACTGCTGTTACTAAACTACAACACTAGTGTAATCTATCAAGGATAAAATATTATTATGCGCTACACTATTGGTACCTATAACTATAGTCAGATGCAGCTCCAGCTATTCTAGAATTGATATGAAGATCGTTTTTAGCGTTCGAAATCCATGAACCTTAGATTAATGATTGGTCTCCGCAAGGGCGCGCGCGCGTAAGACTATCATAAATCTATGCCATGAACGCTAGGTTTTCATTATTCTTCATTTTATATACAAGTGATATATTTTTAGAAATACAGGGTGATTAATCGACTCCCGAGTCTTTTATAAAAAAAAATATGTAAAATTCTTGTCTCTAAAATCGACGACCATAAAAGTAGTTTTCGACCAACTCATACCGACCCATCTCGATTAATCATCCTGTATCAATCAATAGAAGTATCTTATAAAATAACTGCTGCTGCTATGTAGGAAACAACATAGAGCAAACTCTACCATAACACTAGAACATATTAGTTACTTACCAGTGATTATTATCTATGAAGTGTGTAGCAAACTGTTGGAGGAAAGGAAGCATATGGCATAGAAATCCACACATACTATAAGTTTACCTGCTACCAATAGATCTACCACGATCTATACGTACGGTAGAGTCGCTACCTTCTACGTACAATTGTTTGCATGGCAAATTGTTAGATTTTACGTAGACGCTAGCGACTAGCGAACGTAAAAGTCATGGCAGAACTACTGACAAGAACAGCTGGCAAGAAACTCAATGGTTACTCTTTTCAAATCGCTTGCATACTTTTAATATACATCAAATTGATATTTAAATAATATGAAATACCTATTTGATTATGACAAATAGGTAGGTATTACCGATTTGAAAAATTGAGAACGTTCAACTACCTATTTGCTGACTGTCTGTCTGTACCTCTACACTGACAGCACTAATAACGCAATGCGAGCAGGCGGCACCATTATCACAGTAATACTCAAGATATCTTCAGCTACCTTCACACAGACTATTATTACACGCTTCATTTCTAGGACCATAATTAGTGTCGTTCCATATTCTATTAGTAGACTGCATGCAACGAATGATGTCACTGTGTCAAGTGCTTAGGGCGACCACGCTGGAAGCCGTACTGTGGGCAAGTAGCCTTGTAGCGCATTGTAGCGCTAATCTCGTTTCGCGATTGTGTTCACACCTTTATGCCACGTAATAATGTAATGCAATCACTTGAAGACTGCGTGGGTTGAAAAATAGGGTAACAGCCTCGATATGTGGTTAAAAGTCTCAAATGAGGGTAGTTTTTTGTAGAACCGAGACCTAAATTGTATTGTAACTTTGTTAAAGTAACGCTACACAGAGTTGGGCAAAATTTAATTGCAATTATTTAATTGCTAATTGCAGGTGATGTCACAATTAACAATTAATTGTGATTTGTTCGCGATTGACAAACAAACCAAAATTAATTGTTAATTGTGACACCACATGCAATTAGCAATTAATTAATTGTAATTAAATTTTGCCCAACTCTGACGCTACATGACTAATAACTACTTACTTATAATAATTTATTGATTATTTTTAAGTATTTAAGACATTGAAAAATACCCAAAACCTGTACCTGTAAGGAATATAGCTACTACGAGTGGTGCTATCAAAGATTTGGAAGAAAATTGCTGCGAGTGCTAAGATTACTTAATTTAAGTTTTTTTTTTCTTTTCAACTAATAAATTCTGTTTGTGTTCTTGTAGTTTTATTTTTGTTATTTACTTATTAAATATTCTCTTCTAGTATGTTTATGATCACTCATTCTACAGAATGTTAGGTTAGACGACGGACGTATTCAAGCCCAAGATAATTCATGCTTATTGCTTAAACGTAACTAAAAAAAATTTAAAAAAAAAGGAAAAAAAAGATTTTTTGGAACGTATGAGCTGTCTTATCGAAGGGAATTTACTAGTGTAAATCAATAACGTGCTTAATTTTATTCATTCATTGTTCAATAATTCGTATTTTAATGGATAAATTAAGTCTAAATTAAGGTCATATTTTTTACATATTCGATCAAATACTGAATACCCACCTTCAATACCTCGTCTCTCGTTTTACATACATCCTGTATTATTAGATTTCCCATTTAAGTTAATCACTTTCAGGAAATAAATTAAAATCAATATGATTAATAATTAATTAAATATTGAGCCGTAGATAAGATACAGTGGACCACATACGTGGTACTTGAGTATAATGTAAACTAAGCTCAAGAGCTAGGCAGTTAGCGCCCCGGGCCGCGATCCAAAAGGTTACGCCACTGATAAGCCAGTAAATTATTAGTACGTATCTAATGATAGATAAACTAGGCGCATCTATAACGTGGTTTATAGAAATAAATTGTTTAGGAGTGCCTATACCTATTATAAACAAACAACTCTTAGAGTACAGTAGAGAGAGATGTACAGTTCGCTGACGGTGTGGGAAAACATCGTGAGGAAACCTACCTATCCCTCGGGATTAGGTAATAGTCAGTTCCTGTATACACGGCGACAAGGTTCACCACCTGTCACGTTGGGTTCTGACTATCTGATGAAATGTGGGCTTTGGTTGGTTAATACCTCCACAGTGTGGTGGTGTATGGCCACTCAAGCCTCTGACTACCCCCGAATGGGGATAACAGTCGTGACGTTACATTACAACTAGAGATGCATGGTCTTCGCATGAACGTTTCGTTAAGGGACATGAGTCTCTGAACAGCTTGACTCAAGCGGCGGTATCCACTTACCATCAGATGAACCGTCTGTCCGTGGCTTTCCTAGGCAATAAAAATATTAAGGAAGTATGTACACAACTTAGTAACGTCAATAATAGGTATTTCAGTCTATAGGCATGTAAAATCTCTTTGGGCAATAGATACACTATCGGCAAATAGTGAGTGAACTGCACCTCTGTCAACTAGCAATTGTATAATATTATAGTTAGGTAACTACCGACTTTACAGTTTATTAATGCTGCATAGTTATTGTAAAACAGACAGTAAATTATACAAATAACGATTACCCAAGTACCAATTAAACAGTTGTAGCATGAGCAATTTACTTGTTAGGTACTATTCAATTACATTGACCTAATTTGTGATATGCATGTGGAATATGATATCAAATTCATACGCCGTAGACTCTGTAGCTACATATGTGCCAACCATAGTGTCCACATGATATTTTATTTTTTTAATCAAACTGAGATTTTATACAGATTCCCACAATGCATGAAAAATAAGATTTGTTCATTAAGGTCATGACGTTAACTACAAACACGTTGATCTGTAGGTCTAGCACACACGCCATGACAAGACTTTCGTCACGCATTATGACGCTCTCCCTCTTTCTTAATGCATGGGAGAGAATGAAACAAAATCGATTTATCTCGCATTTTGTCTTGTCACGGTCTTCTGTGCTACTAGTGTTGGCTATTTTTTTATCTTCCTTGGAAAACTCCATACGAAGCCGGATTAAAAACGAATTGGTTTATTGATTGATGAAAAAGTTTACGAGATATTTAATGCATGACACATAAGTAGGTACTAAGTAGGTATTACAACATAGGTAGGTACTTAATTATATTCTCTCCACCATACAAATTCGATCCGGTTCCTACGAGGAAGACCGTGATGAAATCACCCATTTATACGGAAAACGTGCCGCGTTCAAAAGCAACTTTCATTTTTACACATGTCTTATCTTAGATGTAATAATGAACTCAATAGGCAAGGTTTGAATATGTAATTATGGAAATGAAAATCATGAGCAAAGTTCTACCTGCATAGATGTTAAAATAAGAAGGTATACTAAATACAGAATTGTAAACTTAAGTACCTACTACATGCCTACGTATTTGAGCAGCTTTATCGTTCTACCCATGGACCAGTTACTAAGGGGACTGGCCCTAAGCAAGTCGGCCGAGTGGTCGGCCTAGTACTAACATCGACATAAAACGAAGCGAGTAGTTCAACTATTTACCGGTAAATAGTAAAATGAAAATGCAAAAACAAAGACCACGTTTTGTTTCATACAAATATCTAATAAGGGCACCTCTTTCTTTAGTCTACTCTGTGCTTCTACCTATGCTGTGACAGGCTACCTCGATTGTTACTACTCATTTTTCACTATAAAATATCGCCAGACGAACACACGAATGTATGGCCCCAAACTAAGCAACGCTTTGTACTATGGCTACCGTACAATGGACTGGGGGCGAACCCAGTAACAGACAGGGCAAATTACGACGAGTCCTATTTCAAAATTTGCTTCTGGAGGAAACAATGCCGTGAGCCGAATGGCCTACGCTCGAATCACTGCGACAGCAGTCGTCAAATTTAATATAATAGTCACCCTTTAAGGGCCCCCGCAAACATGCTACTTTTAGCATCGGCGATCGACAATTAAGCCGCTTTTTAGAAGCTAAATGCAGCGACCAGTCGCAAAATCGCGCGATTTTGATACTGCGATCGAACGCAGAGAGTCGCCAAAACGCGATGCAGTCGCAAAATCGCCGATCGCCGATGCAAAAAGTAGCATGTCTGCGGTGGCCGTTATATACCGAATATGCCTTCGTATATAAATAGCATAGCTAGTTATATAGTGAGTGAACTTTAATATACTGTGACACTCAGTATACCTACCTAGATTTTAAAGTGTAATGAAACGTCACCCGAGAAAGCAACCAACAATTATATTTTTTTATTTACAGATTTTGGGGGCAAGAAGAGTCAACGACAGAAGAAATAATTCCTGCTTCTTCGGATATTATCATCTAACTTAAAGGACCAAATCCATACTTAACTATTACGGATTATAGGTTCGAATCCTGTACAAAAAACTTAAAATTTTTATATTTCATGAAATACATAAGTAGGTACCTAACGAATTAAAAAATAGTAAGTAACGAAGTAAAATAGGCACATGTTACGAGTTTGCAAGTATGACAGCTCTAAAGTCTACCATAAGTTTTATTCCAACTGACTCTATGGTCCCAAACAATGGGTACTGTAAAATAAACTGGGGTCGACTGGGGTCAATCCCAATGAGACCCAGACTAAGGTTATTTCCGAAATTTGCCCTAAGGAAATCGAACCCACATGCAAGCATCCGGTGCAGTGAAATATTAAGGTACCTACGCTAACAGAGCAGTTCCCAACCGTTTCTGGCTGGACCACCTTTTACAAGAAACAATCATATCAACATCCCCTCTCCCATAAATTTATACGACCGCTTGACGCAGTAGTTCGTGGTATCGGGTGGTCGCGGGTTCGGTTCCCGCTAATGGCAAATTTCGGCAACGGTCTTTGCGTAATTTGTCCTGATCTGGATGTCACTAGGATCAACTCCAGTCCAATGGTAATCATAGTCGGAACCTACAAGAAACGTTTACCTATATGCGTTGTTTAGTTTGGGAACATACAGTTGGTGTGTTAGTCAGTAGTCTAGCGATATTTCTTATTATTTTCATTAATATTACCTACCCAAGCAAGCACATGAAGGCTCAGCGCCCGCTGGGGAAAAGCCGCCGACCACGTTTGAAACTACTGGTCTATATGAAAAATATTGAAGACAAGACAAATATCAAGATCCGTCAAGAGTGAAAAGTACAGCTATAGGGTAGACCGCCTTGGCAGTGTGGTTAGCTGGTTGTTTAGTTGCTACCAACAACCACTAGCGACACTGCACACAGCGTGCGCCCTGATTCGACAACCGCGACAACGTGATGGAGACTTGAAGACTTCTACGATCAAAGACAACTCAAACAAATGCTTATGGTGTCAAGAGATTATCTGTTGGACCAAAGACATTACAGAAAGAAAGAGGCAGACATGTGATCCTTATTTTTAGAACAACGTAGTGGCGTAAATTTATTAATAATGATGGCGAAAAAAATCTGATCACAATTTTTTTTTTTTTATCTTATGGCCTGTTATCGCTAGATGTCGCTTGATTAGACAGCGTGACATCTGTCACTTTACTTCTGTCAGTGTCACTTCAACGCCCACACGAACGTGGCGCCACCATGCGACATTTTTGCCCTCGTTGTAAAGTTTTAATAAAAGTCCGGGTGAAGTTGTAGAGGCCACTCTGGCCAACAACGTATTGTCAATTCAAAAAAAAAAAAAAAAAAAAAAAGTTTTAATTATGTAAAATAGTAAAATGTTGTGTATTATATTTAACAAGGTAGATGTTTTTTCTTGTTTTTCCATGACATAGGTACCTACAAGCCTAGCTCAAGAGCCGCAGAGTTGAAAGCAGAATAATCCATACCAACAATAACAAACTGCAGGTACCTACTTCGGTATTCCGACATATAACTGCGTGAAAGTAAACTCTCTTTAGTTATATTTAAACCAGTTCATCGACTTGATAATTAACACTGCAATAAAAAAGACAAATAATGTTACAGCCAGCGGATGCAGCGGTGTCGCCATCTACTGTGGACGGAAATAGCAATGCACCACCTTTATCAGGTGCATTTATGGGAGTCGTGCCAACCATCGTGCGACCTATCAACAGAGATATATCAAACAGCTACAACTTACTAAGCCTCAAAACTGCTACTCTAGGTACGCTAAATTGTTGATGAATCGTCGTAGGACGAGGTAGGTAGGAGGTAGGTAGGTAGGTGAGGTCGTCGTAGGTTCGATTCCTACCATGCATGGACATGCATTTGTTTGCATGAACATGTCTGTATGTCCGAGTTTGGGTGTATATGTTTAAGTATGTATTTACAAACAAAAAAGTAGTAGGTATATGTAGTAAAATCAGTTATCTGGTTTCCATAGTACAAGCTCTGCTTAGTTTGGGATCTATTCTGTGGTTTGGGATCAGGTAGCCGTGTGTAAAAAATCTCCCAAGATAATATTATTAATCCGTTGGCCCATTTGCTATATTAAATATTTACCACATTAAATTTCAGATCGTCAGGAATTAAATGTATTAGATTTTTTTGTTGTTTAAAAGTTACCTAATTTTGAAGAAAATAAGTCAAAAATATGTTGTGTTCGACCTAAATATTGTAAATTCTATCCACGATTTCTGACAGCTACTAACCTAACTACCAATCAATGTTTTAACCGTTTTAACAATGTGTATGTGATATATTTGGTCATTAGCGCCCTATCGCACGAGGACACCAGGGTAGCGCAACCAGTCGCTCCACCATCGAAATGTGTGGTGTCCGCTTGGTAGCGCAACCAATTCGGTGTCGGCTATCGAATCACCCGCTGGTGGCGCAACCATGGTTGCCTCGTGCAATAGGGCGCTTAGTCATTCATCAATTAAAAATCGTGTATTGGATAGAAACGCCATCGCCCGCCCGGCCAATAGGTACCGTAGCTGTTATCATGACTTGTTCAAGCCTTAGGCCTAGGCCGCACCGCGGTTATATCCGCGCTGTTAAAACCGCGTTAAATCTGTGTCCTATGGAATCATATGAACCTATCCGCACTTGCGGTTCATATGATTCCATAGGACGCGGTTTTAACAGCGCGGATATAACCGCTGTGCGGCCTAGGCCTTAAGCGTACTTCGCACAGTTTCTAGTGCATATTTGTTACCACAACAACCGATCGATCCTCGTAGTACATAGTGTAATACATAGTATATGCCGTCGATCTATAGTGAAATGAATGAGTCGACTCCGATCGACAGTTTCCAAATAGAGCAACGTTCGACCGATCGATTGGTGTGGTAAGACCCTAATAGACAAGCAAGGACGAATTCAGCTGTTGAAGCATGCAATCCATAAAGTACCTACCTACTCTGTTTAACCGGCCGCCTTAACATGCCGTGAAACTGAAATACTAAATTGTATACGGACCTACTTTCAGGATGTTAATTACTTATGACGGGCCCGTTAGCGTGGTTGGCGCGGAGGCGCCTTTCACGCTGCAAGTCGTAGGTTCGATTCCTACCCGAGACATGCATTTGTGTGCATGAACATGTCTGTATGTCCGGAGTCTGGGTGTATATGTATATTAAGTATGTATTTACAAATAAAAAAGTAGTAGGTATATGTAGTAATATCAGTTATCTGGTTTCCATAGTACAAGCTCTGCTTAGTTTGGGATCAGGTAACCGTGTGTACAAAAATGTCCCAGGATATTATTATTATTAGTAAAAATATTGCATTCCATGTATTCATATTTTCATAATCATAAGTCTCTATTCCTCGAAATAGTTCTTCAGTCAGCACGGCAGCATCTTTCAATGAACAACCCCCATTAAGTACTCGGGTGCGGCTGCTCGTGGCTTGTGGATGCGGCTACCTACTCAACAACGAATGTCAGATTAAAATAATTTTATAAAAAAAACTTAGTATTTTATTCCCTTCTTCTCTACTCCTTTCACTCCCTTCCCAATGTTCGAAATGTCAAACCACCTTAGGGGGCGTCCATAAATCACGTGAGGTGATTTTTGAGATTTTTCGACCCCCTCCCTCTCCCTATAATCTCACGTGAGATTTTAAAGCTAAATTCTAGAGGAGAAACATGTTTTACTTTAACCCAGTTATCTTGCAATTTTACACTGTTTCTTGCGGTAAAAAAAAATACGTGAGTTTTGCCGAGACCTCCCCTCTCCCCCACGTGAGATTTGGTGAGATTTTGGTCAACCCCCTCCCCCCTAAATGCCTCACGTAATTTAAGGACACCTCCTATCTTGCAAATGTAGTGATTTTAAATAGGTACCTTTTGATGATAGACAGCAGGATTATTTTTTCTATAGACTCATTTACTGCTACTGTTACTGGTATATTAGCACAACGCAATCGGAATAAATATGAAGACGGCCGCCACCATTCGTGTTGTAACCTATCATTAGTAAACAAACGCTCGAACGAATTACAAATAGATAATACACGCGCCGTGGTATGCATACAAATCAGTAATGGATAATGTACGGACGCTGATTTCGACTTTCCTATTATGTTGGATGGGTTATACCATATTCGCGGTAACTTGTAGGTATGCCTAGCGTAAATTATAACTGCGTGTTTTAAATGCCCTCTATTAGAGTATTGTAAAGGTAATGGGCGTGTGTACCAAGGTACCTGTTTAAATATTTTCAATGAAATCACATATTTAGCTCTACTTAAGTTGTCCTTTACCAACGAGAAAATCTAATTCTGGTGAGATTTACCTCCTCCGACCTAAAGCTGCTACGATTTCATTTCCCCCCACCCTGTAGCTACAAAAAAACTGGGTACGCGTATGAGTACATTCAAGATAGTTTCAAACGATAGTTAATTAGTCAGCTGCGTTTCGTACGATGAGTGAGAGAGCCGTAAGCCCATCCCCCCCTCCCTCTCCCTCCATCCCACTCCCCTTCAGGTCGGCAATGTGCGAGCAACACCTTTGGTATTGTAAGCATCTATAGGCTACGGTAACTGCTTAACATCAGGCGGACCGTACGCTTTTTTGCCACCGCAGTCCTATATAAAAAAAAAAAAAAAAAAAAAAGATGCTCTACCTAGAGAAAGCCATAGTGATGATGCAAAAGAATCTCATATTCATGTTATAAATGACATAAGACATTACTACTCCACCAAGCCAACTAGGGGCCTGTCCAATGTGACGTCACCCGCACATAAAGGCGGTGGCGGGTGTGCGGGCGCTACGCGGGCGGGGAAGCCGCATTCCATCCGAGTTCCTAGTTAGCTTGGTGGTGTAGTAGACATTGTACCTGATGGAGTGGCGAAAGTGGACGTGTTAAATTTAACACGTGTTAGCCACGCTACCGCGTACCCGCTAAATCATCGCACATCCTACTGTACAGTAATGGCCTGGCGCACATAGAGCACGGCATGGCATGGCATATTAATTTTTATCAATCGAATTTAAAACTTATCCAATCGAAATAAGGTGCTCCAGCGGGTGCACCGAGAAAATGCTCCGCGATGCTCCGAGATCGATCACCGAGCATTGAAATATATACCTTATTTCGATGGGATAAAAAATAAAATGCCATGCCATGCCGTGCTCTATGTGCGCCGGCCGTAAAGCTGCTCTACCAAGAGTTAGCTAGAAGTCGCTATTCGCTAGCGTGAACGTAAATTATTTGTATAACTAGTAGTTCCTCGGGTGGCCCCAAAATGTAGCTGCCAAAATAAGAAATTACCTGTCGTTAAATAGATTATAGTTCCACAAACTTATCCCTTCTTTCTTTAATAATATGGCCGACCCAGAAGGCCTACTCTTTTACAAACGAAAACGAAATTTCGCGTATTTCATACTACGTTTCTCATTCATTCCGACATTTCTTACGAACGCAAAATTGTTCGACGTCTTCGTCGTAGTCGAATCTAAACGTCAAACTATTTTCGTTCGTAATAAATGTCGGAAAGAATGAGAAACGTAGTAGGAAACACGGGAAATTTCGTCCGAAATTTCGTTTTCGTTTGTAAGAGTAGGCCCTTAGGTAGGTATTTCGCTTGTACCAAGTAACACATTAATAACAAGACACACGGTGTCGATGAACACGATTGTTTAAAAAATATGACACTTCTCTATTTAAAATGAGATACAGAAAGCGATTTTTATTTAAATCTCTGGTCCCAGGTAAGTTTAAGGCATCATAGTTTAAAAAACGGAACCGTTATAGTTTTATATAGGAGTGAGTTTCACTGCACATAATATCGCAGACCCAGTATTTAACATTCAACAAAAACGACATGCCACGGAATGAATTTCAGCAGAAAGTCGAATAAATTAACATTGATAAATGACTCTAAAAGTGAAAGTAAATATCACTTTAAATTTCACGGTAAGGATTTGTTGAGACAATAAATGTACATTGAGAGTCAAAATTTCTTCATGTTTATTTCACTTTTTTTAACATCATCATGTTACACGCATTGGACAATATACTGTGAACAATTTCAGGCTTTTAAAGAGGTAGCGGTTTCTAACTTAATCGTCGTGTCGACTGACGCCTGTTTCATAAAATTACAATTCACTGACCAACAAATAAGCTAATTAGTAGTTAATATGACAGTTTTATGGAACTTAAGCGTAACTAATTTCACTGACAATTTGTTTTTTTTACCATTTGTATATTTATGAAATAGGGCCCCGGCGTAGTCGGCCATTACAAACATCGATCTAATAGTAACGTTTAATAAATGCTTCGAATTCAATGATACCTACAGAACATTCGAAATGACCCAATTCGCTGTAGTCGACACGAACACTACATTTACCACATCTCGCAAACTGCTAAACACCAATTCTAATATTTTAGCGATCTCATACTAAACGCTTTAAAACTTTACTCATACAACCATTATTCCTAGTCGCCATTAGTGACATTACCAGTCGCGATCTTAAGGCGTCTCTCCACCTTGAAACATTACACAGAAACGGTTAAAAAATTCTCCCACGGAGTGTTACCAAAACAATTGATCGACTGTCGATCGAACGTAGAAACTGTCGAGCTACGTTGACTCGTGTCATTCTACCATCGATCAATAGATCGATCGACCGTCAATCGATTGGTGTGGTAACAGCCTAAGAGGGTATGTTTGTAATACACATACAACAGAACAGTTGCTGGAGACGCACCTTCAATAATTAAACCACAAACATTTAACGCTTACAACAAAGTAGGATTTATTTACATTTGAAATTGTGCATGCGGTTTTTTTTTAATAAGATGAATGATGATAATTTCTTATTACAATGTATGGAGGACTCTACACATTTAATTAAAACTTTTTTATGAACTTTTATAGCGATTATTTGTTTTTTACTTTCCTCATAGTTATAAAGGGACTATGGTTTGGATCTTGTTCACATCATAGTTTATAATCATGATTGATTGAAAAACAATAATTTATTAATAAATTCAGAAGTGGGTAAAGACAAAATTAATTAATTAAGTTTAATAGCTTTGTGACCATAATGCAAAACTGGTCAAAAGAAGAGCGTAAACAAATAAACGCGATAAATCCCGCAGAATACAAGTAGTATGTAATGAATGGATGAGATCAACGACTGCTAAGTCATATAACGTTGCCCGCAGAATATCCAGCTAGCAACGAACGCCGGCTAGCTCGACCTTACATAAACACTTCCGACCCATCAAATGTGAACAGCCAATGACGAACTGACGATGTAAAACTTATAAACGATACTAATGAAACCTACATACGGGGGTATGATACGAGTTCTAATAGTAAACGATAACCATTCGACTTTGAACTGCCTCATACATTTACCAGCTGCACCTCATGCGGAAATGTAGGGTAGGAACTATCAAGTCTAGTACATATTGGGTAGGTTAAGTAGTCGAAATAAAGTCGACGAAGTCGACGAACGAAACGAAGACGAGTCAAGTAAGTTTTCGTGAGATGGGTTCCGTCGCTTCCGATACGTCAATGCACTGCAACAGGCTTGTTACCACACAAGTCGACAGACCCATCGATCGACTGGACAATCGGATGAGTCGACGTCGATCGACAGTTTCTACATAGAGCAACGTTTGATCGATGATCAATCGACGGTTGATCGATTGGTGTGGTAACACCCTTAGACCGCTACAAGTTACTTTATTACGACATTGTCAAAGTGTTATCGCAAAAAAAACGCTATCCAACGAGCGGAACTCAAACTGGTAAATATGTGGAAGTATTCAAAATTAATGTTTTCGTAATCTTGTTAAAACTCGTAGTAACCCCCCAGAGCACACGGGGCCGGACCCCGCGCTATCACTTTCTACTAAAAACTGTCGACATCCATCCAATATCTACAGAATAACCCTTATACTTAAGGTGCAAAATATTTACTTACATTACGTTAATCTCCCTAAGAGCAGTCAATTCGAATTGATCTACAAAAAGTACAAACAATAAATAAAACTAGCACGTAAAAATACATAGATACATTTAGTACAAGTTCCTATATCTATATGTAATTTGTATATTGTTATAAAACGAAAGTGCAGGTACTGCATATGGAGAATTAAGCGTATCCGATAAATTATTTACTACGAAATGTGAGAACAGCCACGACACACTCGTCTTCTCTCTTTAAGACGATACAAGAAAAAAATGAATTTTAGTTTCGGGGTGTGGCTAGCGTCGCGTGAGCTGCCGAAGGATATATCCCTCTCGCTTAGCTAGGACAGAACAGCTATGGAGTAGACTATAGTATAGTTATTTTTTGAAGGAACAATATTGTTTAATTCGTACAATTAAAATAATATGTCCCAGTGCACCTTTTAAAATAGATGAAATGGATGAAAATATTCAAATATATTTTTTTCGTTTTATATGGGATTTTTATGTCGAGTGTATTTGAAAAAAATAATTTAATTTCTATGTTGTTTTTATTGCTGAAGACAAAGTAAGTCAAAAGAAGACAAACGATACCTACAATATGCTGATAGATACGTATAACAATATTTCGATCGTATAATAGCCTATAACCAGCGGACGATCCAGACGCGTCCAACGATATCTCATTAGTCAAATTATTATGATAAAAATAGTTTGGACGTTATACGGGAGCAGATGAACATACATACATATCGGTCAAAATCATAACTCTCCGCCCACCGTAGTCGGGTAAAAATGTACATACTCTGTGTCAGTGACTGACTGCCGGATATGAGTATCTTTTTCATGTTTCGTAGGCAAAGGAATACTTTGGTACTTAACTTCGATGCCGATCATGAAGTCATCAGCGGTGTCATAATATTTTTTTTTACCATATTTAATATTTTTTTTAATTTAATTTTCAGTTTTTATTAATTTTATTGATTTAACCATGCATTTATTTTTTGTTTATCTTTTTATCTTTATTTTTTTATCTATCAAAATCACCCTTAGACTGGTTACCGCCACAGGTGACAAGAGGGCTGGCTCTTTCCTTGCTGAAAAAATTAGCTTGACAACAGGAACAGCTTGAATACAGGGAGGACATGCAGCCAGTATCCCACGCGGACGGTATTTGTTTAATTAGGGGTAGGTTTTTATTTTATTGTATTTTATTTTAATTTATGTTATATTATATTGTATTTTAATGATAAAACATGAAAAATAAAAATAAATATATATATTTTTTTAATTTAATTTTACTTTTATTTATTGTTTTATATTTATTGTGAAATTATAATAATTTTAATAATCAATATTGGACTATGTCTGAAACAAATACATTGAATTGAATAATTTAAATACAAAAATTATCACATTAACTCGTTAAATCACGGTTTACACCCGCTAGAACGAAAAAGATCCTAACATGGTAGGTAGGACCTGAGGGTTGGCCAGTTAATTACTTAAAATACACTATATTTATTTCAAGAAAACATTCATAAGATCTGAAGGCGTCGGACTCGCACATAAAGGGTTCCGTACCACCGTAGAATAAACACATCAAAAATATCAAGTTTGAGACTTGATATTTATTTTTAAATGTTATTATATTTTTAGTATTTGTTCTGCACCGGCAACAGAAATACACATTCAGTGAAAATTTCAACTCTCTACCTGTTACGGTTCGTGAGATACAGCCCGCGCTGACAGACGGACAGACAGACAGACGGACAGCGTAGGCCTAGTAATAGGGTCCCGTTAGCACCATTTGGAACCCTAAAAAGTAGCCTATGTTCTCCGCCAAGACCCAGTCTATCTCCATACCAAAATTCATCAACATTGGTTCAGCGGTTTAGCCGTGAAAAGGTAACAGACAGAGTTACTTTCGTTTATAATATAATAGATTGAATAGGACGGACAAACATTTTCCTATCCATATCTGTAATGTTATTTTTTACGATAATTGATTGATGTATGATATATTTATTACTTGCCCATCCATACCTACAACAAACGCAATAAAGCGACTCCATTGTTTTGACAAGCAATGTATTCCCACTGTCGGCCCAAGACCATGCTGCAAGTATATCACAGTAAGCGAAATAGGGAGTTTTTACAGAAATGACACGAATAACTATGAAATGACAAGAGATGACACAAAATGACAAGAGATGACACAAAATGACAAGAGATGAAAAGAAATTACACAAGACAAGGAAAAGCAAACGAAAATCACGCTGCAGTGCAGGTCGTAGGTTCGATTCCTGCCCAGGACATGCATTTGTGTGCATGAACATGTCCGCATGTCCCGAGTCTAGGTGTAATTAAGTGTATATTTAGTTTGTATTTACAAACAAAAAGTAGTATATGTAGTAATATCAGTTATCTGGTTTCCATAGTACAAGCTCTGCTTAGTTTGGGATCAGGTAGTCATGTGTAAAATAATTTCCAAGGATATTTATTTATTTATCATAGGCGTCGGCGGAATGTAAATACTGTACTGTACCTGTAATGTGGCACGACCGTAATATTTTTTCGTAATATTTTTTAAAAAATCCTTCACAGGTCCGACGTCGAACAAGTCCGACTGGACACTGACAATACAAAGTTAGAGAGAGACATGGTTAGTTCAAGTACTTAAAATGTGAGATGGCGATATTGTGCGCGCGCTCGGAAATAAACAACGTAAGCGCCAAACCACATTTTCTTGAATTAAAAAAAAACTACTTCATGAATTAAAATATGGTTGAAGGGTAGATTAGATATCATTATTTGCTATGTTTTAGAAATAATTTCGTGATCTAAATCGTAAAAACATCGTGGTAGCAAGGAAAATTGTAAATAATTAGAGCTCATTTCATATTTTTTTTTTATCGAGAAAATTTCATCAAATCGTGATTTGGATTTAAAGATACTCATGATAATATAGTCAAAAATCATACATCTAAATATAAGATTCCTAGTCCACATACTTACTTAAAGAAAAAGTAGAATAGAAAATCAACCAAATTTCGAACCCTCATCTTAACTATCAACGGAAACGTATTGTTTATAAGTACTACCTACCTATACTTCGTCCAACCATTTATTTTAATTTTGACATTAAATAATGTCAAAGGAAAATAAGTCTTATTGCGTCATAATAAGGCTTATCTGTCAAATCTATGGTTTATTGTATAATAATATAGATGAACCATAATATAAAGTAATAAGATTTATTTTTAATTGACATTATTTAATGTCAAAAGTAAAATAAATGGTTGGACGAAGTATAGTGCCACAAACTTATCTGACTCGGTGGCCAAAAGTGGAACTAAAATTTTAAAAAGAGAATTTTCATATTTTGACAGTTTTGTAGCGACACTAGCGACGCTCTCAGCGGGCCAAATAAGTTTGTAGGACTTATGATCTAGATCTCAGATCTCTCTTTATTATTGACATCCGTAATTAAAAGAGGTCAACTTAAGTTGGCAATGTTACCTTAGGCACGCAGGCAACCGTGCGTATTCATAAGAGCCTAAACAAACAGACAAATCTGTCTCTAGGTCCTTACAAAAATGACCGCTAAATCGTCTCATAAAAACTTCTTTCACCTTGACAGTGTTCAAATTCTAATAATGATGTATTTTTCCTGTATGTTGTTTGTTATTATAATTATGTTCGAAAAAAATCTCTGAGTATTATCTGTGATAATGCAAGTGACAAAAGCTGCGTGGCTGTATCTCACATGAAAATTCTATACTAGCGAACGGTAAAAATTTGGATAATTTAATTATTTTAAAATATACAATCTTAAGAGCACTGTCGCAATGGAATAATGTATTTATAACCGCAAATAAGTCTACTTGCGCATTTGTATAACACCTAAACAAGCAGAATTAAATTACTAAGGGTCTCTTTGAGAATCGTCGGATAACTTTTATGCACCAAATAAATAAAATATCGCCAGACAAACACACCAACTGGATGGTCCCAAACTAAGCAACGCTTGTGTACCGTACAATGGACTGGGGGCGATCCCAGTGACACCCAGACCAGAGCAAATTTAGAAAAGGCCGTTTCCGAATTTGCCGCTGGCGGGAATCGAACCCGCAACCACCCGATGCAGTGAGCCGAGCGGCCTACTCTCGAACCACTGAGCCAAGCGGTCATCAATAAATTTCTCCATCCATGGAGTATCTGTCAAAACTTCAAATTTATTTGGTGGATAAAAGTTACCCAACGATTTTGAAACAGGCCTCAAAAATTATTAATTGGAGTTTTCGTGAAAAACACAATGGTCTTCGATTTCATTTCAAAGAAATGTACATCTTCAGGTTTCGACGCACAGTGGTAAAATAAATTTAAACTTAAAATTATTCCGATCATTTTTCAATACTAGCAAAATATACTTAACTCAATCGCTCCCGAGCCATATACAATCACATAAGACTTATTTAGGAACATAACAAATTTACAAAAATATTTTCTTTATTTGGTTCTGTTTCTAGCGCTATTTATTATTTTTTGACGGTACAACATATTGGTTAAGAAATCTAAATTGATATGATGGTTATAGCGATCGCAGGACTTAGATACGCGTCGACCTGTTGTTACGAACAAGGGTCGCTATTACAAACCCGGTACGAAAGCAATAAGCCATTTTATTCAGGCTTCGTATTTTGAATCTTGACACATTTCTGTACCTAGTAAATTAGTGTCAAAATCACGAACGAACGAGCGAAAGAAACTACTCTACTACAAACGAAATTTACTAACTACTTAATTTACTAACTACTACAAACGAACATTGTTTGACGTTTAGATTTGACGACGAAGACGTCAATTTTCGTTCGTTAGATATGTCGGAATGAATGAGAACCTTAGGAGGAAATACGCGCAATTTCGACCGAAATTTCGTTTTCGTTTGTAAAAGAGTAGGCCCTCAGTACTCCGAAATACGAAACGAAACGTTTTGGCTGACGGACATATTCCTACTTTGAAAGTGTTTCGGAAATGTTCCGGATTCTTTCGGAGTGGCGTCCACGAAAATAACGACAAATCACTATTATCGAATCCGATATTCGGATCCGAAACATTTTCCGAGTGTAGGGAAACGTACCATCTGTCACTATCTATTCGTGATTCGTGATTTGACACTAATTTACTACAAAATAGTGTCAAAATTTAAAATTAGCGAAACGGATTATTGCTTTCCTTTATTAATATACCGCGTAGCTTTATTATTTAACATTTATTTATATCGTCCCAACGATCAATCTATTATTGCTTATGAATAACGGGACAAAGCCCGCCAATGCATTCTAATTCATCTACAATATTTAGAACGTATTGCTTACATAAAAATATTCAGCAGACATCACACAGGCGTGTTTATCAAATTATTGTTTACGACACTTTCCTCTGTAACTAGCGTATATTTACTACATATATGGAATAACTTTACGTTTGGTGTATGTAATATCACGTTAGGTACTTCTATTACGAATGCGTTTCGTTTTGTCTGTTAAAACGCCTGGAGTCGCACGCAATAGTAATCTAGCTAAACAGCAATTCATGCAGAACCATTTTCTTTTCACACATGCCCATTTATAGCTTCCCTAGATGGTGCAAAATGCTTGCCGTATAATGTTATGAACATAGGTTTATATGGATGAACATAGAATGCTTTTTTCTACATCAAATATGGTTTGGTATTTGAACCTCTGAATAATTAAGTGTGAATAATCCCCTATAATGGGCTTACAAACGATACAACAACCTCAACATTGCCTATGTCAAACATATTTAATACTCTCGATTACGATAATTCATATCTACGGCGCAACAATTATTCTAAGCTTACCTAATTACAGTGTTACAATCTTACCTGTTCCGTCGACAGTGCTGACCGAAAATAGTGACGTTTTTATAAGAATATTTTTTTAGTTCTAAGTTTGCCGAATGAGATAGGTAAGTTTGCGGGACCGTAAATAAATGAAAAGACGACATTTTGATTCAAACAAATGAAAATAGACTGTCCCCTCACTAGGAAATTTGCCAACCCAACTCTGTCATAAAGCTACTGTATAACACATTTTGGAAATATTGAGTATTTAGTATGTTAATTTGTGATGAATTTATATCAAAAGATTTCTAATCCGAATATTTTTGTAAATGTAACTTCACCTCACTAGTCATTTGTTTGAACACAACACTGATCTTCGTTTATTACTTTTTGACAACATAACTAGAGCCAACATTAGGTTCAATTTGAAATAGCAACTTTGTTCTAGATTTCGCTATACAAACCCGCAACAAATATACATATATTTGTCATGTTGCAGTTATATCAACCGAGAAGTTGGTCCTAAATGTTGGCTCAAATATTGGTCTACCCAAACATCAATCCAAACCACAACTCGCACGAACGCAACACCACTTTCACTACACATGTACACATACAAAAATTAAAGCATGAAGAAAAAATATTTTCAACTCTTGAGACTATGAATATCGAATTTGTTCCTAGTTTTATAGTACATACAATTTATTATAGCTTAACATAAGAATTATAAAATTAGTGTGTTATGAAGGCGCGCTGGACGACATCTCCATTGGCATGGAAGGGGAGACCTGGAAATATGAACGTAAAAATAATATCGGCCAACTAACTCATATACGGCCGAATACTCGTACGCAACTTAAATTTGAGAGCTGCTTAACTTTGCGCCATACAAAAAAAGACAGTTACCGATGTCTCAAACTGCTAAGTGGGACTTAAATATTTAAGTAGCCTTTGAGTATTCGACAGTGTGTCAATAATGGCCGGCGCACAGTGAGGACGGCAGGGCATGGCATTTTAATTTTTATCAATCGAATTTAATACTTATCCAATCGAAATAAGGTGCTCCAACGGGTGCACCGAGAAAATGCTCCGCGATGCTCCAAGATCACCGAGCATTGGAATATATACCTTATTTCGATTGCATAAGTATTAAATTCGATTGATAAAAATTAAAATGCCATGCCCTGCCGTCCTCACTGTGCGTCGGCCATAACAGTGCGCAAGTCATTTTTTGAGGGTTATTTTAATGCTATTGGATAGAGTAAGGCATAGGCACTGTAAGAAGATTACCGAAGATTTGTATATACTATACGACGCGGACTGAGAGCGATACCAATAAAACCCAAACCACGAAATCACAAAAAGACCTGTTTCGTAATTTGGTCCCATCACTTGGCGGTCCCAAAGAGAGCCAAATGCTTTTGCGCAAACACCTATGCCAACTACTGCAACCATGCGAACCATGGTGAGGCGATTTCTGTGTCTGGGTGTCACTGGGATCCCCCATTCCGTGTAGTGCCTATAGTAACAAGCGTTGCTTAATTTGGGACCATACAGTTGGTGTGTTTGTTTGAGGCGCTCATAGCCAGCTGCAGCTGGGAAACGATCAGAGGGCCTACTCTGTTTCAAACGAAAACGAAATTTCGGACGAAATTCGCGTATTTCCTACTACGTTTCTCATTGATTCCGACATTTCTTACGAACGAAAATTGTTTGACGTTTAGATTCGACGACGACGAAAACGATTTCGTTCGAAAATTCGTTTTCGTTTGAAACAGAGTAGGCCTGCAGAGGCTAAGCAACGTTTGGCAAAGTCAGTTAGACATGGGTGGCCATTTAGTGGCATTTGAACTGAGCGTCTCTGTGCTTCGGAGGGCACGTAAAAAGTCGGTCCCGGTTGTTGCCTTCTAGGCAGTAGTTGACAGAGGCCTTCGGGCGGCTTGAACAACTGAGACCAGGTTGGCCACTAATAACGCTATACGATAAGACGAAGATTATTATTAACATAGTAAAGAATACAGTACCTTGTTGTTCGCGAGTGGGTGCGTGCTATGCGAGTGTGTGAGCACGCAGTCCGCGATGTCGAGTGCTCGCTCGTCCAGCCCACGTTCGTCCAACACCGCTTCCAACGCGGCCGCCAGTTCCGAACTCTCCGCGAATGCAGCGCCGCCTTCGGCTGAGAGAACAAACCAAACGATAAAAATATCGCGGCACGAATCCCCGTAGATAGCATGGGACTAGGACTAAAAAACAGAAGGCCTAGCACACGCGCCAAGACAGGACTTTTATCCCGTATTATGTCGCACTGGGTCGCTCCCTCTCTTACTCATATAGTAAGAGAGGGAGCGACCCAGTGCATATGAGAGAATGAACCTCACAGAAGATCGGCGTAAAGTTATTATAGGTTCTTTCGATGAGTGAGACACCCGGGAGCCAAACACCCCCCAAGCCCTCCCGCCCTTCCCCTCCCTCTGTCTCACTCCCATTCAGGTGAGCAACGTGCGAGCGATGCCTTTGGTATTGCGAGCATCTATAAGCTACGGTACTTGGCACCTGTCAGATAAAAAAAAACTGTCATATAAAAATAATTGGTAAAATACTGGCAAGATTCAATGTTACCTTGATTGAAGAACTCCGTGAATGCTTCATCAGGTATTTGACTGAGCACAGCGGGGTCTAATATATCATCGGCTGGAACGTGACCAACTTCTACTTCTGTGAACATACATTCGAAATTCAAACTATTTTGTCAACTTTTCCGTCAAGTAAGGTGCGCTGGCGCGGGGTATGCCAATTTGACCAGGTCATGACAAATCCTGACACACATATACACAGATCGGTAATTATGATATTAGCCCTTATAACGTCCCACTCCTGGGCTCGGGTTTCCCCTCAATGTGAGGGGGATTCAGGCCATAAGGATCAAAATTTGGAGATCGGTAATTACTGTCCAAAAATTCGTGGGCGTGGTTCTATATAAGATATATTTTCTTAATGATATAAACTAAGTATATTACTAAGCTTATATGGGGTATGGTGTCGATGGTACTACAACAATCGGTCTCCTTGGGGCTTCAGAGAAGACAAAGACGACTCATTCGATCAAAGGATCAGTTACCTAGCTCGTGCGCATCTACCACGGTGTACTCGGTCTCGCTGAACGCGCCCATGCCCGTGTCTTCTGAGCTGTCGTACGTCGACGAGTTCGAGCACACGTTCAATTCTGGAATACAGTGCTAAGTATAAGTGCTATGCACACGGACCAACTTTAGTTGCCGAAACTAGCAACTTAGTTGCCGAAACTATCAACTTTGTAATAGTTTTTTGGCAGTTGCAACAAACAATTGCCAGTTGCAGCAACAGTTGCCGCGATTGCCGGAACTGTCTCGCAATTGTTTTATATGAAAACGGCTAGTTGCGAGTTGCCAGTTGCCGCAAAATTTGTCCGTGTGCATAGCCCCTTAATTACAAACAGGGACGAAGCAGAAACAAATCTAACGAATATAACGAGCGCTTGACGCAGTGGTCGAGCGTAAGACGTTCGTTCATAGGATGGTCGCGGGTTCGATTCCCGCCAGAGGCAAATTTCGGAAACGGCCTTTTCGTAATTTGCCCTAGGCACGGAGATGCTGAGTTCAAATTCTAGTCGACCATGCTTGGCCTGCTAATGATGTAAAGCTAAGTTTAGACTAGCAACAACGCCTTCAGAAGTTGACTTCCTAGCAGATCCTATCGTGTAAACAATCGCGACAAGCTCACTATAGTAGGAGGAATCGCTTGCGGAAGTCATCGATATCGATAGTGGAAGTCAACTTCTACGTGTTTTGTTGTTAATCTAATCTTGACTGGAATTATATTTAGTGATAAAAAATGGGTCTAGGCCCGCCACACACTCCTACCACTGTTACTCCTGTAAGCCAAGATCGACAATGGTGTCCAACGATGACGCCCAGGTTTGACCCTCGACGAGTCCCGGGGAAAAGGTAATTTGTATTAGGCTCGTATTAATAAATCAATCACAAGATTGAGATCGAACTTAAGATGCTGTTCCATACATTAAACGTTAAAACTGCATCTGAAGATCAATCTCAACTTAGAGCTCGATTTATTAATACGGGCCTAAGACCCCACGAATTTAATCAAAAGAAAGGATATGAGTACAATATTTAGTGATACCTGAGAGCGATTGTTCGGCGGGCGGCAGCGGCGGTTGCGGTTGGGGCGGGTGCGGCGCGGGACGCGGCCGCGCGGCCGGTCGGCGCCGACGAGCCGCGCGTCTCGGCCGCGCTGTCTCCGTCCCCGCCGCCGTGCGCACGCGCACCGCCTTCTTGGGCCGCCAGTCGCGACTCAACTTGTCGTAGTTATCCTGCATAAGTACCGAGTGATTATTTATAGAACGTGAGATTTATCATATCAAATCAGTCCTCTAACCGCCGACCTTGATAGACTTTTCTCTGAATGCGTTTCAACTGAAATGACTATGTATATAGGGCTATGAAAATGGTAAGTACTGGACACGAGGAGCTGAAGACCAATTACAGTGGCGTGCATTGGAAGCCTATGTTCAGCAGTTCTTCTTATCGTATTGTTAGTGGCCTCCCTGGTGTCAGAGTTGTTCAAGCTGCCCGAAAGCCTCTGACCAGACCGGAACCGACTTTTACACGTAAAAGGGTGTAAAAGTGTCGCCGTGCTTCGGAGGGCGTCTCAAATGCCAGTAAATGGTCACACAACTCAGTCTGACCTTGCAAAGTATTGCTTAACCTCCGATCATTTACGGATCGGTGATTGCACCTCGCTATGTCTGGCTATGACCAGTGGACTGTAATATGGTCATAATGATGGTGTTGAGTGGTGCCATGAACCTAATACTAAAGGACTGGGTCTAAGCAGCTAAGCCGCGTTGCATAAACATCGCACAACTAGGCCGGTGACGTAATCACAGTAGGCGTGGCTTAAGTCAGTGTGCTGTTGGCGTTCGTCCTGTGCAGACGTCTTGCCAACGTTCGCATCCCAAATATAATTATATTCGACACTAGATGGCGTCCCTTTGTACGTAATTTTTCATGATCATACACTTAGTGACATCTAGTGCAAATAATTAAACTACGTACTAACATCGACATAAAACGAAGCGAGTAGTTCAGCTATTTCCCGGTAGATAAATGCCACGCATTTCTTAACCCCCACCACCCGCGCCATCCCGTGCAAATTACCACGCGTTGTTTAATAGAGAAATCTAATAAGGGCACCTCTTTCTTAAGTCTTTACTCTATGAGTGGTGCACTGACCCGTTTCCACGCGTGCTCGGTGCAGAGCGGCGTCTGCGCGTTGAGCGGCAACAGCGGGTGGTTGCAGCGCGCGCCGCCCGCGAACACGGCCGCGCACGGCTGGTACAGGCGCTGCGCGGGCGCGCGCGTCACGTGCGCCAGGCACTGCCGCGCGCTCGGCAGCGCGCCCGCGCCGCACCGCTCCTCGCAGCACGTGCCCGCCCCGCCCTCCGCCACGCTACTCTCGCCGCCCGACCAACCCGACTCCCTGACAACGTATATGGCTCATTCTCAGTCTGACCATTTTAAGTGGACCTTCGGTGTCAACCTTTTTTATTGACACCGAAGGTCAGCATAAAACGGTCCGACTGAGAATGAGCCACATGTATATTACGTCACTAGTCATTACCGACCGGTGGTACGGCCGTATTCACAAAGATTACTTGTCTACGTAAGGGAATAACTCTAGAGAAAATTTGTCATTTCTCAATGGGCTGTGCATTTCCTACATTTGTAATCTTAGTGAATGAATCAACCCTTATGATTGAAATTGCGCTGCGCACGGCACGAGAACCGCTCTTCACAGCACGTGGCCGACCCGCCCTCCACTACGCTACTCTCGTCGCCCATCCCACCCAGTTCCCTGACCACGTACATGCATACATCATACATCACGTCACTACGGTGTTACGGCCGTATTCAAACAATACTTGTCTAAGGGATCAGGGGTAAGAGCGAATCAGAATGAAAACAGTCACAAATTAATAATTTTCTCTTTACGTGAGTGGTAAGCCCGTAGTCTTAAATGCAGTTTAGATATCCATAGCAACTACATGTTGGTTCATGATGTTCGAGTGAATTGTCGAATAATTTAACATCACTAGCATGAAAATAATATTGTTAGCCCTTTTACCGCCCCCCTCCTTGAGCACGTGCCTCCCCTCAATGCAAGGGGGATTCAAGCCGCAATCCACCACGCTGCCCCAGTGCAGATTGGTGGATTTCACATGTCTTTTGAAAATTTGATAGATCTTCTAAGACACACAAGTTTCCTCACGATGTTTTCCATCACCGTTGTAGAACGAAAAGACCAATTAGAAATATAAGAAAAATAAACCTTGTTCATACCTGAGTTTCTTCCGCTCGTGGGACGTTAATAAAGAAGGCATGCCGCGCATCGCCAGAAGATGATTGACAGTCTGTGTGGGAAGCCGACACGATGGACCGCTAGCACTAAGTTGCTTCTATGGAGAGAAACAACCGATATAACATAAATGGTTGTACAGAAATCCAATGAAACAGTAATTTAAGAGGACTTACCTCCAAAACAGAGATTTTTACAGTATACAATGTTACATTTCTAGTACCCTAACCTCAGTTGGTCAAATAAAGGGACTTGATTCTTATAAGAAACAGGATTGATTGGCATCAAAAAGTGTTTTTATAGGGGCATGCTTCAGAATCGACGGATAACTTTATCCAACAAATAAATGTCACGTTTTGATAGATATCCTAGTAGTAGAATTATAAATAATCTAGTAGTAGTACAATAATATGTGTTAAATGATTGTTGTAGTGATTAGTGGTCGTACTTTGAGTAGTGTGGCGAGTGCTCTCTGTTGTTTGATGGGCGGCGCGAGTCGCAGCGCGTGGTGCGCGCGCGCCACGTGGCGGCGCAGCGCGGCGCGGCGCAGCGCGAGCCGCGCGCCGCGCGACTCCGCGCCGCTCTCCTCCACGCACGCCAGCCCGCACCCGCCCTCTGAACGACAACCACAATCTATGAGCGGCTACTCACACCCCTGTCGCAGGAGCGCTAAAGCTTTGGTTTCCTCCGATAGCGGTGCCGTCATAGCTGTCGTAATATAGCGGTGAATGACGTTACTAAAACATTGGCTATATAAACAACGGTGTCCAATACCGCTCTCTAGGAAACCGCGCCATTATGTTTACATAGCCAATGTTCTAGTGACGTCATTCACCGCTATATTGCTACCGCTATATGACGGCACCGCTATCGCGGGAAACCAAAGCTTAATTAGTAGGGGCTGCAGAGACACCTATAGTGACACGGTTGGTGGGTCCTGGTGCCTCGCCCGCGCACTCATGTTATGACATTATGTGTATAAGTTCCAACGCCAAAACTGAGTGTCCGGGTTCGCCTGATGTAGACTAGACACGGCCAGCGAAGAGCATAACTGACATTTTACGTATCTAGCTTTCTGCGTTTTTGACATTTGGCGTCTGGCTTTATGCATGCAAACCTTTTAAATGTGCAATATTAGGGAAAGAATACATTTTCATTTTGATGTTGTTTAGAGCTTATCCTCCGCTAAAGCGACGAATATGATGTAACATTGCATCCAGCACCATATCATCTATGATTATAATTTTTTTGCTAAATTAAAGTTGTCAACTAAGTGAGGTTTTCTACTAATGTTATAACAACTTCAACTTCAACATGTGAAGTCTAGAACCATTCTTACCAAAATCCGGCATGACATCATCATCACTGCTGCTGCTCTCCAGCTGTCTGATCGCCAGTCGCTTGTCGTCCAGGGGTCCACAGTCGAACAAGCTATCCCCGGGCGCGTGCCACGAGTCGTTCCGCAGGGGTATGGCGCGGCGCTGCGCCGGTATTCGCTGCAACGCCTCGTGAAGCGCCGGCCCACGCCCGCGACGCGGCTTGCCTTGAGATGTTTTACCTGTTGCCCATTAAAATAATGGCTTATAGAGCTTGTAAATTATTTTCCGCATCCACAAACCCAGCAATTGTCAGATGTTAAAACTAATTACTATGATGCACATAGACACACCAGTTAAAACAATAAATACAAATCATTATTTACCATATTTATGTTAAAAATGTTATTTATGGTGAATTGTTGTAAAACAATTACTTCAGATATACTATATTGAGGTTTCCTTCCTTATTATTTTAGAAACACAACAAAACTAGGACACACACTGTAAAATAATTGATGGAATCAGGCGTAACTTTGCGGTAATCCATTGTTAAACAATTGTAGAGAGGGACCCACCACTCACCCTCGGAATTGTCAACCTGGCCTTTTCTATTATCAATCAATTCATTTGGTTTATAATTTTGGAGGTTGACAATTCCGAAGACGAGTGGTGGGTCCCTCTCTATAATTGTTTTACAGATTGTAAAGTAAAACTGTAACATGGAATCTAATTACCTGATGATTTCTTAGGAGGAGATGCTGGTGTCTTGGTTGGCGCTGGTGACGTTGGCTCAGTTTTAACTACAACGGGAGAATCCTCCACCAATCCTTGCTCTCTCTTAAACACATCCAAAAACGTCTCCATCCCAGCATTCTTTGTCGCAGCCTTTCCATTAGATGTATTAACACTATTAATACTGTTTTTCGTACTAGTAGGGGATAGGACAGTGGCAGTGCTTTGGGCTTTAGGGCTATGAACACTTAAGCGTCGAACTTCACTAATCGACTCCGGTCTCACCGTCTCCTTAACTTGATTCTGGCCTTTGCTTTTCGAAACTTTGGTATGAGTAGTCTTAACTTCTTTGTGGCTAGGCAGTGGCTTTGAAACCGGTGTGTAATGCCCATTGGACACCACTTCTTTCTTGACATTATCCTTAATGTCCCCATTTGTGAATGCACCTATGAGATCTAGCTCCTTACTGGGGCTGTCTAGCAGTTTACCTTTGACATGAACATTGTCGGGAAACATGAAATTGTCTTCCGTATGACTGACAGTTATCTCACCAGCAATGACGTCAGAATCATGAAATGTGTATAGCTCGTTGGGATCTATTTTGAATTTTGTGTAGAAATTGTCATTGAGATGTGTTATGTATGTCTGCTCGTCCCCCGAGTTGTCAATGAACATGTTCACTTCACTACAGCCTCCGGAGGATACGCCTTCAACTGCCATCTTATACTGTGTTGCACAGCTTGCATCTGATATATTTTGTGGAATACCACCAAAACTGTGGGCACAAAATATTAAAATCAGACAATTATGCACTGTTCTACGATCTAAACACAAACATTACGTGGATATGTCTCACTTACAATGAAAACATTGCTATAACATTTAGGCCCTGTTTCAGAATCATCGGTTAACTTTTATTCACCGAATAAATATGGCGAATTGACAGATTTTCCATAGTAATCTGTCAAAACACCATATTGATGGATTAAAGTTATCTGACGATTTTCAAACAGGCCCTTAAACAAACTAACCTTACAACATAACAATCACTAGATCTTGAATATAGCAAGCAAGAATCTACCCGCACAAATCGAAAGTAGTATATAGGCTAGCGAGGCTATTGCACGAGTTAAAAAGCATGTTCAACACTCACCCAACATTTTCTGAAGCACTCAAATAAGACATAGTGTGTTCATTTTACAACTATTAATATACAAACAGTTTTATTGCTATGAGATGAGCAAAAAAGCAAGTTTGGTCCCCCTGCTTCATACTGCAAACGTGAAACATAATACATTATAGACTAAGTACATAAATACGTAATTTGTTTTAATATTATTTACATCAAAACACAAATAAATACTATCAGTAGGAGTTCCTTGGATTGACATCGTACTGACAGCTGTCAAATTAGTAATTAACCAAATATTTCTCCGTTGTTCTTGTTCTTTTTAACTCTATTTGATTCTACGACCAGTAGCCTAAAGTATTGTTAACCATTATACACGAATCTAATCTAAATAGTAATAAAAATTAAACCAAGATCATGACAAAAAACAAAACTCACACTATTGTTCAAAATAACCCCGGTACATCGTAAACTTGGAATTACGAGAAACAAATGTATTAACACATTAATTCCGATGAATTGTTGCTTCCCTAATTAAAAGTTTGTATTAAATAAGTAAATAAAACTAAAATCTTTTCTCAATAACATTCAAGAATGACTGACAGAAGAACACAGCAAATGGCAGCCAATGCTTTCACAGATAATACAAATTAGAGTAGAGCCATAGTCTTATGTCTATGATTTGGTCTTGAGAATTAGTGATAAACGGCTTTATATTGATAAACGTTGTAATGCTTGTGCTTTTAAAAAAAAGCTTAAGCGCTTATATGCTTTTTATATAATCATTGAACTTTTAGTCAGCAAAAATAAATTTAATTGTTCCTATTTACATTTATTATTATTTACAAATACAGCCACAGCATAACTTCACTCATAGATTTACAAAAGTTCAATCACGCGCATAAATTAAACAAAAATTCGTCCGTCAACAAGTCACAACAAAAGCAAAAGTATACATAAGTTCAAGCAAAAAGCCAAAAAAAAATCCGCTGAAAAATGTAAAGTGAGCCTTATGTACATAGAAATATGGTTGTTAATCTAATATAATTTAGTATCAATGTATTGCTTTTTATGGGTAAAGAAATAATCTTCTATTTAATTAATAATTTATTTTATTTATTTGTTATTTATTTATAACTAGCTGTTGCCCACGGCTTTTCCCGCGTGGATATCGGTTATCACGACCAAAAGTAATCATGAAATTTTGAGTAAAATAATGTGCATGAAATGCTTAAAGGCTCTAACTTATCTAAAATGATAAGGATTAATACCGTATTTGTGTAAATAGTTTTCCAATTACCGCTTTATAATTGCCCATTTTTTAAAGTATTAAAATGGATTATTCTTAAGAGATAGACATATGCCATCCTGGACTTTTCTGTAGACCTTTATAAGATACACAATTCCACCATACATCATTTTGTTATATCTCAAAGGGTTTAGGCAGCGTTTTCGTTGAAAACTCCCAGACGGCTTATTTTTTCCGACACCTCCAACAAATATTATATTAAACGAAACAAGTAATTCAAAGAAATACAAATATAAAAATAAGTACGTACTCCTTCATACATCCTTCTCACAAAACTTCAAACATTCAGATAAAAACTTAAACCATTCATCCGCAAACAAATCACACGTTGGATTGTAATTAGTGTCCGACCGAAGATTCGGTTTCGGTTTCGGTTTCGGCCAGTTTCGGCTCAAAAATCTAGTTTCGGCACCAGTTTCGGTTTCGGCAGAAAACCCACCGAACCTTTCGGCCGCGCCGAAACTCTGCGTTCGTGAATTATCGCGCGTCACTCGGTTGATTTCGGGAGAGTTCGTGTCTCGCGTTGCATCCGCCATCGTCAGCTGACAGATCACCGGCCGGTCCGACGTGATTATTTTGTGAGTTTAGTGTTATTTCTCGCTTTATTGGCCTTTATTAAGCATTGAAGTTCTTTCCGTTGAGTTATTCACTCGGATTTATGAATGATGAGAATTAAGTATGTAAAAGAAAGAGGATTGATGTTTATGATTAGTCTGTCTTATTCCAGAGCCTACACTATCTACGTTTCACATTAAAATCAGTTTAGTAGTTATGGAGATACCGACGTGGCAACAAACATTCACACATACAGACACATACACTTATTTAGCTTTTGCCCGCGACTTCGTCGGCGCAAAATTTAAATTACAAAAAAACGGACTCGATCCCGTTTCCCGGGTCCCGGATCCGGTTTGCTGGATCCCAGATCCGGTTTGCCGGATCCCATTTCCCGAGCCCGTATCCTGGATCCCGTTTCCTGGATGTCGTTTCCCGGATCCCGTATCCCGGATCCCGGACATCGTATCTCGGATCTCGTTTCCCGGATCCCGGATCGCGTTTGCCGGATCTCGTATCCCGTACTCCTTGATTCCGGATACCTGACCCAATATCCCGGATATCACGTATCCCGGATATCCCGTATCCCGGATATCCCGTATCCCGGATATCCCGTATCCCTGATACCGGATCCCGTTTACCGTATATATCACGTATCCCTAAACCGACTTGTATTTTTAAGAAGACATCTAAACACCAATTTTCATACTTAATTCTAACTTCAAAAATGACGAACTCCCATACAAACTTTCATCCCCTATTCTACCACCTTAGGGGTGAATTTTTATACACCCTGTAATTATTATTATTTTTATTTAAAGAAACCAAAACAACTATTAACTATAAAAAATGACTTACTTTCATCCCCCATTTAAACCCCTTAGGAGTTGAATTTTCAAAAACCCTGATTTTAACATTTTTCATTTTATAAAAGACAACTAATCACCAATTTTCATACTTCTAACTTGAAAAATGACGAACTTGCATACAAACTTTCATCCCTTATTTAACCCCCTTCGGGGATGAATTTTCTAAAACCCTGAAATTATTTTTATACATATATAAAAAGAAACCTAAACACCAATTTTCACAGTTTTAACTTCAAAACTGACAAACATCCATGCAAAATAACATTCAAAACTTTCATCCCCCATTTTACCCCCTTAGGGGTTGAATTTTCAAAAACGATGAAATTACTTATTTTTATTTTTTTAAAGACACCTTATCACAATTTTTCATAATTCTAACTTCAAAAATGACGAACCTACATACAAACTTTCATCCCCTATTTAATCATCTTAGGGGTTGAAAATTCCACAAAAACCCTAAATTACCAACTGCAATTAAAATTTAAAATGATCTCAATTAATGTTAAATTTAGTCTTAAACATGTTGTGATTATAAACGCAATCGAAATACTCAAATAATGAGGATCTTTTGTATAATGTAGGTGTTGATTATTGACATTTTTTGTTCCAAGAAGTGTTAACATGATTGTTATTTTGTGTTTATTTTAATCAGAGCAGTAATATTTAAAAAATAAATATTATCAATAATAATTATATTTTCAAATACTTCAATTATTGTTTTTTATTTCATTGAACACATTCTAACATAAGGGTATTCAATATAAGGGTATACAATAAGCCAAATTTCAGGAAACAAATGATTTCTAACTTGTCTGAAAAAGGTTCGGTTTCGGTTTCGGTTTCGGCCGAACCTAAAACAGAAGCCGAAGATTCGGTTTCGGTTTCGGTTTCGGCAGAAAATCCTGTTTCGGTCGGACAATAATTGTAATCCAGGAGCCGATTGAGCGCGGTGAGGGCGCGAGGCACCGTGGAGTGGGCGCGTGCTACTACGCGTGCGGCAAGAGGGCACGACGAAAATTCTGTGTTTCCTATTGCGGAAATAATTTACTGGGGCAACTATTCGAGCCAGCTCATTGTGGAGCTCGGGTGCATCTAGGTATCACTCCACGGAGAACTTTGCACACCGTTGTCAGTTGATCGTTGTTCCTATGAAGGGGTAAATATTGATTTGAGCTGTATTGTAATAAGTTACTTTTTGTATTTTTTTTTTAATTTCTTTCTCCTTCTTGCCGTCACACAGTCTGATCTGGAGCCCGATTTTGTGACATCTCTTTTTATTTTAAATTCTGTTAGTTTAAAGCAACACAAATGTAAGAGTAAAACTCCCAGGTGACAGATGCAAGTAGTTTTTGAGATATGATCCTTTGAAAATCGTTAAAATTACACCTCGATTTTTACAAAATCAATCATGATTCTTAAACTATACGCAATACAGAAAAATTGTCTGAATAAACTATGTAAAGCAATCAAATGGCCACGTATTGGAGCAATCAGGGTAGTCGTAAGATCATTCGTTTCGATGTAAATCACGATTTTCAAATTTTCGTTTTTATTTTTTTTCTCGTAAAGTCCACCATATTATAAAATGATATTTACACACAAGTAAGCTTGGTAGGTCTACTACATCCCTTAAAAATATCACGCTATAATTCCATGGACTATTGATGTTATAAGAAGTTTTAGATTTTCCTTAGGGTTGACACCTCAGAATTGTAGTAATTGTACATTAAATCCAGATAAAAATGAAGGTGGACCCTTTCCCATGTCACAAATTTTCGCATTTAGCATTAAAAAGGTGACATTTAATGTTGAAACCTACTTAGTGCCTGATTTATTTAATTTAATAAAATTTAGCAGTCAGTGCTAACCCTAGAGCTGTCAGAAACATTTTGGTCAATTACTCAAATAGTCCATGGAATTATAGAGTGATATTTTTAAGGGATGTAGTAGACCTACCAAGCTTACTTGTGTGTAAATATCATTTTATAATATGGTGGACTTTACGAGAAAAAAAATAAAAACGAAAATTTGAAAAACGTGATTTACATCGAAACGAATGATCTTACGACTACCCTGATTGCTCCAATACGTGGCCATTTGATTGCTTTACATAGTTTATTCAGACAATTTTTCTGTATTGCGTATAGTTTAAGAATTATGATTGATTTTGTAAAAATCGAGGTGTAATTTTAACGATTTTCAAAGGATCATATCTCAAAAACTACTTGCATCTGTCACCTGGGAGTTTTACTCTTACATTTGTGTTGCTTTAAACTAACAGAATTTAAAATAAAAAGACGATGTCACAAAATCGGGCTCCAGATCAGACTGTGCGTCATTGCTTAAACGCAATACGCTTAAGTTTGTAAGCGCGCTTGGGCGCTTACTTTAAAAAACAAACTTTTTCAACGGCTTTTCGTTTAAGCGCCCACATCTATTGAGAAGTAAATATTAATGTCTATGGTCTTGAACATAGTCAAGGATGTTGCAAAAAAAAAAACGTGCTGACAAAGATTCCCAACTCGACCATTGCATCTCTCTCTAATTAGGGTGCCCAAACCTTGGTATGTTTCGAGACTTAATAGATAGGTACGTTTGCGTGGAAACCTTCATGAGAAGATTAGTATAGGTAATCATTTAGAATCCTACTAATCCTACTAATCCTAATCCTACTAATATTATAAATGCGAAAGTAAGTGTGTGTGTGTGTGTGTGTGTGAATGTTTGTTACCACGTACCTCCTTAACTACTAAACCGAGTTTAATTAAATTTAAAACGTAGATAGTGTAGGCTCTAGAATAGGACATAGGCCAATCTTACATATAAATTTCCACGCGGGCTAAGCCGCGGGGCACAACTAGTATTTAAATAATCCTAAGTAATACTAGAGGATTAAGCGATCTCAAGAGCAAGATAAAAAGACTTCAACGCGTGACTTAAATATCACAATTTTGGGGATGTTTGTTTATATTCTACGGTGGTACGGAACCCTTTAAGTGCGAGTCCGACACGCACTTGGCCAATTTTTCAGTTTTAATACGTGATGAGGAAGTGACCAAAGTCATTTTAATACACAGCAACAAAAAACAATATGAGTGAGATCGAAATCGATAAATCGAGATGACACTTGCTTCGGACGACTTTTCAGATTTTCAGCGATAACCGCGACTTTAAATCGTTGCTAGTATTCATGCTATACACCGACATTAAAACCGCCAGCGAGCGTTCAAGTTGCTATCATGTGGACTTGTGTGGACCCACCATTAGATCATCACCCACAGCCAATCACCATCACACCAATCGATCGATTGATTGATCGACGGTCGATCGATTAGTGTAGCAATAATACCCTAAAAAGTCTAGTATCATGGACCTCTTAATATTCTAGTACACATTCTACAATTTGTTTTACCTATAATACTAAAAAGATTCGCACGAATGTTTTTGTCCCGTGTGCCTCGCCTTCGGCTAAATAAGCATGCTGCCGTAGTCTCTAACTTTTTAATGATTATAAAAAAAAAGGTTAGGAAAATAACCATACGAAATTCGACTTTTTACGATGTTTTATTTATTAAAATACAAAAATGTCGGTATAAATATATAAATACGATTTTGTTATTCGTCTTCCTGTATTTATTACCGCAAAAAAAACAATATTTACTGCTATTTACACATTTAATTAATATTTTATTTAAATATCCCGCCTTCTGCAGTTTGATTTGAGAACCCCGTTTTTGAAGCGTTGTTGTGAATCCAATATGGCGATATTTGATGTTGTACTATTTTGAAGGTACGTCAAATTGACGATTCTATAATGATAATTCCGGTAAATATCGTAGTGTTTAAGAAATTTCAACATTGAAATAAGAGGCTTACCGTTAAGTAATCAATTTCTTTAGTTTTTTGCAGTGCAAGGAAAAGATTATAATTTGTATTGTTTTGTTTGTGATTTCCGATATTTCAATGATTATTCCATTGTTTTACGAAATTATAAAATGTGTTTTTACGTGAATATTCATTATGTATGCTGCTATTAGTTTGACTGATTCAAGTTTATCGTTATGTTCTGTCCTAGTTAGGTGTGTTTCACATTATATCCAAGAACAAGATGGAATGTAATTACGGTAATTACTATCGCGATATTTGCCTTCCGATTTCTTTACTGAATTGATATTTTTGTTGCAGAAGTGCACATGTTTTTATACAAATGGGAGTTAAGTGATCTACTGCTGAGGTGCAAGAGGATAGCGCCATAATAATTGATTCATTACTTGAGTACATAGTGTTTAGAGCGCTGACTATCATGACAGACACGAGACGAAGAGTGAAGCTTTACGCTCTGAACGCAGACCGTCAGTGGGATGACAGAGGGACGGGGCATGTGTCGTCATGTTATGTAGAGAGGTTGAAAGGCACCTCGTTGTTGGTGAGGGCAGAGTCGGACGGTTCCCTTCTCCTGGAGAGTAAGATACAGCCTGACACGGCATATCAGAAACAGCAGGACACCTTGATAGTATGGTCAGAAGGTGACAACTTTGATTTAGCATTAAGTTTTCAAGAAAAAGCTGGCTGCGATGAAATATGGGAAAAGATTTGTCAGGTATGTTATTCTATACTACTTTAGTTTTATATAACATGCCCCTACATTGTAATATTACAAAACTATCATAAACATTTCCAATAAGAAATATCAAGTTTATGCACTCGAAAGTAGATTGGTAAACAAATTACTATGTCACTATAAGATTTTATAGCTTATTATGAAATGAACTTGTTGTTTATCATAATTTTGTAAAGTGGTGACCAGATAGGCCTGGACTGGATGCTGCCATACCTAACCAACTACATGATTTTAATTTGCATGCTACAAATTCAATTATTTGATGTGTTGCATAATAATTCTATATTCTAGGTTCAAGGGAAAGATCCTTCAGTTGAAATAACCCAAGATATAGTTGAAGAGTCTGAAGATGAGCGTTTTGATGAGATGTCAGACAGTGTGCAACCGGTGGAGTTGCCGGCATGTGAAATGGGTCGCCTGGAAGACATCAGTGAACTTGTGAACAGTTGTTTGGTATCACCGGCCCGCAAGGACAAGCTAGCAGCTGCTCTCGAGACACAACATTACATCAAAAAACTACTCAACCTCTTCCACATGTGCGAAGATATCGAAAACATTGAAGGATTGCATCATCTTTACGAGATATTCAAAAGTATATTTCTCTTGAACAAAAACACACTGTTTGACACAATGTTTGCTGATGACACAATATTTGATGTTGTTGGCTGTCTAGAATACGACCCTGGTTTGCCACAGCCCAAGAAGCACAGAGAATATCTCCGGGAGCTGGCCAAGTTTCGTGAAGCCATTCCCATCAAAAACAAAGATTTGCTAGCTAAAATACATCAAACATACAGAGTACAGTACATACAGGATATTGTATTACCTACACCAACAGTTTTTGAGGACAATCTGCTAAGCACATTGTCAAGTTTTATATTTTTCAACAAAGTAGAAATAGTGAAACTCATAGAGGAGGACGATAAGTTTTTGACAGATTTATTTAAACTCCTCATGGAAGACAAGACACCAGACGTCAAGAGGCGGGACTTGGTTCTGTTTTTAAAGGAATTTTGCAATTTTTCACAAAATCTACAACCCCAGGATAAAGATGCATTTTATAAAACTTTAGTTTCACTAGGGATCCTGCCTGCATTAGAAATCACTCTAGGTATAGATGACCAGAAGACGAAGACTGCATCTATAGACATTTTAACTTATATTGTAGAGTTTTCTCCCTCTGTGGTGAGGGATTACACATTGCAACAGGCTATAAGTGCTGAAGAGGTATGTAGCCTATCACACAATTTGTTTATATCATGTAATCTATCTACCTACGTGCTATATTCTCTTGTTTATTATTTGCAGGAGCAAATGTTACTAAACATTGTGATAGAGCAGATGCTACGGGACCGCGACCCCGAACTGGGCGGCGCGGTCCAACTCATGGGCGTACTCCGTATACTGCTCGACCCTGAGAGTATGCTTGCATCTGTCAACAAGAGTGAAAAAGCAGACTTCCTAAATTTCTTCTACAAACACAGTATACAAACTCTTATAGGTATGTATGGATACCATGAGATATATTTGGGGGGGGTCCATTAATTACGTGAGGCGATCATAGTGATTTTTCGACCCCCCCCCCCCCCCCCCCCCCCCTCCCCCTTGGTGAGATGTCGTGAGACTTGGCTCGACCCCTCCCTCCCCCTCTAATCTCACGTGTGATTTTTAAAATGATATGCTAGTGGAGAAAGTACATGTTTTGCTTAATTTAACCCAGTTTTCTTGCAATCTTTGACTGTTTCTTGCGGTAAAAAAAATGACGTGATATTTGCGAGACCCCCATCTCCCCCACGTGAGATTTGGCTCAACCCCTCCACCCCTAAATGCCTCATGTAATTTATGGACGCACCCTTTTACTCTTGCCATGCGGCTGGTGTAAGGGTTTGCGCACGGCTAGCCACTTTTCTATTTTAATATATGCAACCACTTGTGATCGTACGCATTTGGCCATAAAATTAACTCTAAAATAAACCGCCTAGGTGGGCAACCACTAGTGCGTAACTAGTCTAATATTACCGCCCTACCTAAAACCCATTGAAAATATGAATGACATTGTAATAAGACTTCCCATGTAAAGGGTTCTTTAGAAGCACAAAGTCCAAGTTACATTTGATTCTGCTCTCCACAGCTCCTCTGCTAGAGAACACCACGGGCGAGAAACCCTTGAAGGAAGACTATCACACTGTGCAGCTATTGGGCCTCGTCCTGGAACTACTCTCATTCTGTGTTGAGCATCACACTTACCATATCAAGACCTGCATATTGAATAAGGTTAGTAATAAGTTAAGGTAGTTTTCGATTTGAGAATATACATATGCAGCAAATAGTCACACCAGATGTACATTAAAAGTGAGTGTTAAATACGCCCCATGGACAGTTAAGGTAGGAGTTCGATCACGACGGCACGACGGCAGACGTCAGTTATCGACGTCAGTTTCATACAAATTGTCGCGATGACATGTGCCGCGACGGCACGACGGCATTCAATTTCTATGAGATCGACTGACGTCCGTCATCTGCCGTCGTGATCGAACTCCTACCTAAGGTAGGAGTTGGATCAAAGCGGCACAATGGCAGATGTCAGTTGTCGACGTCAGTTTCATACAAATTATTGCGATGACATGTGCCGCGACGGCACGACGGCATTCAATTTCTATGAGATCGAGTGACGTCTGCCGTCTGCCGCTTGCATCGAACTCCCGCCTTTAGGGAGATACAAAGGTATTTTGCAAGGTGATGTAAAATCACCAGAAAATGTTGTATTTGTAGTTCTGCTTTGGTTGTTTGAATTCCGTCATCATTGTCGTAATAAAAAATATTCCTATTGGCTTTGATCGATATGCTAAGGTGGGCAAGACAACTAGAAAAATGGCGACGGGCCACGCAATACTCGACGTCCCAACAACACTACACTGAGACGAATTCTGCACACAACATCCAAATAGTGATCTAGTAGACGGAGGCGTACATTACCCAATGGTGCTACTTAAAACGAATTCGCAAGAAGTATAGACTGGTGTATTTTTGAGATTGCAGCGTATATGAGATAAGAGGAGACACCATTTATTGCCAGTTGTTTATTGGAATGAGGGGAAAAAATATAACAGGGTAGGCAAGACAGTTTAGAGAGTTTCTCTTTTCCCGACCTGTCGATAAGTCCGCGACATCTAATGAGTTAAAAATGTTTGGCCTCCATTGCTGTATTTAAGTTGTAAGGTTGGTGTCGCTGAGGGTTTCCCCTAAACCAGTCATTTGCTGTGCTAACTCGTTCCACCATTGTTCATTCATAAGGTTACAATGTAGTTCTATGTTGAATGGACAAAGGTATGGTGTGCCTAAGTTCAAGGTTGTCGTCAAATACTGCTTATTGTCTATTCTTCCATATAAAGTCGTTTGTTTACATAGTAATTTGACAGTCAATGGGCCTAGATTTGGGCAGGCTAGACCAGGCTTGCATAGATAATCAAAGATCTTGTTCATGGTCTGCATTTTAACAGCCGTCATAGTCAGCAACCTATGATATGTTGGAAACTTGCCCAATCAATACTCGTTGGTAGTATAATGTGTAAAGTTTTGGTAGTCACATTGGTTTCTTTCTATCCACAATTGTCTATAACACATGATATGTTTTTTTAGGGTTCCATACCCAAAGGGTGCCAACGGGACTCTATTGCTAAGCCTACGCTGTCTGTCAGCGGGCTGTATCACACGAACCGTAATAGGTAGAGTTAAAATTTTCACATAATGTGTATTTCTGTAGCCGGTACAACAAATACGGTGGTACGGAACCCTTTATGTGCGAGCCCGACACGCACTCGTTTTACATAACTGCCGATGTATCCCTTGAACGGGTGGCCCCGTGATTGTTTTGCCACCAGCAGCACATTCAGTCAGTCGTTCTCTCTTCTGCATTAACACCCAGTAGGCGCCCCACTCCAATTAAGCGACTTCTGGTGACCTGAGAGGTTTTTTGCCCATTGTCATAAGAAAACATTGTTTTAGGATCTTCTCCGTCGCATACTGGTGTTGATGAGATCGACCCACACGTTCCTAGTGCTCGGCGCGCTTCGGTTCATGCGCAAGATCATCGCGCTCAAAGACGAGTACTACAACAGATACATCATCAAGGGAAATCTCTTTGCGCCGGTTGTGGACGCTTTCTTAAGAAATAATGGCAGGTGAGTCAAACATTCATACGTTGACGAAATAACATGTACAAATGGTTCTGGCTAGTGATGGGATGTTCTCGAGAACATTCTCACCCTTGGAAACTTACTCGTGAGATTTTTTGAGAATCTTATAGTTTAGGTGACGTTATCCTAACTTACAATCTTAAAAACAATCAAAACCACCATACTTGCATGTTTAATGAGGTTTATGCCAAGTTTAACATGCTTCAGAAGATAAATTCTCGAAAATTCTCACGAGTGAATTTCCGAGGGTGAGAATGTTCTCGAGAATATCCCATCACTAGTTCTGGCTGTTGGTTGTAATATGAATCACTGTAGTGCTTGTAGCCTTTGTAAGTACAAAAAAACTTCACTTTGATTGTACACTTATCGGAATTAAAAATAAAGAAATTCGAACGATTTTCACAATGAAAGACAAGGCTCGAGCGCGGCGCTGGGTGTACATACTACCGGAACACTGAATACAAGTTGTAACATTGTAAATTATATATGAGCAACAAACCTTAACCTTTCCATTTCAGGTATAACTTACTAGACTCTGCTATACTAGAACTGTTTGAATTTATCAAACTGGAGGACATCAAGTCGCTTTGTTCGCACGTCGTCGAAAACTACGGCAAGATACTGGACGATGTTGAATATGTACAGACGTTCAAAGCGTTGAAAACGCGATACGACCAGCATCAAGACAAGCTGAAAGAGCGGGACAGAGGTCAGTAATTATTATTACTACTACAATTGTTTACGTTTTAGTGTCCAATAAACATTGACCTTGGGGGATGTCAATGTGACAACATTATTATCTGCGCGTGATCACAGATTACGTGCAACCTTGTAATAGTAACCATATTTATGTAGTAAGGTGAAGATCACGTAATATCAGATATTGATAATGTTAATTCACGAATTTGTGTCTCATTTGTTGTGAAAAAAACAAAGCGTAATCTAACGGGACGAATATTGGTCCTCGATACTTTTTGACCCCGTCGTGATATCGCTACTACAGTCGGGTCTTTATCGCTTGTATGAAAACACGTACTTTTCTTTTGGCATTAAAAGCATTCATTGCATGCATTCTTTCTTACTGGCACAGGTCGAATCAACTCGGAGTTAGTATTGGCAAATTTCGCAAACCCGATCTCTTCCGAACAGGGTGCGACTCCAAGATTACGAATTTTGTTGAAAATAATTACTATATCTAGACGTAATTAGGTGTAAAATTATCACGCTGTCTACTATACGAATTGAGGCACTGCCATAGCTTTATTGATGGGCGAGGTCTAGACTATCAATTTAAGTTGTCTTGGTTTATCTTCACCGATTTGTCGTCGAAAATGAGCGATCGCCGTTGGTCGTTCGATGAGATACTTTTTTCGATGTATCTTTTTACTGTAGTAACATTTTGTAACTGCATGGTAATTGGTAATTTGATAAGTTCTCCTATAATGTTTGTGGTAATTTGCCAGGTATTATCCGCTTTACTATTGGTAACGAGATATGTAAGTTTAGCAAACGCTTTCGTTATCATCTTTCTGGCTGTTTCCCCCAAGGCTTTCATTTACATTTCAGTACTAAATACTTAATTTATTAATAAATTAATGGATCCCAAATTGACCAATCCGAAAATGACAGGGAACTGCTCAAACCGGATCGAAAAACCTTGAAGATATAAAAGTTCAGACGATGTCGTGGCCGAGGTAACCCTTTCTCGCAAATGTCGAGAGCCAGAAAAAACATGTCTGTTCAAAGATTGTTCAAACAAAGACTACAGCTTGGCGCAGTGGTTCAAGCGTTGGCCGCTCGGCTCACTGTATCGGGTGCTTGCGGGTTCGATTCCCATCAGAGGCAAATTTCAAAAACGGCCTTTGCGTAATTTGACCTGGTCTGGGTGTCACTGGGATCACCCCCAGTCCATTGTACGGTACCCATAGTACCAGCGTTGTTTAGTTTGGGACCATACAGTTGGTGAGTAAAGGCTACTCACTATGCAATTTCGTAAGCAATCGTCGATTCAATTTGTTGAACTCGACACTGAGTGTACTGAAATTAGGCGTCAATTTGCCTCATCGCGCAATCTGTCAAATCAACTCGAGTTGAATCAATGGATTGAATAGAACATTGAATCGCGAGTAGCCGCCTTAAGTGTGGCGATATTTAATAATTGTTGTGGTTGTGGTCCCAGTGAGCGGCAGCGTGGGCGTGGCGGAGGCGGTGGTGCCGTCGCTGCTGCGCACGCGCTACCGGCGCGAGGCGCGCGCGCCCGACGACGAGGAGGAGATGTGGTTCAACGACGACGACGAGCTCGACGACGACGCGCCGCTCGACGCCGCGCAGCCGCATGCGCACGCGCACCCGCACCCGCATCCGCACCACGGACTCGACGCCATCGGTAACCGCACACTACATGGATTACATTCATTTGCAAATCGTACTCGGTACTCCGTGGGTTCAGTTTCCCCAGAACCGTTTCATTTTCCGGAAATAATCATCTGAATTAAAAAGCTCAGACGCCTCATCCTAATCATCCTAAAAGTAAATCCAGTCTAAAGCGCAGATTAGCTTTTTGAATTAAAATCCGTCTAGTTACCTAACAGATTTTTATACTAGACTAGAATATTCCGGTGTTAAGACGAACCCCTAAACCTTAAAACGCGATGATCTATTCGCTTGCTTAGGCTGGCCAATCCCTGAACTGAATATTTTCTGGCACTGTGAAACATAGCTATGTTCTATCTTGCTCTCTCTGTCTCTATGGAAAAATGCCTCGTTTTCACCGACTACAATTAGACGGTTGCGCAGCCTACAGCAATATTTCTTCCCTACTTCATGGATTATTTTTATTTTAGGCAAAATTGTTGAAAAGAAAGTGTGCTCGAATACTGAGACGGCGAACGGGCCCAGCAGAGTCCTGCTGAGCACGTCGCCGCCCGCCAAGCCGACGCACACTGACGTTCAGGTATCCTCGCCCAGATTACTCAATAAGGTAAACTTTTAGTTCCCTCACCCTTCTACTCTACTCGCTTCGCTGGGATATCATTTTGTATGTGTTACATATCGAGTTACTACACGGTCAAGTTAACTCGGCTTATGACGTCGGAGGGCCTACTCTTTTACTCTCTTACTAAATTTCGGACGAAATTTCCCGTATTTCCTACTCGTTTCTCATTCATTCCGACATTTCTTCCGAACGAAAATTGTTTGACTTTTAGATTCGACGACGACAAAACCGTCAAACAATTTTCGTTCGTAAGAAATGTCGGAATGAAAGAGAAACGAGTAGGAAATACGGGAATTTTCGTCCGAAATTTCGTCTTCATTTGTAAAAGAGTAGGCTCCCTGCTCGTCGACGTCACTCTGAGGATAGTGATACGTGGAGAGGTGACGGCGAGGCGGGAGGGAGATTCGCTTTCCAGCTAGATGCCGAGTTTACTTGATCGTGTAGTGTTACCTGTCTCATGATAGGTATTGGAAAATGCATGGTGATATTTTTGTATGTGGTGAAATATAGAGGAAATCGAGTGATAATAATTGTATTAAAGTGGGTAAAATTGAGAATACATTATTTAGTTTTAGGTGTACTGATAACTGATAGTGTTGAAACAGTGCAGTTTTGTAAGATACTTATAAGATCGTTGATACGACGACGTGTTTTGTTAGTCAAATTAATTTAGTAATGAATTTTTTGGTTATATGAATTTCTGTGCACTGTTTTTGTGGAACTCTGTTGAATTTTTGTGATGGGAATGACACAATGTTTGATATGTAGCATGTTTTATAATGAGTGTGTGTGGTAAAAGCTGTGGTTTTGGGATGTCTTGCGACATAAATATCTAATACAATGGGGTTATTGAATTTAGTTTTAAGATTTTTGTGTGTGCTTTGGTATGCTGGAATTAATTAATATCATTAGAGATGTTTATTACATAAATAAATAGTCATTTTGCTTATCACTTCCTTCAACATAAACCGAATCGCACAAATTTTCAAAATAATATAGCCCTCCAACCTCAAACCTTTGCGATATCGCTTTGCCGCAGTTTGACGCGTCACTATACTTTGATGGTATGTTGAGTAATGGTTTCCGTGCGGTAGGGGCTGGTGGACTACGACGGGGACTCGGACGAGGAGGACGAGGGCGGCGCCGGCGACGGCGAAGAGCGCGACGCCAAGCGGCCGCGCCTGGCGTAGTGCCGCCGCGCGCCGCCGCCACTGCCAATGTAACGAGCCGCCGCGCTGTGCAACACCAACACCCCAGTGAAACAGTGGAAACGTAAGGAATCTTTAAACCGCGGGCGGTTCGACGCCGCCGCGAGGGAGAGACGAGCGGGTCCGACGTCTTTGGTTCGCTCGTTTCGTCTTTCGAGTGGCGGAGTCGTTCGAGTGATGCGGGCGTCGCCTCGGGCGCGGAGTCTCGTGTCCGGACGCGTTTTGTGATTCGTAGATTAAGTTTTCACCGCCGACTCGCCGATCTCGTGCTAGGCGCGCGCCCGACGACCCCGCGGGTACCGCTGGGTGAAGTGCGTCCAACCGCTGGGTTATGTCCATTATTTGTAAATATCAAGTGCCGACACTCGAGTGTTCGACTTTAGCGTATGAAGATCTTCATACTATGTAGTGTAACCACACTTCAGATGGCATCAGATTGTAGAACAAATATCGGTTACGAGGTGTATTTAATGTCGACTAATTTTAACGGTTAGGTTACATTTTGTCAAGGATCGTAATCACAAAAAGTACAAAGAAAATATGAGTGGGAATTAAGCGTCTAATAATATTATAATAGAAAAAAACACCGTGAACGCGATATGAAAGTGTAAAAATGTACGTATTTATAAAAATCTTAGTTTATGAATGATCACAAGACCAAGTTTTTTTAGACAATTGGAATCATTATCTGTGCTGTGGAATTGCTACTCACTAGTGTGTTATCGTATAAATAGATTACGTCGAGTGATCTGTTGCCAGAACTTCATAATACACTTTTACTAAAACTTACTTTTTGTCAATAATATTTTACGAGTAACATCATCAAAGACGAGTTAGCCGTGAAAATAATTTTCGACTTTATATGATCAGAAACTTGAAAGGTATTCAATTTTTACAACATTTTGCATTCCTTCTTTTCTCGTTGAGCTTCTTGGAGATTATAGTTTGAAGTCTCCAATATTAATTTTATTTATAATCCGACGAAAACGTTGTTTTAAGAATATAAACATAATATTATTTGCGATAGTGATATGTTTCATGAAACAAATCTCCCACAAGCTCAGCTTTTGTTGAGAGTAGAGAATAGTTTTATAATTATAGTTCTATGATGTATCTATTTGCATGTTTCTTATGAAATAAACAGACGCGTCATAACTAATCACAGTATACCTGAACCATGAGTTTACATTATAATAATAGTTTGTCCTCGCTGGCGACTGGTATACCCACCAGGGGCTCTAATAGTGCCACTATGCAACATTGCCAATGCAATTCATTTTCTAGCAGAATCCTTAGCAATTCCTCGAAATTTCTGTAAAATAGTCGCACATTTTACGCTATTTGTGACCATTTCACGGAAATTTTGCGGATTCTGCTAGAAAATCAGAAAAATCTCATTGGCAATGTTGCATAGTGGCGCTATTACGTTTAGTCGCGAATGGTCAAAATCGCAATTCGTTAAGTGACTGAAAAACCATCGGAATCGCGAATGGTCAAATTAGCAAAAAGTCAAGATCGCAATCGGTCAAATTAGCGAATAGTCAAGATCGCAATTGGTCGAATTAGCAAACAGTCAAGATCGCAATTAGTCGAAACGTTTAGTAGCTAATGGTCAAAATCGCAACGTGAAAAATACACATAATGATCTGAAATCTTGACGATTCGCTATTGACGATTTGCTATTTTGACGGTTTGCTATTTTGACGATTTACTATTTTGACGGATTGCGATTTGCATGAATTTGACCAATTGCGATTTTGATATCAAAGTGTTTTCAAGTTTCCAGCAAGCTGAGATTATGTTGAGATCATTTTCGGGTACTGAATTTTCTGAACGTATTCTGTGATCAGTTAGAATGTCGACAATTTATTTTTGTAATTTATTTCAAGGTGTATTTTTGTAATTGAGAATGATTAATTATTGGGAAACTCTCGCTTATAAAAATACAATGTATATTATCATCCTTATTACATGTACAAGTAGGATATCACTTGTGTTATACATATTTATCTGGATCCTGACGTTTTTTTAAACAGTATTTATTCAAATATAGTCTTAAATACACTTTCGTTTCTCTTGTGACTGCAGGATTTTAAACTTTATCAGTGCCTTTTTTATAACACTGATGGCAGCTATATCTTTATGCCCGTTTCAATCTAAGAGTGTTGCTTTTGCTACTCTGTTCACCAAACTTTGATTACTAATTAAATTTCTGGTATTAAATCAATAACGTTTCTTCACGTTATTATAATCAATGTTATTCCGTATCTAGGCAGCCTTATAACAAGCGCTACCGACTTGTATCAGGATTTCTCGGCAAGAACTTGAATACCGATTTGTCTCAGGACGTTGGATAATCTTGGTCTAGTCTTATCTCGTCTCGTACTTTCTCGATGGAACGTTGTATGGGCTTTACATTACCGAATGAACTCTTGGGATCCAGATTCATATGTCATTGCAATAGTGTTTATTAGGTGGTGCAAACTACTAGTGATCTATGATTTTTGTTGCAGAAATATAGTATTCCTAGATCACTGCTAGATTTGCACATATGACTGTTTGATCTATTTCATAAAATAAAGATTATTAAGAAATAAAATGTGTTGATTTTTAACATAATTTATGTTTTAAATACTGACATTGAGTTATAATAATATTAACAACTTAATAATTAACAATTCGAATGTTCAAATGTTTGTTACTAAATCACCATGTGACGGCTGGACATATTCGGATAATATTAATTATTAGACATAGATTTATATCCCAGATTAACTTAGAATATTTATTTCCACCCCAGGCATAGCCGGGTAACACAGGTAGTTTACAATAAGGCCGCCTTTCCACCGCGGCGCACGCTACGCACGAAATGACGTAGCTTCCACTAGCAATGACGTCAATGACGTCATTCCGTGCGTAGCGTGCGCCGCGGTGGAAAAGCGACATAAGATATAAAATAATGTTGTATTAAAGAAGTTTAATTTTATGAATTAGATCACACAAATTGTCAGTCACAAACCATAATTTTGTGAGTGACAATTTAATGTAAATAATATCAGTATTAAAATGTTCTGTACTTTCAACAAAACGTTTCCCGACTTTGCTTATGTGTTATATAAAATTGTTTGTAGCTTTTTTTACACTGCAGAAGTAATGTGTATGTGATAAACGTATCTGATTAAGATCCATTTTATTTTATTACTATAAACTTCTAGTTGTATCATTCAATATTTGGGCCATTCTTCGTCTGACCATTTTCCATGGGACTTCGGTGTCAACATTTTTCTTTGACATTGAAGTCCAAAGGAAAACGGTCAGACGAAGACTCAGCCATTTTGTAAATAATATTAGATTTTGTAAATTATACTGAATCTGGTGATTTCAAACATTTATCGACAGCACATTTAGCTTGCGTGATCACGTGTCGCCAGAGAATTGGTCCAAACGTTATTTTTTCTGCATATCTCCAACAGTAATGACAGCCTATCTCAGTAACAATTGTTTCTTCCGCGTTTGTTGTAGCGGCGACAACGAATGGGTGTAGCAGCGCTCAAATTCTGTATTTGTCACGATTTTTATTCAATAATGTACTAGTGTATCCTTACATTTAAGCCATGCTCTTCCTTATATATTCAGATACTCCTATCTATATGAATTTACATTAAACCTAGATTTTTATAGTTCCAAGTATAACATAAGATTAACTCCAGATATGGTAAACATTTGTAACATAGTGTGACATACGTCGCGTTCCTGGAGCCATATTAGCTAAACATATTCAATATTACATTATTTTGTGAAGCATAGCTTGGTATGATACAATTTTACATAATACTTTTGTAGTTAACATGAGCTCCTGGAGTTTAAAACTAATAGTGTGTAAAGTTGTCATAGACATGTCATAATACTATAATTTAACACATAATTAGCTGTAATTTATCCCTCGGTTTAGGCTAAGTTCAGATGAACGCGGGAGTATGCGCGTAGGCAAGCGATACGCGCTATTGACAGTTGTATGACGTTTGTCATCCGCGTAGTCGTGCGATCATATGAACTTGGCCGAATTTCCTGGCGGCATAGATGATTCGTCCGCTGAATGTTGAACGCATGCGTCCATAATAATTACACTTGCAGCAAAAAGTTATAGCACGTGTGAAATATTGGATACTGAGAAAATAACGAAGCAATGCATACTTAATTGTTGGTGGCAACACATTTTCTTGAGAGCTATAAAATGTTGTATTATTTTGTTTGCAAGTAGTCGTCATTATTTACTTGAAAGGTATGCAATTTCACAAGTGCCATCACTCGTTGCCGCAAGTATATATGCTATTGGTGCTTATTATGTTGGCTACAAATTACGACTAAACTAAATTGCAAAGTATTTCTGTTAAGATCATGAGAAGGATGCAATACAGTTAATTTAGTCATGCTTAGTTTTGTAACAACAAAATCAGCACCATCATTAAAATTTTTCTTAGTTTCCTTACTTTTATTTGGACTGAGCACAAAATGCAAGTATGCAATTACTTTGTATTAGTCTAGAAATTATTTTTTCGGCTCCGTATTTCGAGTTTTTAACACCTAACCGTTTTCATACCAAATTGACTACCTATGTATCGTATTTTAAAATACATATCAATTTTGTATATGTATCTGAAAAGGAAATATTGATCTCTGTCGTAAGGTATCACGAGTTTTACAAGACGCCCGGTACCGCCAAACGTAACTCGCAGTATGATGGTCACACTCCTGTCTCGGTGCCACACTCCGGCTTTTTATTATTGACAACGTGCACAGTGAACGCGAGGCGAATTTAATTATTACATACGTGGAATTAATTTGTCAGAGTATATTGTAAATATAATAACGTTTTATGTAATAATTTTATTTTGAAATCTGCCAAAATCCACGTGTCTAATAGGCTAATAGCATCGAGCTGTCAATTAGATTTATACGATTCTTGTATTCCTTGGAATAACTTCCCCCATTATTTAAAATACGAAGTTCTAGGTGAAAGTAGACTGTAATAATGACTATTTTTTATCTGTCTAGGTGGATGACCATCATAAACTAATTTATACACAGATTAAAATTAAAATAGATTTACCTATTGGCAAGATGTGTAAAATAAATAAGCTTACGATAATGCTATTATAATGATGTCACTAGATAAGTAGGTAAGCAATATAAATATTATAAGGTAATAATTTACGAGCCGATGTTGTTTTTTTCACACACAACCCAAACACCTTTATAGAATAAAAAATCACACGGTACAATAATATTGAGAATAATATATGAGTGAAGTAAGCCTAGAGGAGTAGGTTCAGCGTGTGGTATCAACGACTTCAGCCTTGAGTTTGGACGCGAGCGCCCTACGCAGTTGCATGGCGTCGGGGGGCGGCAGCGGCGCGGCGCCGGCCAGCGCAGCTTGCGCCATGCGCGCTGATCGGGGCCTGGCTGCAGGACCTTGACTGTTCTGAGAACCTTCGCCACCTAAGGGTTGAAGAGATATAGGTACCCACCCAAATGTTATTCTAACCGTGCGTTTCCACTTCACTAAAACATATTGATATAACATATTGTTGTCTCTATTTGATGACAGCAAAAAAAGAGAACAATTTAATATGTTGTGTCAAAGTCACGTTTTAGCGCAGTGCAAACGCACGCGTTTATTCCGAGTAGTCCGATTAGTAGTTCGATTATCGAACTAATCGGACAAAAAAATTCCTACTAGTTCGACTGTCTTGGATGATCGAACTACTAGGAAATAAATATTCCGATTAGTTCGACTGGCGTGGATGTTCGAACTACTTGGAACATTTTGGACATGCAAATTTAGAATTGATTTGAACGGAATTTAATGGAACGGAATTGAATGAAATGGAATTGAATTGAATTACTTGTTTTTTTTTACTATGTACTATGTAGATACTGAAATAAACAGTAAAAAGAAATGAATTGAAATCGAAATGGAATTGGAATTTAATTTATTTGAAATTGAATTGAATGGAATTGGGATTGGGATTGGAATTGGAATTGAAATTGGTATTGGATTTGAAATTGAATTGAATGGAATTGAATTGAAATTGAATTGAATGTGATTGGAATGGAATTGAATGGGATTGAATTGAAATTGATTGAAATTGAATTGAAATTGAATTGAAATTGAATTGAAATTGAATTGAAATTGATTGAAATTGATTGAAATAGAATTGAAATTGAATTGAAGTTGAATTGAAGATGAATTTAAATTGAATTGAATTGAAGTTGAATTGAATTTGAATTGAAATTGATTGAAATTGAATTGAAGTTGAATTGAAATTGAAGTTGAATTGAAATTGAATTGACATTGAATTGAAATTGATTGAAATTGAATTGAAATTGATTGAAATTGAATTGAAATTGAATTGATATTGAATTGAAATTGAAGTTGAATTGAATTGAAATTGATTGAAATTGATTGAAATTGAATTGAAATTGATTGAAATTGAATTGAAATTGATTGAAATTGAATTGAAATTGAATTGAAATTCAACATCGATTCAATTTCAATTCAATTTCAATTCATCTTCAATTCAATTTCAATTCATTCAATTTCAATTCCATTCATTTGCAATTCAATTCAATTTCAATTCCATTCAATTCAATTTCAAATCCAATACCAATTTCAATTCCAATTCCAATCCCAATCCCAATTCCATTCAATTCAATTTCAAATAAATTAAATTCCAATTCCATTTCGATTTCAATTCATTTCTTTTTACTGTTTATTTCAGTATCTACATAGTACATAGTAAAAAAAAAACAAGTAATTCAATTCAATTCCATTTCATTCAATTCCGTTCCATTAAATTCCGTTCAAATCAATTCTAAATTTGCATGTCCAAAATGTTCCAAGTAGTTCGAACATCCACGCCAGTCGAACTAATCGGAATATTTATTTCCTAGTAGTTCGATCATCCAAGACAGTCGAACTAGTAGGATTTTTTTTGTCCGATTAGTTCGATAATCGAACTACTAATCGGACTACTCGGAATAAACGAACGCACGGAGGGCCTTTTCCTAATATCGATGAGACGATGATTACGTGAGAACTTTTATCGCCCCGGGTAGGTACGCAACGTGTTCGTCGTGTGCACGCGGTCGTTGGTCTCTAAAAATGTCAAGAAGACGCTCTGCACATGCTGCGAATATGCACTCTGCACATGCTCGCAAATCGCTAGTGGAATAGTGCCCTTAGACAAGTGATGTTCTAATGCACCTTTTTACCCGACTACGGCGGAGGGTTATGATTTTGACCGGTATGTATGTATGTATGTATGTATGTGCATCTGTTCCCACCTAACTTCCAAAGTACTGATCGTAATTTGACAAATGAGGTATCGTTAGAAGCGGCTTAATGGCGCGCTGGTTATAGGCTATGTGACGTCATATAAAATTGCATATGGCGCCCTCTAGAGGACATAATGTCATGAACTAAAAAAAAAACATTTTTTAATAAAACCGTGTGGGGTATCAAATGAAAGAGCTTGATGAGCACATTTCAAAAATATATATATTGTTACCTATAACTCCAAAATGATTAAATAAAAAGTAAGTTTAAAAACTAAAATCCGACTACTGAAAAATAGCGCTCTAAAAAGTATGAAACAAGAAAATATTCTCATCTAGAGGATAGCCGTGGTCCGTGTTCATATGCCATTTGGCCCTAAAGGACCTACACGGACCACGGCTATCCTCTAGATGAGAATATTTTCTTGTTTCATACTTTTTAGAGCGCTATTTTTCAGTAGTCGGGTTTTAGTTTTTAAACTTACTTTTTAGTGGTGAGTCAAAGCGCGGCTCCACTAGTGCGCTGCGCTGCGTCGTCGCAACGGATCAAAGGGTCGACGGGCGAGAGACGAAGCGGGGGAAGGTGATGCGCCAGTACAAAATCTTGCGACGACGCAACGCAACGCGCTAATGGAGCCCGGCCCTAATTTGGTCATACGTACCTCCGGTTTCCGCAACGCCTTCTGCATCTCCGAGTCGCCGCTCGCGAACCTGCTTCTTCAGCGCCAGCAGTTTGTCACGTTGTTGCTTCAAGTACTCTTGACGTGCACGCATATCCTCGTCGCTCACCTTTAGCACAACCATTATGACCATATCAGTACCTAGGAACTAATGTTCCTAGAAAGAACCTTCTAGGACCGCGAGGGATAGAAGGAAATAGGTATTAAACGTTTTAGTTTTTTTAAACTGGAACATAACCTACCTTTACTTTTTGTGGTGGGGGTTTCGGTGCCTCTACAATTTGAACCTTTTTTTCTCGAGGTATTGTTGAGCGTGGTTCGTCCTTCTCAGGGATACCTTCTTTCTTTTCAAAGCTGTGTAGTTTTGAGAGAAGAGTTTGCTTTTCGGCTACAACTTCTTCTGGCGGCACGTTAATTACATCCCTGACTTCAAAATCTTCTAGTTGCAGCCTAAGATATAAAACAAATTGAAAATAGGTAAAATAGAAGATAATATCAAGTAAGTAGGTAATATTGGGACTCACTTTTTAATTTCGGTCATGACGTCGTCATTATCAGGCCAGTCATCGCTTTCGTCACTCCGTGAAGTGTCCAAATTGTCTGATTCTGATGAAAATAAATTGGGCATCGCTCCATAGCGCCTCTCAATCAATTCTAAAGCCTGCAAAATAATTACGCTTAGGTAGGCAGCTGTTTTTATTCTCCATTGGCCAGTGACTCATACGACCAGTTACCTGTAACTGCAGTTCGACGTTTTTGTGCGTCATCATCTTGACGAACATATCGTAGTCATTCGCGGCCCAGATTTGTTCGAACAGACGCCGATGGAAGTGAGCTGGCAATCCAGCTAGATCCCGCGCCGATAGTTTGCAAGACGCTTCGAACTGATCGGCTGATATGCCTATATCATCCATAAACGATCCGAGCATAACGTCTACCTAAAAGTAAGCACCATTTCGATGATTGCCGATATGTTGCTATATACATTTTGCAAGGGGCCGCAAAACAAAACAGACACTTACTAAATTCCGGTACTCATCGTGCACCTTCTTATATTCTGGTCTGTCGAGTACTTCTCCATTATCAGACGGCTCGAATGCTGTATGTAAACAGAACATCAGATTTAGTGTCCAGATGATATGTTACTGTGATTTACCTTCGTAGGTACATTACAAGAGCCTAGGCTAAAAACAGTCCGCATTAGATACAAGGCAGAAATTAGTACAGTAACACTAACGTAAAGATTTTTCTTCTATGAATGTCTGCAGTGGTACATTCCAGACAGGTCCGTGTAGAAATCCAACTAGGGAGTCGAACACCCAATCATTGTTGTCGTTGCCGTCCATTGTTTAAATTACGGGCCTATTCTAAGATAACTTATAATCAAAGATAACTATGACGCTAACCACTTAAACCTTGCGACAAAATTGTGTGTGACGTTTATTTGTAAATACGTTACCATGGTTACTAAAATATTTGTTGTTGGTGTTGGAGTCTTGTTGGACAAGGAACAAAGCATCGAAATTTGTCGGATGGACATTAAAGCTTTCGATGTATCCGAAAATGCTGGTATATCCGAATCGAATTATGTTCAACGTATGGAAAAAATAAAGCGTGCAAAGGAACGTTAGATTATTTCTATCATTTTCTCCCCCGATAGACAAAGAAGGAAGAAAGCTGTCAATCAAGTGTCATTGCGTTGTTCATTGATCGTAGAACGGAACGCAAAAAATAATCAAAAACATGGATTTGTTAACTTCATGCCTCTGAATAATTTATTTTGCAAAGAAATCGAAGCAAATGGCAAATGCCGATACAATTTTGGATTATGAGAATGTGAATGGTGTAAAGTTGACGTTGAAAGTGGATAAAAGACCGAATTCTCCCAAGTCTACATATTTTACAATAACATACAAAAATGGAGAACAGAAGTCTACCTGGCCTAAAGTATCACTATTTTTTGCAGTAGTGTTTAATTTAATAGCGTTAATTTATGTCCGTATAAGTTTAACTGCAATATTAGTGATTGTAATAGTGATATCGTTTTTAGTTTTCTTTTGGATCACACATAGTGTTCAATCAGGTTTGTATTTAAATGAAATGGCTAAGCTTTCGTTTCTCAATATCTCAATGCTTGTCCTATAATGGCCCAGGGTGTGTACTATCACTTAGCCAAGAATAATTAAATTGTATAGAGTGGTTTGTGTGATAGATTCACAGATTACGGCTGGAGCCGCACTCTGTGCGCTTGCCCTCTGACCGGTGAAGTTGTAAAGGCCACTCTGGCCAACAACGTAGTCATAAAAAAAAAAGATTCACAGAAACCTGATGGGCAAACGGATGAGGCTAAAACAACAGAATACAAGAATAAATAAATAAATATCCTGAGACATTCTTTTTTACACACAGCTGCCTGATCCCAAACTAAGCAAAGCTTATACTATGAAAACCAGATAACTGTTATTACTACATATATTACTTTTTGTTTGTAAATACATACTTAATATACATAATTACACCCAGACTCCGGACATACAGACATGTTCATGCATACAGAATCCAAGTCCCGGGTAAGAATTGAACCTACGTCCTACAGCGTGATAGGCGGAATCTTACCAACCATGCCAACGGGCCCGTCGAATAGAATGGTTGCTTATGATGAGTGAGGAAGCCAAGAAGACAGACTAACATACCTACTTTATTTTTATTTTTGTGCATCCCATCTTAACCTAACCTACTATTTTTATGCTTCTATTTTAATGGAATCAAGATCACCAGTGCTATTGCTTTCTTCCAGAGAGTCTCCTAGTCATTCCAACTGTAGGCATTCAAAGTTCCGTGAAGTATGTATGCGGTAGAGAAGATAACTTTGTATCCTGGGCCAGTATCGATGATGTTATCATCAATGAAGTTATTAAAATGGTAAGGGAATTCGAATCTTCATTTAAAACTTAGCTACAGCCTTTTTTTATATTAACGCAGTGGATCCCAAACAGTGGGAAGCAGCAACACGGCAGGTCCAAAAAAAGATGGAGAGATGAGCTGGATACCTTCTTGACGGATTGGTCCTGGGTAGCCATAGACCGGGGCAAGTGGAAAAAGGAAGGGGGAGCCTTTGCCCTACAGGGGGACAGTACAGGCTAGAAATGAAATTAATTATTACTATTGTTATTTTCTATAGGACTGGGGTGGCAAACAAGCGTACAGCCCGCCTGACGTTAAGCAGTTACTGTAGCCTATAGATGCTTGCAATACTAAAGGAATGGTGCTTGCATCAATAATGTAAACAAACAAATAGAAAACTAAAAATATATACTGATGCATTCTTTTAATAAATAAATTACAGTTTTATTACAAAATTACTTATTATTTTAGAATCGAGTATTGTACTACCTAACAGTGCTGGTAAAACAAAATAACCAGTCCGGCCAGGAGACTGATGCTGTGAAATTGATACCTCTTTTCAAGGTATGACATGACTTTAATAACCTTAATCTAATGAACTGTATTTTGTGAACATACTTATTAACACAACTGTACCTACAGTTTAGACATCAGTATTTCGGCATACATTTTTGTATTGAGTATTGTGTGACACTCATCATATCATATATGGGCAGGAACACTTGATGGATCATGACCCTTTTATTATAATAATTTGTACTTAAGAACCTACATTTTGTGACAGCCCTTACTATTTTCTACTATAAATATAATTAATTTTCTTGTTGCAGTACACCAAGCCAAGATTAATAATGCTGGAAAAAATATATTCAGAGTTGCAAAGTTTATTGGTGGATGCACAGAGGGAATCTGCAATGGGCTCCGGGGATAAAGGATAGTGATGTTTATACAGCACAGTACCTTATAAGTCTTTCTGGTCATAATTAAATTTGGTTACTTGACAATCTGTTATTTTCTTGTTATATCATTGTATTAAAGTCTTATAGTAATAGCCTTGAAATAAGTATCTAATATTACTTTTTGCGGAAAAAAGCAGCTGCCGTAGCCTATAGACCCTTGCAATACCAAGGGAAGCGTTGAGGGGAAGTGGTTTGGGCTTCCGGCTCTCTTACTCATTGTACAAAACGCAGCTAAATTAGCTATAGTCTGATTTTTAATTAGACGAAGCAAACTGACAGCTATAAATGTCACTGTTATATGAATTTAAACCTTATTTGTTCTATTTATATCGAAAAGTGACATTAGCACCTGTCAGTTTACTTCGTCTAATTAAAAATCAGACTTATACTCGCTAATTACGCCGATCTTCTGTGAGATGGTGATTACTTGTTGCAGCACATCACTATTCAATCTGCATATCACATCCACTGATCTTCTATCAGTTGTAACCGTCTTGTTTTGTGGCAATCAGACTACCTACTGTGCTACTGTTATACCTATTTATCTCCCGCTTTGCAACGGAGGGAAGTGGGTAACGTTCTTTTTCATCACTGATACGCGGAAAGTAGGTCGAAAGGTGCCTGAAGAGCCGACAGAAGGTGATACTTTCTGATCGGGCAAAATCGTTGACAGAACGGGTTCAATCGTATATCCAGAAAACGATTGGGCCCGTTCTGTCAAAGATTCTGTCAAATTATAAAAAAATACGAGTTTCTATTGAACTATGTTCCAACCAAAGAGAATTTAATAGTTCCAACCTTCCTACATCCACTCAATTACAGCGCGATGTAAAATTGAAATAACATAAAGTTAAGTTTTAATTAAAGAATATTTTTTTTTAAATGACTATATTATAATTTACTTTCTACTATTTCTTTAAAATAAAGATAATAGATATTTGGGCAAAATATTTTCAATTTTTCCCTAAATCAATCACAAATCGTTCCTGCTCCGGATCTATAAACACAGACTAAAACCTTTTATAATGTTTGAAAAAGTACTGGCCTTTAAAAAAAACAAAGTGACAGCGTCAAAATATCAAAAAGCAAAATACGCAATCTACGTCAGTATACATGTGTTTGTATGTGTAAATGTTCACTATTTTTTCTTTAGCTACTAAATTATTTTATTATTACTTTCCTTGTATACGTGATGAAAAGCACAGTGTTTATCTCGGGTTAAAGTAACTTATTATTGGTCCCGCGAACTATTAGCGCCCTCGCTACGCTCGGGCGCTAAACCCCGTCTCGGGACCAATTAATAAGTTACTTTTCCCCTCGGATAACAATGTACTATTAACTCCTGTCCTTTCTTTCCAAGGCAACTAAGCTTTTTTTCGAGACTCGTCGAGGGTCAAACCTTGTTGTTATCGTTGGACACCATTGTCGCTCTTGGCTTGCATGAGTAACAGTGGTGGGTGTGTGGCGGGCCTAGACACACCACTATAGACGCAAATAAGCGACTTAAAACAGCGTCGCTGATAGGGTATTTTGGTGTTCGTTAGTTCTCAAACTAAACCCCGTAGATTCCATGAAATATACATTTCGCACTGTAAACCTGTTCCTTACTTTGTGTATCATATTTCTTAATTTAGTTCTAACCTGAATAATATTTGACCTAAAGATCAAATTGCTACGAAATCGAAGCACCTGGATTTAACCTTAATTGGGGTTTGGTCAAATTTAATTGGATAGATAGGTACACATTCTAAGTATGTATGGCTAAAATGTCCCATGCGTGAATATCAATCGACTTAATATATTACCATTTTCATCGAATTATTTTAACACTATTTTTATCGAAATATCGACATACAGTGCCATAATCACTGCAATGCATAACGCGCAGTTTCCGCCACTCCCCCAAGCACGCTCCACCCGATGATTTCAATTACGTAATTAGATTTAGGCACTAGTTCGAAGACGCCACCTGCAAAGCTAATTGGATGAACGGCGGCATTTTCACGCTCTTATGTTAATCTCATTGTCTTCAACGAAAGGGGGATGTTTAATGTCGGAACGGTTGAGATTGAATATCTTTGTCCCCGCGGCTTTCAAATGGTGAATTAAAACCTTTTGTGCAGTTATTTTTGCTTTTATGGTGTGTATCTAATCGATTTATCGCTGATTCCAGACACAATAGAAAATCAATTGTGTTTCGCGTATAGGTATCTGCGTTCCGGCATACAGACCCCAAGTCGCCTAGCCATTGAACTGACACTGTAGCGTTTTGCTATTGTGACCGACTCTCTGATTGGTTGGTCAGAATCAACCGACCAATCAGAGGGTCGTTCGGAATAGCAAAATCCTAAAGTGGCAGGTCAATGGCAAAGCGACTCGGCGCCCAGTTAAGTTACCTACTACTTACGTTTAGTAGCAAATTAATTACTTAGTTAAGTTCCGTTAATTTATCTTTATTCACTTAACATCATAATTCAAATTCGAAAATATAATAATAATAAATAAACAATTTTCATTTTTTAAACACAAAACCTTAACATGCCTGGTATGGGAACTGGCCTGGCTTCAAAGTGGACCTTCGTGTCGGCGTAAATTCTATATCCTCTTCGCCGATTTTACCTTCGATATCCTTCAAGTGTCCCATCCTGCGGGACGATGATATCATAGAAGCTATTATGTAAGTAGGGTGCGGCAGATCTGGTATCTGAGAGATATTCTCTCGAAGCTTCATTTCTTCATCTTTCTCTAATTCTACAGTCGATGATGTCTCGCTAAGCTCGGTCTCGATCGTGTCTCGCGTGGTCTCAAACGTAGATGCACCTGATTGATCGAAGATATTTCTATGCTGGTAGTATGACAGTCGGAGCTGAGAGTAGTCGTCGATGTAGATACCTGACGAGCTGGCGTTGCTCTGCTGTGTCAGCTTCGCTGTGGACTCTAAGTCCACGGTTTTCTCGGAGTCCATCTCGAACAGTGTTCGGAAGAAGTACCACAGCGTAAAGATACACATTGATTCGATATTCGAATTTGTTTTGTAGCAACTAATGTAGGGTATGCGTTTATTATACGTCGGTCAAAAATGTAATCTACCCTCATTTGAAAACGTTATCTGACCGAGGCATTTTTGAAGGGAACGTTCTGATTGAGATAGCTCCCAAAAATGAAGACCGGGGATATCAGGTACCTATCAGGTACTGCTGGCTGATACGATACCTACGACAAAAACAACTTTCTTTTATAAATTTACCACACCAAATTTTTTATTTGCAGTTTTTTACACTTATTTCCGTTATTTTTAAAGTCCGCCATGTAGGCACCTGCAATGCCTCCATTTGTGTCCAGGGTAAGGGATTCTAATATTTTTCCAGACCCCATCGTTTAATTGCCGATCTCACTGATTTTTTGTCTTTATATTTGTCTATAAGTGCGACAAATTTTGGTTACTTTGAAAAACGAAACGAAAGCTTCGGCTGACGGATCGGGCGAACGGATCCGAAGTACGGATTCGATAATCGTGATTTGACGTTTCTTTCGTAAAAATTGAGATTAAATTACGATCAAAACCATGTCAAACGCTGAAATCGTAAATGTCAAATAACTTTCAGAGTAGGATCCATGAAAGAAAAAACGTCAAATCACGATCATCGAATCCGTCCTTCGGATCCGTTCGTCCGATCCGTCAAGCTTCGTTTCGTTTTTCAAAGTAACCCCCCTGTTACTGCACTCGCAATTTGAAAACCAACTTGCATTTTGATGCGTACCTATCACCAGAATAGGAGTCATATCGTATTGGCTATAAAGACATATTTTCTACATTATTTTTCGCGAGCGACTGAGTTGTAGGTACCCTGTACTCCGTTTAGTAGGACAAACTATTGTGGACAGTCACGTGTCCCATTACACGTGGTAATGACTTTGCTACCATACCTAGCTAAATAAATCAAAATGGATTTATGTATCTCACATACCTTCCAAATACCAGAGATATTTTTAGGGTTCCGTACCTCAAAAGGAAAAACGAAACCCTTATAGCAGGGGTCGGCAAGTAGTTTTAGGTGGGGTCCGGATACTGTGGGAAAATTAAAACGAGATCCAGAAATAAATTTATGGTATCAAATAAAATTCCGAGTTATAAAACAAGACCTAAAATTAATGTGAGAAACTGCACCGACGGTCTTGAGCCAGTTTTATATAGTTTGGTTCTCGAGAAGAACAGCAAATTCGAAGTGTGTCTCCTAGGTGGGCGTCCGTTAATTTCGATCTACGTATTAATTTATACTTGATATACAATACATTACAATATTTGGCGGTCCGAGGTTCGACCTTTCGCGGTCCGCATACGGACCGCGGTCCGCCTGTTGCCTTATAGGATCACGTTTTTGTCCGTCGTCTGTTTGTCTGTCCGTCTGTCAAGACGTGCACAGCCCATACCGCTGGTGTTACAAACATGAAATTTAAACAGTAGGTACCTTTTACAGCGTAGAAGAAGAGCATAGGAAGGATTTTGGAAAATTCCACCCCTAAGGGGGTAAAATAAGGGGTGGAAGTTTGTATGAAAATCCCTCATTTCTGAAGTTAGAAACATGAAAATTTGTGTTTAAGCTATTAACTAAAACTTGAGAGGCTGAGGGACGAGTATATGCAGTATGAAGAGTTCCTGGTTTCCATCGGCTACTTGATGACGAACAACTTCAAGGAACTTGTGTATGAGATGGAGTCGTTGCCGGAATTTCAAGCTGTAAGTTTCCTTGACTTTACGCGAAGCAAAATTGGTGGTAGACCCAAGCTGTAGCCAATTGACTGCAGCTCATATACGGGCTGGCTCGACGAAGTAGTACCACCCTTTCTCAGAAGATCGGCGTAAAGTAGCTATTACAGCTGCGTTTCGTACGATGAGAGAGAATCGGAAGCGAAAAGGAATAGCTGTGTAATGTTACATCGTCATTACCTCGATGAGTAAAGACGGAAAATTATTTTGCTCGGTCAAATTGTTGGTCTTCGTAAGCAAGATCTTCGAGGACGTGCAATGTTACGGAAATTTTAGGCGTATCATCGTCGAAATGTCTACAAGAGTATTAAACATTGATGTATTATTATAACAGATATGGTAGGTACCTCCTAACATTGCAATAACTAGGCTTCTGCTCAGCACACCACTACATGCAGCGAAATTCACACATCACACTCGCAATTGGAGAATTTTGATGCGTATTGTTTACAGAAGCCGTATTGGCAATACCGACATGTTTTCAACATTATGCCGTGTGTCCACTGGCAAGTAACTTCCGCAATTTCTTGCAGAAGTCACTTGCCGACGTGTTACCACTGACTGCAATTTTACACAACCGTGTACATGTGGGACTTGCAGCAAGTTCGGTAAGTCGCAGAAGTCCACTTGCGTGAGTGTTTACACATTGGAAGTCACTTGCGCAAGTAAACTGGTGCAAGTTTTCTTTCCAGTGGACACACGGCATTAGTTTCCATTGACTCCCTTTAGTACCTAGTTGTAGTGTTAAGACAATGTTTAGGGCGTGGTCATCGAAGTAACAGGTAGATGTATGTGGTGGATGTATGTGTGTGTGGTGATATTTTATTTATTTCTCTTGTTATTTGTAGGTGGTGGACTTTCTAGAAAAGGACAACATTAACATCTTGTTCTTCATTGAAATGCTGAATGAAATACTAGGTAAGTTTTAAGCAGACACTTGCAGTGTCATAGCGGGGTCTAGAACCCACGCATGACACTGCAAGTGCATGCACACGAGGCTGCTCATCCACATCTAATATGCCGCGCGAGACAAAAAGGAGTGCTGACCTACACTCTAGACAGATAAGGGTATAGCCGAGAAATCAGTTACATTGTTACATTATCGTTCTGTCTCATAGCTAGACCAAACTAGGCGAGGCAAATCACAGCGCTCGGGTGAGGCAGGGCGAGCATTTGCCTCGTCGCTCGTGCGGCATGTGTGTTTCGTGGATATGCCTAGAATATCGTTAAAATTAAGTTTTATATTAAAATTACGTTATAAATCTACTTTGCCTACTTTTCCAGAGAGCGTCAACGTGCAACGCGCCCGTCAGCTAGCCACCGGCAAAGACATGACGTCATACATCAATGACGTCATCTCCTTATTCCCCATGGACAAACTGGCGGCCCTCTTCGACCAGAAGATGGCGGAGGACGAGGCATTCAGGCTTGCCATTGACAATCTCCAGAGCGATGAGTGGACGCAGACCTTTGGTGCGCTGTGGGAGAGTGCAACCTTCAAGGCAGAGATTTACACCCTTGCCCAGCACGGTATTGATGCTGATCTTTTCTTCCAAGAGATCATGGCAGTCTTTGGCCAGATTTAATTTAGTACTATCTAGTATTCGGCTAAAAGGTCACTGCCGACCGACCGGTATCGCCTTGCCTCGTGCGGTTAGTATTCTTTATATGGAATTCATTACGATCGCCTCGCTCGCAATATGTCCACGCGTGGACTACGAGTGGACCCCGAGTGAACCGCGCTTTGCCCGCGTGATGATGCGTCGGCGATACGCCGCTTCCCATCGAAAATTAGTGGACCATGCGATGACCACTTGTTGACCACGCGGCGTCCACCCGTGGACCACCTGTCGACAACGAGTGGACGCCGAGCGATGAGGCCGTGCTCGTCGGGTGTCGGGTGGGCGTAATGGGTTGTGACCTTATATCTGAAAAATCAATTTTCTAGTCAGATCGTCAGAAATCAATTACATGTTTGTAATGTTTAATGTTGTTTGTTGTTTCATTTATTTGAATACTGACATAGTTAAGGAAAAATCTCATTTTTTGTAAGGTATGCTTATCCTTGCCCTTATCCTAAATCAGGGTATTGGATAGGGTATAATACGGATATTAGGTATCGATCTATTTGGGCATAGTCAAAATTGTGCAGCGTTTGGTAGAAAATTTAAATTACCCGAATGTACCTACCTTAAACTAAAATAAATACTTCACCACGAGAATACCAGTAGGTAGGTATATTTTACTACTAGCTTCCGCCCGCGGCTTCGCCCGCGTGGCCTACAGGAAACAAATGATATATTTTTCTTCAGAAACAAACACAAGGGTCAAAACAAAACTGATTGCATGGTCAAAAATACTGACTATTAGTCTCATAATATTATTAATGTCTCTTGCTTCAGAAAAAATGGGACCCCCATAACAATTTTCAACGAACATAAAGTCAGTGAAATACAGACAGTCGGACATGACGAAACTATAAGGGAGCCTTAGTTTAACTATAGAAACCCAAAAAAGCACTACGAGAGTCTTCGCCGCGAGCGCAGCGAGCGCGATTTTTTTTTTAATATTTTGTATTTATAAAAATAAACTTAAACACCAATTTACCTACATCATTTAACTTTCACCCCTTATTTAACGCCCTTAGGAGTGGAATTTCGAAAAACCCTTTCTTAGTGGATATATACACTTCACAAAGAACACACCCTCTAAATTGATATATCAGTCAGTCTGTCAGACAGTCAGGACTTCAGGACGGGCGTGACGAAAATATAGGGAATCCTTAGTTTTACTATGGAGCCCCGAAAAGTAAGCATTGTTGGTTGCCGCGAGCGAAAAGAGCGCGATTTTTTTTAAATATATTTTAAAATAAAAACCACCTTAACACCATCTTTCATCTTTCACCCCTTATTTAACGCATTTAGGTGTGGAATTTTGATAAACTTCTTCGTAGTGGATACCTACACTTCCCAAAGACCACGGCCACCAAATTTCATGTCTCTAGAACCAGCGGTTTAGGCTGAGCGTTGATATATCAGTCAGTCGGGACTTTTAATTGTACATGTGACAAACAGACGGACATGACGAAACTATAAGGGATCCTTAGTTTTACTATGGAACCTTGAAAATAAAAAAAATAACGGCGAGGTTATTTAATAGTCGCAAGCGCAGCGAACGCGATTTTTTTAGCATTTTTTATTTATTAAAAGAAACCTAAACACCAATTTTCATCATTAAACTTTTACCCTCTATGTGGCCTCTTTCACCCTTAGGGGTGGAATTTCGAAAAACCTTTTCTTAGTGGATATCTACACTTCACAAAGAACACACCCTCCAAATTTAATGTCTCTAGGACCAACGGTTGATATATCAGTCAGTCCGTCCGGCAGTCAGGACTTTGAATTTTATAGACACACAGACAGAAGGACGTGACACAACTATAAGGGATCCTTAGTTTTACTATGTAACCCCGAAAAAAACCTACTAAGTGGTTAGCGGCGAGCGAAGCGAACGCGATTTTTTTTTTTTTTTTAATAAAAGCAAACGTTTTTAACTATACGTACAAAATTACTCACTGAACGAACAGTTTTAGATGTTAGTGCGTAAAGCATTATAGTAGGTATGTGCCCATTTAGATTTACTTGTAGAATTGAATAGGTGATAAAGAATAGTTACTTAGTGTAAGTATTTAATTTGATTCATTTATTTATATGTAAGTATTTATTTCCGCGAAAAATAAAAAGATATAAAGACACCCCCACGTTTCATTCCTCGTCAAATGAAGAAATGTAAAATTAATATTGATTATTTCAAAAGATCAATCTTAATTTCGAGATATGGATAACTTATTAAAACATCTCCTGACCCCGCGCTCCCCTTTCCCGTCAAAATATAAAACAAAAATGCTGAAACCATTCTCTGATCAACTTCTAAGTGAACAATCGATGCACCAAATTTAACCTAAGCAATCCTGAGGAGGTTTTTGTAACATGAATCATACCACCTCTCTACTCTTCTCGGTCAAAATATAAAAAAAAACTACGAAGGACATGACTGTCAAAGCGTAAGCGAGCGCGATTTTTTTTTATAAATCATTAATATATTTGCAAATATCGGTAATACATGTGCATAGAACATATATAGATGTGCTGTAATATGTTTTATTTATAAAAAGAAACCTTAATCATCAATTTTCATTTTTAACTTTCACCCCCTATTTAACGCCTTTAGGGTTGGAATTTTGAAAACCCTTTCTTAATGGATGCCTACACTACACAGAGAACACACCCTCCAAATTTCAAGTCTCTAGGACCAGCGGTTTAGGCTGTGCGTTGATATATCAGTCAGTCAATTAGTCAGTCAGTCAGCCAGGACTTTGGATTTTATATATATAGACTACTATCTAGTTCAAATTTCCATTGCTGCTCCTTGATGAGATATGGAATTTTTATCAATAGGTATCAGCCACCTAACTAGCTTAGTCATCGTGATATTACTAATACATATATTTTATCATTTATGACGGCCGCTGTGCGCAGTGGTTCGAGCGTGGCCGTTCGGCGCATTGCATCGGGTGGTAGCGGGTTCGATTCCCGTTAGAGGAAAATTTTGGAAAAGGCCTATTCGTAATTTGCTCTTATCTGGGTGTCACTGGGATCGCCCCCAGTTAGTATGGTAGCCATAGTACAAGCGTTACTTAGTTTGGGATCATACAGTTGGCGTGTACGTCTGGCGATATTTTATCTTGTTACAAAATGCATGTTTACACTACCTATTAAGTATTCTGTGTCTATAACCAAAATCTGTAAGTAAAAACCTTTAAGTAATTATTTATGTAGTACCTATTAGGTAAGGTAAGTACCTATATCGAAATCCACTCGAACGAAGATGTTTGGTATAGTTACCTATTTCTTTATTTATATTTTTCTTCTCTGTAATAATATCTGCTCTTTACAAAAAGTAAGTTCCTTTAGGGCAAAATGGCTATGACCATGGACCACAGCTATCCTCTAGATGAGAATATTTTCTTATTTCATACTTTTATAGAGCGTGATTTTTCAGTAGTCGGGTTTTAGTTTTTAAACTTACTTTTTATTTAAATATTTTGGAGTAATGACAAACAATATATACCTATATATTTTTGTAATGTGCTAATTAAGCTCCTTCATTTGATACCTCACACGGCTTCGTTAAAAAATATTTGTTTTTAGTTGATGACATTATATCCTCTAGAGGGCGCCATATGCAATTTTATGTAACGACACATAGCCTATAACCAGGGGACGATTAAGGGCGAGGCTCCATCTACGCGCTGCGCTGCGTCGTCGCAAGATTTTGTAGTGGCACTTCACCCTCCCCGCTTCGTCTCTCGCCCGCTGACACCTGCGACGACGCAGCGCAGCGCGTAGATGGAGCCCGGCTCTAAGCAGCTTCTAACGATACCTCATAGTCAAATTACGACAAGTAGTTTGGAAGTTAGGCGGGAATAGATGAACATACATACATACCGGTTAAAATCATAACCCTCCGCCGTAGTCGGGTAAAAATTGAATTGATACCTACCATTAGGTACCTACTGCTCATAACAAATCATTCTAAGTTTCGACAGGTAATTGACGGCTGATAAAGTGCCCAAATTATAATGTAGATTGATTTACATTTATGATGTACCTTTTAGATAATAGGTAATAATAAATTTGGTCGATTAATATTAGATAGAGAAGATACCTCTTGAGAGCTGAGTTCTCCCGCACAATATAAACGATTGTTATAACCCCTGCTGGTAGCAGTCGTTTAGTACTCTTACGGTCCGTTAATGAGTTGGTGTACTTGGCTATTAGATGTTAAAGTCTCGTAAATGGTACGGGCGTACGGCTGATAATAAATTGTTGAATAGAAACATTATAATTGTTTTGAAAAGGTCTATTCAACGATACCCCACATGATGGGGTAACTAAAAATAATATGTAGGAATTATGTAGGACCTTTCCATGTAGGATCTCAAAAAAGTCAAGTTTATAACATTTTATATTTTTGGAATTATTACTAAATTCATTGTTATTCTATTCAAATTAAATTATGTTTTTAATGAAATAAATATTGCCTATTAATTTAATTTTCTACCACATTTCATTAACTTCCGTCAAGCAATGTATTTATTATAATATACTTACTTATACCTAATAATCTACTTAATTATTAGTAATTGGTGTCCCACTATTGGGCGAAGGTCTCCTATCACTATTTGCCTCTTTTCCTCCTCCCGTTGGCTATGCAAGATCAATCCCTTGAAAAGGGCGACCTCCCCAACCCCATCTGAGCCATCAGCGCCATCACCATCTGGGCCTGACGTGTGCCAGCGCAGCCAGCGCATTTGTTTAGACCCAGGTGGTAACGAGTTTGAACGAAAAGGTGAGTCAGACATGGCCGGCTACTAAATTATTAAACATGATTATTATCATAGTTTCTAATTTTATTATGCATATCATACGTTTATCTTATCGGGTGTACTATAAAATGCTTATGAAGCGAGTCATCTAGACCTACACAGTATAGAAATCGGAACCTCGGCTACAGCTGAAAATGAAACTGGGAATTCTCATTCTGACTTGCGCAAGCGTCGCGTCCTCAGCTCCTAGATCCTCGAAGGTGTTCTATGAGCATTTCGAAGACTTCATACAGCTGATTGTTAAGGAAGCTGGTCAGGACTTGGAGTTGTTGCTGCAGCAGTACGTGTCATATCATGAGTTCGCGGAGTCCGTCGATTATATCCAAACAAGTGATTTTATGGAAATTGTGTGTGATTTAGAATCGTTGCCTGAATTCAAAGCTGTAAGTTTTTACAAATGTATTTACATAAAGGAAAAGTAAATGCCAGTCGTATCAGTTGGTCAAGAAGCAGGCAGGGACAAGATATTATTGGAAAATACTCCTAATAATTTAGAAGAAGTAGGTATTTAGACAGTTTTTATACTAAGCAGTATCTAGGCACGTAGGTACGGTCACGGCTTGTGATTTACTAGACTGTCTTTAAGCCAATCCTCACATATCATAATATAAGCACCTTAGCAGTTCTTGTGCTATTTTTTTAGTGCGCAGACGTGTAGTAGGATTAGAAACTACCTATAGCATTTTCATCAGTATAATCACGTGTCACGGGCACCTAAGCAGGTGTATAAAAACAAATATGATCCATTGATTTTTATTTTGGGGTCAATAGCACGGGTTCCAAATTATAATTACACATTAATTGTTAACAAATTGTGACCATTCTATTGCCCTCGAACATTTCTCCAGTTGGTTGAAGCGTTCTGCAACGTGCATCTGCGCACCGCAGAGCTCACTAAACACATGTAGCTACCTACATGTAGGTTTTAGCTTGACGACGGTTTCCGACTTTACTCACTGTCTATCATTATTAATTTGAATTGCACAAAGTAAAAACTAACCAACTTAGCACCTAATTAATATTAAGTACCTAATACTATTCCAGGTGGTGCGTTACTTGGAAGAGGGCAACATTGATATCGTATACTTCATTGACTTGCTGTATCAACTGCTTGGTGAGTTAGGGCGAGGCCCCACTAGCGCGTTGCGCTGCGTCGTCGCAACGGATCAAAGGGTCGACGGGCGAGAGACGAAGCGGGGGAGGCTGATGCGCCAGTACAAAATCTTGCGACGACGTAACGCAACACGCTAATGGGTCCCGGCCCTTAGTTGTACACATAAATTTATTTATAATATTTATTTATTGCCAATTACAAGAATTTTACAAAAAGTAGAGTTATTATTCAGTGTTAACAATTGTTTACCTACAGCTGTTCTTCAACCAAGAATCTAGTCAGACCCAACATAAAAATATAACTCTTTCCTATCCAATTTCCTAGCGACTATAGCCTAGGGGCGAACATGATGGGTCAGCAATCAGAAGGTCCCAGGTTCGATCCCCGGTGGGGCATGCACCAATGGATGTATTTTCATCTATGTGCATAATTTACAGTTCGCTGACGGTGAGGGAAAACATCGTGAGGAAACCTACCTATCCCTCGGGATTGGGTAATAGACAGTTCCTGTATACACGGCGACAAGGTTCACCACCTGTCACGTTGGGTTCTGACTATCTGGTGAAACGTGGGCCTTGAGATGGCTTAATACCTCCACAATGTGGTGGTGTATGGCCACTCAAGCTTCTGACTACCCCCCATTGGGGATAAAAGTCGTGACGTCTATGTTATGTTATGTTTATGTTATGTTCCTATCCAAATGCTCCTATTAATTATTAAAAATTCTCGTTTTAGGGACCTTTACCATAGAGAAAGGTGTTCACCATGAGTCCAGTGGCAAGAATATGACGTCATACATGAAGGACAGTATCACACTGTTTCCAAAAACCAAGCTGGCGGCTCTCTTCGACCACAAGATGGAACATTACAAGGAGTTTCAAGCCCCGATCGAGAAACTCCGAAGTCACGAATGGAGGCATATATTAGAAGACTTGTGGACGAATAGAACCTTCAGGGCACATTGTCATACCTTTGCGATGCATGGTATTAATGTATCTGTGTTAGTTCAGGAGATTGTGGCTATATTTGGGCAGAATTAGGCAGAACGTCAACATAAATTGGGGGCCATCCATAAATTACGTCATACGTAAAGGGGGGAGGGGGTCGACGAAATGTGGCTTTGTGTGACAAGGGGGAGGGGTCCTTAGTTTTGTGACGTCACATTTAAATATCTAAGTTTTAAAACCGAAATTTGAATCGTTAACAGAAAAACTGGAAAATTTCTGAAAGTTGTAAAAAATATATGTCACACAGGGAGGGGGAGAGTCTCGCAAATGTGACCAGCTGTGACAAGGGGGGAGGGGTCTAAAATCATGAAATTCGTGTGACGTAATTGATGGATGGCCCCTTGGGTGGCTGGGAAGGCTGGCTCTTGTTTCGACCAATTGTATCGCTTTATTTTAATTAGCTGAGGAAATTTAATCGATACTATTGGTCCAAGTGAGCGGGCCAGCTCGCCCAGCCAGCCCGCATGTCCGAGGTGGATAGTCAGATGCTTTTGTATCCTCAGTTCGCCGATGGATGACCCCATGGTGCAGTGGTTCGAGCGAAGGCCGCTCGGCTCACTGCATCGGGTGGTTGCGGGTTGGATTCCCGCCAGGGGCAAATTTCGGAAACGGCCTTTTCGTAATTTGCCCTAGTCTGGATGTCGCTGGGATGCCCCCAGACCACGATACCCATAGTATAAGCGTTAGCGTTAGCTGAGTTTGAGACTATACAGACTACAGTTGGTGTGTTAGTCTGGCGATATTTATTTATTATTAGATAGATGGATAGATAGATAACTCTTTATTAATCCACCACTAGAAAACAAACATTTATAAATTATTACATAATTTACACAGAAAGTGGAAAATGGGCGGCCTTATCACTAAAAGTGATCTCTTCTACCAGGCAACCTTAGGATGGAGAGGATCTATAGAAAAATAATACAGGGGTGTACTTACATAAATTAACTTATAAACATATACATTACATTATATAAACAAGAAAATAATATGACATATACTTATACCTATATTCTTATTTATTTGTTTATTATTTATTTTGTCTGTGTCTAAACTGTTGCGTGCTATTATATTCATTTAGCCATTATGTAGTGATAATGGCTAAATGAATATAATAGCACGCAACAGTTTAGACACAGACAAAATAAATAATAAACAAATAAATAAGAAGCAGTAATTATGGAGAAAGAAGGAATTATTTTTATTATTTTTTATTTAGTCCTGTAGTTCCTTTTTTAATATTCCCTCAGGAATCTACTTAACATCTTACCGGGACGATCTTATTACCTACTTGACATTATTATTTGTCTACATATAGATTTTAATTTCTGAATTATGTGGTGGATAAATGCTTCATGGATGTACTTACTTAATTAAAATAAAAATGTAATGCAAAAAATACAAATAGTTGTTTACTTATGTTGCTCAGTAATTCTATTATTTTTGTTATAACATTTTATAAAGCAAGTCTTGCAGTTATAACAGTGAATCTATTTTCAAAATAACTTTAAATTTTGGTCAAATACAGACGTCCATAGCCTCGAAAAATGTACCAACTAGGTACCCACGTATACGGTTATACAATATATTAAGAAAACCCTGTCCGAGCCGAAACCGGTATTTAGGTTTCCCAATCACATGACCAAATAAAGGTGATAGTAAACATATTAATGACAATTTAAAATGCCATTTTTTTGCCTTTTTCCCATAAAATGTAGAAAATTTTAAAAATATGATCAGCAATACCGAAAGTAATTATGTTAGATCGTGTGGCTGCACTTCTGACCACAAAGTATGAGATGACGTAATTTTATGAAAAAAAAAAATTTAAACGGGGTAATTGTTTTCCAAAAAAATATGGGAGGCCTTTGCCCAGCAGTTGCAGCAGCAGGACACTTACTATGCTAATAAAAATAAAAAATAATACAAAAATAGAATCTAATCTCGATACCCAACAATACGTTTTCGGGTCGGACAGGGTTTTCTTAACACACTGTATAGACGGTAGAAAAATAGAAAGAAATAGTAATTAGCAAACTTGGGGCGGTTTCATAAATACTACAACTAACTGTACCTTATTATCTCCTTGTGTTACTCAAAGCATTAGGTCCTCCAGGGTCGGATCTTTAAACATACTGATTCATATTTAATTCAGATTATGTTGGAGATAAGAACCGACAGTTGCCATGATCTTGACATAACAGATAAGATCCCATAATGTAGTATGATACGTATCATATCATTAGATTGTCCGAGATGAATCACTTTGAGATGTCAGATACGATATCAAAACCTGGATTGTCTGAGGTGAATCAGTCATTATCTTATGGGTATTTCCTTACAGAAAACTTAGGGTAACTTAAATTTAGGGTAGATAATAATATATATGGGCCTCAAGCCTGCTAATTTCCCACCAATTGAAAACTACCTAGTGAATGTAACGTCACGACTTTTATCCCCATTCGGGGGTAGTCAGAGGCTTAAGTGACCATACACCACCACATTGTGGAGGTATTAATCAACTCAAAGCCCACGTTTCACCAGATAGTCAGAACCGAACGAACCCAACCACCTAGTCTATAAATCATAGTCATATTCATAGGCCCGTTGGCATGGTTGGCTAAGATTCGGCCTTCCACGTTGCAGGTCGTAGGTTCGATTCCTACCCGGGACATGCATTTGTGTGCATGAACATGTCTGTATGTCCCGAGTCTGGGTGTAATTATGTATATTAAGTATGTATTTACAAACAAAAAGTAGTATATGTAGTAATATCAGTTATCTGGTTTCCATAGTACAAGCTCTGCTTAGTTTGGGATCTGGTAGCCGTGTGTAAAAGAATGTCCCAGGATATTAACATGATTTTCGTCAAGTTTTATCGTAACGTAATTTTTTTGTGGTCGTCATGTTGTCAGTTAGAGGACCCATGATAAAAATGGTGTGCCGTGGTTCGAGTGGCTATATAATTTTTCTTCAGGCTTCTCAGGTAACAACCGTCAAAGATTTTACAATGATAACCGGGATCGTCAGCTTAACATGCCCTCTGAGGGCAGGCCTAATGCGCGATATTACTGGAAATATAATTATTATTGTTACCCAAGTCCCCCGGAAGGAGGGTTATGTTTTCATCAGTGTTCTCAAAAACATATTTTTATTTGCTTGATAGTCGATAACATTAGAAATAAATAGGGTGTTAGCCCCATTTGAACGCTACTGAAAGTTTCTCCCCGCGGGTCAGTTGTTTGACAGTTGGCTTTAACTTAAAACCTTATAAATAAATAGTGTCCCGACGGAAGGAATTTCAGGATTCCATTGTTTCAGAGTTTTTCATGATCGTAAATGCTCCGCTAGGACACAGTTTCCAACAGGAAAAGTTTAATGGAGTTGTTATATTTTCTACGAGATTTTAGATTATTTTACTAGGTAGGTGCAAGTACCCATAATATTAGGTATGAAGCTGTAAATTGTAGCTAATGTAATTTGTAGCAGGTTAATTATTAAGTTACTCTCCGTTTGTAATATATACATACACATAATACATAATTTCTAATATTAAATCAAATAATGGTTATAAATAAATTAAATGGACCGTTTAGTGTTAAATAGAAATATAAGGTAGGTATATTATATTATAGTACTCAGATGAAATGTACCTAGTCACTGGTAATCTTTCTCAGTATCTCAGGTGACTACTGGCAATATTCATTTGCAAGTATCTATAAAAATACAGCCTTTAAAAAGCTATAGCTGGCGCCGAGAGCGGAGCGGGCCGCGGGGGAAATCACAAGCGACTTTAATTATTTTGTTTTAGTTTTTTCCGCGATTCTTGATGACGCGGCCACCTAGAGTCCCTACTCTCTACCACTGATTGGTGGGGAGCCGTAGAAGGGGTTTCTAGATTTACAGGAGCGCGTCAGATTAAGATAAGGGAGATAGCTTGTAAGCTAAGAACCTCAAAAAATTATGAGCCCTTAATATTGGTAGGTTCGCTCAGGGGAACCAAAAAAAAAAAAATTGACCATCTTAAAATATTCTAACTCGTCAGATTAAGATAAGGGGGATTCATTACTAGCTAAGAAGTGTCAAAAGTGTCAATTTTGCTAATTTGATCGTCAGTCTAAGAAATGGGAGCATCTGGAAGTTTCACTTTTTCACCCCCTCAGTTTTTTTTTTAATATAGGACTGCGGTGGCAAAAAAGCGTACGGCCCGCCTGATTTTAAGCAGTTACCGTAGCCTATAGATGCTTACAAAATCTCGCGCTCGAGTATTCTTTTTTTTTCAATTTATCATGTTGGAGCATGAAAAGTATCAATATCTGACACGCTTGAGTATTTTTATGTCATTGCTATTTATAAAAATAAAAAATAAAAATTCATGTATACGCTTCCCCCACCGCTGAAAGTGGAAACATCTAGAACAATGTATTCTTCCTATCATGTCATCTACCGAATCTACTAGGTTTGGACGATGCTCGTGCAAATCCACGAATTGCACGCTGGCCTCCCCATCTATGAGCTTTATGAGCGCTGTGAGCGTTCCCCGACTTGTCGTCAACATAGATGATTTACAGACCCTTTCACGAGTCACCTTTGAGAAAAGGATTTTTGTTTGAGAAAATTGTATTCATATATTCTTTTGTTAATTAATCCCTGTTATAGATAAGTAGGTATATTAGGGTACCGATTCAATTTAGGTGATCAACTGTGTGGGCAGGCTTTTTATCCCGAGTGTGTCAAGATGTCAATAGTTTGTTAGAAAGGTGGATTCGATTCCCTTTCTAGCCTTTAAACCACTGATTTAATAATAATATTATCTTGCTCATAGTACTTATTTAATGTTCACAATTTATTTATAAAATATTGCGAAATATAAAATTTAATATCGATACATCTAAAAATTAAATCCCGAACCTGAATATCGAAGAGAAAATTGTGAAACGTTGCTAGGTATGTGGGGCGTTCTCGTGTCAGTGGTTTTCAGAGTGGCACTATATTAAAAATTTCATTTAATATTACTTTCGTAAACTACTTTTTGTAGCAATTTTATTAAATTTAACACATAACTTCTCTACCTTAAACTCTTAGCTTTAAGATATACGTGCGTATTCTCAAATAATACTTGTCTAAGTCACTTTTGTAGAAAGTTTGATATTTCTTTGGGTGCATCTATATGAGGTAAGCGGTGCGCCCATCTTGACGTCTGACCACGTAGGTATAATGTCAAAAAATGATTGCTCGGACGCATCGCTCACCTCTTTTGGACGCACCCAATGGGTTGAGCATTTGAGCATACAGTGAAACCTCGTAGTAATGTTTCGGCATATCACACACTCGACAACTATTATCTCAAGTGCCACAGTCGGATTAATACATTCAATTTAACATGACAGCTCAATTCCAAGATCATGGGTATCTTATCTCGTATCTTTTACACTATAAAACGGCTGGTAAGCTATCGAGAAGCATCACAGTCCTGAAAACGGAAGCAAAATGAAAGTGGCAATCGTTGTTTTGGCTCTCGCCACCGTCGCTTTCACGGCTCCACAGCCAAGGAAGGTGTTCCACGAGCACTTTAATGACTTCATGGACGTGATCGGCCAGGAAGCTGGTGAGGAGTTGGAGCAGCTCGTACAGGAGTACATGCAGTCTGAAGAGTTCCTCGTGTCAGTGGACTATATGAAAACGAACAATTTCAAGGATCTTGTGTACGAAATGGAATCGCTGCCAGAGTTCAAAGCTGTAAGTGCAGTTTTGATCACAAAAACATTGAATTACTAAATATTTCTATAGTTAAACAGCCTTGATTACAGAAACAGCTAGTTAAGATATCACGGTTTTCCGTTCATTTAATTTCCCATGTTTGTTAGAGTGATTTGATCCTTGTGATTGATCCTATCGATTGATGCCATAAAAGCAAAGGGTGTTATTTTTTCGAATTTTAGCCGGTTCGATTCCCGAGTGTGGCAAGCGAGTTTTCAAAAATCTTTGAATGCAGTTCGTATTATTTTTAAAATAAAAATGAAGTCTTCATTCAGTAAAATTCTCTATCTACAATATTTAAGGTACTTCCCTTCCATGTGGCAAAGTTTTGGGACACCCTGTATATTGCCCAGTGGAACTCAAAGGCATGATCGTCTTTTTATACACATTAATCTATCCATAATTAAATTGAAATAATGATCAAAATGGCAATATTTGAAAGGCCACCGTTTTACTATGGTTACGTAATACACTTCCATTCCATTGTTTTCATTCTAGGTGGTCGAATTCTTGGAAAAAGACAACATTGACATTCTCTTCTTCATCGATCGTATCAACGAAATGATTGGTAAGATATTTCTGAACCTTTCATACTTGATAAATAAATAAATATTATATCTCCAGACTAAGCGCCGCCATACACGCGACTGCAAATATGCAGTCCGTGTGCAGTCGCGTGCCGTCGACTGCAACCCAACTGCAAAATTGCAGTCCGTGTATGTTAGCGCTAATACTAACGGTCCAAACTAAACAACCCTTGTACTAGGGGTACCTTACAGTCTACTGGGGTGATCTCAGTGACACCCAGACCAGGGCAAATCACGAAGAGGCCGTTTTCCGAAATTGCCTCTAACGGGAAGTGAACCCGCAACTACTCCATGAGCCGTGCGGCCTACGGTCAAACCCAAGCCGTAAGGGGTGTTACAAGTACACCTTTGTCTATCTATCACCGTAGTTCTACAACGCGGGATAAGATTCTGTGGTTTTCAGGAGAGGTTTTGAGATTATCGTTTTGTTTTTCAGAGAGCTTCAGCGCTACTCGCCAGCAAACCAGAGGGAAGGACTTGGAGTCATACATTACCGACAGTATCGCCTTATTCCCCAAGGAGAAGTTGGCAGCTCTTTACGATTTGAAGATGGCTGAGGATGACGCTTTCAGGGTCACTATGGAGAACCTGAACAGTGACGAGTGGCACCAGACCTTCGGCGCCCTGTGGGAGAGTGAAACCTTTAAGGCGGAGATAGATGCGCTGGCACAGCACGGCATCAATGCTCATGCTGTTTTGTATGAAATTAAGGCCGTCTTTGGACAAAATTAAAAAGTCTATAAATCTCTAATGTATGATGATGATTTTGTAGCGAAATAAATTATGGAAATCGGATAAAGTTTTATGTTCACAAGTAGCTATACACTGAATTATTGACCGCATCCACATGCAAGCAACCGCACCCGACCAATCAGATATGACGTTTCTCTTGGTCATACGTCAAAACTCGGGCGCGTCGCTCGAATCATGTAGATGCCCATTAAATAATTTGTTTTAATTAATTTAGTTTACAAAGTAAAACAGATTTTTCCGTGTAATTAAATTTTAATGCCTGTGGGTAATTACGGGTCAGCTTAAATAACACAATTCTACAAAAATATTATGTGAACAGCGACCACTGCTTTTTAATGTTGACTATTATAGTGAGCAATAAAACTTACTTCATCATTTATGTTACAAAACAAAGTTGTTTAATTGTGCTACTTTGTACAGAATGTTAACTTTGTAGATGGCGGTTTTGTTGTTGCAGTTATTTTATGAATTTTTAGTTTTTTATTCGTGGCCACAACAAGCCCAAAGCAAGAACGAGTGTAGGAAGAAAGGGGAGGCATTTGCCCAGTAGTGGGAAACAAAATAGGCTATTAAAAAAACTATGCCTTGGGTCAGAATGTCACTTGAATTGAACCCTACTGAATATTAATCAGATACTGGTATTTACATTAGAAAGCAAAACAAATGCCGAACTGTATTAATGCCGAGCAAAGACAATTCGCTAGTAACAAAAAAAATAAACATAACTAACCCGTGCCACAATAAAATCTTTAGTTTACATTGCACAGAACAACACAGTTGATTCCAATTCATCTATTGTTTATTTATAATTCCGCGTCAGGAACAGTCACCGATGGCTCAGAGCGAAGCCGGAGGTAGTCACAATCGGTTGTTCCGCTCAATAAACGGCTATATTGTATAGTTACATCCTATAATTGAATTTCTGTATTATTTCCTTCCGTTGCATCACGAACGTGGAAAATGAAAAGTGCATTTGTTGCTTTAGTTTCGTTATGGATTGGAGTGGCCGCCGGATATATGGCGCCCTCAGGAATACCGGAGGTGAGTGTAACACCGTCGTATTCCTTGAAATGTTCGCACGTAGTTTTTTAATTCATTATCATCCATACAAATAAATTAAGTTAAGTGTCCGTATGTAATGTCAAAATAACAGTTTCTTACTAAATGCATATGAAAGTATAAACGGTATTTATAACAAAACAATTTAAACGATTTTTGTTTGTCTTCTGACGGGACTTTCACTGGCAGATAGCTGAGGATAGCTGTTTAGGAGTAATCCTTACAACATCAGCCATTTGCCAGCGAAAGTCCCGTCAAAAGACATAAAAAATCGTAATGTAGTCTACTTTTATTATTCCACGCGTGCGAAGTCGCGCGCAAATTAAGTAAGTAGGTTATTTTCTAAGATTTTTTTTTCTTACAGGCAATCAAATCAGGAGTTACATTAGCAGAAACTATTGTACCAAAACTAGATGCAAAAGTGAATTCCATCAATTCAATTTTAGACACATCGCCTGTAACGGAAAAGGAAGCGATTCTTCGAAACACTATAGATGATGCTAATGACAAAGCCTTGTATGAGCATGGCCAAGAAAAACAAAACAATGTGAACGAAAGATCCTTCCTCTTTTTGAACCAGAAATATAAGAAACCGGTTCGTCCTCAACACCATCTATCAGGAGCTAATTGTGACATCTTCGATCAATCTCTGAAGGAAGAAGGAGCGGAACAGCTTGGCGGAACTCCCTTCAAGTTTTCCAACAAGTACTTTGACGCATATAAACAGTATCCGAATCCAACTAAACTGGAAAAAATTGACGCCTACTTCGCACCACCCAACCACTGCAACATAGACGAGAAAGGAGATAAAAATGCACCGAAGAATAGTATCACCAATGCACAACGAGAATATTTGGAACTTTTAAAAGAACCTATTTTACGAACAATGAAAAACCAAAACCAAAATCAACATGAATATAAAGATAAACACTATTTAGCGTCTAAAACACACCCGATAAACATGGGTGGTACGAAACAATACTACATAATGCCAAAGACGATACAAGACAACCGGCTAGGTGCAATGGTAAAAAACTATGGCTTCACTCGTCCGTACCTAATCCATCGTCCCGTTTTCAACAAAGAATTAGAAGCAATGGATGCTAATTTTCTTAATGATGAGGATGTTCAAAGAGTTTTAAATAGTGGCGCCGAAGATAAGTTACTGGATCGATTTTTAAATACAAATTATAAGGAGCAACAGCACACAGAACGTTTGAAGGGACAACAACCGGATTGTAGCTACCACGATTGTGTTTTAAAAACTACAAAGCGTGTTCCACACAGCAGCATGGGCCATGAGGCCGATTGCAGCTGTGGTAATTGGTTACATTTAAAATCCACTCAAATAAAAGACAGACAACAAAGAGAGCAGTATAAACAATATGAAACCACGATAGGACCAATATCTGCAGAAGTAAAAGATATTGAGGAAATACTAACATCAGAACCGTACATGAGTAAACCGGATAAAGAGTTAATTAAGTCAATGCGTAAATTTAAGAACGTTCTTCATGAATAGTTGAATCGACGTTTTGTAACTAAGTTTTAAGGTCTATCAAATGCTATTAATGGAGCTAGTAATACTTAAAGCAGTTTTTAATGGGAAATTCTAAAAGTGTGTTCGCAAAATACGCAGGTCTTGAAGCAACTATTCCGCGGGAAAGTGTTCGCAGTGGAGATCGTGATAGCGACCGCTCAAAGCTATCCAGATTACGATCGCTGCGCGCGCACCCCCTTCTGTTGGCGTTTGTTGCTCCCAGAAATGAAATGTAAACACTGTAGAATGCCAACAGATGTCCAGATAGCCAATAGAGTCTTCGCAGACGTATAAACTAGCCGGAAGGAACGGATCTCAACTCGCTAGCTATGGCTCATTTTTATATTTTTGAACTTATAAATAAGTAAGTACCTACTTAATAGTCAATTTAATCATTAGGTGTAAACTGTTTTTGTTGCAACGGCCCTATTCGTCTTGGAATCCAATAAAATTATATTCATGTTTTTTAATGTGTGTTAAAAACATTGTATAGCATTTTTTTTTAAATAAAATGTGTTCTTATTTTCTAATAACTTTCTATTTTTATCGATAATTGATGACAATGAATCTACCGCTGATGATTCTGCCTTTACAAATTTTATATGTTTTATAATAAAACCTTATGCCTCATCTAGATTATTTATTGCCGCAACTTTCTTTTCTGTATTTGCCGAAGGAGATGACTTTGCTCGGACCTCGGACATTGTTCGAAAATATTTGTACCTTCGAATGGACGATTTGACAAAATCGTGACGGTCAATGTTTACGTTATAAGACCTTTTAAGTGTTGATGAAATTCTCATTGAAAATTGCTGTTTTTCATCATCAATACCTACTGTGTATATATCGTTGATCTGAAGATACTAAAACATTGAAAATCATTTTTTTAACGTGACTAAGGAGGCAAGCAAGTCTACCCGCCTAATGTTACAGCAGTCGCTAAGAGTTGTCAGAGGCCTTTGGGAGGTTTTAACAACTCAGATACCCAAGTTAACCACAAACCATAATATACGAGAAGAAGAAGAAGACCTGAAGACGAGTTGTACAGAGGGAGGGAGGGAAAGGGGGTGGGCTGAATCTTAATATTGTATTCAATTAATTTTTTTATGTTCCTTTCTTAGATACAGTTATAAAACTCGTATTTGAACTCTTACATTGTAAAACTGTGCGCGATGAAGCATAAAAAATGTAGACTTGCAAAGTTCCAGACAGTGGTACTGAGTAATTCAGACGCTGGAATTTCGTGTAGTTTGCAAGTCTTCAACAGGTTTCAAGTTTTAAACTTTCCCAGATCGTTGAGCGACATAGATCTGCGGATGTGCATATTTTATCGTCGGGAGCCGGCTGTATCTCGGCGTGGCTCGGCAAATTTCCTTCTTAAGCCCGGAATCCTATTTAATTATGTAGATGCGGATCATCGTTGCCATTTTCTTGTTTTATGAGGGTGGAAATGACCCTCTCGAGTTTGACAGCGTTATTAGATGTTTATTTATTTATATTCGGTTCAATTTCATTACTTAAGTTAACTTAACTGAGCTTTGATTTTAAGGCTGTATTTTTACTTTTTATAGGTCAATTTATTATAATTTTGATACGTAAATGACGTATCAAAATTCAAAAGTAACTAAATTTTCGCTTCCACCATTGATGTATTATTTTAGTAGATATGTTACTTCCTGACATTGTAATAACAACTACATGCAGTGAAATAAACATATCTGTTATCGCGCTCGCAATTCGACAGTCAACTTAACGGCATTTCGATGTGTATTATTCAGAAGATGAGCTGTATTAGCAATACCGATATTTTTCAACATTATTTTCCGCGCACGACTGAGTCGTACTGTGTTCATAAACTCTGCCCAGTACGACATAATTTGGAATAGTAACATGTCTCTTCTCTCGTAATATCACTGGCTTCCACCAATTTTGTAGTTTTATTTCTAACAGGTTTTGTGATACACAATCTCCGTCGTGCCCGATAGCTTTATCTGAGTACCTACAGTGGGTAAAATTAATCTGTATCTATGACAATCTAATCTATATTCAAATTTTTGATTAAAATATTCCATTGCTGAGCAATGGCCTTTGGTCTCTCGACTGCTTCTCATCGTTTTTTTTTATAGGACTAAGGTGGAAAATAACTGTACGGACCGTCTGATGTTAAGCAGTTACCGTAGCCTATAGATACTTGCAATACCAAAGGCATTGCTTGCACTTTGGCTACCTGAAGGGGAGTGGGACGGAGGGAGCGGAAGAGAGGGGGTGTCCGGGTTTCAGCTCTCTCAATCATCGTACGAAACGCAGCGGTAATAGGTGCTTTACGCCGATCTTCTGTGAGAGGGTGGTACTACCCCGGTCGAGCCAGCCCGTATATGAGATGCAATTGTTTTGCAAAGCCTCAGACACCCTTAAAGTACCTACGTCACTTGTCTGTAGATAGGGACGAGGTACTTCGTCGCCCAGTATGCGTTGTCGTGACCTATCACGGTTGCATCAGCTCCGGCTGGGCCGTTACCACGTGACTGGAGTTCACTGATACCACAACGATGAAAAGTAAAATTTATCGCTTATTAGATATTAGCCTTTACGTTGGAAACGTGACGAAATGCAGCTTGAGAAGCCCTTGACGTGATGAGAGGTTTTATACAGGGTGGTGACGACATAACGACAATAAATTAAAACACGATCCCTACTAGTCAACCGCAATACTTTAAAATTATCAAATTGGGTTTACAACATAGTTAAAAATTCCATATTTTGTAAAACAAACCCGTAACTATTCTGAACGGAACACAACATCCTTTATAATCGTCTATTTACCTCATAGACTGACCTGTAGGTACAGCGTGGCAACATCACTCCAGTGTCGGTGTTGTTAGAGGTACCTTTGTAGGCGTAAAGTTTAAATGGTAAAAGTAAAAAAGCGATCCCGTGGCAATATCTTTGAATATAATTTGATAATATTTTATGTACGAACTACTAACGTGATTCCCAATATGTGGTTTCCATTATTGTCGTAATGTCGTCAACACTCTGTATATGAAACTGATGGTAGAGCCAAGCTGTAGCCAATTGACTGCAGCTCATACGCTGGCTCGACCGGGGTAGTACCACCCTCTCACAGAAGATCGGCGTAAAGTAGCAATTACAGCTGCTTTTCGTACGATTTGCCTTGTTCTCTCTCATTGGTCGGTCAGAATGGCAAAACGCTATCGCTGGCAATTCAATAGCTACGAACTTTACGAAAGTTAAAAATGCAAAACCAAATTGCCGTTGTCAATTGGTGCGTTCAGATGCGTTGTTTGCCCAGCCCGAGCACTCATGTTATGACATTATGTATGCGTTCCGACGTCAAAACTGAGTGCTCGGGCGCGGCATGCGCCTGATGTAGACGGCGCCTTTTTTATAGGACTGCGGTGGCAAAAAAGCGTACGGCCCGCCTGATGTTAAACAGTTACCGTAGCCTATAGATGCTTAAAATACCAAAGGCATTGCTCGCACATTGCTGATCTAAAGGGGAGAGGGATGGAGGGAGGGGGAGGGGGGGGTTGGGCTTTCGGCTCTCTCACTCATCGTACGAAACGCAGCTGTAATAGCTGCTTTACGCCGATCTTCTGTGAGAGGGTGGTACTATCCCGGTCGAGCCATCCCGTTTTTGAGCTGCAGTCAATTGGCTACAGCTTGACTCTACCACCTTATGATAGATATACACTTAGAAATTCGTCAAAATTGTACAAATATCATCGTAATTGCGCAATTATGGTTAAGGGACTCGGGGCTCTGAGAATCTGTGAAAAGCAACGATTACCCGTACACACTTACCAGTAACATGTATAACGCGTGAAAGAAAAGCCCTGAGGTTTTCGCCAATCGTTCCCGCGTGCCCCAACATTCTTTCAATTTGAAGCCGTCATGCGCGATTGATTGATGTGCCCCTCCATAGAAATGAGCTGATAAGAAATTCAACACTAATTTACTCCCCTTTTTATTGACTACCCCAAATTTGCTTATAAATAAGGTTTTTTAGGGTAATGGAGATACGATTAGGGTCAATATTTATAGGAAAACGCACTTTTATAAAGCTAATAATAAAGCTATTTCACGGGCCCGTTGGCGTGGTTGGCGCGGAGGCGCCTTTCACGCTGCAGGTCGTAGGTTCGATTCCTACCCGGGACATGCATTTGTGTTCATGAACATAACTGTGTATCCCGAGTCTGGGTGTATTATTACCCGACTACGGCGGAGGGTTATGATTTTGACCGGTATGTATGTATGTATGTATGTATGTATGTATGTATGTATGTATGTGCATCTGTTCCCACCTAACTTCCAAACTACTCGTCGTAATTTGACAAATGAGGTATCGTTAGAAGCGGCTTAATGGCGCACTGGTTATAGGCTATGTGAAGTCACATAAAATTGCATATGGCGCCCTCTAGAGGACATAATGTCATGAACTAAAAAAAAACATTTTTTAATAAAACCGTGTGGGGTATCAAATGAAAGAGCTTGATGAGCACATTTCAAATATATATATATTGTTACCTATAACTCCAAAATAATTAAATAAAAAGTAAGTTTAAAAACTAAAACCCGACTACTGAAAAATCGCGCTCTAAAAAGTATGAAACAAGAAAATATTCTCATCTAGAGGATAGCCGTGGTCCGTGTTCATATGCAATTTGGCCCTAAAGGACCTACACGGACCACGGCTATCCTCTAGATGAGAATATTTTCTTGTTTCATACTTTTTAGAGCGCGATTTTTCAGTAGTCGGGTTTTAGTTTTTATGTATATTAAGTATGTATTTAAAAAAAAGTTGTATATGTAGTAATATCAGTTATCTGGTTTCCATAGTACAAGCACTGCTTAGTTTGGGATCAGGTAGCCGTATGATATTTATTTATTATTTCTGAGACCACTATAGTCCATGCAACGATTTAGGCTACCTGTGATATTTACCCAAACAAGTTATTAGGTACGTCTACATGTGCCTAGCCGCCGCGCCACTCGGACTGTGTGGACGCCGCCATTTACTTACATATGAATGCAATATTTAACTATTATCTCTATCAATGGATTGCGTTTCCATGGAGATGATTAATTTACCTGTTAAACTATTGACAAAGTAATCTGTGACTATCGCGCGCGCACCCTACTATCAAAAATAATTACAAAAAATTCGGCAATTTCATACATGGTTTGCTGTCAGATGTACTGAAGTACGCCGATTTCGGCGTAGTATCAGTTACCGTATTTATTACATGCTCCTTCTTGTTGGAGCGCCCTAGCGGATACCAAAATTAATCTATGTAGTGTTATAATACAACTCTGTAGTTGTGGTTAGCTACAAAGTACAAACTTCAACGATGTTTGCACTTAAAAATACAGTAACAGTTAGCAACGCAACGCCTGAAAGTTTCCAATGTGCAGTGAACCCCGGAACAACGCAAAGTAAGTCGCGAACTTGCAATTAAAGCAGTCGAGAGTTCGCTACCTCAGTACTAAGATAACAAAACACCCTCTAGAGCAATTTTATAGTCATAGTGTAACAAGAACAGCAGGATAAAATTAGTCCTCTTCCTGTAAGATGCGCTATGGCAACAAAATTCTGATTTAATGGTAATTAAATGAATGAAATGAAAAAAAAATTATTCAGCACAAAAAAAGGAACATCACAACAAAATTAGAAAAGATAGGCATATAGATAGAAGATATACAACGTGCAAAATTACATTCAATGTGAGCTGTGCCGAAAAGCATTTGGCTCAGCATGTGCTGGAGAGGAACGGGGTCTCCTCCAGCGCTGATTTTCAGCCAAAGCCTCCTCATACTCTGTTTAGATATTAGCTGGCTACCCAAAAAAGAAAACTAAGTAAAACAATAAAGCAACCAGCTAGTACACAACACTTAGGTATCATTAGAATAGACATAATAATAAATGCACTTGTTTATAAAATAAAATAGAAGATTTGATTTGATAGTGTTATAAAATAACAAGATACTTATGTAATAATGTAACAAGTATGTAGGTGCAAACCTCGCCTCGCCTGACGACGCACGCCCGCATCTTCATATTATTGGTAGAGGCAAGCTGTAGCCGATAGACTACAGCTCATAATGGGGTGGCTGGACCCGGGTAAATCGGCGTAAAGTAGCTATTATAGCTGCGTTTCGTACGATGAGTGAGAGAGCCATTTTCGGAAGCGCAAGCACCCCTTCCCCTCTCTCGGTCCCACTCCCCTTGTGGTCGACAACGTGCGAGGGAGAACTTTGGTATTGCAAGCATCTATAGGCTTCGGTAACTGCTTAACTTCAGGCGGGCCGTACAATTGTTTGCCACCTTAGTAACATAAAAAAAACTGACCGAATAAAATTGACGTAACAGATAACGTCACCCCTAGAGCTCATTGAAATTGGTAGGTATTAAGTATTTCTAGTCCTTTCGGTCTCTAGGTAGGTACTTGGGGATCTTAAACTGCGCGTACGCACACGCTGAAGTTTGCTTTTCTAGCGACACGTTAGAACCGTGTATCAGTCATACGGATACTACTGCAGCTGCGTAAGAGCCAAAACGTCACGCATGTACGGACACAGCTTACTGTTTCATGTATACTGTGGTACAGTCGCGAACGCCTGTCCGATCGCTTGACGTACATCTGAAGGTACACTCGTGTAGAAATTTCCTTTGTGCGATTGTGTAAGCGTTTTAGCAACTATGAATAGGGTCTGACAGGACGTTTAGTGTGCACTCCTGTAATTTAGGGCTTCTACGTGCTCAGTATGGTCCGGATTACGACGGACTTTGTTACCGAGTGTCGGAAGCGGTGAAAGTTCCTGAGTGAATGATTAATTACTTCATTCGGATTAGCGCCGACCTACTTCGGGATTAGGTTTTGCGAAGCCCTGATTGTTTTGAGAGGGATTCTTGACTGTTGAGGAAATTATATTAAGGATTGATGAAATCAATTTGGTGTGTCCAGATCCCGCGCATGCCTCGCGCGAGTCCTCATGTTATGACATTATATCTATGCGTTCTAATCTTAGACCATTCAACTCAAAACTGTGTGCTAGGGTGTGGCATGCGCCTGATTTCGACGCACCCATTGACGTATTATTTTAGCAGATATGGTACCTTATGAAGCAGGCACTACATGCAGCGAAATTCACACATCTGTTATCGCACTCGCAATTCGACCATCAACTAAAAGGCATATTATTCACCAGAAGATGAGGTGTATTGGCAATACCGACATGTTTTCAACATTATTTTCCGCGAACGACTATCGTACTGAGCCCATGGACTCCGTTTATTAGGGCATACTATTGTGAACGTTACATGTCTCCGTCTTTTGTAGGAATGTCACCTCTTTCATAGAATTTTGTTGTAGGTGTTTTATTTGAAATATTTACTACCTATACTTTAGAAATGTTTTCGCCGTCCATGTAGGTAGCCCGCATATTTGCATTTAATAATAAAAAAAAAAAAACGTCACGACTTTTATCCCCATTCGGGGGTAGTCAGAGGCTTGAGTGGCCATACACCACCACATTGTGGAGGTATTAACTTACTCAAAACCCACGTTTCACCAGATAGTCAGAACCCACTACAGGAACTGACTATTACCTAATCCCGAGAGATAGGATAAATAATAAAAGGAGGACGCGACCAGATGTGAACTATTCCCTGGTGTATGAGGTTTGTTTTAGTGGTCACACACAGGTCGTTACGTTAACTTCGCACTTACAATACGAAACTCGAGTCGAAAATGTTCTGTTTATGGCAACATTCTAGTAAAATGAGGAATAGGTAGGTACACTTTGTTAAGTTGTTATTTTTACAACCTGCACAGAAATAGGAAGTCTCTTTATGGTGTAATGTCGCCTTGTGACACCTTGTGATGATTTTGCAAAACGTCTATTTAACAAGAACTAAACCAATCATATAATAAGAAAGGAGGTAGATAGGTTACCTACCTAAACCACAAAAAGTGTTCAATAGCACGAACATCGATATAAGATTGGTTGGGCGGCACGCGCGCAACCGATTTTATATCGATGGGTACGAATACCGCACACACATATAAGGTCAGCGGCGGCGGAGTGAAGTACGTTGCATGCTTTCATATAATATTATTATAATTAAACATGTGAAAAATAACAATGTATATGAAATAAAGTGCAGAAATAACATTGTCAACGCGTCCATCTGTAACGCCAGAACACACGAGACAGATGGCCTACTCTGTTTCAAACGAAAACGAAATTTCGGACGAAATTCGCGTATTTCCTACTACGTTTCTCATTGATTCCGACATTTCTTACGAACGAAGATTGTTTGACCTCTTCGTCGTCGTCGAATCTAAACGTCAAACAATTTTCTTTCGTAAGAAATGTCGGAATCAATGAGAAACGTAGTAGGAAATACGCGTATTTCGTCCGAAATTTCATTTTCGTTTGAAACAGAGTAGGCCCTTTGAGCTCAGATCTGCCAATTCGCAAAGTTTTTATCTGCCAGTTACAAAGCCCGTACCTACCTACTTAACCTATCTACATTGAATATCTTTGAGCTAAACGGTACCGTTTAGGATTAGTTAAATGGACATTTTGTAAATAACACAACTAGTAATGCCTAATCACTGTATTGGCGTGCTCAATGGTTTAATTCGCGTGTTTGCTGTGTTCACGAGGTATCTGCAAATGGGCTGCGGTCGCGGACGCACGCGCGCCCCGTGCGGCGGGCGGGCGGCGGCTATGCGCCCAAATAATCTAATTTGCACTGATTGTTTTACGGTTACTAGTTTGATCACGCTCTTTCGTATGCAAAACGTGACAGATGCGTTGTGGATATTACCTATTGTAACTAAGTAGGTAATTACACACAATACATAATTTGGGCAGTGACGAACACGAACATGAATACAAGAGGCAAGAGGGCCTTCTCTGTTTCAAACGAAAACGATATTTCGGACGACATTTGCGTATTTCCTACTACGTTTCTCATTAGATGTGTCCATATGGCGCACATGCCTCACCCGAGCACTCATATTATGACATTACGTCTATGAGTTCCGACGTCAAAACTGAGTGCTCGCGCGAGGCATGCGCTTGATGAAGACGCAGCCATTAGACGTGTCTACAACATGCACATGCCGCGCGAGGCTGCTCACCCACATCCCTCGCGAAGCACGACGTTTGCCTCAGTCGCATGCCGCGCGAGGCAAATGGCGAGGCAACTGACACTCTAGACAGGGAAAGGTATACCCGATCAATCAGTTTGACACGTTTGACATCGTTCTGTCTCACGACTGCCAAACTAGGCGAGGCAAATGTGAGTGCTCAGGTGAGGCAGGGCACGCATTTGCCTCACGTGAGGCAAGTCAAACTTGGCGAGGAAAATTTTCCTCGCGCGGCATGTGACACTTCTGGACGTACCTATTGATTCCGACATTTCTTTCGAAAGAAAATTGTTTGACGTCTTTGTCGTCGTCGAATCTAAACGTCAAACAATTTTCGTTCGTAAGAAAGGTCGGAATCAATGAGAAACGTAGTAGGAAATACGCGAATTTCGTCCGAAATATCGTTTTCGTTTGAAACAGAGTAGGCCCTCAGACGTTGTTAGGAAGAGATGAATACACACATTGAAGTGTTACAAGCGTTTATAATAATTTTTAGTCTTTAATCGTAAATCGTCATTGATAACTTCGGTCGGGATACGACGGCGTTTGTAAGCCATATTCTCACTTTGTAAACGAATGGTATGGGTATCAAAACGATTACAAATATATGTATAGGGGCCATCCATTAATTACTTCACACGTAAAGGGGGGGAGGGGGTCAACGAAATGTGACATTGTGTGACAAGGGGGAGGGAGGGGTCCTAAGTTTTGTGACGTCACATTTAAAAATCTAATATATCTAAGTATTAAAACCGAAATTTGAATTTATAACGGAAAATTTCTGAAAATTATAAACAATATGTGACGTCACACAGGGAGGGGGGGGTCTCGCAAATGTGACCAGCTGTGACAAGGGGGGGAGGGGTCTAAAAATCATGAAATTCGTGTGACGTAATTAATGGATGGAATAAGTATACGAACAAGGTGGTTTGAGTGATTGCGATAATAGGTCAAGCAACGCTTTCTGAAGAATGGTCAGAGTAGCACTTAGATGAGTCAAGGTGCTTAGGTATATCAAGTGGATACAGGAAAACAAAAAAAATAACACCATATCTGACGACCGCTTGACGCAATGGTTCGAGCGTAGGCCGCTTGGTACACTGCATCGAGTGGTTGCGGGTTCGATTCCCACCAGAGGCAATTTTCGGAAACGGCCTTTTCGTAATTAACTAACTAGCGACTTAACTACTAGTGTAACTAGGATCGTAACCGATCCACAAGCTTTTAAGGCTAATTTGGGAACATATTACAGTAGTGTATAATTCTGGCGATATTTATTTATTTATTCTTTCTCCATAAAAACATTTTACACACTCTACATACATTTAAACATGTCGAAGAGGACATTCTATACATAAAGACTTTCGTTGCCGTCGTCGGTACGCTAAATCGAATATTTAGTTCATCCGCCCGCCCGCCCAACTAGATGATCTCGCCTCATTGACTCGGACCCAATAACCGGCCACAATTGTAGCTCTGGGGACCGCCGACTTTCTCGTTAAGCCGAATTTGGGCCATATTTAGCTCTACTAGTGTGTATTAATACCTAAAACCAGTTGCTTCCCTAGAGATGAAATGTTTTACGTATATAGAGGTTGTTTGGACAGTTTGGTTTAAATTAAGGCTAATGTTAAAACGGTAGGTACCTAAGTACCATATTCTATAAAACAATCAGGGTAGATTGGAAACCGACTCTATAAAAATAATGCAGAAGTTGACAAGTAGCTTCACAACCACACATCTGTGCATTTTAGGGTTCTGTACCCGAAGTTGCCCTACTGAGCTTGCACAGAACCCTTAGGGCGTTAGTTCTATATGCTTTTTTCGTTTTTTTAAACCAGGATATCAACTGAGATATCATACTGCTTACAAAAAGTAAGATCGAATTCTTTACAGTGGAGTGATTTCATTGTTTAGTAAAATCTTTTAACTGGGTATCGAAAGGTAGGTACCTGCAAATATTGAATTCATCCGAAACAATTCATAACCGCAGTACAGTTTTTCGATGCATTTTATTTGCTGAGAGCGATGGGCGCTAAGCGGCGGCTCCCTAGCCCCAGGAATTAGCCGCAGTTCGATTCCAGTTCAATTCTAAATCTATTTTCATTTCCCGCCTTCCATTTCCATTTTCATTGGCTGCTGTCGCCCCGTGATGTATTGATTGCCCACTTTACATTTGGAAATTACGGACTTGGTGACGTGATCATAAACGGGCGAGTATTGTACGACATTTATTAATTGTATGATAAGCAATTTTATTGATTGTGATTTTTTTTGCACAAGATGGAAAAGATGGGTGGAAAGTAAATCTTACTATTGACTTTAATATGGCATTCCAAGTTTATGTAAGCGCATCAACTCATGGCGCGAATGGTGCAGAATTGCATCGTTGGCCGATATCGGTTTTAAAAAATAACTTTTCATCACACCCATTCGAAAAACGTCAATTGCCTTGTAAGGCTAGTGGCAGCATAATTCTATTTTGCTCCCATGGAAGTTTTTGTTTCTCTTTCCTGATTGGTGGAAATACTCTTGTGTTTGTGCCGAGGCGCGGCGAACCAGTGCGGCCGGCACAGTGAGGAGACGCCGGACCTACCGGTGCGCGGCTCCTCACTCGACACTACAGAAATGTTTATTCATCACACCCATGTAACGGCAACGCGCGCTGAAAAAAACTGTCATGTACATTTTTCTTTTATTTTTTTTTGTCTCGGTATAAGTTAAGTCGGTTAAGTTATATGATTAAAAAAATTTTCGAGTAATGATAGTGATGATATAATTATTTGTGTGTTGGATACATATATTATGAGAGTTTGGAGTTGGTAGAGGTACACGTAGCTTTTTATTTTTCTCATAGGTGGTGGTGAAAAATAGTATGTATCACTCGGGGCCACAATATTTTGTCCTCGGGCGGCGTATATTGAATTCCTCGCAAAGCTCAGGATTCTACTTTAGAATCCTTCGCTTTCCTCTGAATTCAAAATAACGCCCTCGTGGAACAAAATATCACTTTGGCCCCATGTAACACAAATAACTATGAAATACCCTATAAGGGTAACCCTGGATAGCATTTGGTGACGCAACTCGCTCGAATTGCGTCACCAAAAGCTATACGCTTAGTGCTATACATCGTAACTCGCAATAAACTCTCTTTAAAAAGCTGCAAGTCGCAACATAAACTTTAGTTTCGAGTTCAACGAGTGCAAGTCGCAACGGTAAGAGACGTGCAAGTAAGCGAGGCGCACCATGAATCAGGCCGATAAGAAGCGGCTCCCGGTAGCCAATACCGCCGATAGTCGCCGCTCGGCCGATTGTTGGCCGCTTTATTGTACCACTATTTTCGCTCTATCGGCGAGAGCAGCTCGCGCGGAAACTGAGATAAAGTCGCGACCTCGCCGTGACGTACGACCCTCCATGTTACCCTAGCAGTGCCCGAACTCCGCCACCACAACTCCCTACACAGATACTTTTAATCGCTGTTTAGTTGAGTCTAGCTATTTTCTTTAGATGTTAGTGTTGTTCAAAAGTATAGGTATTTACAGAAATAGTGTAACAACCTCACACCTCTCACACCTCTCACACCTCTGGATTTTTCGAAATCTATGTGTGAATCATAAATTGCTTGCGGTGAAGAAAAACATCATGAGGAAACTTGCATGTCTTTAGACATGTGAAATCTACCAACCCGCACTGGGCCAGCGTGGTGGATTATGGCCTGAATCCCTCTCGCATTGAGGGGAGGCGCGTGCCCAGGAGTGGGACTTTAAATGGTCTAAATTATTATTATTATTATTGTGCAACAAGATAACTCTTGTGTAACTTTGGAGCGTTTGTAAATGGGGCCTGAAGTCTGAAGAAGCATTGTTTGCCGCCTTAGTTTATAAAAAAAGGAAGTTCGGTATGTAGTTAGTGCCATGTCACATAGTATACAAGCTCCGTGCGAGTTTCTTGCATTTTATTTTCCAGCAATTTGTTTCGCTCGGGGCCGCCGCCGCCGTCAGTAGAATTGCATTAGACAAATACAACCGTCTACCTAATTCCATGTCTCGGGTCCTCACTACAGAATTCAATTTTTCTCGTGGATATATTCTGAATAGATCCTAGTACCTACTTACTAGGATATCTATTCAGAATAGGAGCATTCTTTAACCTAGTTTAATGTAGGTACCTACCTAACTAATATTTTGTTTACTATCCGCAACTAACGTAGGATCAGGGGCCCTACCACCACATCTTATAGCAGTATTGTTTTAACGTTTCAGCTACTTTGAGTGCAATGACGTTTCTTATTGTCATGACAATAAGAAACGTCATTGCACAAAAAGTCGCTAAAACGTTAAAACGTTCCTATAATTGAATCGCGATAAGAGGTCGTGGTAAGCCCCCTGTACCTATTCCTCGAGCAATAAGTAGTGGTTCGTGCTCCATAGCTAAAGCTATTTTTACTATGGCTACCATACAATGGACTAGGGGCGATCCCAGTGACACGATTTACGAAAAGGCCGTTTCCGAAATATGCCTCTGGCGGGAATCGAACCCGCAACTTGATGAAGTGAGCCGAGCGGCCTTCGCTCGAACTACTGCACCAAGCGGTCGTCAAAAGATAATTTATAAAACACAGAAAGTGAATCAATATTTCCATACTTCGCCTGGAATGTACCTAAAGAAAATGCACTGTATAAATTAGGAATTCGCATAAACCATAGACAACGCAGTAGCTCAGTAAACGGATTTCCATATTAAATTTGTGTTGCAGGAACAATTTGTATTTCAGACACTTGAAACCTGAAACCATCCTGAAACGGTTAGAATGCACAGCGCGATGATAATGTGCGGTAGCGGGTCGCAGATTTATGTAAAATTGCAATTTATGCACTATTAGGCTGCGTGAGGCTGCGTCTACATCAGGCGCATGCTTCGCCCGAGCACTTGGTTTTGACTTCGGAACGCATAGACATCATGTCATAACATGAGTGCTCGGGAGGCATGCGCGGCATCTGGACACGCCTTGAAATATAATGATTTTAGAAATCATAAACGAGAATGCACGAATTTAGTTAAGTTAGTATTGGCAATTTAATTGTATTTAAAATCGTAATAAATTACTTTTATTTCATTAGACGTGTCTACAACATGCACATGCCGCGCGAGGCTGCTCACACACATGTCTCGCGAAGATGACGTTTGCCTCAGTCGCATGCCGCGCGAGGCAAATGGCGAGGCAACTCACACTCTAGACAGACAAGGGTATACCCGAGCAATCAGTTTGACACGTTTGTCATCGTTCTGTCGCATGACGACAAACTCGGCGAGGTAAATGTGAGTGCTCAGGTGAGGCAGGGCGCGAATTTGCCTCACGTGAGGTAAGTCAAACTTCGCGAGGCAAATTTGCCTCGCGCGGCATGTGACACATCTGGACGTAGCTATTACGTATTATCTACGGTGAAGGAAAACATCGTGAGGAAACCTGCATGTCTTAGAAAATCTAGCAACTTTTCGAACTTGTGAAATCCACCAACCCGCACTGGGCCAGCATGGGGGATTACGACTTGAATTCCCCTCGCATTGAAGGGAGGACCGTGCCCAGGAGTGGGACGTTAAAGGTTCATTCCGCCGTTTCGTGCAAATTTGAACGTTCCGCGGAATAAAAAAAAAAAGTCTGTTTTATGTATATTTTTTTTAATTCATCGAGCTTAGATAGTCACCAGATCAGTAAAAAGTGGGAGGCACTCTTTTATCTCATTTAGTTACTGAGAAAATGACAATTGAAATTTTACAAGTGGAAGGTAATGAAATGTCTAAGGATTGTAATGAATAAGGGCAGGATGGTAATGAACATTAAAAGGATTGTAATGAATTTGGAAATTATTAAAGTCGGAGTAGACATGACACACGGCAAAACAGTTGTGAAATAGGTCATCATCATCATCATCTCAGCCGAAATACGTCCACTGCTGGACTTAGGCCTCCCCTAAGGTTCGCCACTATGACCGGTCTTGCGCTGCCCACATCCAGCGGATTCCCGCGACCTTCACCAGATCGTCGGTCTACCTTGTGGGAGGCCTACCCACGCTACGCTTTCCGATGCGCGGCCGCCACTCGAGAACTCTTCGGCCCCATCGGCCATCTGTTCTACGAGCAATGTGCCCTGTCCACTGCCACTTAAGTTTAGCAATCCTGCGGGCTATGTCGGTTACTTCAGTACTTCTGCGTATCTCCTCATTTCGGATTTGATCCCGCAGGGAAACTCCAAGCATAGTCCTTTGAGTGACTTTGAGCTTCCTAATAAGGCCCATTGTGAGCGGCCATGTCTCAGTTTCATAGGTCATCGGTGGCAAACTTTCGTCTTGAGATACTGTCGTATTTGAGACGAGATGATATTGCGTAGCTTCCCGAACGCTTCCCAGCGGAGTCGGATTCGTCGATTGACCTATTTCTCGAAGTTGGACCTACCTAACTGGATAGTTTATCCCAGGTAGGCATAATCGTCGTCAATTTCGAATGTAGAGCCTCCGATCTTCACGGGAGTAGGTACAACACGGCAATTCGACATGATCTTCGTCTTGTCCACGTTCATTTTAAGACCTACTCGTTCGGAGGCTCTACTGAGGCCATCGAGCATGGTATTGAGGTCTTCCATAGTCTCAGCCATGACCGCTATGTCGTCGGAAAACCGAAGGTGAGTGATTTCGCCGTTTATGTTGATGCCCAGCCCATTCCAGTCCAGAACCTTGAAAACGTTTTCCAGTGCAGCGGTGAACAGTTTAGGAGCGATAACATTTCCCTGTCTCACACCTCGCTGCAACCGATAGGTTTCGAGCTCTGGTCCTGTCATCGCTGGAGAGACTGCAATACAACTCAGGTCTTTCTCGTTGTACACAAACGCTAAGCAAAGGGGCAGGTTATACTCCTCGGTCTTCTGTATAACCTGTCGCAGCGTATATATGTGGGTTACGGTACTAAAACCGGCTTGTTCGGGAGGCTGAAAGTCGTCGAGCGTGCGAGACGATTCATTATGACCCTCAAAAACAGCTTGTAGACATGGCTCAGAAGTGAGATGGGTCTATAATTCTTCAACAGAGCGTTATCCCCCTTCTTGAAGAAAAGAACCACCACACCTCTGTTCCATGCCTGCGGCCTTTTTCCCTCAAGTATGACGGAACCGAACAGCTTCTGAAGGGCCTTACGGACCGGTTTTCCACCCGCCTTCAGGAGCTCAGCCGTTATTCCATTATCACTCGGTGCCTTGTTGTTCTTAAGCTGTTTAAGAACAATACTACTCTCGTACAAGCTGACATCCGGGATGTCTTCGGTATAGTGTCGGGTTAATCTGACAATCGGGACAATCTCTTGGGTCGTTCGCCTGGTTTGTAATGGGTGTCCGTATGTCCATAGAACTTCTCGATTTCCCTCAAAAGCTCTGGTTTGGATGAAACGATTCTGCCATTATCGGTCTTCAGTTTCGTTAGCTGGCTTTGCCCAATAGTCAGATCTCTAGCGAACACTTTGGAGCCTTTGTTCCGCTCGATAGCCTCTTGCCTCTTTAATACGCTCGGTATTTAATTGGCGGAAGTCACGTGTCAAAGACTTCTGTCTATTGAGCTGCCGGTACTCCGATGCGTCATCTGAAGACTGCAGTGCCATTTCACTCCTTTCCTCCATGAGCTTAAGAGTACGATCCGAGATTTTTTGGTTCTGTTTGTACGACTGGCCTTGCAGTACTTTGACCCGATCGTATGGACTGTTTCCACGAACTTATCGTTACAATCTTCCACGCTACTCCCTAGGACATCGAATCGGTTTTGAAGTTGGAGCTGAAAGCTTTCGGGGTTTTGGATCTGGGTTGGTGCTGGCCGGAGCTTTATAGCTCGAAAGATCTCGACTGTAAAATCTACGCTCGTCAGACGAGATCTTTCAAGCTTTATAGCTTTAAAGATCTCGACTGATGAAGTCCACGCTAGCCAGAACTAGCGAGGCTGCCGGAGACTGGGGGCCGGTCCCTTTTTGTGCGTTTTATTTGGGGGGTTTTGCCATAATCGCCACGCTTGGCAGGCGGGTTGGCGATCGCAGTAGTTAGAATATGTACTCGGAGGACGCTGCTGCCCATCCTCCGGTTAATCCCGAAGTCGCCTCTTACGACACCTACGGGATGAGATGAGTTGGTGCTATTCTTAGCCGGCACCACACGGTACATGTATGACAGGTATCTCACCTGGCGACGAATTAGTCACGTCGCCAGTCAGTCGCCAGGTGTATTACCTGTCATCATTTCAATAACTACAAATAGTTTGGTTACGGTGGCTGGCGACGTCGCCATACAATTTGTATTGACTGGCGACTTCGCCAATCCGTCGTCAGTTCAATACGAATAGTTGGCTACGGTAGCTGGCGACGTCGCCATGGCTACCCGGTGTGTTATGGCCCCAATTTAAAAACCTTTCATTTCCTTCCAAAACAGTTCATTACCTTCCAGCAAAAAAATGGATGGTACGGACGGTAATGAAATGGAGAGGAATGAAAAAATTTAACTTTTTCTTGAATAACTCTGTAATCGAATATATTAGAAAATCGAAAGTAAAACATGAAAGAAATGGATTAAAAAGGTAAACATTTTTTATAATAATAATAATTTCCTTACTTACATATCTTGTAAAACCAAAGGAATGTAATGAGAAGATTTTTGGACAAAGCACTATAAAAATTGGGAAATCGAAAATATTTTTATCAGCGATAGACGCACGTCCTTCTCGCCTGGGCACCGTGTCTGGCTGGCCAATAGACACACGCTGTGACCCGAACTGTAGTTGGGAACGTATAACTAGAGTACAAAATTATGCAGTTTCTGGGTGCGGATGGTAATGAAGTTTTTATTGTGACAATTTGTAAAATAGGCTTTACTTATATTATTTCTGTGTTTATTATATAATCATAATCATTTATCAATACGTCATGAATTTGGCTTCAATATAACGTATTAATTAGAGTCATCAATTCAAATGCAGAAAAATAAACATTAAAGAACCTGCCGTGGTCCCTAGTTGGAAACAGAGAGGAATGATTTTACACGCTGTTTTATTAACTTTTTTAGAAAACTAACAAATCAAAGTCCAATATTTTCGATGCTGTTTTTAAAATGATAATCCTTTTACCTATTAGGCAATTAATATTTAAAATATATATCATAACTGATGGGTTTATTAGGCTGGATATGCTTTTTGCACGAAACTACGGAACGACCCTAAAGGGCTAACATTATTATACCTATTTATTTTATAAGTATTATCTAATAAAATTCGCTGATTCTGTTTTTACAAAGACTTAATTGTCTTCGAACCCGCAACGAATCTGGTAGGAAATAAATAGCGGAGTTACATAATTTGTCAATTTTTCCAACTGGAATCCCGCATAGTGCAATGCGACCGCCGCCGCCGGCCGCAGCCTATTTGCAGATGCCCAATACCAAACACTTGAATTAAACCATCGACTGCTGGCAATTAACTTAAATTAGGTAGCTATAACTATTTGGTAAATCGGGTGCTAAATATTATAAATGCGAAAGAAACTCTGTATGTCTGTTACGTTTTCACGACTAAATTCATAGACCTCCGTCTGCGTAATTATCGTAAAAAGGGGTACGAAACTATTTGCTTCACGTATTAATAAAATATAATAAAATATCCCCAGACTAACATACGAACCGTATGGTCCCAAACTAAGCAACGTTTTAATGGACTGAGGGCGATCTCAATAAGCACTATTTACTATGGTTGTTTGTCAAATTAGGTATTTTTGATTCCCTGACAACTTTCAAAGGCCCTGCCCTTAAGTACCACCAAACATTTACTATTTCTGTTAATAATAAACTTATCTTATCTTAACTAGTAGGTACCTACCTATTAGATGACCAAGATGTAAGATATGGTAAAGATGGTAGCATGTATTCAGCTCTTATTTCATGATAATATAACCTTTTGTAAAACTGATATAACTGCTTTCACAGTTCACACATTCTGAACGCGGCAATAAAAGTGAGTATTCTCCCCAGTTTATGGGCGCTGGCAAAGTTACGCGTTGTTGGGCGTGACCACTAAACTGAAACAAAACTCGTCCCGCACTAGGAAATTACAAAAATCTGAATTCATTGTCGGCCCGCGGAGACTTTGTTGTGTACAATAAAATATACTGCGTGAAACATCTCGGCATTGTACCACACTACATAGTAACGCATCGCACTGAAATTGCATTTTAAGACGATACAAGAAAAAAATGAATTTTAGTTTCGAGGTGTGGCTAGCGTCGCGTGAACTGCCGAAGGATATATCCCTCTCGCTTAGCTAGGACAGAACAGCTATGGAGTAGACTATGTATAGTTATTTTTTGAAGGAACAATATTGTTTAATTCGTACAATTAAAATAATATGTCCCAGTGCACCTTTTATAAAACACCCCCGACAAAAAAAATCCTTTAAAAAGATAAAAATAATACCTGAATATTTTCACCCAAGCGTCGTCGTTGCGTCGGGGGACCGTTAAGTAGGTACATTACATTTAGAGTAGTCTGTAGATTATAACCATGACCGGCGTACTTAGCGGTCCCCCGACGCAACGACGACGCTTGGGTGAAAATATTCAGGTATTATTTTTATCTTTTTAAAGGATTTTTTTTGTGGGGGGTTTTTTAAATTTTTAATTTAATTTTTATTTCATGCTTTTTTAAACTTATATTACCGGTGTACTAACTGCCCAGCTTGTATAAGCATGTACTCGTCAAAACGCTTCGTATGAGCCCAAACACAAGGTAGATGCCGTACACCGTTGAGGAGTTCTTCTGATGATGCCTGCGCATCAGGTCAAGGTTGTCATACTTTGTAATATCATTGACAAGTGACAGGATTTCAAATTTCGTATCGATCAGACCTGTGGAAGTTGTTTATATCTTTTCGTCAACTAGAAAAGAGCTGATGGTCTTCAAACGGCTGAGCAGATTTTCTTGAAACATAGCTAAGAACACTCTCGATTAACTCACCTTTCAAACAAAAAAAACTAAATCCAAATCGGTCCATCCGTTCAGACGCTATGATGCCACAGACAGACACACAGATACACAGATCCACAGATACACACGTCAAACTTATAACACCCCTCGTTTTTCGTCGGGGGTTAAAAATAGATGAAATGGATGAAAATATTCAAATATATTTTTTTCGTTTTATATGGGATTTTTATGTCGAGTGTATTTGAAAAAAATAATTTAATTTCTATGTTGTTTTTATTGATGAAGACAAAGTAAGTCAAAAGAAGACATACGATACTTACAATATGCTGATAGATACGTATAACAATATTTCGATCGTATAATAGCCTATAACCAGCGGACGATCCAGACGCGTCCAACGATATCTCATTAGTCAAATTATTATGATAAAAATAGTTTGGACGTTATACGGGAGCAGATGAACATACATACATATCGGTCAAAATCATAACCCTCCGCCCACCGTAGTCGGGTAAAAATGTACATACTCTGTGTCAGTGACTGACTGCCGGATATGAGTATCTTTTTCATGTTTCGTAGGCAAAGGAATACTTTGGTACTTAACTTCGATGCCGATCATGAAGTCATCAGCGGTGTCATAATATTTATTTTTACCATATTTAATTTATTTTTTAATTTAATTTTCAGTTTTTATTGATTTTATTGATTTAACCATGCATTTATTTATTGTTTATCTTTTTATCTATCAAAATCACCCTTAGACTGGTTACCGCCACAGGTGACAAGAGGGCTGGCTCTTTCCTTGCTCAAAAAATTCGCTTGACAACAGGAACAGCTTGAATACAGGGAGGACATGCAGCCAGTATCCCACGCGGACGGTATTTGTTTAATTAGGGGTAGGTTTTTATTTTATTGTATTTTATTTTAATTTATGTTATATTATATTGTATTTTAATGATAAAACATGAAAAATAAAAAATATTTTTTTATTTTTTTTAATTTAATTTTACTTTTATTTATTGTTTTATATTTATTGTGAAATTATAATAATTTTAATAATCAATATTGGACTATGTCTGAAACAAATACATTGAATTGAATAATTTAAATACAAACATTATCACATTAACTCGTTAAATCACGGTTTACACCCGCTAGAACGAAAAAGATCCTAAGGGGGATAGGGGGATAGGATCCTAGGGGGTAGGACCTGAGGGTTGGCCAGTTAATTACTTAAAATACACTATATTTATTTCAAGAAAACATTCATAAGATCTGAAGGCGTCGGACTCGCACATAAAGGGTTCCGTACCACCGTAGAATAAACACATCAAAAATATCAAGTTTGAGACTTGATATTTATTTTTAAATGTTATTATATTTTTAGTATTTGTTCTGCACCGGCAACAGAAATACACATTCAGTGAAAATTTCAACTCTCTACCTGTTACGGTTCGTGAGATACAGCCCGCGCTGACAGACGGACAGACACACAGACGGACAGCGTAGGCCTAGTAATAGGGTCCCGTTAGCACCCTTTGGAACCCTAAAAAGTAGCCTATGTTCTCCGCCAAGACCCAGTCTATCTCCATACCAAAATTCATCAACATTGGTTCAGCGGTTTAGCCGTGAAAAGGTAACAGACAGAGTTACTTTCGTTTATAATATAATAGATTGAATAGGACGGACAAACATTTTCCTATCCATATCTGTAATGTTATTTTTTACGATAATTTATTGATGTATGATATATTTATTACTTGCCCATCCATACCTACAACAAACGCAATAAAGCGACTCCATTGTTTTGACAAGCAATGTATTCCCACTGTCGGCCCAAGACCATGCTGCAAGTATATAACAGTAAGCGAAATAGGGAGTTTTTACAGAAATGACACGAATAACTATGAAATGACAAGAGATGACACAAAATGACAAGAGATGACACAAAATGACAAGAGATGAAAAGAAATTACACAAGACAAGGAAAAGCAAACGAAAATCACGCTGCAGTGCAGGTCGTAGGTTCGATTCCTGCCCAGGACATGCATTTGTGTGCATGAACATGTCCGCATGTCCCGAGTCTAGGTGTAATTAAGTGTATATTTAGTTTGTATTTACAAACAAAAAGTAGTATATGTAGTAATATCAGTTATCTGGTTTCCATAGTACAAGCTCTGCTTAGTTTGGGATCAGGTAGTCATGTGTAAAAGAATTTCCAAGGATATTTATTTATTTATCATAGGCGTCGGCGGACTGTAAATACTGTACTGTACCTGTAATGTGGCACGACCGTAATATTTTTTCGTAATATTTTTTAAAAAATCCTTCACAGGTCCGACGTTGAAAAAGTCCGAGCGGACACTGACAATACAAAGTTAGAGAGAGACATGGTTAGTTCAAGTACTTAAAATGTGAGATGGCGATATTGTGCGCGCGCTCGGAAATAAACAACGTAAGCGCCAAACCACATTTACTTGAATTAAAAAAAAACTACTTCATGAATTAAAATATGGTTGAAGGGTAGTTTAGATATCATTATTTGCTATGTTTTAGAAATAATTTCGTGATCTAAATCGTAAAAACATCGTGGTAGCAAGGAAAATTGTAAATAATTAGAGCTCAATTCATAAATTTTTTTTATCGAGAAAATTTCATCAAATCGTGATTTGGATTTAAAGATACTCAAGATAATATAGTCAAAAATCATACATCTAAATATAAGATTCCTAGTCCACATACTTACTTAAAGAAAAAGTAGAATAGAAAATCAACCAAATTTCGAACCCTCCTCGCTGAAGAGTGCAAATTCTGTATTTATATAGGTGGTAGAGCCAAGCTGTAGCGAATTGACTGCAGCTCATATACGGGCCGGCTCGACCGGGGTAGTACCATCCTCTCACAGAATATCGGCGTAAAGTAACTCAAAGGTGTGTTTCGTACGATGAGTGAGAGAACCGGAAGTGATGGATGAAATAACGGGATTATTATAAGTGAACTAGCTGTGAGTCTTGGTCGGGAAATAGTCAGTCTATCAATAAAATATACAGATTGCACCAGGATTTCTTTAGGTTGTTTTCTGGTCCACCCTGTATAGAATAAAACCAATAATTGGCTAAAATAAAATCTTAACAAACCATCGCTTCATTAGATGGCACTTTTATAAATCCATCCACAAAGTTCCTCGCACCACAGCCACAGTAGGATTTGATAAATTAAGTGTCGACTTAAAAAATCCTTTGTTTTGGATCCCCGAAAGTATGATAAGCCTTCCTGAAGTGTCCCTCCCTGTTAATCTACCTTCATTAGTCAAGGCTTTGCTACGGAGACGGGAAGCTGTATTTTAAAGCTTGCTTTGCTGTTTTAGAGTCAAACTTTTTTAAATTAAATTAAATTGTTTTTAATAGTCTAAATATATAAGAATCAAAGTCCTGATTGACTGACTGACTGACTGACTGACTGACTGACTGACTGACTGACTGACAGACAACGCACAGCCTAAACCGCTGATCGTAGAGACTTGAAATTTGGAGGGTGGGTTTGTCTTGATGTGTAGAGGTGTACTAAGAAAGGGTTTTTTGAAATTCAACCCCTAAGGGGGTAAAATAAGGGATGAAAGTTTGTATGGAAGTTCGTCATTTTTGAAGTTAGAATTATGAAAGTTGCTGATTAGGTGTCTTTTGAAAAATAAATAAATATGGGTTTCAGGGTTTTTGAAAATTCGACCCCTAAGGGGGTAAAATAGGGGATAAAAGTTTGTATGGAAGTTCCGTCATTTTTGAAGTAAGAATTACTTAAATTGGTGATTAGGTGTATTTTCAAAAATAAAAAAGAGTAATTTCAGGGTTTTAAAAATTCAACCCCTAAGGGGGTGAAATAGGGGAATGAAAGTTTGTGTTTAGATTTCTTTCGTGTTTTTGGAAATTCAACCCCTAAGGGGTGAAATGTGGAGTGAAAGTTTGTATAGGGGTGGTCGAGTTTTGTTATTTTGACGGGAAAGGGGAAAACGGGGTCAAGGGATGTTTTAATAAGTCATCCATATCTCGATATTGGTTATGATTGCTTATTTGAATTGATCAGACTGGGGTTTCCGTATTTTTAATCATTTTGACGAGAAAGGGGAGAGCGGGGTCATCGCCTGTTTAGTCATCCATATCTCAAAATTGGTTATGATTGTTCATTTTAAATAATCAGACTGGGGTTTCAGCGTTTTTAATATTTTGAAGGAAAAGGGGAGAGCGGGGTCAGTGAATGTTTAGTCATCCATATCTCGAGATTGGTTATGATTGTTCATTTTAAATAATCAGACTGGGGTTTCAGCGTTTTTAATATTTTGAAGGAAAAGGGGAGAGCGGGGTCAGCGAATTTTTAGTCATCCATATCTCGAAATTGGTTATGATTGTTCATTTTAAATAATCAGACTGGGGTTTCAACGTTTTTAATATTTTGAAGGAAAAGGGGAGAGTGGGGTCAGCGAATGTTTAGTCATCCATATCTCGAAATTGGTTATGATTGTTCATTTTAAATAATCAGACTGGGGTTTCAGCGTTTTTAATATCATGAAGGAAAAGGGGAGAGCGGGGTCAGCGAATGTTTAGTCATCCATATCTCAAAATTGGTTATGATTGTTCATTTTAAATAATCAGACTGGGGTTTCAGCGTTTTTAATATTTTGAAGGAAAAGGGGAGAGCGGGGTCAGCGAATGTTTAGTCATCCATATCTCGAGATTGGTTATGATTGTTCATTTTAAATAATCAGACTGGGGTTTCAGCGTTTTTAATATTTTGAAGGAAAAGGGGAGAGCGGGGTCAGCGAATGTTTAGTCATCCATATCTCGAAATTGGTTATGATTGTTCATTTTGAATGACTGGGGTTTCAGCGTTTTTAATACTTTGAAGGAAAAGGGGAGAGCGGGGTCAGCGAATTTTTAGTCATCCATATCTCGAAATTGGTTATGATTGTTCATTTTAAATAATCAGACTGGGGTTTCAGCGTTTTTAATATTTTGAAGGAAAAGGGGAGAGCGGGGTCAGCGAATGTTTAGTCATCCATATCTCGAAATTGGTTATGATTGTTAATTTTAAATAATCAAACTGGGTTTCGGCGTTTTCAATATTTTGAAGGAAAAGGGGAGAGCGGGGTCATCGAATGTTTAGTCATCCATATCTCGAAATGGGTTATGATTGTTCATTTTAAATAATCAGACTGGGGTTTCAGCGTTTTTAATATTTTGAAGGAAAAGGGGAGAGCGGGGTCAGCGAATGTTTAGTCATCCATATCTCGAGATTGGTTATGATTATTCATTTTAAATAATCGGGGTATAAGCTGAGCTGAATATGGTAGGTACTACTTCAGTTTGATCCCATAAAAAATCATTTCGTAAATCAACACTCAAAAGGGGGAAACTAAAGGTAGAAAAGTACGGCAGAAAAATATGTTTGTACCCGATTGACTTGAAACTTAGTATGCATAGGGTAGGTGAGGGAGGAAGGGGAAGACGTAAGGTAGGGGGAAGTGGAAGGGGGAGGGGAAAGGGAAAGGGAAATGGAGGGGGAGGGAGCAGAAGGAAGAGAGGGGAGGAAAAGGGGTGGAGAAGGGGAGGGGGATTTGGGATTTTGGCTCTATATACCTACCTACCAAAACACGCATTCACCGAATTAGGTACCGTGATAAAGTTTGTATGGCTCCAATAAAAATCGTGAAATAAAATTATTTTTATAAAAAAGCAAATACTGACTTAAAAACCCTGGCGCACTAAAAAGTACTAAAAAGTCTTAAGTCACTTGCCCGGTTTTTTTTTATTTTGAAGTCTACGCGGACGAAGTCGCGGGCAAAAGCTAGTATCATATAAAATACATTTGGTGCATAAATACAGGATTGTGACGACATTACGACAGTAAATTTAAACACGACCCCTACTAGTCAATCACAATACTTTAAAATAGTCAAATTAGGTTTACATCAAAATTGTAAAACCTAAATTTTACACAAATAAAATGCGGAAATAATCTAAGCGTAACACTACATCCTTTATAATCGTCTACTGACCTTATCGACTGACCTGTAGGTACGAGGGTGGCAAAATCGCTTCGGTGTCGGTGTGTTTCGCGGTGCATTTGTAGGCGTAAAGTTAAAATAGTAGACGTAAAAAAGCCATCCTGTGGCCTTACATACCTTTTACCTTACATACCTTTAATGATATTTTGATTATTTTTTATGTATGAACTACTCACGTGATACCCAGTATGTGGTTTCAGTTATTGTCGTTATGTCGTCACCACTCTGTAGATGTCTCGCATGCCTTGCCCAAGTACTCATATTATGCATTTATGACGTTAAAACTAAGTGTGCGGGTACGGCATGCGCTTGATGTAGACGCAACGATAATATGAAACAATATAATTAATTAATAAATATCCTGGGACATTCTTTTTACACACGGCTACCTGATCCCAAACTAAGCAGAGCTTGTACTATGGAAACCAGATAACTGATATTACTACATATACCTACTACTTTTTGTTTGTAAATACATACTTAATATACATAATTACACCTAGACTCGGGACATGCAGACATGTTCATACACACAAATGCATGTCCCGCGTAGGAATCGAACCTACGTCCTGCAACGTGATACGCGCAATCTAAACCAACCACGCCAACGGGCCCGTATAGCCCAGAAATGCTTTTATTATGTACTCATAATAAAAGCATTTCTGGCTGGCACATAATAAAGTGGGCAAGCGGCAAATTTTAAATAAGATCATTATCAAAATTTGCCTCGCACATAAAATGGTCCTGTGATACGCTTAGACCACTAGACCATGTTTAGAAACATCCTTAATTTAAATCTTTGTAGGTACAATAAAATTAGTGTAAGGACACCGGAAAGCAGGCGGCAATTCGCAAGAAACAGTGCTCCTTGTAGTGCGGCGGAAGTTTGCCGAAAACGACAACTTTGTTTTATAAAGTCGTTACTCATCCCTTTGTTGGTGTCTCGGCTCCACTGCAGGGTTTTATGACGCGAAAAGAAATTACTTGGACAAATTAAAACGCTTTGTAATCCGAGCTGGCGGCGCTGATAAAGATTCCGAATTGATCCGGTTTAACCGGGGATTTATATTTCCTCTGAAATTTGAACGATAAAAAAGTGATTGCAATTGGATAAGGTAAATAAAACTGCACTCATAATTGACATAGCAATACCGAACACTCATAACCTCCAGAATACAATAGCAGAAAAGTTATCAAAATACATAGACCTAAAAAACGAAATAGCGCGCATGTGGCAGTTACAGAAAGTCACTATCGTGCCAATAGTTCTCTCCACCACCGGCGTCATACCGAAGCAACTCCATCAATCCATCAAAACCCTAGACCTACCACCGTATATTTATAGAATCATGCAGAAAGCCGCTATTTTAAATACTTGTAGGATTGTAAGAAAGTTTTTGCAATCGGATGAGTTCACAACCAACATTCAGACCCCTGCAGCTGATGTTCACTTGGCTTAGGCCCGTGTACATCAGAATACCGGTTTCCATCAGCCGAGTTTACAAAAAGTAAAAAAAACAATAATAATAATGATACATGAAGCTTGACTCCTTAATATCATGATTTCAGCATGACAGCATCGACATGTATGTACCTACCTAAGGGCTATACGCTAATATTCGTAGAATACTCGCATCGCTGCAGCTTTACTTAAGTATGATAGGGATGATTTTATGTAACGTTTAGCAAGTCTAAGTATTCTTTAGTTTCGTGAATTTTTGGACAAACTTAGATATACTAACTAATACTAATTTAGCCCCTTAAACGTCCCACTGCTGGGCACGGGCCTCCCCTCAATGCGAGGGGGATAACTTAGATATAAGTGGATATTATTAATTAGGGCAAAACACTAACTGCATTACCTCTGTAAGCCGAGTTTATTCCGCTGTATTTTAATTACAAAGTTGCGTCCGAAGCGCATTCGTCGCGACAATCAGAGTGTCGTGTCTCAAATATTTGTACGAAACTAAAGGCAGGGCAGAACAAACAGCACAGCGTGCAGCCGGGAACTGAACCTGTGTACCGAGCGAGCTGAGAAGGTAGGTAAATGAGATGCGACGCCAGCGCGGGACACTAGGATCACTCTACTGTTGTTTGCGATAAAGTTCACTTTTAATTTAGATGCGAGCTCTTCTTTAGGGTGAGTTTATATTGCTCTTTATTGTCGTGTTAGCACAGTGTTAGCTCTGCATGGCAATGGAAATGTTTCATGTCATAGCTAATGGAAGTGGAGAGGTAATTAAGAATTGAGTGACAATGTAAAATTAAGAAAAATAGCTATAGTAGACGAACTACCTTGGCATCATCGTTGGACACCATTGTCGATCTTGGCTTACAGGAGTACCTTACAGTGGAGGGACTGTGGGGGCCCTAGTCTCAATAAAAAAAGGCGAACTAGTGATTGTATTGTTTTTTTTACGGACAGGTTTTTAGAAACGGAATCCTTAAAACATAAAAAAAAAAAGTTTATATGATGTTTTTAATAAAATATTTAATTACAGTTTGGTATGACTGTATGGTGTGGATGATCTTAAAAAGATTCCTCCCGGAGCTAAGGACTACGGAACCCAATAAAAGTAGTCACAACCATTGAATTTGTACTCTCCACGATCCTCATAATAACTACGTATGGATCGATGGATTTTAAATTCAAGCAAAGTCATGTGCGACGTGCAAACCATCTCACAGTTCGAAGGTTGATTGAAAGTGAGCAAAATTTCAATTAATACCATTGTGCAAACCGAGTGGTCGGCAAACAAGATGAAAGCTTCCAATCAGTCAGAAACTGTTTGCAGACAAACTCCGCCCGGCTAGTTACTGGCCAGCTAAGTTGCGGACACTTATACTTGAACTACGAGCAACTACGAGGATTTAACGGGTGACTACTTGACAAGCCTTTGACTTCTGCTATTTACACACTTCGCAGAAAAAAAGTTTACTGGGTAGAGGATAGTTTATAAGTGTGCATGTGTTTTTATGATGGTATCGTGGTGATGACGGAGACGGTAGATGAGCGGCTGTGGCTAAGTAGATAATCTGTATTTAAACAGATTAACAAAGAATAAAAGGAATCAAGTCGACTGACTGACTCTCTCATGGAATATTTGACATGTTTTCTTATAGGTATGTAAGTACCTACCTACGGCCAAACAAAAAAAAACATTAACTATACCTACACAAAGAAGGTATTACGCGCAAGCAGTCACGGAAAATAGCCGATTTTGATATTTGACAAAACGTTAGCAATTTGGTCACAATGGTTTAATGAGCGGACTATCTATACTTACTAATATTATAAATGCGAAAGTCTGTCTGTCTGTTTGTCTATTACGTTTTCACGACTAAACCGCTGAATCCTTTTTTATGGGTTTTGGTAGAGAGATCTTAAGGACCTTGTTGCGAAAATAAAACTGAAAGGGTTAAAATAGGGGATGAAAGTTTGTATGGTAGACCAATCTTTTATCAAGTTTTTTTATATTAATTAGTATGGAAATAGATCAAAGCATAGACAAAAAACATGGCTATTCAAAGTTCAAATTCTACGCAGACCAAGTCGCGGGCACCGGCTAGTTTTAATATAAAACTCAGACAACACACAGCCTAAGCCAGTGGCTCTAGAAGCATGATATCTTGCACAGGAGTTTCTTATTTTAACGTAGGTGAGCACTACGGGCCTCCGCAGACTTGCTACTTTTAGCATCGGCGACCGGCGATTTTGCGACTGTATCGATGCTGCGTCGCGTTTCTTCGAGCGCGAACGAGCGAGACGCAGCATCAAAATCGCCGATCGCCGATGCTAAAAGTAGCAAGTCTGCGGAGGCCCTAAGGCATGTATTAATAAATGCATCTCAAAGTTGAAATCGATCTTAAGATGCAGTTTTGACGTATGGAACATCTGTCGAAAACAGCATCTTAAGATCGATCTCAACTTTGTGATGCACTTATTAATACGAGCCTAAGAAAAGGTTTTTGATAACTCATTCCGTAAGGGTTAAATAGGGAATGAATCGGGAAACCAGCTAATAAAAATATTATAAAAAACATAATTAGATATTTTATTATGTGAATATAGGCAGAAACAGGCTGTAAAAAGTTATACTAGCCATCAAACTTAGATGAGCGCTATAAACAAGGCTAAATTGGTTCCAGATTTCCCCAAAATACTAGGACTACAAATGTTGTAGGCGTTAAAAATGTATCTAGCGCTATAACTTCTTGACACTTAGGGCCACCGCAGACTTGCTACTTTTAGCATCGGCGATCGGCGATTTTGATGCTGCGTCTCGCTCGTTCGCGCTCGAAGAAACGCGACGCAGCATCGATACGTCACAAAATCGCCGGTCGCCGATGCTAAAAGTAGCAAGTCTGCGGAGGCCCTTACATAGGGTTTACTTTGTATAATAAGTACTTAATAAAAAATATAGCTTCATTCGGATGGTAACTATAGATACCATTTGGGATAAAAATAATACATATCGTTTATTTTTTCAATGTTATAAGTTCCGTACTAAGTTTCATTTATCTTTTATGTATTCAATGGTTACTCGGTGATGCCACAATGATCTGAAAATCGACTTTTTATAGCTATAGTCGCATGCAACATAAGCTTAGCTCTCTTAATTAAATTGGCGTTAATATTATTATTGGTGGTAGAACCCGTAGAGCCAAGCTGTAGACACACTGCAGCTCATATACGGGCTGGCTCGACCGGGGCAGTAGCACCCTCTCACAGAAGATCGGCGTAAAGTAGCTATTACAGCTGCGTTTCGTACGATGAGTGAGAGAGTCGGAATCCCAACACCCACTTTCCTCTCCTTCGGTGTCACTTCCCTTCTGGTCGGCAACGTGCGAGCGATGCCTTTGGTATTGTAAGCATCTATAGGCTACGGTAACTGCTTAACATAGGCGGGATGTACGCTTGTTTGCCACCGTAGTCCCATAAAATAGAGGGCTCAGCTTAAGTTGACATGTTTTCAACAGCTATACTATGTCACCCTCTTTCTTGGTATTATATTTGATTGTACTTCACTTTATTGCTCTACTAGCTGTGCCCCGCGGCTTCACCCGCTTTGAAATTGGATAAGCCTTTGTCTTATTCTAGAGCCTATACTATCTACGTTTCAAATTACATTAAAATCCGTTAAGTAGTTATGGAGATACGCGGTAACAAACATTCACACACACACACACACACACACACACACACACACACACACACACACACACACACACACACACACACACACACTCACACACACACACACTAACTTATTTTCGCATTTATAATAGTAGTAGGTAGGATACTGAGATTGTATTTATTGCAATTGAGCTAAGTACAATCAAGTCTATTTGGTTGCCTCGCTCAAGTGGAGATGAATTCATAACTCAAGTTGTGGGGCGAGGAGTTGCGACGGGGAGATATCGCGGCATCCCCGTTCAGATAAACACTGCTTCAGCCATCCGTGGCGGCTGATATATGCTCTCCGGGTAGCTGGGTTGCCAACTAAAATGAATATATTCTACCAAGACACACTGCCTGCCAGGTACTTTACTACTGACCGATTTCATAAATACAAATTACAGTTAGGTATAGTACTATTTCGATAGAGATATGATTATTACACATTATGCCAATCCCGTTCTCATAGTTGAAATCAATGTATTAATACCGGCCTTAGTATGAAGTCACTATTTCTAGCTGTTTCTACTCCAGGGCAGCTATTCTGTAACGATAAATTCATAAAAGACGCGTAAAGTTTCCGATTAAATGTCAATTTTTTTGTTGATGTAAGCTACAAGTAGCTTTTATAAATCGACAAACAATAATATTTTAGCGTTACCACCGGTTCGTAATTTTGCTTCCATTGAGAAGAACAGGTATTTTCAAATATACAACAAATGGTATTTTACCAGCAAATTCACTCGTGAGATATGAGTTTGACGTAACGAAATAATTTGCATCAAACGCTTACTTTATGGCAACATGACCGGTCCAATTTCACTCAATTCAAACTCTATTCAAGTTGTTTATTACTAAAAAAAGTTATTTTAGTTTTTTGGTGTTGGCAACACTGGTGTTAAGGGTTGTCTCCTTCCGCGCCTATGTATCGTCGAATTGAATTTATGTATGTAATATGTCGCTAATATGTACTGAATTATTTAGCTGCCTGGATGGTTATTGGGGCGTACTGATACCTTAAGCTAGATACATAAGTTAACACTAAGATAGCTGTATAACGTGAACCCCTATTGCTTACTAGCAATAAGATCCTTTACTAATACTATTTAAGATGACTATCATCACTAATATTAGTAAAGGGCAACTACCAGTAATTCCTAGGCATAGAAATAATTGCTTCTATTAATTAACTTTCAGTACATGGAACCAGTTACCAGTGAATTTTTACAGCCATGATTTTAATTTACTGTGAATTTTAATTATGAAATTTAATCCTATGAAGTTACTCGTCGAGTATGAAACAACACTTTGCAATTTAATTGCAATGATTTTCAACAGTCCCTATACAGGGTTATTGGTAAAACACTGACAACCTAGCAGGGGCGTATTACTGACATCAAAAACAACAACTTTTGTACTATGACTATTTACAAAACAAAAAAAAATATTAACAAAAAATCACATCATCATTCAAATCACAAAATCATGTATGAAAATATGTTTTTTTCTCATCTGGAGGAAAGCCATGGTATGTGGTTGGATTCCATTTTGCCCTAAAGTACCTAAACGTAACACGGCTATTCCCTAGATGAGCATATTTTCTTGTTTCATACATTTTAGAGTGTGATTTTTGTTTTTTTTTTTGTTTTGTAAAAAGTCATAGAACAAAAGTTGTTGTTTTTGATGCCAGTAATACGCCCCTGGAAGGTTGTTAGTGTTTTACCAATAACCCTGTATAGACAGGGACTGCCATTATTAGGTTACTGCCATAGGGCAGTAGCAGAAGCTACGTATGAAAACTCATTTAACGTAATTCCTGCAGTTCTACCTACGACGAATTTATAATTTTGATAGAGTCGCTAGTTGGTTGTATTTGTATGTCGAATGTTTTAGGTAGAGCTAAGAATTAGCGAGCGAAATAATCATTGGGGTCCATACATTACGTCACAAGTAAAGGGACGACAAAATGTAACATTGTGTGACAAGGGGGGGGGGGGGGGGGGGGTAGGGGTCCTAAGTTAATCGACGTCACATTCCAAAATCTAATATATCCAAGTATTAAAACCGAAATTTGAACTGTTACCGAAAATCTTTGAAAATTTCTGAAAATTTAAAAAATGTTTGACTTCACACAGGGAGGGTGGAGTCTCGCAAATGTGACCAGCTGTGACAAGGGGAGGGGAGGGGTCTAAAAATCATGAAATTCGTGTGACGTAATTTATGTATGGCCCCTTGTAGAGACTGAATGAGATTAGAAGATAGTTGGCGTAAACGAAGAGTTTATACCTATCTAGCACATTTTTAAACATAAAATCTACGGTTTTCTCCAATCTTCCTAAACTTTAAAGTTAATGGATAACCCGGTATACGACCACTAAGATGCGAAAGGTGTGTTCATGCTAAGAAAACTCTTAACGCTGGTTAAGGCGAGGTAACGAGCAGTAAACAAGCTTGGTGGGACCACGATGGCCGTTTTACGGGGTAACAGCCACGCGGAGGATAATGGAAGGTATTAAGGCCTTCTCATAGGCACGTGCCCAGCTAGTTTTGTGCCAGAGACTAATAAGCTATAGACGCCGCATGGCTAGGCACCTCCGCTTAGCACCTGACATGTTTAGTGGCCTGTTTAAGGCTGGATCGTGAACTGACCAATTAATATTCGCCGTCTGCCTCGTTATCCCCCCATCTTTTAACCATTGCATTCACATACATAAAGAAATATCGTCAGACTTATGATCAACTGTATGGTCCCAAACAAAGCAATGCTTGTACTATGACTACCGTGCATTGGCATGGGTGTCCCAGACCAGCAAACTACGAAAAGGCTGTTTCCAAATTTGCACCTGGCGGAAATCGAAACTGGAACCACCCGATGCAGTGAGCTGAGCGGCCTACACTCGAACCACTGCGCCTAACGGTCGTCAATAGTGCACGTAAGTGGTGCCTTGCCTCATTGTTCTGCGGTAAAAATATGAAAATAGCACACATAGAGAGAGAGTTAAATTTGAGTTGAGGCGGAAACCCACGCACGTGGGTCATGCTTCGCTTTGCAAGAAAATGTACGGAATCGTGTCCACCGCGGCGCACGGAGAGGCTACGCACGAAATGATGTCTTACATACATTTTCTTGCAATGCGAAGCGTGGCCCGTGTGCGTGGCCTCTCCGTGCGCCGCGGTGGGTTTCCGCCTTTACTACCATACAGGTAAAGTAGGATTTTCTCGCTAGCTTTTCTTTGATATTCACGTATGACGGAATTTGTGTGTGTGCGCTTGGTAAAAATAAATTCTAAATTTTAAACACCATAATATGAGTTACCTGCGTCATCTCACAGAAAAAAATGTAGGTAGGTACCGAGCAAGGAATTAGTGTAATGAAAATGTATGTTAAACAATTGTTGCTCCATATACGTGAATATAATCATCACGAACGCAGGGAAATAACAATACATGAAGTTGAATACGCGAATCTGTTTAACACGACACTAAAAACATTCCCTTGTTTACCTTTAGTGCCTGTAAAACGTCCTGAGTTTCATGAACTAGCTGCGGAAATATAAATTTTATTGCTACCACACAAGGGTGAAAATTCATGCGAATCCCTAACAACTAGACGAGATTAAAAGTAAAGCCAAGGATGTTAAATGAAAATAAAGGTACGAGATGTGCTTCGCAAATGCGAAATCCATTCTAAAACGTTTAAAAATTGCACATGTAAAAGGCAGTAAGGTTAGCGCGTATCAAACGGAAACACTTATATTGGTAGGTTCAAGCAGTTTCACCAACTTTGTCAACATAAGAATTTATGACAAAGATGATTTATCAAAGAAACTTTGCGCTTAAGATGTGACCCCTTACAATGTTTTCGATAAGCCTGACAATTTCCTATTTCAGAATGCTTACTTTAGTAGTAGGCATGCCATAAAACACAGCCTTTTTTATTGGAAGGAATGCGGACAGACAGTCCACAAGATTGTAAGTGGAAACCGCCGCCCAAGAAATCTGCAATTTAAGGGAAGCAAAGCAATAGACGCGGTGCCGACCTTTTAGGATCCTGTTAACGTCCTATGAAGAACCTCGTGTTATGGAGCAAAGTCTTCGAGGAGATGTTTAAGCTTGTTCTTAGCAGTCAACTGTAAATTTTAATATAAAATGAAGAAACTGCATCCTTTGAAGGGTAAGAGCAGATATAATATAAGTAGGTGTGCTTAAGTTACAACAGGCTCAAAGGCACAAGGAGGCACATCCCGCAAATCTCCTTAGCTCCGTGTCTCAGCTATTGCAATTCTCCGTGGTGCAGCGTGACGGTACGGGTCGCGGCTCACACGAGCGCAGTGGGGATACTCCGAAATACGAAACGAAACGTTTCGGCTGACGGATGGTAAGTTTTCCTACACTCCGAAAGTGTTTCAGATCATAAGTTCGGATTCTATAGTCGTGATTTGACGTTTCGTCTTTCGTGGGCCCTACTTCGAATCTGGAACACTTCTGAAACACTCTCGGAGTAGGGAAATGTACCATCCGTGAGCCGAAACGTTTCGTTTCGTATTTCGGAGTAGCCCCACAGGAATGCCAGTAAGCAGGTTCGCAAACAGGATGCGAGCGGATCCGCAAATGGCGCCAGCGCCGGTGTCAACGGCTGTTTGTTGCTACTAACAAATTACATCCTAAGATACGTGATTATGCAGTTTGTATACAGATTGTAGGGAGATACAGAAAACTTGGCTTAGCAGCATATTATTATGAAGCTATGTGTCACCATTAGAAGCCAGAGTCTACAGTCTTACTGGTGGTAGAGGCAAGTTGTAGCCAATTGACTGCAGTTCATTTACGGGTTGGCTCGAAATGGGTAGTACTACCCTCTTACAGAAGTTCGGCGTAAAGTAGCTATTAAAGCTGCGTTTGGTACGATGAATGTGAGAGCCGGAATACAGCGCATATTTATAGCAGTACATGGTAATTACAAATCTAACTAAACATTAATAGAAACCAACCCCTAATCATATTATTGCCCGAGCCTCAGTTACCGGCCGAGGCTATCTGTATAATCTGCTTCAGTTAATTCAGGACTAATCCTACGAAAACTGACACGAAGTTAGTAGTATGAACATGATCATTTATTAAAAAATCGCAGATTTAAATTTCAAAATGATTTTTAACGTTAAATCCTCAATTATATCATTTAAAACGGACGCAATAATCCTTTCAAACATGAATGTATAATTGAAACAAACCGGAGCTCTAAACGCATACAGGGATACTTTAAAACTTTAAAAATAGACGCGCCAAATCTGATTACCTCGGGGCGGGGAATTGAAATTTAAAGGCAGGTGGTCAAAGCCTCACGTAAGACTCTTATGTTGTGGGTGGTACTTAGCTCTGCGCCCGACGAATTTGAAAGCTTACGGGATGCTGCTAGCTGTAAATACAATGGTAATAAAGTCCTTATTTTCCATGTTTTGTGCAGTTGGAGTTTAAGGAGAGAAATATATCATTATTGCCCCTTTTGCGGGAGTTATAATAGAGATAGAGCACACAGCTACGCCGTATTAGGAAATCTGTTAATTGTATAGTTAGATGAAACTATATGTATAGTAAAAGCGAATTTAGATCGGATATACCTCTTTTTATCTTCTGTTAGATCATTGTAAAAACAGGACAGTATCACATGAGCAGATCAAAATTAAATGATAGCTAAATCCTTTCTATTGTAACATTTATCTGGCCGTGTACCTATTATGAATTCTTATAGGTATCCCGGCTGTTAATTATCTCTCTAATTCTAATTCGCTTTTCAGGTTTTTACTTGGAGGACTGTACTTTCGCGCTCTACAATTTCGGCCCTAAAGTTTAGGGTATTGCAGTGCATTTTATGTAAAAATTAACTTCTTCGTGAATGCTATTTCTAAAGATTTTTAATTGGGCTCTATCTTATTTATTTCCTCTCATTTGACTTGTTTGAGATCTCCCAAACGTAGCCCCAGATCTTGGTTTGTAGATCTTTTTTACAAGTTTGATAGATCTTCCAAGTCTGGCCCAAGGAGAATCAATGTTGATAACTAAACATTTCCTAGAAGGTCTCTTGTTTAGATAATATTGCTAAAGGTCCAACCTTAAACTTGGCAACTTCATGTCTCAGTTCTGATCGAGTTTCCGTTAACTTGACATTATTGTTCAAAACTTTGAAACTACGGATCTTTATAATTTGAAACGACATCAGTGTCTGTTAAAGTACTTAGGTAGGGCCTAGCGGTTTAAATTTATTCAAGGACTTACCTTTTGGAGCTATTGTTAATAGCATCAATAAATAAATAAATATCGCCAGACTTACACACCAACTGTATGGTCCCAAACCGAGCAATACTTGTTCTATGGCTACCATATGGACTGGGGGCGATTTCACCTTACGACCTGGTGGCCCAGTCGCTTACATGAACCTAATACTAAAGGGACTGAGTCTAAGCAGCTCGGCCGCGTTGCTTCACAACTCGGCCGCTGACGTCATCACAGTAGGCGTGGCTTAAATTAGTGTGCTGTTGGCGTTCGTCCTGTGCAGACGTCTTGCCAACGTTCTCATTCCAAATATAATTATATTCGACACTAGATGGCGTCCCTTTGTACGTAATTTTTCATGATCATACACTTAGTGAAATCTAGTGCTAAAAGTTAAACTACGTACTAACATCGACATAAAACGAAGCGAGTAGTTCAGCTATTTCCCGGTAGATAGATGCCACGCATTTCTTAACCCCCACCACCCGCGCCATCCCGCGCAAATGACTACGCGTTGTTTCATAGAGATATATATTAATTACTAAGAACGTCTCTTCTAATTAAAATCTCTATGGTTGCTTAGCCATTGTGGCGTCACTGTGGCATTTTGCTCTAGTAATCGACCCTCTTATTGGACGGTCGATTCTTACCGACCAATCAGAGGCCGATCAGCCGGTCGGCCGACTAATCAGAGAGAATAGATCACTATAGCAGCTCAATGGTAATGGCTAAGTGACTTGGGGCTCTGGACTCTGGCCTTTACGATTTATAAATCGATTATGATTCTTATGAAACGATTTATTTAAAAAAAGTGTTGCAGAGTAGTAATCATAGAATTTGCTAACCCATTAATATTGCTATGCAATAACTGTCGTTGAGCCACGTAGCCGGTGCGCGGGATTGGGTTAGCTGCCTCCCCGGGGACGGTTAATTTGTTGGTCACCGCTCGTTACCATTTCATTCGGTCCCTGCCGCCGAGGCACCTCACTTTGCCAGATTATTATCCAATTTGAAGTAGCTCCAGTAAACGAACTCACTCGATATGAAAAATGACGGAATAAATTCAGGTTATTATGAGTCTGGATAATTCAAATTTAAATTATTTTCTGTAAATTTAAAGTGTTCGGCAATCGGAATGTATGGCACATACCTAATTAGCGCTGATCTTCTGTGACAGGGTGGTACCACCCTGGTCGAACCAGCCCATCATTTTTATATTTTTTTAAATTATTATTTTTGTTTCATCTGTTTATGGTCTGTGTCTTGCGTGTGTCGTATAAATGTTTTTCTTTTACCAAGCTGCAGTCAATCGGCTGCAGCTTGGCTCTGTCACCAATAAAAATATTTAAAAAGCTAGATCCAAATCGGTCCATCCGTTCAGGAGCTATGATGCCCCAGACAGACACACAGATACACACTTCAAACTTATAACACCCCTCGTTTTGGTCGGGGGTTAAAAACGACAATATGTAGTCATACGGCAGATGTAGACGCAGCCATTAAAATATAACCAAATGCGTCGCCACCTTTAACGCCACTTCCTTGGATACCCGGCTCCTCCGCGCTACATAATAGGCAGTCCCCAGGCGATGCGAGGCGCGATTTCTCACCGCGCGCACCCGCGACAAAGCGGCCACTTACCGCGCCTCGCTCCGTCTGCCGAGTGCGCGGTATCTCCACTAGAGGGCGCTACTCTCAGCGCCATATTTGTGCAACCGTTTCCTTGCACCAAATATACGGTAATGGATTTTTTTGACGCGAGATGTGCATATCCCACTAGTTCCAAGATGCTTTACAGTAGGATGTGGCAATAAAAATGTCTTATTTGTGTAATGCTTTCTGAATTATGCGTATTGGAAACCTGTCAAAACCGAGATATAGGAGAAGAAAAGGTCTGATAAGTATGTGTATGCGAAGCAAAAAATGAAATTATGGTTGGAGACGGAACGAGAATTAAATCAATAGAAACGTTACCTACCTAATGTAACGATGCTAGTGTTAATTTTATTTTAAAAAACGGCCAATATCCACAAATACCTACCACCTAAACATAGCAAAAAAAAATTGTGTCAACTTTTATGTTAGCTAGAGAATACTTCGTTTGAATAGATACAATTAAGAATGACTGCTTCTGAAATAGCGAGTGTGTACCATTTGCAGTAATTGAAACACCAACAATCAGTCGACATGAGAGGCAGAGGCGCGCAGCGAGGCGTCCACGAGCGTGCATTTGTAGCGAGCCGGCCGTGCACTGCCCGCGTTTGAGGCACAAGCGTGTAGCGGAGGCATAAACACTCCTTGGTAAACAATACCTTCATCATCAGCCTGTATCAGTCCACTACTGGACATAGGCCTATCCTAATGTACGCCACAAAGTCCGGTCTTCGGTGTTTCTCCTCCAGTCACTGCCAGTTATCCGGCGTATATCGTCACTCCATCTAGTCACAGGGTGCCCTACACTACGTTCGCGGTACGTACGTTCTGGTAGCGGCTTCCACTCAAGAAAACGACGACGTCTGCCACAAATTTCGATTAAATTTATTTCAGACTAGCTGTGTAAAAAAATGTTAATGTTTGCTAAAATAAAAGTAACCTAAGTTACTCCTTTTGCATCAGCTATCTGCCAGCGAAGGTCCAGTCTAAATCGGTCCAGCCGTTTTGGACATTATCAGGAACAAACAGACAGACAGTTTTTTTTTTAAATTGTGTTTCTTATTATAAGTACCTTCATATGCATTTATGCACTTCAATTTTATTTATTTGTATTGAAAAAAACAACAGTAATAAAGCTTGTCGCTTACCCCACACAAACAGTCATCGCTTGTTTCCCCAGTTTGCGCTTCTGAGTAGGCAGGTCAGGTCGAGTCAAAGGGTGCAAGTATTGCCGGAGTGTCCCGGCAGTAGCCGGCGTTAGGCGAGTGCGCACAATAGCCGGTCGCATCGCGTCGCGTCCTAATGTGCACAGCACCTTGCTTTGCTTCAGTCAAAAGAACGTAGTTTCAAAAGCGTTGGCGTTCAAAAGAGATCTGTCGAGAGTTGCTCGCTTCGTTAGGAAGTTTTTCATCTTAGCTAATTATAGTATTTGCGTATGCTAATTGTAGTATTCATTCTTCGTCAAGTAGGTATGGGTTTATTTATTATTTATTTATTTATTTATTTATTTATTTATTTATTTGGAACGTAAACAGTACAATACAAAACATTCAAATTATATTATAAAAGGTATTATGCTAGTTACTGTAGCTTATAACATACGTTCACAGCGTTCGTATCTTATATTTCTTATAAGGAAAAATAACAATCGGTGCTTACATATTACATTTTAGTATTGATGTCTAACCTATACTGTAATTTTTACGTGCACAGTTTAAACAATTTTGTACGAAAAGTTTTAAAAGTATCACTAAATATATCCATATCATGAGCATTTATCTTATTGAATTGGCTAATTAAACGCGGTATGGGTGAGTGAAGATACAAATTGGTGCGGCTTCTAGGTACAATGAAAATGTTTTTAATAGGATGCCTGGGGTAATTTCGAGGGACATTTAGTTTTAACTTGGCTAACATGTTGGGGTTGTCACTTCCGCTTAGTGTTTTATGTAGATACAACATGTCTGTAATTTTTCTACGCCCACTTAAGGATTGGGTTGAAAATCAGAAAGCCATTTTTGTTGAAATTAACATCATACCAGCATCATACTCTCGTATTGACGTGTGATATCAATTCAATCAAAAAATGAAGCAAGTTAGTATAGACTTCGATGGACGGAAGAACGGACTGGATGATCTTTTAAGGGTTTCTTGTAGCAGATGGGGAGCCGTAGAAGGGTTTTCTGGATTTACTCCAGCGCGTCAGATTAAGATAAGGGAGATACCTTACATATTGATAAGATTATTATTATATCCCACAGTCAAACCGACTGCTTCCCGTAGTCAAACCGACTGCTCGGTTTTGTGGGACTATGGCTTTATATGTTTTATTATTGTATGTTTTTATGACATAAATAAATAACCTCCAACCAGTATGAGCCCTTAATACCTATTGGTGGGTACGCTCAGGGAAACCAAAAAAAAAATAGACCATCTTTAAATACTCGAACTCGTCAGATTAAGATAAGGGGGATTCATTACTAGCTAAGAAGTGTCAAAAGTGTAAATTTTGCTAATTTGATCGTCAGTCTAAGAAATGGGAGCATCTCTAAGTTTCACTGAACACCCCCTCTGAAAATCTGACACGCTTGAGTATTTCCATGTCATTGCTATTTTTTACAATTTTGAAATTATCATGTAGATGCTTCCCCCACCGCTGAAAGTGGAAACATCTAGAACCATTTATTCTTCCTATCATCTAATCTACCGAATCTAATAGGTTTGGGCGACGCTGGAGTAAATCCACAGTTTGCATCATGGGCTCCCGGTCCATACGGGAACCATACCGTTCCATACACTACGGAACGCTGAAACAGGAGAATAGACCAGTTGCTGTCACATTTTTAAACCTTGGTGACTATACTAAACTAGTTAAGTTTTAAACTGGTTAACTTTTTACTTTGCTTGCCTTTTCATCGAATGACGGTTACTTGAATCACGTCAATAAACTAGAGAGTTAATGATATTTTTTCAAACACATTTTCTTGAAAACGTACTAACCAAGTTCCTGGCATAGGCAGAGTAAGTGGTACAGCCCACGTCTCAGCAGTGAAAGGTGTAAACATTCCATTATCCTGTAGCGGGCTATAAACGGGTTGAACACCCATCCTGGGGTCCACTGAGCCTGTTTTACTGCCCGTTTTGTTAGCTTTAAGCAGATTTAAGGACTTTCTAGAAAATAGCTCTTCCGTGAACGTTCTTTGCGAATTAAAACTGTGTGACTATACTTAAATTAAAATAACTTTGGTAAGTTTGCAAATGAGTTACCTGTTTGATATTCCATTTCTGTATGTTATGCTTATATGGTACTGTCTTAGCATGACAGCGGGGTTTTGCCTCTGGTGGGAATCGAACCCGATACCACTCGATGTAGTGAACAAAGCGGCCTATGTTCGAACCACTGCGGCAAGCGGCCGTCCAAATTATTCTGCATGTTTAAACAAACAGGGTTAACCTCAGGATCTAAAGTGCATCAACATGGTAATATTAATAAGAAGCAGTTCATTACGTCCCTGCCTCCCTCAGCGCTATGATTTATGGGGCATTTAACTTTTATGGTGTCGCTAAGTGGCTGGCGACTTTCACGAGAGCACTGAGGAAACTCATCTTGGGTAATGTAAGCTGAAAATTCAGACAAATTGTCCTTCTTCGCGTTATTTTGTGTGAGGGCTCCAGCGGAACTTGGTTAAAAATATTATATCGTAAAGTTTTACGTGCATTTGTGTCATTTGTTGTGAATATTCACGTCATCGGCTGCGTCTATAGAGGCTCATGCCGCGCCCGAGCACTCAGTTTTGACGTCGGAACGCATAGACGTAATTTTTTTTTTTTATCACCAAGGATAGCACACTGGCAGACGGTCCACCTTATGGTAAGTAGAAGGCACCGCCCAGGACATCTGCAACTTAAGGGGAACAGATGCGGCGCCGATCTAATAATGTTATAATATGAGTGTTCGGGCGAGGCATGCGAGGCATCAGGACGCACCCATTGGCTCCGTTTATACAGGCGCATGCCGCGTCCGAGCCGAGCACTCAGTGATGACGTCGGAAGCAATGGTCGGAAGGCATAGCCACAGTGTCATTACATGAGCGCAGCGCTCGGGCGAGGCATGCCAGGCATCTGGATGCACCAATTGCGTTGAAAAGGAATAATTGTGGACACGTATTTTTGTTTATAACTACTAATTTAGATACGGGACGAAAATCGATCCAAATAATAATGAGTAGCAATATTATAATTCAAATTTTAAGTAAATGGATTTAATTTCATTAAGGTAACCTATCTAATATAAATACTTGACTGATAATTTTGGGGAGAAGTTCGCCCCTTTTAGATTCAAATATTTACAAAGTAAAGAAACGAAAAGCTTGATTTTAATATTGTGTAGGTACCATTGTATTACTGAAAGATAGCATTTCATGGAACTGAAATTAATTAGATTGGCTATTCGAATGAAAATTCAGGCAGGCCATAAAGGTAGGAGTTGGTTGCGAGCGGCAGACGGCAGACGGCAGGCGGCAGACGTCAATCCCATAGAAATTGGTGCCGTCGTGACGTCACGGCACATGTCATCGTGACAATTTTGTATGAAACTGACAGCGACAATTGCCGTCGCTGCAACTGCCGCTCGCAACCAACTCCTACCTTAAGTCGCTTGGCCATTACTATTGAACTGCTGTAGTGATCGACCCTCTGAGTGGTTGGCCGACCGGCTGATCGGCATTTGATTGGTCGGCCAGAATTAACCAACCAATCAGAGGGTCGAACACTATATGAAAACGCCACAGTGTAGTATTTAGTTCAGTTAGAAATTAGAAAGTAAAAAAATCAGTAGGTAACCCTAATTTTGTGGGTAGATGGATAAAATATACCTATCATAGATCCAAAAGGCAAAAATGACAAAAGCCAACATCACGCGGTGTTCCCAAGCGGTCACCCATCTAAGTACTGACCGCGCCCGACGTTGCTTAACTTCGGTGATCGGACGAGAACCGGTGTATTCAACGTGGTATGGACGTTGGCATTTATGCTGGCGAAATTTTCAACTAGTAGGCACCTATCATAAAAATTACTGTGCGGCGGCTCTCATTGGCCGTAGTTCGATTTCTATTTTCATTTTCGTGGCTGCTATCCCCCGTGATGTATTGATTGCCCACTTTACATTTGGAAATTACCTGCCCTGCCCGGATTTGATTGCAAATTGGCTAAGTCCGATCTCAGAGTAGAGATGGTCTTACATATCTACACATTCTATAAAAAGATCCAAAGCAAATAGCATGGAAACTGACTATCCCTCAGATAGTCGCGATAAGCTAAGGCGCAGTACATAAAACTAACAATGGTATGTTTGCGAGGAGTTTGTGAAAGGATGGGGTTTTAGGGATCCTTACAAATAAAAACTGAAACCCGAAAACAATGGGCGTTCCTATTGTAGAGTATTTTTAAAAGGATACGAAAATACGCAGTTACGGTAAGAAACTTCAGAAAAGTTTCTTGGATAAAAAATTACAATCTGTGTAAAAATAACTTCGAAAGTAAAATAGCACAATAATATTTAACACAAAACGATTTAGGTACTACTTATCTATTTCTACAGTTTTCTCTTTAAACCAAACACAGAATCAAATGTACTAGTCGTTAACATTATGCATGTATTGCTATTAATCGATGCCTAATTTTAAAGAATTTATTCACGGAACTGAAGTCACTATTTGCACCCGCCCTTAGCCGATTTTTTGGAATCACGCCACTTGGAAACTGAGAAGGGTCCCGTTGTCAAAGTAACAAGGGTTAATGCACGCCGAACAATACCTCTCGCTTCCAAAACACCGGATTACTATACAACTTTACTTACAGAGACGTTTGGCATATGCTACTAGCACCCTCGTAATGTCTCATTACACTTGGCTGAATTTGAACAGCTTGACAGATGCATGACAGGTAATGCAAATGTAAAAAATAATCTTTGTAATAAGCCTAGGTGCGTCTACATGAACTGAGCGGCGCGCTCGAGCAATCAGTCGTGACGTCTGGACGTGGACATAACGACATATCTGATTGCTCGGAGCTTGCGGATGCGGTAACGAATATTATACAATGTACCGTATGTGTATGGTACTCTGAATGTGCCAGGCTAAAAAGCTCACATAGCAATTCTATTTTTTGGCAGAACCTTCGAAATTCTCCAAAATTTCCGTAAAATGGTCACACATTTCTCGCCATTCGTGACATTGCTAAGGATGTGCTTGAAAATCAGACAAATGAATTGCTTTTGCTGAATTGCTATGTGGCCTCTTCGGCCCCACAGGGTACCCTACAAAGCATGTACCTACACTCTTGCATCTTATTTTACGGCAATTTATTTCCTTCGCAGTGGGTGCCGCTCAATGGAATTGCATTAGATAAATACAGCCGAGGCAATGTCGTGTCGCAATACCGGGAGATGGGTCCCATTCTTAAGCCTAGCACACGTTTGAGCATCACATAAGTAGGTACCATTTTATTTCGACAACAGAGTCTTATTGCAGTATTGCAAGCATATTTTCTTTATGTTCATTTACTTCTTGAAATAGTTGTAAGTGATATTGCTGAGGGCATAAGAGCACGCGACAGATTGCCGACCAAGCCAAGGGCCCAAAATATGGTCCCTTTTATGATTGAAGCAGCCAGAGACCAGAGGCCAGTGGACAAAGACCAGAGGGGTAGCACTGCGCATAGATTGGCGATGGTTTGTCAAGCATGTTTCTAATCCTCAAATGATGACCAAAATTACTCGGCATGGAGTAACGACAAAGAAGAAGAGATTTTACCGCTAAAGAAATTCATAATAAATCAGTTATTCGCATGCACTACAGACATGTCTTAATGTAAACGGATTACCATTTCAACGTGTTTGAACAATTTGTAGTCTGAAATACAAATTGTTCTTACAAACACATTGAAACGTTTTGAATGCTCACTGAGGTATGTGGTTGCGGTCGCTTGAAGTTCACATGTGTGTTAAGACCTTATAACGTCTCAGGCAATGCATGAATTG